>OY755038.1:192757312-193957312 GCA_963576565.1 Aspidapion aeneum | reverse complement strand
CCTAACAAAAATAGAGAATATAAACTCAGAGCTACAACCTGAAATAAGCAAAGCGGAAATAAAGAGAGCATTTAAGAAAATGAAAAAAACCAAATCACCTGGAAAAAACGAAGTAACGGCAGAAATGCTGTTGAAGTAAGTTGGTAAAACTGTAGTTACCTCCATATTCTCCTGAATAAAATATTAAAAGAAAAAATAATCCCAAACAACTGGAAATAATCCATAACCATTATTCTACACAAGAAAGGCGATAGAGCAGACCCAAAACACTATCGACCTATAACACTCCTTAATGTAATTTATAAGCTTTTCACGAAAATATTAACAGATAGACTAACAACAAAATTTGACGGATATCAATCAAAAGAACAAAAAGGTTTCAGTACAGTTGACCACCTATTAACCATGAAAATCCTAATAGAACGAGCCAACAAATACAACATTCCACTATATATTGCGTTTATAGATTTTGAAAAAGCTTTCGATAGCATTGAGCACTGGGCAGTAAAAGCATCTTTAATTTATAGACGAATAGATCACAGATACACAAAAATAGCCAATATAATATACAGAGAAGCAACAAAATCCACGAAGAAACTAAGCCTAGAAACTAAGAGAAGGGGTGCAAGATAGGGTGACCGAACCAGGCCCTAGAAGGTGTTTTTAAAACTTAGATTGGGAAGAAATAGGCATCAAAGTAAACAGACAATACTTGAACCACCTAAGTAATGCTGATGATATCGCCGTAATAACAGATAAGAAAGAAGAACTGATAACAATGCTGGAAGAACTGGATACAGCAGCTAAAAATATAGGCTTGAGTATGAACTTCACTAAAACTAAAATCATAATAAACACAGATGAAGATATCACGATCAGAATAAACCAAGAGAACATAAAACAAGTAGAGGAATACCTGGGACAAATTATTAAACTAAAAAAATTAAACCAAACAGCTGAAATCAAGAGAAGTAAGATTGGCCTGGGCGGCATTCGGTAAATTAAGGTGCATATTAAAAAATAAAAAATATTCTCAGTAAGTACCTCAAAACGAAAGTGTATAACCAATGTATCCTTTCTGTACTTACCTATGGATCCCAGACCTGGACACTTACAAAATCAAACATGGATATTAAAATATAGAAAAAGGAATAAATGGATAAGAAATAAAACAACAGTAAGGGATGTCAGAGGAGAGGTAGCAAAATTGAAATGGAAATTTGCCGGTCATAATATCAGACAGAAATACGGTCGATTGAACAAATGTATCGTAAAGTGGACACCTTGGGGAAAATAGAAGAAGTAGGAAAAGACCCCAAATGAGATGAGCGGACGATTTGAAGAAACATGCGGGAATTAGAACAAGACGACAGACAGGAAAGAGTAGAAGATATTGGGGGAGGCCTCTGTCCAAAGATGGATCGTAGAAGGCTAAACGTGCTAAACATAAGACAGTTTGGGGTGTCGAAGGAGCTTAATTTTTGATGAAAATTGTATTTTTAATCGTTTCAAATGTATGAAAATTGTGTGAATTCAGCGGCTGCTGTCATTTTTCAGTCATATTTTGTTTTTTCAAAAACTCTGACGTTGGTCTAAATTTTGTTAAAAATCTGATTCTCAATCAAATCTAAATTTAGAATCCGCGTTTTGTTAGCTGCGCGTGTCTCTTTAGATATGATTTGTTTAGCATAATTTTTTATATCTGAAAAACTGCAACTCACACTATGATGTCATGACAAACAAAATTTTGTTAAAAATATAGGTAATAATCTGAATCTAAATTTGAAAACTGCGTTTCGGTGTTTTTCGGTTTGGTTTGGCAACTGCTGTGGTTCCCAAATTGCGAGCCCCATCAAAAACTAACGGCTATATTCACGTGAAACTTGGTTAAAATCGTAATACTGGATTTTGAGTTTCACCGACAGACAGACGCCATCACAAAATTTCATAGTGAGGCCCTAGTATACTGTGGTCAGGCCTCTTTTGACGCACATAACCATTAATTGAACTGACCCTGTAGAAGTCGATGCAAATAACGACTGGGATATATTATATCAGACCCTGAAAGGGCCTTAGAGTTCAATACAAATAACTTATCTTTATTAAAAAATTGTATACCTAGATGGTTCAAAAATAAGTTTGTTATCTTTATTAAAAAATGGTATACCTAGATGTTTCAAAAATAAGTTTGTGATAGTTTTAGAGGTTGTCTAAGAGAATGGAATAGGTTGCAACGTTGTCGATTAAGCCGAATACTACAATTTTGTTTTAATGGGACCGTATTGACTGTCAAACCCCTTTAAAAATTAATCTGATACCTTCCTAGCCCATGAACATACTCCAAGTTAACTTCACGCTATATTAGCCCTAAAAACAGTTTTGTTTTTTTAATATCTCAGAAAAGAAAGTACGTAGTAAGAACGAAGAATAATCCGAAAATCGCATATTGATGCGATGCTCCGTTAAAGTTTTTTTTTACCAAAATCAGCTCGTTACAGTGTCGGACACTATTTTTCTTCTTATTAAAATTGGCCAATTGGTTCCAGAGCTATCGTGGGCTCGACAGACACACACATACACACGAACAGACGTCACGACGAGATTACTAAGATACGTCTAAATCAAATACGTTAGAGCATAAATACATGTTCGCAAAGTGAAGCACACATAGCTTGCCTTGGAAACAATGGCAGACGCGAATTATCAAGTGCGCATGCGTGTGTTTTGTCACGTAGACACACACAGCTGCTATCTGAGTGGAAGCCATATTTGTTGTTTATTTACATTTTGCGGCGTTTTACGTTTGTCCTGTAAAATGATTTTTTTTGTGAAAAATAGGAAATTATTCACATAAAACATGTGCGGTTTGTGGAAAAATGTCCGGGAGAAGTAAGGGAGTGCCATTCCATAGGTAAGTACTTGTATTTTCTTTATAATTTCTTAATAAAGTGAGAGTGGTTTATAGATGCCATTAAACGCTCTTTATGGTGTCCACAATAAATCGGCACAGTTAATTTAAGAAAAACTACAACTTGAATCCACAACTTGATAAATTTTCACCTAATTAACTAATAAAGCATGCGCAGTAACCGAAATCCTGCTTCCTGAAAAAGAGAGAGAAGTGCGTTTGTTTTTATTTCAAACTTGGTAATTCAAATATCTTTAATGAATTTAGAGAAAAATCATCTGTCACTGACCGGTGATGTCATACAACTGGTCACTCCAAGTAACCGTGACGTCATTTCGAGTTACTTATATGAGTGACTAGTAACCTCGAAGAAAAAGGCTTGTATTTGGCCAAAATACACCCAAATAATACATTTTCGGCACTATCTCATATTTTTTCACCGAAAACAATACCTTTTTAAGCCATTGCTGCGCGGGCTAGGAAAGTAAAAAGGGATTTGGTTTTTTAAATCATTTAAAAAAACATAGTCAAATCGAGGACGATCTTTTATTAGATTGAAAGGGTTTTTTAACCTTTGGCGCTGACCGGAAGTGGCCTGTTGTCCAAACCGAAAGGCCTAATTTTGGCCTTTAATTTTTTGTTGTGATTTCAAAATTTACTTATAAGCAGTGAAAGAAACTTAAAAATGTTATCATGCAACAAAATATTTAGAACAAACCAATCTGTATGCACAGATCTTGACCTTATCAACATAATGCCCCTTGACCTTGTTAACATTCAAGCTCAGATTGTGGGAGGAATTAATTGGGCGGAATGATTTGCTTGCAATATTAACTCGGTCGCAAAGGAAACCCAATGAAATGCCGGATCCAATACCTTTCAGGCCAAAAGACTTTTTTGCGATTTTATTAAATAGGTACTTAAATGCATAAAACAATGATTTTTTATTGATATTTTGAAAATGATCTGTCAAAGTTTTAATTACAAAATTTGTTGATTTTTTTTTCTAAAGCCTTTCAACTTTATATTTTTTAAACTTTAAAAGTATTTCTTTTTATTTTTTTACAGGGTGGTCATAAGGTCGTGATACAACATTAAACAAATGGATTTTAAGGATACTTTTTAAAATAACTGCATATATATAGATATTTTGAAACTCACAAAATCTTCACGAAATTTATATAATAAAATACAGCGTGTTCTGCGAAAAACGCACTTTTATTTTAATAAGTATGCGGAATATAACCAATGTAAAATAATTATTAACTGAGTCCTCAAAAAGTGTACCTTTTGGATTGATAAACAACATATATCTGAACGAAATGGATGTATGTATGGATATTATAGGGCAAATAAAGTGCCTATACATTGTTTTTTCAAGACGTTGTGACTTCGAGTAATTGACAAAAAACTGCTGAAAAATACAGAAATTTATCATTTTGGTGGATCTCGATGTCGCCAGCAGTTTTATGATTATTTCGTTTGATTTTTTAATATAATGGATACACAATGCAAATTTATGAAAGTATGTAAGTAAAAGACTGTTTCTCAATTGGATGGTAAACGAAAATCGTACTAGTTAACTTCCTAGCCTGCGAAGCAATGGGGTTTCAAGGAAAAAATTTTTTTAGAGATAACGCCGAAAATATGTTATTTGGGTGTATTTTGACTTATCTTAGGAATATCGTCGTGATGTCTCTCTGTGTGTGTGTGTGTGTACATCTGTCCGTAACACGATAGCTCCTTAACTGCTAAACCGATCCGTGAAATTTTGAGGTAAAATAGTGTTCGATACTGTGACCAGCTGATATTAGATATTAGTCAAAATTCATAAATGCTAATGGTAGTTATTTGACAGTTAAGAAATTTTCAAAATGCTTACTTTTTAACGAAGCGTCGCACAGTGCTTCGTCATGTACTAAAAAAATATTTTTTTTACACTTTCAGCAATATCAAAAAAAAGTATTATACAAAAATAAAACGGCTAAAAATGTTAAAGTTTACAGTCAAAATTTTAAAAAAACGAAATATTCAAATTATTAGCATTGTATACGATTCGAAAGAAGAAAGAGAGAGGGCGCTACTGCGTCACCACGTACGTTAGCGTCACCTATTCGTAAAGTCAAGGGCATGGAAGTCAGGTAGTGGAAATAATTTTTTATTTTGAGAATTTGCGATATTGAATGAAAAATAATTTAAAGAATATCAAACCGCCCAAATGACAATCGTGTTCGAACTCACCCAGAACAGTGTTTAAAACTAAATATATTTCAGTCTCTAATTTTAGCTTCTTCCTACATTTTATTATTATATTCTGGATTATATTTTCACCCCACGAAGGTTACACCACACAAAATAAAAGGGTGAAAGCCCCCTTATTAACAACAACTGAATAGAAAATGCTTCAGACCAAAATTTTTGCCATGCGTGGTTTTAGACATGAAGCATTTATTCTGCCATTTATTTTATAAATTAGTCCAAAAAAAACCCTCCCTGTTAACTTTTAAACGCAATTTAATCACATTAACCATAGAGTGTATGGCGCCTTGTCCAAAAAATGTATTAAAATACTTTGCCAAATTATGGGCACCTAAGCTCACACGATTAATGTATAATGTAATGTTTACCCATTTTATTCTGCGAAAATTTTCCCTATCCGCTACCCGGGAAAGCGTGTGATGGGAGATTACAACTCCACAAGAATTTTTTTTTGAATTTTTAAAATTTTTGTTAAAGTATTGTAAACTAAAGCACTTGAGAATAACCCTGTATTTATGTAACCCCAGTGAACAAAATAAACTATTTTTACCTTCCTAGCCCGCACAGCAATGGCTAGTGTGTGTGTGTGTGTATGTAACTCTGTCCGTAACACGATAGATCCTAAACCGCCCAACCGATTTTCATGAAGTTTTTAGGTAAAATAGTATTCGATACTGTAACGAGCTGATTAGATCATCAATGCTAATGACAGTTTTTTGACAGTTAAAAAGTTTTAAAAATGCTTACTTTTTAACGGAGCGTCGGCGTCGCATCAATATGCGGTTTTCGAAATATTGTAGCGCACATTTTTTACAAAAATTTGTGTTATAACCAAAAACTTGGTAGGAGCTTTCGTTTCAGAGATATTTACAAAAAACTGTTTTTAAGGTTCATATAGCATGGAGTTGTTTACTTGGAGTGTGCTATTGGGTTAGGAAGAAATCAGATCCGTCACGGATCCATTTATTTTAATTTCCACGCACAAATTGCCTTTAATATATTACCACACTAGTCATATTTTTAGTAAAACTACAGTGTTTGAAATTATCCACTTGTTTTGAGTCATCTAGAGCCAAAACCCCAACTAGGTACTAAATTTCTTGTAACGGTCGTTACAGACAGATCGATAGACGGCGCGACAAAAAAGTTTCAAAATCATATGAAACGCATTTTTTAATCGTAGCAATTTTTATCTTCCTAGTCCGCGTAGCAATGGCTAGAGAAGGTATTATTTTCGACGATTTTTTTTTTAAATGACGCCAAAAATGTGTTGTTTGGATGTATTTTGACCTATCCTAGCAGTATCGTCGTGATGTTTGTCTGTGTGTGTGTATATTATTTATGTCTGTAACACGATAGCTCCTAAACCGCTGAACCGATTTTCATAAAATTTTCAGGTAAAATAGTGTTCGACACTCTTACGAGCTGATTAGATTTTGGTCAAAATCCATTAATGCTATTGACAGTTTTTTGACAATTAAAAACTTTAAAAATGCTAACTTTTTAATGGAGTATTGCATCAATACACTGTTTTCGGAATATAGTAGACTATATTTTGTTCAATAATTCGTGTTATAAGAAAAAATTTCGCAAGGGCTTTAGTTTCTGAGACATTTACAAAAAACTGTTTTCAAGGCTTCATTTGAAGTGTGCTAATAGACTAGCTAGGAAGAAGAAGCTTGTTATTTTTGACAAGATCATCATAGACCTTTTTTACCAAAACATTAAATTTTTGAAATCGCCTTCCACCCTATTTTTTGGATTATGTCCAGTGAATTTTATTAATTTTTAAATGGGATTAACTACAGCCAAAACCCAGCCTAAGTACCAAATTTTATTCAAATCAGGCAAACAGTTTTTCAGTTATAGACAGACAGATAGGCGGCGCGACAAAAAAGTTTTAAATTAGTTTAATTTTATTAAAATAAAAAACTAATAGATGCATTTTAAAAATAATACAACTCTCAATTTGTAGCAAAATGTACATTTTTATGGTAATTGAGAAGTTTTTTTTATCAAAATGTGAATTCTTGCTTGATATTTTTTTTTCATTGAAGAATATTTAAAACACAAAGAAAGTGCAATCCTGTTTGGGGAGATGACTGAGAGATGACCTTTGATTAAACAAACTATAAGAAAGTGTTGTTAAATGCATGAGCACAGCACTGAGATAAGAATTTATTATTATTTTAATGCCATAAAAAACAACAAGCAGGCGTGTCCCAGGGTAGCGTGCGATATCCCAAAGCCAGAAAATTGTCATTTAGCAACATTTGCCTATTATACTGGTTTATTGACGGCAGAAAAGTCTAATGAAGAGTGCATAGAAAAACTTCAGGATGCAGTTACCAAAGTTCACAGTTGGACAACAAAGTGGCGAATAAAATTAAATAAAACCAAATCAATTCATGTTGATTTTACAAACAAAAATGTAAATCGCATACAAATAACAATTAAAAATATTCCCGTACCATATTTAAATCTGGCAAAATATCTCGGTATGACACTTGATGCCAAATTGCGCTGGAAAGCATAATGTTAAAAAAAAAGAAGAACTTGAGGTAAGGTATAGAAAAATTAACTGACTAATTTGAAAGAAGTCCAATTTAACAATTCAGAATAAGTTACTGATTTATAGAACTGATTTATAGTATGGTATTCAGCCATAGGGTTGTAGTAAAGAGAGTAACATTCTAGTTTTACAGAGATTTTAAAATAAAGTATTAAGGAACATTGTGAACATCGCTACCTAAAAATCGAAACTGTAGCAGAGACTATAAAATACTCTGCCAATATATGGGCCCCTAAGCTCACACTAGGTACTATAGTTATAGTGTACGTGTGAGCTAATATAACTAAAAACTAAAATATATTTTATTCAACTCCAGACTAAATTACCTTTTGTTTGATACCACACAAGTTATGTTTTGACTTAAACTCAAATTTTTGAAATCTACCCCGACCCTTAAAAAAAAACACAAACTAAAATGTATTTTGTTAAAGTCCGGACTCAATTACCTTTCGTTTGATGTCACACACGCCATATTTTCACTTAAACTCTCATTTTTAAAATATACCCCCACCCTTTTTTTTAAATAAATTAAAATGTATTTTGTTTAACTGCAGACTCAATTACCTTTCGTTTAATATCACACACGCCATATTTTCACATAAACTCTAATTTTTGAAATCTACCCCCACCCTTTTATTTGGTTTGTGTTCGGTGGATTTTGTTCATTTTTAAATGGGACCATCTTGACCCAAGACCCAGCCTAAGTACCAAATTTCATTAAAATCGGCCAAGCGGTTTTTGAGTTATGCGCGTTGGTCGTTACAGACAGACATACAGACACACAGACAGACAGACAGACAGACAGACAGAAGGCGCAACAAAAAAGTTTCAAAATCATCTGAAACGCAAAGATATACAAAAATTTTTGAAATCGGAGCAACTTTTTTTTTCTCGAAAAAATTAGGATCACCATAGCTCACACTACTATAGTATAGTATATGTATGAGCTAAAAGTACGCAAAAAGCCATGAAGACAGACTCCATCGACATGTGCATGTGGAAGCAATTCAGTTTCTAGACAATATGCTAATTCGAACACTAAAAAGAGAAAAGCCGTTTGAGCTAGTGAACTAAATGAATTGTGAGTTACAGACGACGCAAAGCAGTGCGAACTGTTGAGTGAACCCTAAGTTTAAATCTAACTTTTCTAGTAAATTAAGTTACAACAAAGTTGCTAATTAGTGTTATTAACTAGATTGTAATACAATGTTTGACAGATAAAAATTTTTTTAGTAAAATAAAATAAACACGGAAATTACTCGTGGCCAAGCGCACGGTAAGATACATAAAAAACCACCACCGAGAGGTTTTCCATTTGTTGGTTTATTTTTGAGCAGCTCCGGTTCTTCTTTTTCAAGTGACATTACAACCCTTCGTGGGCCTGATTAACCAAGGGTTCTCCATTCTGCCCTTTCTGGTATGGTTTCTCGCCACCTTCTTATTCCCATATTCTTGATGTCCTCTTCAACAGCGTCTATCCACCTTTTTCGTAGCCTTCCTCTTACTCCTTCCTGCAGGTCTCCAGTTCTTGTCTCAACCATTCCTCTGTACATGTCTCAACCAAGCTAATGTTCTACGTTTGATAAATCTCATGATGCTAACAACCATCTTCTGCTTGCACTGGTCCAAAGATCTTACAAAGGAATTATTATTGTAGTCTAGATTTTTTGTTTTGGAGATCTCGTTAGAATCTTTGAATTGAGCAGTTATTCTCTGGTTTATTTCTTCTTTAATAGAATTTTCTTTGTTTATGTTTACTGCCAAGTATGTAAACTTTTCCACTTACTCGAAACTATAACCAAGTACCTGAAAATTATGAGTATATCTATTGTTTTTTGAGAAGTTAATTTATTTAATTTTTGGCTCATTTATTTTCAGTCCTCGTTTTTAGGCTGCTATATCAAGTACTGTTACGGTTTCGGTCAAAGATCTTTCGTCTCTACTATAAACGTCAATATCATCCTCGTAGCCAGCTATCTGTGTTGATTTGGTGCCAATATATCCGCTTGTATCAATCATCCTAATAGAAGCTTCATGGACCAAATTAAACAGTAATAAAGATAACGCCTCACCTTGTTACGCCTGCGTCAATTACAGCTGATTTGTTTAATGTATCGCGGTTTCAACTAAACAAATTATATTGCATTAATACAACATTTAAGAAAATATCCCAGGAGCTTACTATATTTAGACACAAATAAACGGAATTTATTTAGCATAGTTTCATTTTTTAAAATAAGCACGACTTTTTACATAGTTTAAGCATTTTTTTAAATGCATGCACTTTTTTAAATTAAAATCAGAACTCGTTTTTGAATATTGATGATGTTGCACTGGCGCCGTGGCCTTTTAGATGTTTAAACCGAAGAACGATTTATCGTTCTTGGATTAAATCTGCCTATAGTTTAAAACTAGATTCCACACAAGAGTGTTCAATGCTCGAAGGAGATATCCTTACATCTATAAAGTAATATCGATTAAAAGATTTATTAAAACGAAAACGATGTGATTCAGGATTTTCTGGAATAACCCTTTCCATTGAAGATATTTAAGGTAGTGTTTCGAAATGGCCACAGCCATGGTCGTACGCAGCGAGGGGCAGGGAGGGGCATTTGCCCTCCCCTAAATGTTAAAAATAATTTCCTAATTTCCAAATAAAACAATCAATCAAGTTAGAACTTTAAACTTATCTCTATCTACATAATATTATACATAGATACACTGATTTCGAACGGTATACTCGTATACTGTGAAGGATATAATTTCGTTTTTCCGTGCATTCAGTTACGAAAAAGGTATGGTCGAAATATTCCTCTCCGTTGGTCTTAAAAATAGAAAAGTATTACTGTATTTAAAGACAACTTTTTGGGCACCCTTCACGGCCTGCAGAAGCAACTAGAAAGGTGGCATTTCAGCTTTACAGTACTTCAACAAGGCCTGTATTTAATATTTCTCTGTGCTTAATACCAAAGCATTTTTCGCTCTTGAAACCTCTGGCCAATATTTTGCAATCTAAAGTTTAAATTTATTGCAAGGTGGAAATCACATGAAAAGAGTATTAGATCTAATTAAACATCATCGCGAAACTGCGGAAGAAGTCCTGAACACTATCTGAGCTGAAGTCAGCACACATGTCGAAAACCGTGGAATAGAGTTACAGATGCCAAGGATAGTTGGGCGACAGCAAAATCGTATGAACGTTCCAGCAAATAACCCACCAGATTTCAGATTTTTTTTTATTAACACCTTACTTGGAGCCTCTGTCTTCAAAGCATCGCTTTCTGATGAAAACCTACCAGCTTTTGAACTATTAACAAATCCGTTTAAGATGCGCATTAAACAAAATTTTCAGAATTTTATGGTTTAAACGGGCTTGACGATGAGGCCAAAATATGGTACAACTCGTGGATAAACAAAAAAAATAATAAAGTGAGAGTTAAAAAGTTTGTAAGTCGCTGAAGTTGTAAAGCAAGCGGAATTTTTTTTCCATCAACAAAAACTGCTCTACATATTTTGCCAGCATTGCCATGTAGTACTGTAGAACGATCTTTTAAGGATAGATTAAGCGGTTTGAGAATGCTGCGTGTACACCGGAAATTAGTTTCAGAAAAAAATAAACAAGTAGAAGAAGAGGTTCTAAGCAGATTTGCTGAAGATCCCAGACTTTTCGTTTTACTGTAATAGGTTAAGATTTAGAAAACTGATGTGTATGTATGTTGGTTTCCATTTTATTTTATTTATTTCAGTTTTTGCATTTGGCACCCCCCTCCCCCTAAGTTTCATGCCGCGTACGCCCATTGCCTAGTTGCTGCTAGGATTTCTTCAACTTTACATGCACAATTTTAGCAAGTAATTCAGATTATATAGTGCTATTGCGCTTCACTTTAGCTTTAGCGACTTCGTTTCAAGTATGTGTAAGTTTATACAAGTTGGTTGTTGTTTAAAATCCCAGTCATAGCTTGATTAACAACTCGAAATATTTGTTGCAGAGGACTAACCGGTACGAATCGGCATTTTTTTCAGCCTGATAAGGTCGGCGTTTCGCGTTTAAGATTTTATAAAGCAGGCATAATAAAAGGTGAATTGACGGAGTGAAGAACAAAACTGGTTCTTCAAACTAATTTGTTAATTTTATTTGCGTTGTTTCTTCACCAGGTTTAATTAGTTTGTTTATACTCGTCTGGCAAAAAATTTAATTTCATTTAATTTTGTAGCTTCAATGTTTGACTGCATTCGCCGCCATTTTTGAGGTTGTTGTCAAACGGGGACTCAAGCATACTAAAATGGGAAATGGACATTTAAGAACTGAGTTCCTAACATTATATACAAATAACCTTATAATATTTTGTGACACGCTGCCTGCTGAGAGCATCAAACGCCCGCTGGAAGTTAATGGAAGTATAGATTGAATAAATCAATGTTCTATTTAAATGAATTTTCCCTGATTCGTCTAATTATATATTAAAGATGAATTTCTGTAGATCTATTAGCGCTAAACTCACTTTGCTCATCCACTAATTCTCATCATTTAGGATATATTAAAAAGTTACTGCATTTCTCTTTTTTTTTTGGGTTTTAAGAAATACATACATATTTATGTAGATTTTAGAAGTTCTTATATCGTTTTCCTGGAGATTTGTTATTGCTAAGCTGTTTAATAATTGACTTGACTTTAGACATTCAGAAACCATTTAAGGTTCGGCTGTTTAGTATTATTCTGGTATTTAATTTAGCTGTAAATACTGTGTATATATGGCAAATATAGTCCTTAATATAAATCAAATAATATATATTTTTTCTAATTGCTGTTGTATTCGAGTCTAGATGGTGTGTAATATATTCTCATATATAGTTTTTACAAGCTCTGCTGTTATATCTGACCCTTGTCTTAAAGATATGTAAACTAGGGTTATGTATCTGATTCTGGTACTAGATCTATCTGCAAAATCATTTTGGCCTCTTAAGAATATAAACCAAATAAATATGTTTGCTTCTAGATGCCGCGCCGTTGTAGTCGCGTTAAGTTTGACGGTATGTTTCTAACTACTGATAATTAAATATTATTCTCTGATTTTAATGATTTCTGCTGTTATGTTATGTGATAGCTTTGTTGAGCTAACTTTTCTTCGGATAGACTACGGTTATTTATTTGTGGTTTGGCTTTGTGTTATTCTGGTAATGGATCCTGTTGATAATAATTTGGTTTAAATAGACTCAATAGGGACCTATTGCAATAGTGCCAGGCACAAATTCTGCTGGGCACTATATTGACAGTTTCGCATTACAAACTGACAGTTGATCATTCAAAATTGACATACAAAGTCGAATTTATAAATACCGTCGTTTATTTTCTATTAATAGTGGCGTCACTATTAAATCCGGCTCGTATAATACACAAAGGCCTAATTTTGAAAGGACACAGCTGTTCTTATAATGAGAAACTGTCAATATAGTGCCCGGCACAATTTGTGCCTGGCTTTATTCATGGGCGCACCCAGGGGGGGGCCTCCCGGCCCGGGCCCCCCTAAGCCTTAGATTTTTTTACATATTTTATAATAAACCACAAAAAATAGCTTAAAATTTTACATCATGAGGCTTCGGCCCCCCCCCCCAAGAGGCCTTGGGCCCCCCCAAGACACATTCCTGGGTGCGCCACTGCTTTATTTCAATAGGTCCCTAGTATATTTACTTCTAAATGCCGTTGTATTGTATTCAGACTGGGGTTATTTATCTGATATTTGCTTTGTAATGGCTGTGGTTGCAAATAATTTTGGTGTCTATTAGAATATATTGTATGTCCATACAATAAACGGATTAGTATTTGCTTCTAGATGCCGTTGTACTTGTGTTTATACGTTGTATTTCGTTGTTTCGATTTCTGTTCGTTCGCGGTGAGCATTCCCCACATTTCAGACTTCTTATGTTTTTGTAGATGGACATTTTTAACTCGTTCGACTCTTCACAATGATCGTTTCGAGTCGTGAGATATCTCGACGGGCGGCCACAGTTGAACATAATTTTCTCTATAGCCGCCAAGATCGTTCACCTTTTGCCAACTTCGGTCGTAATAAACGGTCCGTCTTTACATACTTCTACCGCATTAATATATCCGTAATTTTAAATGTATTTGTGCACAAAGGAAATTACTTTTACATATTTTTCGTTTATTCTGCCCTCAAGCGTTTGCGAGTGTGCGTACGTCAAATTTGTGTGATTTAATGTGTTTTAATGGTTTGTGACTTATTTGGTGGATTGTGACTACAAAAAAATTGTGCGTAGTTTGGTGCCAGTTTTTTTTAAGGTCAGGAGAGCCTCAAAATTTTTGGTGTAATAGACTCGACAACTGTTGGTGAATGGTGATTTGCAAAAACATCAGGCGTAAATTTGGCAGCAAATGTTTTTCTGTGAAGGTAAGGTGGCAGTGAAGCCCCTTTTCCCCTTTCTTGTTGTTACTAAAGTGAACCCAATACATATAATAGATAACTATTGGTTTGAAAAAATACACGAATTTTTTAATATTATTTTTTATTATTTTTATTTTTTTTTTCGTAATTTTATTCTGGGACTAACCAGCGCATTCATCTGTTCCAATACAATTTTGGTTTTACTCTACTTGTTCTACCCGTTTACAATTAAATAAAAAATAATAAAATTGAGAAACTGTATCCTAAACATGAGCTGTTTATCTGCATAAGGATAAGTAATATATAACATATAGGAAAAAGCTATTCTTGCCATAGCCTGCTTTCAAAAACTAATTTATCAGGTGTTTAGATAAGAAAAGAAACATTTAGTTTGCCCCGATCTCCCGATGCAATGAAATTCAGTCGACTCGGCATGGCAGGCGAAGCAAGAATCGGGAAGGGATTAATTAGTTTTTCTCATTCTAAACAGGCTTTTCCATGGTCAGTATATAGCTTTTTCCTATATGGTATACAAACGCTATAAAATTATAAGAACTTGCTGAAAATAATGTTATAACAGGGCCTTTCATTACGAAACAAGAAATAAATTCCATTAACAAACTAAAAAATATACGGTAATTAGATGATGATTCTTGAAAACTAATCCATTCTTGATCCAATCTTATATCCACATGTTAATATTATTTCTATTCTCAAAAAACGATGTCTAAAAAATATGAGGAAAACAGATGCATCAGTTTGATGAGTCATAGTCTAAAATTATTTTTTTAAATTATACATGGACAAATCTATTCAAAACTTAAACAAGGCTTTAAATTTCATACATCCTTGACTTAAACCAGAAATTAGTGACAATTTGGAATCAGGAACCTTCGAAGTACCAGAGAGGATGTTTAGTAATCTTTCATCGCTCATCCGTTGTACATGGCCGTACCATATCAGTTGCCTTTTAGTGATGTCATCCGTTTGCTTCCCTCGATTCCCATTCTTTCTTTTATGATCTCATTTCTTATATGATCTGTTCTGGATATTCTCATTGATCTTCTTATTGCATCCATTTCGACACTTTCCATTTTTGCTTTGTATTTTTCTGTTACGCGACAAGTCTCTATTCCATACAACAGCGTGCTTTTCACCATTGTTTCATATATGTTAAATTTTACATACTTTTTTATCTCTCTGCTCCATAAAATACTGGTAAGACAACCAATAACCTTTTTTGCTTTTACTATTTTTTTTCCAGTTCTTTACAGTCTGTTCCTGTCTTATCAAATGTGACACCCAAGTATATGTACATACTCATTGCATGGAGATATTGTTTGTCCATTTTCTAGTCTAGTTCTAATTTACTTGATTCGTTTCCAATACATAAGTACTGTGTCTTGTCCATGTTCACTGTTATCCCCCACTTTTGGTATTCTTCCGTTAACTTTCTCATCATATACTCCATGTCTTCTTTATCATTAGCTACAATTACTTGGTCGTCAGCAAACTGTAGTGTGTATATGGTAAATCGGTCGTTAAGTTGTATTCCCATGCCGTGTACTTTGCGGTTCCAGTTTTTTAGAGCTACTGCGATATATATTTTAAAAAGAGTTGGAGAGATACAAAGATACATCCCTGTCTTAAGCCTTTCGTTACCAGGAATTCTTTTGAAAGTTTTTTATATGGCAATAAAACATTTATTATGGTTATTATATACACTATCTTAAAGGAAATGTAGCACCATTGTGGATCAGATTGTAAGTATGGTAACTAAAATACATACCTACTCTGAATATTATTGTTCATGTTCGTCTCTAATTAAATGTTCAAAGGTCGTTCACCTTTGGCAGTTAAACCTCCCATTTTTCTGGTTAGAAGTAAAACCAATATTGTAGTTTTTCATGTTTTAGTTTTGCAGTGTGTCAAGCGCTTTTTGTATTATAATTTTTTTTTCTCCTGTTTTTCCTTATTTTATTAGGAAAAAGTGCATATTTTTTCTTCTAGGGGGGGGTAATTACCCCGTTACCCCCCCTCAAATCCGCGCTTGCACTGTGTTCGGTATATTCAGTTATTTAATGACAATAGAGATTACTATTAGGGACATTTTGGGTCAGTTAAAATAACAGAAAATTTGACAGCTGTTACCGTTATTGTTACTTGGAATAACGATAAAATTCAGGACAAAAAAGATAGATTTTGGGACACTAAAGATCAGCAACACACACAAACGTTAATGTAGTAGTTTCATACACTTTCAACTTTTTGTTTATATAGTTTTATTAGATTTATGGATTTTTACAAACCAAACTACTAAATTTTAAAAAAATCGACTGCATTAAAAAAACACAATACAAAATTAACCTACTATACTATAGTCTGATACCTTCCTAGCTGGCCTATTAGCCCATTTCAAGTGAAGCCATGATATACCAGCCTTGAAAACAGTTTTTTTGTAAATATCTCATAAACTAAAGCTCTTATGAAGTTTTTGGTTAAACACAAATTATTGAGCAAAACGCAGTCTACTATATTGCGAAACCCGCATATTGATACGATGGTCGGTTAAAAAGTTGGAATTTTTTTAATTTTTCAATTGTAAAAAGCTGTCAATAGCATTAATGGATTTTAACCAAAATCAGCTCGTTAGAGTTTGTTAGGTGATCCGTGGTTAGAGTGTCGAATACTATTTTACCTGAAAATTTTATGAAAATCGGTTCAGCGATTTAGGAGCAATCGTGTTATGGACAGAAATAATATATACACACACTCATTTACACACACACAGACAGACATCACGACGATATTGATAAGATAGGTCAAAATATATCCAAATAACACATTTTGGGCGTTATTTTAAAAAAATATTTTTAAAAATACAGGGTCTTTCCTAATTGAATGTCAATATTTATGGGGGTGATTTTTGGACCCATTTTAAGAAAAAAACTTCATATGAACATATGTCCTAAACGTCTTACCTTTTGAAATACAGGGTGGTCATATTAACGATATTGTTATGATCATGCAGAGAAACGGTTTTTATTTTTTTAAGCGAAAACCGTGCATCGGATTGAAAAAATCAAGTGCTCAACTTTGGTTAGAAATGATTGGGGATTTTAAAAATAATTTTTATTTCAGGAAAAATTAGTGGCGTGCCATCAATGTCTGCCAAAATAGGCAGGTCAAATTACGTACGAACGCCACTGATGGAAATTTAAAAAAAAAGTGATACATTAAAAAATGCCTCTTGATTCATAGTACATGTATGACAAATTTCATTAAAATATCTGAAGTGGTATTGTAGATATTAATAATAAATGATTTATTTTTGAAAACTTTACCACCCTGTATCTCAAAAGTTTATCGTTTTTTTCTTAAAATGGGCCCAAAAATCACCCCCATAAATATTGACATTGAATTAGGAAACACCCTGTATATGTCTCTAAAATAAAAATGATTAAAAAAATATTTTTGATGCATATTTTTGTTGGAAATAACATTCTTTGAGTTATTCAAATGTGAGGAAATGAAAAAAAGTTTTTGGATTTTATCAAGGGTAGGCAACGCCTTTCTGCTTACATTATAGGCACTGCAGATAAGCCTACGTGAGCTAGATGTGACATATATAATGACGGTGATTACACGTGACGGTCAGGTCACAGTGTAGTAAGTTATCTATACTGTGGTCAGGTATCATAGAATTCACCTGGCCGTGTAATGAATTTTACAGGCGAATCGTTTCGATTCATATAGGTCCTTCATTTCTAATAAATTCTATTATAACAATATGTTTTTATGAATATTTTCATCAAAAATAAATTAATAAAACCAATAAAAATACATAGACTCAAAAAAATTATTCCGCGAAATATCGTAAATTAAATTGCTCATTGAAAAATTTTTGATGGAAGCTTTTTTATAGGCTCTACATTGTTATTAGTTTACTATTTTGCACAATAGAAATATATCCAGTCATGGGCGTACTCAAGTAGGAGCATGCTGCGGGGCCCGGGTCCCAAAAACCAAATTTTTTTTTAGATATTTTCTACATATTTGATGAATAAAAAATTAAAATGGCATAAAATTTCTGGATGCGCTACTACAAATCAAACCAGTGCTATCAAAACGAACGAGCCACGATCCTCCACTAACGTCAAGTCATAGCTGGGTCAAAATTTATTAACAGGCCAATTCCAGTCCCTGGCCAAAAAATTGAGGTTGTTCAAACATCACCTAGTAACACATATTATTTTTGTGTGAGAACACATATTTTTTAGTAAAAAACAAATTTAGCAACAAGTTTTAAATAGTCAAATGTAGCGCCGGTCATGTCGTCCCTATTGCCTGTTCCTTATGGTAAATCTGTTGTATTCTACTATGAAGGGTTGAGAATACGTAAATACGTAGTATTTTATACAGTCGAACCTCTATAACTCGAACCCCTCTATAACTCGAACCTTTTAAGGGTCCCTGCACTTTTTACATGTATTTTAACCTATGTAACTTGAGTTTCTATAACTCGAACTCTCCATAACTCGAACTGTTTTGGTGGTCCCTTCAGGTTCGAGTTATAGAGGTTCGACTGTATTTATTATACATTTTCCCATACTCGTATTGACTATAGCAAAGTTTCCGTAGTGCCTTTAAGGTGTTTCTCTGACATAGTGTGTAACGCCGGTAGCACCCCATATTTGCTTATATTTTTGCCGCCACAGGCGCTAATATCAGCCTTCTTTATATCTCATGCTACGAAAACATTGCTGCTAGCGATTTTGCATTTAAAAGGTAAATTTTTATTACCTATATTAATTTAAATTTTTCTCAAGTTATGACAAAATCAGTTTCCGCGTATGTTTTTAGTTAGTTATTTTAAAAAATATCAAATTTTAAATTAAAAAGAAACAACTGAAATTCTCTCAAGAAGTACCATAACGTTATTTTATTATATTGTGTGTAAACATTGCACAGATAGAAACGGTTCAAAAAACCTTATTGTTGTAACGCCGGTAGCAGGTCACAAAGTCAATGCAAAACGTGACCGGTGATAATATAAAATAAGGTAATTCAATAAGGATAACAGTAGTAATTATTGTCTGTTTTAATATTAAAAATATTTTAATATGGTTCCCAAAGGGTAACATCGGTCACAGTTTGTCACATCGGTCACACACAGTCACACATATTTTTTTACATAGAATAGTTAAAGAACCTTTAAGATTATGAGAGAAGGCACAAATAACATACAAATAACATACAGGTAATTATTTTCCACATAAAATAATATTTTACATTTCCAATTTAGTTTTTTCATTAAGTTAAGCTTTTTTCATTAAGTTTAGCTTTTTTCAAATTTCAAAATAGTTTTTAAATTTACAAACATTTTATTTATTTTTTTATTTACATCAATATATGCATTTATAAAAAATATATAGTTGTTTAGTTTAAGAATTACGTTTCACAAATTATCTATAATTTAAACTTGTGATCGGCGGCGGCGTTAAAAAAAAGGTACTCTTGCTTAAAAAAGATGTCGGAAATTTAGAAACTAACATATACAAAATTTGTTAGAAGGAACATGTGTCAACTAGAAAATAATCGATTTTTTAAAATATAATGACTTTTATTTTTTGGCCTGTAAATAAATTTTGCTATCAAGCAGCTTCCGCATATGATTTGTGTCTCGCGTACTGTTGCAAAGGGTAACACCGGTCATAATTTGTAACATTGGTCACAGACAGTCACACCTACTTTTTACTTTGAATAGTTAAAGAGCCTTTGAGATTACGAAAAAAGACAGAAATAACTTATAGATAATTATTTTCCACATAAAAAATTATATTTTACATTCCCAATTTAGTTTAGCTATATATATTTTTTTATTTTCAGAATTACTTTTCACAAATTATTTATAATTTAAACTTGTGACGTTCAAAAAAATAAGGTTCTCTTCCTTAAAAAAGATGTCGGGAGAAACTAACATATGCAGAGCGGAAACACAACAAAAACCTGTGCCAGAAAAAAATCGATTTTTTAGAATACAATTACCAGCTGTCAAGCAGCCTCCGCAGATGATTTGTGTCTCGCGTACTAGTGCAAATAAGAGATTGCACTTGTAGAAAATAAGTTTTATGTTTTTAATTATTTATTTCGGTGTTTTATTTATATTTTAGATATTTCAGTTCAGAACTAAAACAAACGCCAATTTAAGTTCTAGTGGCAAAATAGCTAGGTTGCTATGTTCAATTACTGACTAATTTTGACGCCCCCTGTAAAAGTGGAGCAGTCAAGTTCTCCCATGATCCTAAGCTACTTTACATGAAAGAGAATTCGATGTATTTGTTAATTATTTATTGTTATTTTAATTTTTATATTTCTTAACAAGTTTTCGAGAAAATCACTCTGTACAAGTCGTTCTATAGACAAAGAAATTTAAAACAATATTTTATTTTAAGATTTATTGATATAATTTTGTAGGCGAGAAAGCTGAGGACCGGTTTGCCAATTGGTAGTTTCTTGTTTTTTGCTTTACTGAAACAAGTAGCAATGTTTGTAATATTAATATTTTCATTTTATGCGTATAAACCGTGTCGGATTTGGTCAGAGGGCAAACTATCATCCTATCATCTAGAATAAATTCTATTACTAATAAACCTTTCCTGTTACCGTTTACATACCCCCCCTTCCCTGGATCCGTCACTGGGAAATAGCCCGTCAAGGGCGTATCCAGCACAAAACAGAAAGGGGGGCAGGTTTCTGAATTACTTGGCCTTCCTAACTTAAGGGAGGGGGGGCAAATTAATTATATATTTAAGTTTTATTGTTCTATGTTAAGAAAAAAAAATGTTCAAGAAAGAAGGCCCCTTCCGTCTTGGATACGCCCTGGTACCCCGTAAAATATATTTACAATTTTCTGCAAAACACAGAGTTTGCCATAAAGATAATAAGTACCAAAACAGGAATCAGCAGCTTCTTATCGTTGTGTGTTTACAAACATCATAAGCCACACACCTTTTTATCAAGTTTTTTTTTATTTTCAGATTATTTTCTAAAAATGGGCTGAAAGAAACGACAACGGGTTTTGTTTTACAAAAGCAAAACATTCTTCAAAAATCTGGTAAGTCAACATTATTCTAGAGGGGTTTAAGTTTTAAGACCTAGACCACTACATTTTGGTTCGAGGTTTAAGTCATTTTAGCTCACACTACTACTACACTATAGTAGTGTGAGCTATGGTGATCCTAATTTTTTAGAGAAAAAAAAAGTGACTCCGATTTCAAAAAATGTTATATATTTTTGCGTTTCAGATGATTTTGAAACTTTTGTGTTGCGCCGTCTGTTCATCTGTCTGTCTGTATGTCTGACGTATGTCTGTTTGTATGTCTGTCTATTTGTTACCTAGGCTGGGTCTTGGATCGAGATGGTGCCATTTAAAAATGAACGACATTCACCAAACGCAAGCCAAATAAAAGTGGGGGTAGATTTCAAAAATTAGAGTTTAATTGTAAATATGGCGTGTGTGATATCAAACGAAAGGTAATTGAGTCTGGAGGTAAACAAAAAATTTTTTAAATAAAGAGTGGGTGTAGATTTCAGAAACTAGAATTTAAGTCAAAACATGGCTTGTGTAGTATCAAACGAAAGGTAATTGAATCTAGAGTTGAATAAAATATATTTCAGTTTTTAGTTATATTAGCTCACAGGTACACTATAACTATAGTACCTAGTGTGAGCTTAGGTGCCCATATATTGGCAGAGTATTTTGTCATGTCATACTATAGTAGTGCGTATACACTGCTAATTGTAGTGTGAGCTATGGTGACCCTAATTTTTTCGATTTTACAAACTTTTATATATCTTTGCGCTTCAGATGATTTTTAACGTTTTTGTCGCGCCGTCTGTCTGTTTGTATGTCTGTCTGTAACGACCAACGAGCATAACTCAAAAACTGCTTGCCCGATTTAAATGGAATTTGGTATCTAGGCTAGGTCTTGGATCGAAATGGACCCATTTAAAAATCCACAAGACAAATAAAAGGTGGGGGTAGATTTCAAAAATTAGAGTTTAAGTCAACACATGGCTTGTGTGGTATCAAACGAAATGTAGTTGAGTCTGAAGTTCTATATTGAGTTTTTGACCTTGGGGGGGCTCCCCCCGCCATCTTGGATTTAGTGTGCACAAAAAGGTTTGTTTTTAATTATTTGGTCCTTGTACATATTAGAAAAAAAAAGTTTATATAAAAAAATTTCCTGTTGTACGTTTTTTGGTCAGACGAATGGTTTTCGAGTTATGACGCGAAACATTTCGCCGCCATTTTGGATTTTGACCTATGTTTTTTTAGTGGCCTGTAACTTCAAAACTGCTTATTTTTGAGAAAATCTGTAATAACATAAAATAAAGACCAACTAATAGACTATAAAATGAAACATTTTTGAGTTCTCTGGCTAGTAATACCTAGAGACATATTTTAAATAAAAAATATGTCATACATTCACGGTCTCTAGTAATACCCTTACTAAGATACGAACCCTGAAGTGTTAGCAGTACACCCGTTTCCTATGTATTTCCATAGTAGCGAAATACACCGAAATTATTCAGTTTTAGGTCATTTTCTCAAAAGGTAAGCATTTTACCGAAATATTATACGTGAAGAACTGCAGGGCTTCGCTGAATGCGCTTGGTAGCGCTAATAAGGTGTCATTAGTATGGATACCAGGGCATTCTGGACTCGAGGGAAATGAGGCCGCAGACCAGGCAGCGAGGGAAGCGGCATCTGTCGGATTTTTCGGCCCCGAACCAGCCCTGGGGATATCATACAATGTTGCTAAATTAACCATATTGAGATGGATGGAGAACAGCTTCCAAAGATACTGGATGAATATACCAGCTCTGGCTCACTCTAAAGATGTCATTAAAGGACCTTGTCAGAAGAGGGCCAGGAATATCATTGGACTTACCAGACAGGAGATCCGTATAGTGACTGGACTCACGGGTCACTGTCGACTAAGAGTACCCATGCACAGAATGGGAATAACCGAAGAGACCGAATGTAGACTCTGTATCGAGGATGACGAAACAGTTAGACTGTGCGAATGTCCGGCTATTGCACGTTTACGTCAAAACACTTTCGGTAAACCTCAGATTGATTCAGAAGATCTGAACAGTGTCTCACCCAAACTGATAGCTAACCTTTTTGCAGGATTAGGCATACAGTGGTGAAAAACCACTCAAAAGTGAGCCACAATAGACCCACTAGTGGTGGCAGTGGAAGGGCTACAAGGCCCACTCACATATGAATCATCATCAATCAACTTGATCGTAGAAAATTAAATTATCTTTTTAACGATGTATCACCCAAGTGGGCCAAGTCCACGGTTAGCACTTAATTGGCATCCATAAATTGGAGTTTTTTTAGGATCACGAAAAAAAATCATTGTTTTTTAGGTTTATTTAGTTTTTAAAAAACTAAACATTTTAGGGAAATATGTTAAAAAACCTATTTAAAAAAAATAAAATGTTCTTTTAAACGGCGTATCACAAAGTAGTGTTTTCATGCTATTATTGACACTCCAGGGGCGTCCGCTTATTGAGGTTATTTTTTTCTAATAAATTTTTTTTATTTTTTTTGTTTGTTTTATATAATTTCTTAAACACTATGTTTTTCAAAAAACCTTGTTGTCCTACTCTATTTTGTTGAAAATAAAATTATCTTTAAAATGATATGTATGAATCTCTAACGGGAAACACTCAAGGAATGTATAATATGCACGTTTGGTACTTTTTTTCCAATTCATGTTTTAGACGCCCCTGGTATATTAACGGTTATTTAAATGTTATAACTATACACATCGTTCGAAAGAAAATTTAATTGTCTAAAACACAGAGTAAAAATTTTTTCCCAGTAAGGCTTGGTTTTTTAAAAAATTGGTCACATACATGATAACAATACCTTTTTATTGTAAAAAAAAATCACTAAACTTGCGTATATTCTTTGAGTGTTACCCGTTAATAAAAACCCACTAGATACATATCGTTTTAAAGAAAATTTTATTTTTACCAATATAGAGGTAAACAAGATTTTTTAGAAAGTTTAGTTTTTAAGAAAATTGAATAAAACAAATAAAAAAATCTAACCGCAATATGCGGACGCCCCTGAAGTGTCAATAAGATCCTTAAAACAACTTTTTGATATGCCGTTTAAAAGAACCTTTTATTTTCTCTGAAAAACATGTTATAACATTCTTTCATAAAAGGCTTAGAAAACATATTTTTTTTTCCGGATCTTAAAAAATAACCTCAATTTATGGGTGCCAATTAAGTGCGAACCGTGAACTTGGCCCACTTCGGTGATACATCGTTTAAAAGATAATTTAATTTTCTATAATAAAGTTACTTACACACTTTCTGTAAAATGCTTACCTTTGAGAAACTGAATAATTTAGGTTTATTTTGCATATATAAAATTGGTAAAAATTTTTTTTTAAGTCACAAGCTTTTATAAAATGCACTAAAAATTAAAAAATAGTTTTCTAACATTCTAATATTATCATAATAATAAAAGCGATGGCCGACTGATGGAAATTTTGGCGTTGTTAGCACGATAAGATATCCGTCTCAATTAAATATCACTATTTGCAAGAATCAATCTAGCAGAAAAATGCAGAGGTACCAAACCCACCCAACCCGACCCAAGATACCCCAGCATTTTTCTGACATAGGTATGGCAATGGCAAAACATTGCGGCACATCAAACATATCTTTAATGACCTGCTATGTTAATATTCTTTAAATGTTTAGATCACAAATTTAGATTAACTTATGGTTTGATTTGCGGCCATCGCTTTTATTAATATGATAATATTAGAATGTTAGAAAATAATTTTTAAATTTTTAGTGCATCTTATAAAAGCTTGTGACTTAAAAAATTTTTTTTACCAATTTATTTTCTACTTTTTAGTCTCAGCTATCTATTCTATTAAATGAAAATATTTTTTCAATAACAGAACAGAAAAGTTTATTCTAGATTATAATGAAATCGCTGATCGTGAGTTGTTTGGAAACTCATTTTTCTATTGGGGGAAGGAGAGGGTGGGGGTAGAGGTAGAAATATATTTTTTGTTTGGGCTCTATTGCCATCGGACCTTTATGCATATACCAAATTTTATAAAAGTCATTTGAAGTGAAGTGGGTAGGGGGGGGTTGGACATTTTTTCATTATTGTTGTATTGTCATCGGACCACTATATGTATACCAAATATCATCCAAATCGGATAATGGGAAGTGTGTCAAAACCGCATTTTTCTATAGATGGGGGTGGGGGTAGGAGTGGTAGGATTTTTTTTCAATGTTGTATTGTCATCGGACCACTATATGTATACCAAATTTCATCCAAATCGGATAATGGGAAGGGTGTCAAAAACGCATTTTCTATGGAAGGGGGTGGGGGTAGGGTGGGAGGATATTTTGTTTTTAAATATTGTATTGTCATCGGACCACTATGTGAATACCAAATATAATCCAAATCGGAAAATGGGAAGTGTGTCAAAAACGCATTTTTCTATAGATGGGGGTGGGGTTAGGAGTGGTAGGATTTTTTTTCAATGTTGTATTGTCATCGGACCACTATATGTATACCAAATTTCATCCAAATCGGATAATGGGAAGGGTGTCAAAAACGCATTTTCTATGAAAGGGGGTGGGGGTAGGGGTGGGAGGATATTTTTTTCCTAATACTGTATTGTCATCGGATCACTATATGTATACCAAGTTTCATCCAAATAGGATAACGGGATGTGTCAAAAACAATTTTTTCTATGGAAGGGGGTGGGGGTAGGGGTGGAAGGATATTTTTTCTTATTGTTGTATTATCATCGGACCACTATGTGTATACCAAATTTTATCCAAATCGGATAACGGGAAGTGTGTCAAAAATACATTTTTCTATAGAAGGGGTGGGGGTAGGGGTGGGAGGATATTTTTTCTTAATGTTGTATTGTCATGGGACCACTATGTGTCTACCAAATTTCATCCAAATCGGATAATGGGAAGTGTGTCAAAAACGCTTCACAAGATTTGATAGATAGTTAGTTAGATAGTTAGACAGAACATCTGAAGCTAAATAAAAGCTTGTAAGATAGAAATACATAGGAAACGGGTGTACTGCTAACACTTGAGGTTGCGTATATCAGCAAAGGTACTACCCAGAGAACGCAGTGATATCTGATTTTATAGGCTATTAGTTAGTCTTTATACTATGTAATTACAGATTTTTTCAAAAATAAGCAGTTTCGAAGTTATAGTGAAAGTTAAAAAAAAATTGGTCAAAATCCAATATGGCGGCGAAATGTTTAGCGTCATAACCGAAAACCATTCGTCTGACTAAAAAACGTGCAACAGCGTTTTCGTAGGAAGGTCTTCAATTTCCGTCTAAATTTTTTTTTTATATGTAATTTACAATAATTTACAATTACAAATACCTATTTTATGCTCCCTATTTGTAACAGTAACAGAGGTTATTGCCGTATTTCCCATTCTAAACAATAATTATTCATCTTTTCTATTAATCTCTGTACAGTACCCTCTCTATCATTGCCCAGTGTATTATATTACCGAGGCTGACGTCTCTATTCTGCATACTAAGGTACCTGATAATAAGATGAGGAGCTCAGCACTCGTCATCAGTTACCTTTCTGTACACCAAAGAAATTGATTACACCCTCTGTAATACCGAAAGGTGGCGGACCAACCTGTTACAACAATTAATAAGTCACCATTGAAAGACATATTGATCTGATCAATGACAATAAGTATGTCAAAAATTTTACAATTTTTTAAATAAAAATTTACCTTGATTTTGATCTAGTAAATACATTTGATAAAAACAATGTTGTTTGACGTTTTAATAAAATTCGAATGTCGCTCAAAAATCCGTCATTCGAAATTTCCAAAAACTCGATTCATTTTCTCACAAAATATCGCAATTTGTCGATCATTTTAAGAGAAATAATTCCAAGAAAGCCCAATAATTTCAGCTTTATAACCCAACAACTATAAATCAGATTTTTATTTGCTATTTTTATATTCGTCCTAAATCTTGCGACCATCAACCTTGCAGCTTCGATTTTATTATTTCAGCCTAGTGGATAGGAAATGGATAAAGACAATGGGAAGGCCAACGAAAGTTCTTCTGGCTCCAGCAAAGTGTCCAATGTGCAAGACCCTGCAGCCTTGCTTAACGCAGCAAGCCTATTTGGGGGTAAGTTTGGTTTATAGATTTTATAGACATTTTGGTTATAGCACGTTTCGCAAATTGGCAATTTTTGATTGATCGAAATCCAAACACATATTTTTATTTAGGGCTTGTTTTGAGCGCTTAACACAATTTAAATAGAAAAGATAAAAATTTTTATAAGGCAAGTTTAGCCTCACAAATAACTATTACATTAATTTAATAAATAACTTACCCTAAGCCAACCTTAACTAACTTACAAAAATCTCGATTTTTTCAGTTTTTGTCAAGTTTTTGACTTGTATTTTATGTAAGGAGAATATTTTATGCCTTTAAGAAGATTTTCAAGTTAAAATAAAAGCCTTTGTGCACAAAAAGTTCTCTTAAGTTACCTGATGTATGTATGTAATATACCAATTTTCGATCTTGGTTCTTCTCTGTTTAAATTATATGATCAAAACTAATAATCCACAGTACAACGGTCTATTTTTGAAGTGATACCTAAGTAACAGGCTAAATTTGTGTAAATATCGTTATTTTCCGGAGACGCCCAACTTTTCCTTATGTGAAAATTCAGAGTACGCGGACCAAGCATGCGATTTTGGAGACAATGTTGCCATTTACTTTCAAATATATTTTTTAAGCCACATAAACAAAATTGACAGTAACTAATTCTTTACGGTTTTATCATCTTGTCATTTATGAGAATAGATGAACTATTTTCCTCTTAATTTTGCCCTAAATTCGTTAAAAAACATGCGCCTCGATCAAATTTTTTAGTGGCGCAAAACCAAGAGCGCATGGTTTTGTATTATATGTTTACTATTTTTACGGTTTCTAACCCTAGTTTTTTTAAAGAAACTAACCCAGACTTACCCAATTTACTCCATGAAGTGACTCAAAATTTATCAAAAATTCTGCTGAATTAATTTAAATATTAACTTACCCTTAGTTTGCCATAGAAATCCTTTAGGTATAGGTATTTACAAAAAAGTTCCAAAAATAAACATTATTTTTATCACAAATAGTTATTAAATTTAAGACAACGCGATTTTTGTCCACTGCGACGTTTGTTTTTCAAGTTTTAAATCAGGTAGTGACCGGCCTAATTCTTTATTTTTAGTTTTTCCTCTAGCGGAAAACCACTAAAAGAGTTTTTTAAGACGCTAATTTTATTCATTTTCATTTAAAAAATGGAACAATATGCAGAGTATACGGATGTCTTTTTTATTGCGTAATTTAGAGGGCGTAAATTAAATCATACGTGCTCCACGCACAAGAACAAGATGACTTACTGCACACTAACTGGCTGACGTGCCTGGCATAAATTTAAGTTGATTATTTTCATTAAACAATGTAAAATTTGTCCAACTTTGTCGCTCATATAGGCCAGTGGTAAAATCTCTCTCTGTTTGACGGCGCCAGCAGACAAGCGGACACATTCCACCGCCACTAACTCTGGGCTTTAAAGGCAGGCAGCGGGCCAGCCAGGTGACGCGCATTATCGATTCGGAGTGGGATCCACTGCATTGCACAGGGTTTACCATATTTTATTTAAATTAAAAAGACATGCATAAACTAACAAACATATTAAGGTGTTTTTAAAAATAAAAAACCGTGTTTTTGTAGAAAAATAAGGTAGTGCCATGACTCCGTGGCACTACCTCACGAGCCGTCACTGCTTAAAAGAAGAAAATATGTTCGTCAAAACGATGAACAGACAAAATTATCCTCTTTAGAGTAGAAAATATGTTTGTGTTTAATGACGGAAATGAAAATCAATATGCGTGTGAAATATGCACCTTTCTAAAACATAAAAAAGTGCAAATTTCTCTATTAGCATTTCGTAGTATGTGGTCGTAGCATTTTTCTTACAAAACACGCCATATTGGCGCTGTTATATTACTGTACAAAACTCAAGAAACCCTAAAATGTAAATACAGGTAAAGTGATAACATTTATTTCTATACGGGCCTCATATACCTTAATGGTTCGTAACCTAGACAGGTTATGTATCAACTTTTTTTTTTCTTTAAGAACTTTTTATTGCACAAACTTAAAATGTTTATTACAGGGAAGCTATTTAACTCAAAAAAAGATATTAAAAAAAAGTAAGAATTATATAAATACACAAATTAAATAGTTTAAAAAATCATATAGTATAAATAAATATTAATGTTAATGTTATTATTATTTTGTTTTAAATCTTTGGATTGTTGGTATATTTTTAAATGATTCTGTGTTAAGTGATTTTTTGCCAATGTTACTTTTAAATTGTATTGTTTGGTACATATTGGATTGTCTTGTTTGATGTGTATGCATACTGTTGATTTTGGTAAGCTTAATATTTGTTTTCTTATTAATTTATTATTAAAGAGTTAATAAAAATACATGTCTTTAATATATATAAATTTTCTAAATTAAGATATCCAAGTGGTTTATACAAATTGATAGTTGGTTCTAAAAATGGAAGTTTACGTATACATGTTATGATTTAGTTTTGTAATTTTTTTAAAGGAGTTATATTAGAAGAATTTGTACATACAACCCCACATTGTTATTAAATATTGTATTTTTTAATAAAATGGACCAACGTAAATTTTTTTAAGATGAGATAAAGGAATAATATATCGAATTTTATACAAAATTCCTACAAGGGGAAATAATGATTTTTGTAATTATTCTATGTGATTTTTTCAAGTCAAGTTTTCATCTATAAACAGTCCTAAAAATTTTGTGCATTTAGTATATTTTATAAGGTTGGATTCAAACTTAATTCGTTTACATTGATATTTTATTTAACTTTGATCTTGTCAAAATTAATTGTTAGTTTATTTGAGTTATGCCATTTCTTTAGAGTTTTTATATCTTGCAAAATGTTTACTTTTATTTGAGAAAAACTGTTTCCAAAATAAATTAATGTAGTATCATCCGCAAATAATTGACTCTTAACTATTAATTTTAATTTAATAATCGAATGTATGTATAGTAAAAATAAAATGGGACATAATACCGAACCCTGAGGTTCATTTCATCACTACATGTAACAATTTTTTGACAACTATAACTATTGTTAATTTTGACATATTGTTTTCTATTTTGCAAGTCGTTTTTAAACCAAATAGAAATGTTGCCTCTTATACCATATTTCCACAAGATTTTTAGTAAGATATTATGATTAACAGTATCAAATGCTTTACATAAATCCAGTGACAGCAAACAGCCTTTAGCATTTTGATCGATTTTTAGTTGAATATCTGTTACAATATCCAATGCAGCAGTTTTCTCAAATAAAACCGAGACTGGTTTATAATTATTTGGATTTTAAAAATCACCATTTTTCAATAATGGCGTAACTTTTGCAATTTTTAATTTTTCGGGAAAATATTAGTTTTTAAAGATAATATAAATAAATGTTTTGAAACTAATTGATCCTTAACTGTTTTTATAATTCTTTTTGGTTAGAATTGTTTTCAAACTTTTCCAGATGGTTTTTGGATCGCCAGTATCAAAATTATCTTTAAAGAACATCTTTTTTGTTTGTTTCTAGATGTTGCCTATTATTTGGATATTTTTTTGGTTTTTTACAAAGTTTATCACGTTCAGTTATCAACTGAAAGAGTTCTTGATTAAACCAAACTTTATTTTTAGACCTTATTTTTATTTTTTATTCATAGGAAGAAATGTCAAAAATGTCTTTGATTATAAAAATGTTATTATTGTAATCTAACCTAACCTGAACTGAGTTCAGCGTTTTACTATTAATCTTTTTAAACGTGATGGTTACGTCTGCACTGAGATCATTTTGATTTTGGGATTTTTTTCTGTGTTATTAATGGTTGTAAGTCCAAATTTTTAGAACATATTAGGGACTAATTGCAATAAAGCCAGGCAATAATTGTACCGGGCACTATTCTGAAAGTTTCGCATTATAAGAACAGCTGTCTTCTTTCAAAATTAGGCCTTTGTGCATTATAAAAGCCGGAATTAATAGTGTGGCCACTGTTAATGGAAAATAAACGACTGGATTTATAAATTCGACTTTGGTATGTCAATTTTGAAAGATCAGCTGTTAGTTTTCAATAAAAAACTGTCAGAATAGTGCCCGGCGCTATTATTGCCTGGCTTTATTGCAATAAGTCCGTATCGTAAATTATTAACTGCTTTAATAAAAAAAGTAACAAAAAAGTTGGTCATGTGACAGCAAGAGGGATATATTTTTATAGACAGAAAAGAATTTTCTAGATAACAATAGATACCTGTGAAATTAATTTACATAACAGGGCTGCCAAATTTACACTTTTTAGAAAGATGCAATTTTTTGAAAAATTTTTTTGTGAAAAACGGCAAAGTTTATAATAAAACTAATTTGTGGCCTTAATAAGCTTTTTAAATTTTTTTTATGAAACACTAAATAGTGCACTTAAATTTTTTTAGCCTACTGGCCAAGAGCAGGCGACGCTAACGCCGCCAACCTGTTTGCTGCGGCAGGCGGTTTTGGTATGCCGTCCCACGCTGCCTCGATGCCGTTTGGCATGTTGCCTCCGACCTCCACGGCCACCGCGACCTCGAGCACCACTCAATCCGGAGGAGGAGGCACTAACAGAAGTTCAAGAGATAGCGGTGAGTATCAAAATACCACAGATTAATATCTAATGCTAAGAATGACTAACATTTTTATAATCTAATATAATATATAAAATCCTTTATACTCTAAGGTCAGTCATTTAAAGCCATAAAAAGAAACATAAACTTTACAAAAAATTATCGCCTTATCTTTATAGTCGAGAAGATAATTGGAAAAATTGGGCCTAACATAGACTTGAGGTCTATAGAAAATTTTATTGGTTACTTTGGTAGTCGAGGCGCTTTAATTAAGGACACAAGCCTGGCATTGATTTACTATGTTTTTGTTATTATTTTTGACATAGTCGCCGCGGCGATGCCAAAGCAAATAAAGGATGTCAAAAAGTATAACCAAGATATAGAAAATTAATATCAGACTTCACATTCAGCATCCCTATTCCTTAAATCTGGGAAAAACGAGAAGTGTGGTTGGCACAGCTCGGTCAGTTTTGATGCGGATGACATTAATGTCAACCTTGAGAGAAATTGCATGTGTGCACTAATCAGATTCATGCATTTGGGGGAGATTTGTCGTTTCTCTCCGAAAACAAGAATAGCTTACACTATAAGGCTTGCTCCAGGATGAGGGTCCTTAGCTCTAATTGAAGAACTTTATTGATCGCACTCTGACACCCTTAAGTATTTTTAAGATGACGGTCGATTGAAAATAGGTATATAAAACCAAGACTAGACGCAATCAATTGCAGCGGACACTGTTCTCTTGCCCTTAACCCAGAGGCTCACCCTATGACATGTTACAGGTTCAAAACTTGATATTGACCGAAGCTCTCCTTTCTGTTTTTTCAAAATATTCACATCACATTTTATGAGGCCCAGAATCGGGCACCTGGAGTGTTACTCACAATCTGAATTTTACTGAGTGATCCATAGATTAAACAGAAATTTTATTTTCTAAAAAAAAAGTATGCCAACCGTAATTTTTGAGTTTGTTCCTAAAGCAACTAGTTCGTAACTTAAGTGTCTTTATTTTGAATAAAATATGTAAATTGGGGATGCTTAATGGTGCGTATTTCTACAAGGGTGGTACTTAAGTAGCTTAGAAATATCTCATTTTCTACATGTTTTCTCAAAAAACAAGTAGTTTCTAAAAGTAAAAAGGAAATTGATGATTGATTGATGTTAGAATAAATAAAGGAAAAGATACGTTAAGAATGTTCCTAAAGGAAAATGGGTCGGGGATTTTAATATGTTTAATGGCACCCCAAATGTTGAGTGCGCCGAGTCTTGGTTTAATTTTATTAAACTATTTGTGTCCCTAATCGGCCGCTTTCTTGAGTATTTTAAAATCCTCAAGGATGACCTGATGGCATCAACTGGATCCCTAAAGTAGAGTCCTATTTGTACCGCAAATCACACCTTTCTGACTAATATTTTTACAATTAATTATGATTATGAAAATCTTTTAAGTTTTTCATATACGGCTGGAATAAAACAGTAGAAAACTTTTTAACGCTTTATTAATGCACTTAAACAAGTTTTCAAAGCTTTAATTGCACTCGTTTGTCAGTATTGTCAAAATTGCATTCTTGAAGGCGTCGACTGCTTCCTCTGGCGACTGAAACCTTTGACCACGCAGTCCATTCTTGATTTTCGGAAAAGTACATAAATTATTGGGACTTAGGTCGGGACTGTATGGAGGATGGTCCAACAATTCGACGTTTTGTTGGGTTAAAAATTCAATAGATTTTTGTGCTTTGTGCGAACTTGCATTTCCTTGGTGGAGGATGATTCGTCATTCGGGGTTCAAAGCTCAGCCATGACTTTCGGCAAACAAATGGTAATGTACCAATCGGCAGTAACAGTCCTATAATCTTCCAGAGAAACTGATGCTGCTACATGACCTGCTTTTGAGACAAATGTCGCGACCATCTTTTTGGATACAGTTGAAGAACGGATGACTTTTGTTGGCTTTTCTTTATCTGGGAACACCCAAACAGACGACGGACGTTTATTTTCAGGTTCACATGAGTAAATCCACGATTCATAATGCTGTAAACATTTTTCGAGTTGCCTGCCTCAAAGCGGTCAAGAGTTTTCTGACCCTAATTGACTAGCTTCTTTCTGTTTTTGGGTTTACAGATGCGGGATCCGGCGGGAAAATAATTTTCTTAACCCTAGTTCTTCATGCAAATTTTTTTTGAGGTCTTTGAAATCCCTAATGAAGCCTCAATCTCGCGATATGTCATATGTCGATTTTCGTGATGCAGCATCGATATATTTCTGGGTGACAGCCGTTTTTGGTACACTTGGCCTTGGATCGTCGCTAAGGCTAATTCGTCCATGATAGGAATCTCCATACCGAAAACAGAAATCAACTCTGCAAGGCATTCTTGATGAGATAATTTTCTTCGAAAGTTGTAAAAAATTAAGTTCTCGGCTTAATTCCATTTTTCGATTGATTTGTTAACTTAAAAAATTCACTGTAGCTATAAAACTATACGTATGGCTCTGACGGTTTGAATTTAGATTAGGTATAAAGATTGACGTTAAGTTTTAGTAACGACATTCGATCAGTGTCGCCTTCTATGTTCTTATATGCAAAATACAAAATACAGCCTTCGTAATTTGTGCCTAAGAATCGGGTAGAACCAGATAACTGGCTAAACTGAGATTTAATCTTTTAGGTGGAACGTCGAGTAGTTCTCACGCTGCAGCGTCCTCCTCAGCATCATCGAGCAATTCGGCAGCGGCGGCGGCCGCGGCAGCAGCTTATAGCAATGCGTACAACAACACACTATCGATGGCTGCCAGTCAAGCGGCCAGTTTGGGAATGCCGGCTGCAAGTAAGTTTCAGTCTACAAACAGAATGCTACAATCATTTAAAATAAGAATAACCAAAATATGGAAGCCTCTGCGACCACGGGCAGGGTAGTCCCGTGGTATGGTCGTCGGCTTCACATGCAGAAGGTAACAGGTTCGCGTCTTGAAGAACGACGCAAAAAGGAAAACAGAAATAACATCGCCCCGCCGCCCATTTCCTTTTCTTTGTTCAACAATAGTCCTCGAAATGGCGTGCAATGTATTCAGAACATAAGGTGACCTTGTACATCGAAAAAATATGCCGGTTTAGTCTGGTTCATTTTCATGCCCTTAGTTACATTTTTTGTAGTACAAAACATTTTATTTATTTTTTAAAATTTAATTTTAACCCGGTGGTAACTTTTTTCCTTGTTAAAGAAATCCATCCAGGTAAGTCTTAATTTCAATTATAACTCTCTTTAGCTACTTTTCTTTTGTTTTTAACCCATTAAGGGTCGTTCCCCCATCTCACTGCGTCAGCTTAAATTACGTTCTGCTGTTCTCGCGCTTCCTATTGTTTACAGTAGGTGCCCGATTGAGTGGTGGCTTTAGAGTTTCTTAGTGAAGAAGGTATTACGCACTCGGCCCGTTTCATAGTCCAGGAGCCGACACACATCTGAGGAGCCGGGACTAATAACCCAGGAAACTGCTATAATCGAAACCAGGCCAACAAAAGTCTCCGAAAAAGTCACGACTTGCGATGAAAAGTAAAGAAGTCTCTCATCTATAACCAGGTTCGGCTAGGACAATACTGCCGTGCAAAGCAGAAACTTAGTAAGTCAAAAACTAGTGTTTTGGGAAATAGAGTTTGAAGTTTATTTAACTACATACTAACTATAGTTTATTTAACTACATACTAACTACACAACTTTCTTGTTTTTCAAGATAGCCACATTCTAGAAACACTGGCTGGCGCCGTTTTTTACGGCGATTTCAATGATATAAAAATCTCATTTTCGAGTAAGTCGAGTTACTAGGTTTTTGCTTTGCACGGTAGAATAGCGATGTTAGATAGATGCAAGTCTGACATGTAGCAAGACCACCTTTCGAAAAGGGTGTAAAAGCGCCGGTCCACTGTGTATACTTGCTACGTAGTATAAAGATCCCTTTCAACAAAGAGGTGTCATGCAAAATTAAGTCCTTTTAGAGAAAGAAAACTTGCATCTTAAGGGTCACCTGCATCAGTTTGGTATATCGTGTACAGAGAAATCAGGGTTTGCTAAAAGGGCGCGCCGTCTGCCTAGTCACTAGACTAATAATGGTCTCACCACTACTACTACTACTACTACTTCGACTACTGTGCAGTCTGAAATAGGGGCCACGGAATGTTGGCCGCCAATTTTCCATACTTTGACCAACAATTTAGACGTTGATTAGCAATAACATAAGTTAAACGATAAATTACGATGCAGGTTAAACAGAACATAATATGCTAAAGCTATCGTGTTTCCCTCACGGATGATAGATCATTAACGGATTTTATTTGACCAAAGTTAAAGTAGTAAATCCTATGTGTTTTTGTCAGTTTTCTTTAAATTAAATTCAAATTCTAGAATCTCAGATTTGCCTTGACAAATAAATGTAATAGAAGTATAAAAATGGCGGATTTCAATTTCTGCTCTTTCTTCTAGTCCGCGAAGTTTTGACAAGCGATCTATATATTTTTCTGTATCTATGACTGCGCATACATTATATGCTAGTGTTTTTCCCTATTAGGCTGTTTATGTTTTAGCATTATAACACAAAGTCAATCTGGTCTAGTAGCCATTTCCTTGTTTAGTTCATTCTGAATTTGTTTCTTTTTCTATTGTAATAAGAGGCCATGTTACTACATTATTTTCTGCAATCCATCATTGATTGTATATATTCTTGCTTTTTATTAACTTTATGATCTACTTCTAAATTGGCTAAACCATTATCATCCGTGTTCATTCCATACTTTTTTTCTACCTCTCTCCAACAGTTTATTTCATTACAGATTAATTAATTTCATTTTGACATATTATTTTATTAATTTTCTCGTTAAGCTACTCTTCTTCAATATCGTTATTGATGTTCCCACTAAATAGTATTTTTTGTGTATAGACTCGTGTATTTTTCTGTCTCCGTTTAAGTTTTAGCTTAAAATCACGGATTTCTTAACCTCAACATGGATAGCTGACATATATCGATGAAAAACCTAAAAATCACTATTTTTGTTGGCACTTGCCAGCACTATTTTTTTATTTGTCCTATTTGCATCACTTAAATAGAAGCAGTGCGTCGTTTTTTGGCAAGTTTGACTAACGTTAAAACAAGTTTGCCTATTTGAACAAAAGCTTGAGTTTCCATCACCGCTGCACCTCCTTAGACGCTACTTTATTCGCACCCAACCCACCGCTGAACTTCATCGTGTTCTGTGAGAATGAGCTGATCGTTCTCGCATTTTCTGAAGTTAAAATTTTCGTTTTTGTAATTGTCATCTTTAGGGATTTTACCAAAAGTTTTGTTTTTGTGTGCCAAAATTATAATAGCCAGACGAAAGTTTAACAATTTCTCACTCAATCTCAAGCAAGTGTATGAGTGTGGTAATACTCAAATCAATGTGTGTGTGTGAAATGGATCCAGAATGTCAAACGCATGATGCAGTGATTCGTTACAACAAGCGTTAGCTATCTATTTTAAGGTTATGGCACGTAGAATGTTGACAAATGACAAGTGACATCCATCAGATATTCATCGATAGTGTGCTGATGAGCAATCGAAAAATAAAAGGAAACCTGATGAAATCAAACCTTCACCTATCTTTTTTCTCTAATTTTTTGTTTCTGAACAAGAATCAATTCTAATTCCTCATCTGAATAGCTGGAATCAGATCGACTAAGGAGATTTAGCGCTAGTTTACTAAATATTCCTAACACTCTGATTATTTGTTTTTATTCGTTAAATATGAATTAAATGTACAAAAAAATAACAGCAGAAAAATAGCCAGCTGATTCAAATGACAAATGGCATTCATCGGGAATTTCTCACCGACTCCCATACTCGGTGAGTTTAGGTGGCATCGATTGGTGGAATCGATAAGCTCATCGGTGAATTTAGAGACTCAACCATACAACTGCATTCTTGTATAAATATGGCGGATTTCAATGTCTCCGCATTTCTTTTGGTCCGCGCAGGTTTAAGAAGTAGTGATCTATAAATTTTTATATATCTATGAATGCGCAGTTGCTCCGCGATTTTCCCCATTGACCTGTCTATGTTTTAGCACCTTAACACAAAGCCATTTCCTTGTTTAGTTCATTAATTTAATTTGTTTTCTACTTTTGTAATAAAAGGCCATGTTACTACATTATTTTGTGCAATCATTGATTTCATATTCTTGCTTTTTATTAACTTTATGATCTGCTTCTAAATTGGCTAGACTATTATCATCCATGTTCATTCCATTACTTTTATTCCACCGCTCTCTCAACAGTTTCTTTCACATTTTATTGCAGAATTATTCCTTTTATTTTGACGTATTATTTTATTTATTTCCGTGTGAAGCTGCTTGTCTTCAATATCGTTCGTGATGGTCCGACTAAATAGTTTTTCTTTATAAAGTCGTGTATTATTCTGTATCCGTTAAATTTTCTACCAATATTGGATTGATTTTAACGGTTTTAATTTAATAAAGAAGGTATTAAATTGTATCCGTTATAAAAAACAATTTGTTAAACTAAATATTGTATAAAATTGATTCACATAAATCAAAATGCGGTTTTCACATTTTAAGTCCTTTAAAAAATCGAGATTTTTAATTTAAGTGGTGGCCAACAATTTTTTAAAACCCTGTATGTGTTCTTTGTCCTACTTTTTTTACATCCTTGATTGATTTATTAGCTTGAAAAGAGCGCATTAAAGCGCGTCCATTCCACCCTTAATTAATATCGAATAAAGAAAACGGGAAAATGGATTGAAAAGAGAGAATCCAAAAAAGCAGCCCCTAAAACACAAACGATGACGGACCCAGTAGGCAGACGGACAGGCCAGAGCGTACTAAATAAAAGGCGAAAACAAAACAAAAAAACAGCTGATTATTATTAAGATGGCCTTTGTGAAATATAGGCAGCAAATTATTATCTTAATGCCAAACGGGTGCACAAAAATTCAATACAAAACATTAAAAAAAAACACCAACACCAGTTTTTACTAAGACCTTAAGACTAGCATTGTATACCGAGTTTAAGTATCAAGTCTATAGACTTGATACCGACCGGTTCAAGTGTATTTTTTTAATACTCACAGGTCAAATAACTGCAAAGAATTGGTTCACCCTAATAAGCATTTCTCAGTGAGTTTCATCTCATATAAATTTAAATTAACTTTAGAAATAAAGAAAAACCACAAAAATTTTTAACGAAATGTCATTTTTTGGAACTTTAGTCCGTGCAGTCTTAGGATTCCCGTTAAAAATAGTCTCAAATTGTAGTACCACACATGAGGGGTGGTTTAAAGTTCGAAAAACAATAGGAATATTCCATGATTGACAAAAAAACTTATATACAAAAATATTAAAAGCTAAATAATACATAAGTAACTTAAAACTATATCTGTAGATGCATTACCAACCAAAATATTTTTTAAACTAAAATATTTTATTATTTTTATTTATGTATAACCTTTGTGTGGAAATAATGCCTTTGTTACAACGAAAAAAGATGACCTATATCGCAAGGTATTTATGAAAAATTTATATAAATATTAAAAACTATTGCATTCACGGGAAAAATTCTCATACACCACATTTGAAAGATTCCTCTTTTTCGAGTTGCCGAGTGCCCCAGGACGCCTACTCGAACTCATGGTATAATTGGTAAGTTCTCTGTAATACACCACATTCGAAAGAGTAGACACACCGGGGGCGCCCTGGAGGCTCTCTATCTCCCTTTGCCCAATACAATACGAAAAATTTGAAAAAAAACATCCAACAAAAATATAACAACTCTCAATTCTCCATTCTGACAGGACCGCCATAAAATCAAAGTAGAGCATGGTGTACCCGCTCTTTTCTATTTTGGTTGGTTGTGAAATCCAATCGCTACTTGTTCTAGAATCTCTGAGAATACTCTCGCCGATCATGACGATGACGTCATTTCCGAGAAAGAGTGTGGCCATTGTGGCCTTTTGTTTAGCGGGTCATGGGCAGGCATCGCAGGATCCATCCACATTCAGAGAGCCCGGCAGGAAAGTAGATCAATAAAAACAAATTACATTTGCCGTTAAAGTTTGCCGAGAGATCAAATACTGCAGCAAAACCGGCCATATAAACAGCCAAACCGGGGCACACTCGAAACCAAAACGCGACGCGTTCCCTCCACGACGCTCCTCACTCCTCCAAAACCCCACTGAATCCTGTCCCGTTTGTACTAATATAAAAGTGTACACGATATAGAACCCCAAGAAACTCTAAGCTTGAATTTGTGCGCGCCAAATAAATGACAAAGGTACAAAAGTCTAGGTTTCTTAGGACTAAGTCTAGGTTTCTTAGGAAAAGTAAATTAATTTGTAATAGCCCTACTATTACCTGGTCCTTCCCAATGTGAATTAAACTTTTCAATCTAGTTGTACAATCTAGTAAAACAATATAGTTAGCGTTTAAAATAACACAATACCATACAAAAAATTAATTAAAAATACTAACTAATGTGCACATATAGAATGTACAATAAAAGAGCTTAACTACATACAACTACTTGTTACAAATAAATATTTTAATTTTGTGACTTTCCAAGCCCTTCAAACCTAATAAATTGTGCCCCAGTTGTGGTTAAATTAAAGTGTACACATTATAGAATCCCAGTGAGTTTGATTTTTGTGCGCGCTACTTTAACGAACTAGGTGCGCAGGTCAAATTAAACAGTTAACGTACATGTTAATCAGTTTAAGAATCATACTTTTACTTTATCCGTTCAGAAGAAAAATATAGTATTTTGAGGCCCTAACTACTAGGAAAGGATTCGAAGATGCGCGCCAAATAAACCTAAGCGCAAAAAATCTAAGCTTGATTTTGTGCGCGCCAAATAAATGACAAAGGTGCAAAAGTCTGTTCAGTAAAAGAACATGTTTATCAACTACAAATCACAGTTTTGCCCTGCCTTCTAGGGACTAAGTCTAGGTTTCTTAGGAAAGGTAAATTAATTGGTAATAGCCCTACTCATAACTCGTCGTTCCCAATGTAAATTAAACTTTTCAATCTAGTTAGCGTTAAAAGAAAATAACACAATACCATACAAAAAATTAATTAAAAAATACTAACTAATGTGCACATATAGAATGTACAATAAAAGAGCTTAACTACACACAACTACTTGTTACAAATAAATATTTTAATTTTGTGACTTTCCAACCCCTTCAAACCCAATAAATTGTGCCCCAGTTGTGGTTAAATTAAAGTGTACACATTATAGAATCCCAGTGAGTTTGGTTTTTGTGCGCGCTACTTTAACGAACTAGGTGCGCAGGTCAAATTAAACAGTTAACGTACATGTTAATCAGTTTAAGAATCATACTTTTACTTTATCCATTCAGAAGATAAATATAGTATTTTGAGGCCCTAACTACTAGGAAAGGATTCGAAGAATCCGTTAACTTATTGTGGTGCGCGCCAAATAAACCTAAGCGCAAAAACTCAAAGCTTGATTTTGTGGTGCAAAAGTCTGTTCAGTAAAAGAACATGTTTATCAACTACAAATCACGGCTCTGGAACGAAATAGCGATGTACAAAATGGCGACGTTCAAAATAGCGAGTAATGAAATAGCGACTATCAAAATAGCGATGTAATGAAAGAGCGACTATCAAAATAGCGATGTATCAAAATAGCGTTTGTAACAAAACAGCGACAATCAAAATAGCGATGTATCAAAATAGCGACAATCAAAATAGCGATATATCAAAATAGCGACAATCAAAATAGCGATGTATCAAAATAGCGATGTATCAAAATAGCGATGTATCAAAATAGCGATGTTTCAAAATAGCGATGTATCAAAATAGCGATGTATCAAAATAGCGATGTATCAAAATAGCGATGTATCAAAATAGCGATGTATGAAAATGGCGATGTATCAAAATACCGAATCAAACCAAACCGAATCGAATCAAATCAATCCAAACCGAAAAGAACCGTAATGCGCTATTATATCCTATTTTGACTATACCAGCTTATTTTTAAAAAAACTTTCCTGATTCTTTTCCGAGATCCTAGAGGGTGTGAATCCGAACCGATCTGAACCGAATTCGGTTCGGTTCGGATTCATACTATCTAGGATTCCGGAAAAGAAGTCTGGAGAGTTTTTTTTGAAAAAATATGCTGGTTCGGTTCGGTTCGGTTCAGTTTGAGTCGGTTCGGTTCGGTTCGGATTCACACGCTTTAGGATCCCGGGAAAGAAGTCAGGAAAGTTTTTTTTTTGAAAACATTTCTTAGAAAGAAACCCTTTAGTCGAGTTATATGCCAAAACGGAACCGAAATATTGCTATTTTGATGGTCGCTATTTTGTTACATCGCTGTTTTGATAGTCGCTATTTTGTTACATCGCTATTTTGTTACATCGCTTTTTTGTTAAATCGCTATTTCGTTAAAATCGCTATTTTGTTACATCGCTATTTTGTTACATCGCTATTTTGATAGTCGCCTTTTCATTACATCGCTATTTTGATTGTCGCTATTTCGATACCGCTATTTTAATAGTCGCTATTTTGTACATCGCTATTTGGTTCCAGAGCCACAAATCACAGTTTTGCCTTGCCTTCTAGGGACTAAGTCTAGGTTTCTTAGGAAAAGTAAATTAATTGGTAATAGCCCTACTCATAACTCGTCGTTCCCCATGTAAATTAAACTTTTCAATCTACTTAGCGTTAAAAGAAAATAACACAATACCATACAAAAAATTAATTAAAAAATACTAGCTAATGTGCATATGGAATGTACAATAAAAGAGCTTGGTAACTACACACAACTACTTGTTAGAAATAAGTATGTTAATTTTGTGACTCTTCAACTCATTTAAACCCAATAAATTGTGCCCCTTTTGTGGTTAAATTAAAGTGTACACATTATAGAATCCCAAGGAACTGTGAGTTTGATTTTGTGCGCGCTACTTTAACGAAATAGGGCGCAGGTCAAATTAAACAGTTAAACTACATGTTAATCAGTTTAAAAATCATACTTTTGCTTTATCCATTCAGAAGAAAAATATAGTATTTTGAGGCCCTAACTACTAGGAAAGAATTCGAAGAATCTGTTAACTTAATGTAGTGCGCGCCAAATAAACCTAAGCGCAAAAACTCTCAGCTTGATTTTGTGGTGCAAAAATTTGTTCAGTAAAAGATCATGTTTATCAACTACAAATCACAGTTTTGCCTTGCCTTCTAGGGACTAAGTCTAGGTTTCTTAGGAAAAGTAAATTAATTTGTAATATCCCTACTCATGACTCATTGTTCCCAATGTAAATTAAACTTTTCAATCTAGTTAAAAGAAAATAACTCAATACCATACAAAAAATTAATTAAAAAATACTAACTAATGTGCATATGGAATGTACAATAAAAGAGCTTGGTAACGACACACAACTACTTGTTAGAAATAAATATTTAAATTTTGTGACTATTCAACTTCTTTAAACTCAATAAATTGTGCCCCTTTTGTGGTTAAATTAAAGTGTACACATTATAGAATGCCAAAGAACTGTGAGTGTGATTTTGTGAGCGCTACTTTAACGAACTAATGCGCAGGTCAACTTAAACAGTGAAAGAACATGTTGATCAGTTTACAAATCATACTTTGCTTTATCCATTCAGGAGAAAAGTATGCTATTTTGAGACCCTAACTACTAGGAAAGACTTAGAAGACTCTGTTAACTTATTGTGGTGCGCGCCAAATAAACCTAAACAATTGGTCTGTTAAAACTAGGGGCCCTTAATATATTTTGACAGTTGTTGCACACAATAGTAGCAACTCTCTTTGACAGTGGTTTAAAATAAATAGTATATTTCCCAACAATTGCGGAAAGTGTCACTTTTCCGCACTAAAGAAGAGTTAGGAACTCTATTTTTTATAAATGTTGATGGTAAAATTACAATTGGAAGATTTTGAAGATAGATTGCTGACGCCAATAGCTTCTGGGTTATTGTTTCAGGTTCAGGACCTCGGGCAGGACAATTTGGTGGTTTTCAGTATTTTTATATTAATTTCAGCTGGAGTGACACCGCCATTGACTGGTGTTGAGGGATAATAGGATAATATCTTATTTTACATTTCTTTTTTCAGTTGAGTTACTCTTCCAAATATCCCTCAGCAACTGCTGTTGATTTTCATCCGCCTTATCTTGGTTGTGACTCCTTCGCCACTGTCCGCTAACTTTGTCGCCGAAGAATGGTGGAAGCTAAGGATTCGGAGTTCAGAAGTCTCAGATATGCTGCTATTTCAGATGGGTATTTCCCAAAAGTGTTAATTCCCAACGGTTGAACGGTGTACGCTCCATTTTTGTAATGCGGGAAAAACCTATTGTGTGGTGTACCAGGTTTTCTTAGATTAGCATATTTCTTGTAATGTTTTAAATAGTTTCCGCCGTTTATATCATCAGAAATTACAGCTTTGGCTGGTATGATTTTTTGAGTCAGGGATTTTTACGATCAAAAGATCATCACTTTTTAAAAGGATGTCGTCAGTGGTTACCTTTACCAACTCTTCTCGACGGCATGCACCGGCTAATCCAAAGATTGCTACCACTTTGATCATCAGATTGAAAAGGTGCCTCAGACAGAAATTTGGCAATTTCCTGTTTTGTAAAAATTGCTGATTTTTTCTGCTTGGAATCCCATATTTCTCTTTTTTAGGTACGCTGTGAACTTATAATATTGGCCAATATCTAAATTTTTTTGTATTTTAAGTAGTCTTTCACATGGACTATCTGTATCTGGACCACTTCGTATTTGGTCTGCAGATTGACAAAATATGCCAGGAAATAGATATTCTTTTTCATACCTTGCTTTAGATTTTGCAGGAAGAAGGTCAAGCCCTTGACTTAAGTTTTAAAAAGCGTGCGAAAAAGTACTTTTCTGCACTCAGTGTGGAAAAGTGGAACTTTCAAAACTAAAATCCGTGCGGAAAAGTGATACGTTGGCATTAATTATTAACAATTTATTGGTAAAATTGGAAGATTTTTCTTTGTCGCAACTTCCACAGTAAACCAATTAATTATATAAGTGAGGATAAATTGTATTCTAGAAAGAAAATTTTTTAACAAACTGTTATTAGGTTTCAAAAGCAAATATCAATCCATTAAAAACAAACTAAAAGTATAATGATATACAAGGTGTTTAAATTCCCTGAATTGTTTTTGAGCTTGTTGCACCAAGGTCAACCCGTTTTGATCCCCTGGTTGCATGTGTTCCATCTATTTTGTTTTGTTTATCTGTTCTGTTTTTGCTGTCAAAATATAGTACTTCCTAAACTTAAATATTAAAAACGCATTTGTTTTTTTAATATCACAAAAAAAGATATATTTCTTAAAATTGGTTTTACATAGAACTGGATTATTCAAGAAAGAGAAGAGAATAGAAGTAGCTCGTCTCTGGAAAATTACATCAGTCAAATATATCGAGGGCCTCTAGTTTAAACAGTAAAAGCATCTTCAGTTTTCCTTCACTTTTCTTAATGCTGAGTGACAAGTTCCCTAATTTTATAAGGGCACTACTCGTTAATTATTATCCGTCATAGAAATGAAACTAACTCTAGTTCGCAGATTACTCCAGTGGGTTTGGACTGAAGTCGGTTTGGACTTCAGGGTAGCTATTCTGGGTCTTGAACGATGTGACCATCCACATCACACGCTGTGACCAATAGCAAACTCTTTGCGGTCGCGTGTTGTGCAAAATGATTTATCTCGACCAATGGCATAGTCGCCCGCTCTTTAGAGTTAGTGAATTTTACGCGTTTGAAGTGAAATCTGTTCTCCTGCCCCGGTACGGACTGAACGATCCTCGGTCGGATCGTAACAGAAGCGTGCGCAATGGTGGTCTTTTCGCATAGCACGTGACGGCTCGGAGCGAATTTAAAGCTTGCTATGGGTCAAAGCGTGTGATGTGGATGGTCACATCGTTCAAGACCCAGAATAGATACCCAGAGGTGAAAAGCCCTTACCTTGGAGATTAAAATTCCACTTATTGGACATATGTCAAACACGTTCCAAATACAAGCTTATTTGAGCCCATTTTTGTTTTGAACTAATTTTCGTTCGCATCACAGTGCACATCAATCACACACACACACACACACACACACACACACACACACACACACACACACACAAGTTTTCATTAAATTTCTTTGGTTCGCAAAAAGCTTTTTGTAAAAGTTAAACTTTGATGTCTGGGTTTAGCCCTAGGTTAATTTTGTAGTTTTTAAGCATAACAAGACAAGGTTTGAACATATCGTAAAGAATGTATGAACCCATTTTAGGATACCATTTGTTAATACACAAAACGCAAAAAAACACGAAAAAAACATGATCTTGGGGAATATACTTTCTAAAAACAAAAACTTTAAACAATAAATAATGTAAAAAAAATTGGTGTTTGAAAATTAAAGTTGTGAATTTTCCAAAGTTATAGTGTGTATCATGTTTGAGCCGTCATCTGGTATCTGGTATCTGGTATAAGTTTAACGAATGTCCAGTAAGTGATATTCTAATCCAAAAGGTAGGGGTTTCAACCTCTGCAACCCGATTCGCAATATAACGAAAAATGCACAAATGACTAAGCGACAGAGTAGTCAATAGATTAACTGAAAAAAACGACAAAAAAATTGCAAACAGATTAAGAAAAAAAACAAACTTTTGTATTATTGTATTATTACCTAATTGTAGATGTAGGAGTCGTATCGGCTTCTAAGCCGTTCAGCACCCATAGCTCCAAAATATTTTGTGCGTGACTCTGCATCTCATTTTTTTGGCAAGATTTGCAAGCTTCTGCCGAAGGAATTTTTTTTTTGGAGTTAGTTGGCTCATTTCTTGAGGCGACAGAGTACCTCCTTCGAAGTACTGGCATCTTTTACGAAGTAAGGCAGGGCATTCGCAGAGCAGATGTATGGCTGTCTCTGCAGTTTTCATCGTTGGCTTTACCTGTTGCCTTTAAGTGATGTTTCACTAGGCAGTGTTCGACTACTATTCTTAAGTCGTTTCTGTTCATTTCTAGAAGCTGTTTAGACTTTTTTGCTAATATGGTTATGAACCCTTTTGATTTTCTATTCTCCGGAGTTAATCACCAACTGGTTCATTTTTCAATCATTCAGTTGTTTTATGTTGTGGCTTTTCATAAGTCCATAGAAGGGCTCTGTTCCGCATTAGGGTGTTGCCATAGGCTGTCTGCTTTCTCATTTCCTTTAATGCCCTGATGTCCTGGTACCCACATCAGTGTAATTTTGTTGATTTGAGCTAGTCGTTTTAAGGTCTGTTTACACTCCCAATGATTATCTAAATAATTTTAATTTTTTTTATAGGTGCCGCCTGGTGGCAAATGGCCTCCCACTTAGCAGCCCAAGACTACCTGGCCAAACTGCAAGCGTCCGGCCTAAACTTTCCTGCGATGGGCAGCCCCGCCGAACTGCAGTACGCCGCAGCCCTCGGCCTACCATATTTGGGGGGCGCCTCGCACCACAAGTCTGATACTAAAAACTCATCGAAATCTCGTACAAACTCTGGCGCTTCGTCACGCGACAAGTATTCCTCCTTGTCCAAGATGCAAGAAATGCATAACTCTAAGGCTAATTCTAGTTTATCTCATAGGTAAGAATAAAAATAGGATACAACAGAAACAACGGACATTTTAAACAAGTCAACTTAGTCAAAAATTTTTTGCCATATGGATTAGAAAGAGAAAGCAAATGAAACCTACGGGTATTTGAGATTACCCTGCAGCCATGCTATTACATAAATTAAAAAAGATTCAGAAAAGTATTAATATGAACCTCTTAGCGCCATCTCTTTTCTAAGCTTAAAAACACCCATTATCAGTTACCTTAGGATAAATACCTTTATATTTGTTTAAAAACAAGGCAAGTAAGCATCAACTCAAGAGTTCCAAAATCCAAAGAACTTTCTTAAATCTAAAAAAAATAAAATTAACCCCAATTTTGACATCAACTCACGGCATTGACAAATTGTCAAGGTTATTTGAAAGAAGTCCCTTTAACATTTTATTAAAAGCGTGTGGGCTCAATTAAATCCAATATGGCGGAATGCTTGAAGCAGTCTTTTCCATTAATACTTTTAATACGCTTTAGCACTACAGATATATTTAAGTCGTACGTGATCTAAATTCATTCAAAAACACAACACTAGATGGCGCCACGCGAAAAAATGTTTGCAGTGACCTTATTTCGATTTTATATTCCGACTGTGAATCTAATATAATTTTGATTGATTGAAAAAATGTCCACTTTAATTAATTTTTTCTCCTAAATAAGTTAAGGTAACTGATAACGAGTGTTCCTCACTCATTGTCAGTTACCTAAGGTAACTAGCATAATAGTTATTTGCCTAATAAGTGCAAAAAGTAATACTTTTCCGCACACATCGGCGTGTGCCCAAACGACCCGCCAGCGAAAAGTTGCTTTCCTTATGAGTTAGCTACTACATTTTTATCGCTGTCCCCTTAAAAAACTAGCGTTGTTTACCCTCTTGTCATAACAACCGTTAAAAGTCAAACTGACATTATTTTTGTTTCGCCATCGTCATTTTTTGACATTTAAGGAAACTAAAAACCAAAACAGCGGTACATTTTTTAAAATTTGCTATGGTTAACTGTCAAAGTGTCCGACTGGCTTGAAATGACGGGTGTATTGCATTGTAGATATATAAAAACAATTATTAAAATCCATGCAACATATGCGGGTGCTTATCTTTTTTATCACTAAGTAATTTTCCACTTACCCGATCAATATTCTGTAACCAGCAACACTTTTATTTTTTAGCAAATCTTCATCCTCATCATCTTCGAACAATCCCATGAAGTACAACTCTCCGTCAGGACTGACAATACAGCCTAGCATTAAGTTACCGGGTAGCGGTGGAGGCAGCTCTTCTAGCACAAACGGGGGCGATCGCATGCGCAAATCGAGCATGTCCAGCGACATGAGCTATCTTCAGAGCAAGCTGGAAAGCAAACACAAAAACAGTGCCAGTGTAAGTCAAATTCTTTCTCGCAAACTATTCTTAAATTTCGGGAAAAAAATACTATTTAAACATCTAATGACTAATGACACGTATACATACACACTAACACACAGCGCGAATGTCCAGTCCCAAAGACCTGCGAAAAGGTTGGTTATTATTATTAGTCACTACGGGTCAGACAGGGAAAGACAGATAAGAAGCTAAGACAATCTTTCGAATTCTTTGAACCAGCAACGAAGATGAAATCTCGACCCATTGTAGGCAGGATAGAGAACGATATAACAAATAATATTATAAACAGACAGAATATGTCTTTATTTTCCAGCTAATAACAAAAAATACATTTTTTTTGGTTATATATCTAATAATGTAGCCAGAAAAATGCCGGAGATCAGCAAGTACTTACATATTTAGTCAAGAAAAAAAAGCTAAAGTCGGTACGTTATAAGAAGTTCGATATCGGATTAAATCTCCAAAAATGTTATCGGTTTTTGAACAGTAAGTCAGTTAAGTTAGAATGCCCTCGCTGTACTTGATCGTACCAGACATCCCACTGGTTCACTGTATTCGGCATAATATAAGTGGGCTAAATCAGCGGTCTTAAAACAAAATTATTTAAGAATTACGCGTTATCTTATACCACGATAAATGTTTATATTTTATTTTTCACTTAAACTTTTGAAAAACTTTTTGTGTCAATAAGTTAAAGATTTTGTCAGGTACTTTTTCCGAGAATTTAATTATTTTGCGGTCAGTACACGTAAATCTGGAGCTGTCGTAAATGCTAATAATCATTATTTTCCAAGAAATAATTAAAATTTGCTCCAGTTGGGGATGGCATGTTCTATTATAAATAAGTAGGTATGCTTTTATTTGCTTTTAGTTTGGTTCCTTGTGTGAATTTAAAGCAGTTATAAAGCAAAGTTATGGAAAATGTTCAGCAAGGTGACACAACGTCTAGAAGGTGTTTATCTCCCGGTGAACGCCGTTTGGTATTACAAGTCGTGGAACGTTATTTTACTTTGGAAAAAAATAACTCGGGCACGTTAGTGTCTGTTTTAGCAGTGCAAAAACGAACGTCTGATGCTTGCGGCATTTCAGATAAGACCTTAAGAAGACTTCGAAAAAAGAGTGAAGAGGAATTGGACAGATCATATAAAGGGATTAAACTATCGATTAGAAATATTGTTAATGATATGTATAAGGCAAAGGAATATGTTACCCTCAAAGCTATTCTAGAAAAGATAAAGGAAAAACAACTTTGCGATATTGGAATTACCAATTTGTCCAAAATTTTAAAAGAGATGCGCTTTAATTATAAAAAAAACGAACAACATAAAAGTGCTTTGCGAGCAATCCAATATTGTGTCAAAAAGATTGAAATTTTTAAGAGATTACATAAAAAACAAAAATCGGAATTGCCAAGGCAAGTTGTTTTTTTTTTAACGAAACATGGGTATTTGCGCACGGAACTTCAACAAAATCGTCTTGGCAGGATGAATCGAAACATTGCTATTCCAGTACCCGTGCAAGTAATGGAAAAAGATATATAATAATACATGCAGGCAATGAAGAAGGATTTATTTTAAATGCCAGTTTAATGTTTTCATCAACAAAAAAAACTGGCGATTATTACGGCAATATGTATGCTAAAATTTTTGAACATTGGTTTATTTATAGGAAAAACTTTTAAAAAGTTTAGAAAACCCTTGCTTAATTGTTTTGGACAATGCGTCGAAATAAGAGAGTGGTTGTCAAAGAAAAACATAAACCATGAAAATTTATTTTTAAAAAGTGATCTTTTGAGCAAGTGTAAAGAGCAGCCATTAAACAAAAAATATGTTTAACGAATTAGCCCTTCAATATGGACATCAAGTTTTGAGATTACCACTCTACCATTACAACGCAATTGAATTGGTATGGGGTATTAGCAAAAATTACTATGACAAACATGCCTGTAAAAATATCGGTGAGCCTCGCGTTGTAAAGTTGTGGGAGGAGGCACTTAGCAAAGTGGGCAAAGAAGAATGGCAAAAATGCATTGAACACACGGAAAAAAAAATTAATCTTATGAGACAGAAGGTTATAGACGAAGTAAGACCGTTAATTCTTACGGATGATGATAATGATTCTGAAAGCATGGATGATATTTCAGATGCAGAGGAAGACTATTTTTAGTATGGATTTATAAGTTCTATCGCAACACTGCAATATCGGTTCTTTTTAGAACCAAAACTTTATAAAAAAGAATTCGTAAAACTAATTTCCCAAATATTATAAAAGCTAAGAAATAATTTTTTCCTACCTATTTTTTAATAACTTTAAGTGGGTACTAAGTACTGTAAGTCTTTCCTAATTACCCATGCAAAACCAATAATTTTGTCTGCGCTTGTTATTTAACTCAACGCTTGTAAAAAAACACTACTTATTTTAGCCACTAGATTTAAAAACTACTATTATTTAGAAAATTTAATTTGTCATGTTCCAAAAATATAATTTATTCTTTGAGACCACCGACTTACCTGCTCAAGAGATTTTATTGCTTAGCGGACTTCATACAGCGTACTGACTAGTGTGTATACTAGGTGCCTGAAAATAACTCAAATTAAATTACAACCTACGGTAACTAATCTAGTTATGTAAATATATTAAGAAAATCAAAAAACCTGATACTTGTATAAGATTCAAGAATTATATAGAAAAATATATAAAAATTATATTAAAAAACAAATATGATTTTGAACACTATGTTGAGCACTATGACATTCTGTATGCTTGGAATGTAAGTATGTATGTATGGAAATATTAAAACTACTCATTCACTTAATAAGTTTTTAGATACCGTTTGAAGCTACTTGTTGTTTTGTTTTTTATTGACACCGGAATAGAATTATAAACTTTGCCAACCTAGTAGCTAAAAGAGTTTATTATCAATTACATCCTTTTGAAATCTGTTAAAAAGATAGTCATTAAGTCGTGACTTATAGTGTCGAATGCTTTTGAAAAATCACTTAGCTTCCTGAGTAAGGTCTAACAGGACTGTTTTGCAACTGTAATTTTGTCGAAAATCACTTTGACATTCTGGTAAAATCTTATCAGTGTCTATGTAAAATCTTATTTGTTGGTCAAGAACACGTTCTAAGACTTTTGGAAAAGAACAGAGAATACGGATGGGATTTAGGTCTTTTATTTCTTCTGGATGTTTTACTTTTGGTATTGGTCTGAAAAGTGCTTGTTTCCAAACATGAGGAAATTCGCCTCTAGTGAGAGAAGAATTTACAATATGGGTAAGAAATGGAAGAATTTGTGGGCAACACTGAAGTATAATTTTTATGTTTATATTATCAAAACCCTTTACATTTGATTTAATGTTATACAGTATTTTTTGAACTTCTTCCACGCTCACAGCTTTGAAGTAAAAACTCTCTCTGCGGCGCCGTTCATAAATACTTCTAAAATTTTTGAGAAATAGGTGTCTGTAAGGAATTAGTATAATAGTCATTAATTCTACTAGCATCAATAAAATTTTCCGGTATTTGGGTCTCCTTTTTACCAATATCAATTTTAGCTCACACATATACAATACTATAGTAGTGTGAGCTATGGTGATCCTAATTTTTTCGAGAAAAAAAAAGTTGCTCCGATTTCAATCTTTGCGTTTCAGATGATTTTGAAACTTTTTTGTTGCGCCGTCTGTCTGTATGTCTGTCTGTCTGTATGTCTGTAACGACCAACGCGCATAACTCAAAAACCGCTTGGCCGATTTTAATGAAATTTGATACCTAGGCTGGGTCTTGGGTCGAGATGGTCCCATTTAAAAATGAACAAAATCCACCGAACAGAAACCAAATAAAAGGGTGGGGGTAGATTTCAAAAATTAGAGTTTAAGTGAAAATATGGCGTGTGTGATATCAAACGAAAGATAATTGAGTCCGGAGTTTAACAAAATACATTTTAGTTTTTTGTTTTTTTTAAGGGTGGGGGTAGATTTCAAAAATTTCAGTTTAAGTCAAAACATGGCTTGTGTGGTATCAAACAAAAGGTAATTTAGTCTGGAGTTAAATAAAATATATTTCAGTTTTTAGTTATATTAGCTCACACGTACACTATAACTATAGTACCTAGTGTGAGCTTAGGGGCCCATATATTGGCAGAGTATTTTTTGGGTTTTCCAACTTTGTTTTGGTCCACCAGTTTAAATTTCATGTTTAAAATAGGCACGTTTCTCGTTCCGAGTAGCCAAAGTAGTACGCAGGGATTTGAAATTTTCTCTATCTATTATATTTTTAGTGCGTTTCCATTTTAATTTGGCTTTATTTTGCAATTCTTTTGTTATTTTTATTTCTCTATATGGTGCGTGTTTATTAAATAAACAAATTATTTAATTTGCCGTTGATGTCAAATATGGTATAAATTTTATCGAAAGGTGTTGAATTCAAATCAGAGGTTCATTCGGTTCGGTTATCAAGGTTTTTAAAATCTCTTACAACTTTAAACTCTTGAACGGTAAGTTAACTCATGGCCTGAGATGTGGTCAACAGAGGTTAACCCCAGTATCTTTAATAAGTGCCTCATTGGACACAAGGATATGGTCTACTCGTATAAGAGTCTCACTTGTCAGGGTCTGGCGAGTTGAAGAGTTTATAAATTGAATTCTATTGATTCAATTCTTATCATATAGGTATTGACAGCGAAACAGTATAATCTCCCAAGCAAATAAATTTATCTACTTTGGAGTATAAACTTGTAATGGACAGTTCCATTGTGTCCAAAAAGGCACAGTGAGGTCTGGAGGTCTGTATACCACTAATATTCCTATCCATTTTTTATTAATTTATATTTTGTCCAAAGCTGTTCAATCTCATTATCAGATTCGATTAATATAAAATTTATTGAGTTTTTCATATAAAAACAAGACACCCATACCTCTACCAAACATCCTATCAACATGAATCAAGCTGTATCCATTTATTTGAATATTTATGATACATCGATCTTGTATTAAGATGCCCTTATCTTATCCCCTTTGATATTGCTGACTAGGTATGACATTTTCACAGATTTTACTATGTGTCTCAGCAAAGAATGATAGTTTGAAAAATAATTCGTGTTAAAAAAAAACAATGCAACCAAGCCGCTGTGTCGTGTACTGTAAGAAAGGTTATTAATCTGTAATGATTCATGTAAATGAAGTTTGTGACTTGGGCATAAACCAAGGTTTTATAACATATTATCTACAGAATTTGAAAGGTCATTGAACCTAACTGGCAAACTGTAATTTCATAGCAATCAAATTAAATATCTACGTCACCGCCTTGCCTTAAGCCATATGTTTAAGGGTAACGCGGTGACGTAACTACGGTCGTCCAGTTACGTTCACATGACTGGTCAAATTCTGTAGACAACCTGTATACACGTGTAAAGACCTTGGGCATAAACAGTTTATTATTATTATGTCCTGTTTTATTTTGCAGACTACAACCGTCAAAGCATCATCGCCATCGCCTAGTATTTTCACCAATCCGATGAGTTTGGCCAGTAATCCATCGGAAAAGAACAGCACTTCCATTTCGAGTGCCTCGAATCCAAATTCTATCAATAACACTAGTATTAATAGTATTGCAGGGCTGCCGTCAAGTATTCTCAGGTAAGAAATATATATTATGGAAAAATTATTTCTCACTAGCTCTCTGACCCTTCCACCATACGCCTGTATTTATTAACTGAAAATCTAGTGCTACAGGCCAGGTTTTTTTTGTTTTAAAAACCTTATTAGTTAGTGCCCGAGTAAATACTGCTTTATAGGTTTGTTGCTCGAAGCACTAGTGAAGAAGACCTTATTTTTTTGTTTAGAGAGTTCACCCTAAGTATCTCTTATTTTCTTGTTTTTTATTCGATTGTTAATTTACTTGGTAGGGTGATGAGATCAAAACAAATTGGAAAAACAAACAATATACAATAAATACACTTTATACTATACAATATTTAGCATAAAATTACAATGTAAAACATACAATATACAAGGGTGTCAGCATTTTCCAATTTTTTCGATTCTCGTGATTGGGTCCGAATGTCTTTTCCGCTGTTATACCAATTATATCTCTTAGTAATGGTGCCAGAGACATTAGAGATTTATAGTGTCCATTTTTACGTTTAAAGACGTCCATTCAATTAAAACTGAGAACCGATGTAACCACTGAAATGTTCTTTCACTGAATGTTCTGCCACATAATGCTCCTACCTATTAAAAACTTCACCACCAAAAACTGTAAAACCCAAAAATAAAACCACTCTATCAAACCACGGATCACCTAACAAACAGATATATAAGCCGGCTGGCGGTCTTTGATCTCGGTGAATTCAACGATGGCTGATCATTGGGAGTCAAGCTCAGGGCCGGACTAAAATAAATTGACCATAAAATATGAATGAGAGTGAAGCTAAATAAAACATTGGTAATATCATGAAACAAAAATCTCGCGGTGAATTGTTTTTACTTTGTACGTAAATCATTTCATCATCTCCTCGTATCACAAATATCAAACACAAAATTCACATCTACATACCACTAATGCTCAACACGTACTAAAAGTTTAAAAATATTGAAATACAAACTGCGCCTCTGGAGTGGTTGACCCCAAAATGGCAGGCTGCGTGAAAGATGCGCGTAGCACCCCCACCACCTATCTGTTTGTTAGGTGATCCGTGATCAAACCATGCGCGGTGGAAACGTAACTATCGATCGGTTTTTAATAGACTAGGCCATGTGGTGTACTTAAATAAACATAAATGATTCGATTATTCTTCTGATAGTTTTAATTACCAAAAATTTTGTATTTGCAATCTTTTCTTTTTTATTGTGACTATTACATTTAGTCACGTGGTATCTGAGGAGAATTTAGAGGAAGCTAGCCACAAAATGGCCAACTGACAGATCCCCATGGTGTTTGATGAAAGTCTGCTGCACACTTGTTCAAAAGCTATCTATTCCCCTGTTATGTCTCTGGTCGGTGCACTACTGATGGTTATATTCTTTTGTGTTTAAACAATCCTTTTCTTGACTTTCTAACCCAAGCCAAATAAAAATTAGTTTTGTCAATTGTTTTACTAATAAAACTTTATTTACCGACTTACAGTGCCGCACTAGAAGGCGGAAGGTAAGAGTTTTGTGATATTGTAGACTAGTTTTGATGTTATTTTTGATTTAGAAACCACGAACGTTTGAGTTTTTAAGTCTTTGTTTGATTATTTGATTTGGCCAGTGTTTAGAATTATTATAATGCCAACAAAGCATCTGTAGTAAAATTGTAAATATTATTCGGATAAATTCGTATATGCATCTCAGTTTACTCAAGTGTTCAAGAGACTTAGATACGAATATATTTGGAAAATAGACACCCAGGACACCAAACATTTGCTACATATATTTTTTGTTTGACATATAATTTCTTAGTTGTTTTTATCTGTCAAAATGGTTTTTTTTACCAATTAAAAAAAAATCAAGTTAAATGTAAACAAATAGAACAACCATAATGTATTGACAGCAAATACTGGTCGGGCTGCGTATTTACGTTTCCGTGCTCATTTCACGTCGGCGCGATTTTGAAATAGACACGGAAATGTTACAATATATTTGGGTTCAAATACGTGTTGATTTTAAGAGTTTTGATCTCGAAATGAGCACGGATCTGTAAGAGAACATCGCTCATTAAACTATTACAAAAGCGTATTCAACTGTCAGGTTAAAACGCTAACAACGAAAGCTAATCAATCAAATCTAACCGAACCGAACCAAAGCAAACTGAACCAATAATTTTTTTCAAAAAAAATTTTTTTCCTGACTTCCTACCCGGGATCCTAGAGGATGTGAATCCGAACCGAAACGAACCGAATTGAACCAAACCGAACCGAACCAAAGCAAACTGAACCAACAATTAAAAAAAAAACTTTCCTGACTTCTTTCCCGGGATCCTAGAGGGTGTGAATAGTGTTGTAGTTTAGTTTGGTTAGGTTAGGTTTGGTTCGGTTTAGTTAGGATCGGTTCGGTTCGGATTCACATCCTCTAGGATCCCGGGTAGGAACTCAGGAAAGTTTTTTTTTTGAAAAAGTTATTGGTTGTTTGTTTTGGTTCGGTTCGGTTAGATTTGATTGATTAGCTTTCGTTAGGTTAGGTTTTTGAAACTTTATATTTTCATGTGCTTAGAAATCAAGTAAAAATCATTTAAATCATTAAAATTTATTAATAACACAACAACATCTGTCGTCGTAGTTGCCGGTGTAAGACAATGAACACTGAACTTTGCAGGTATAGTTAATGCAAGAGTGTTCTTCATACTTCAAAGAATTTCAAAATCTTGAGTAATATTAGTACAAATACTTTTAAACTGCTCCATAATTTTCATATTAACAAACATATAACCTCAAAATCAAACAAATAAAAAACGTGAATCCAATTTAAGTTTCAAATGTGCACTAATAAGTAAACCCCTGCGCTGCGTAATTCAATACAAATCAGTGACTTGTTTGAGCCTCGGGGCCTTAAAATCAACACGCATTTGTAACCAAATATGTTGCAACATTTCCGTGTCTATTTCAAAACAGCGCTGCCGTGAAATCAGCACGGAAACGTAAATACGCGGTCGGGCTAGATCATATTCAGCATAAAATTGCAGTAGTTTTATATTTATATATTTTAGAAATTATTTTGAAACTAAAAATAAACTTTTTGTGTTGCATATCTCATCAAAACCGTACACGCGTGACAATGGAATTTTCTTCAAAACACTGAAAATAAGCCAGAAAACCATTTTAGTACGGCTGAATTAGTCTAAAAATTATAAAGTGTGCTAAGTTGGTAAACTATACAAAAAGTAGGAAAAAATTCGAAAAAACGCGTTGTGTCTTTGTTGGGTCTAAACTTTAGTAAAATAGGGACGTTTTGGGTCCGTTAAAAGAACAGATAATTTGACAGCTGTTAGTTATTTTTACTAAGAATAAACGGTAACATTCAGGACAAAAAAGATAGATTTTGGAACACTAAAGATAAGCATAACACAAACGTTAATTGAGTAGTTTCACACTCCTTTAATTTTTTGTTTATTTATGTTGTTTAAGACTAACCTTAAAAAATTACAGTAACATTAAAGGAGGGCCACCGTAAGTACCGGGCGCCGTTATCTTCAATAACAAAAAAGGAGCGACAAGCTGCTAATGCGCAAACTCAGTAATAACAATAACGGTAACAAAGTGTAAAATACGCGACCCAAAATGTCCCTAATGTCTTTGGTTTTGTCTAGTTTTAAGTAGAATAGATATTTTTACCAGTTTGGTAGAGTGTATTGATTAATATATTGACACTGTGCATGTTTTACAGTGATCCTAATTCAATTTTGGGCGGTGTTAGGTTGCCCCCTGATACAGAGATCATAAAGTACACCTCCTCGATCGTCGGACCCAAAATACCTGGCACGACCAACAGGGGGCGCAAGAAAACGATCTCGCTGGACCCGCCATCTGTCAGCGTGATGCCGTCACATTCCAGCACGGGGCTGTTGATTGAGAGAACAAGCAAGAGGCCTAAATATAACGTAAGTTTTATTTTACTAATGGAGGAATTAGAGCATTGAAATAATAGAGGAAGCTTAATTCCAAACCATAGGCAGGTTGTTTGTGGCAAAAGTTGGTTGTACGTATTATAAAAAGGGATAATCGGCTTAAAATTTAAATAAATAAGTTGTTTTTAGTAATGAAAATAAACTTAACAAGAATTTCGTTTATTTACATATCGTCGGCCTAATTTGAAAACCGCGTAAGTCAGCTTCAGCTCATTTTACAGAAGGGCATAAAAACTGCTTAAATTAATAAAAAATCAAATATAATTCAACCAAAATAACTTATACATCACTTATAACTAAGAAAGTAACTAGTTTAAAATAGAAGTTACAAAGTTTTGTAAGACTGAAGATCTTGATATCCTGCATCCGGTTAAACTCGTATCCGTAGGCCGACGATATAATCAAACGCCCACTTTTATTTAGGTACTCACTTGTGGCAAGAAATTAAAACTAACGTTTTACAATATTTTAACAACCAATGCCAAAAGCAAAGAAAACACTTCACCAAGATTTTTAATGACTTTAAATGGCTTTCAAATTGACACATTAATCAAATAAATAACTCAAACTCAACCCCCGTTGCATACATATATGTTGTGGTGTTGTTCAAATCAAATAGATAATTGGTACCGTTGCCAGTACTTGAATAATACAGGGCTCTCAATACCTTCATATTTTATGAAAATATTCATATTTTTTTCAGGCTTCATAAAACTTCATATTTAAAAAAAAAACTTCATATTTTCTCCACTGAGGGGGCTAATATTGGCTCCAGTAGTGAGTACTATTGAAGCAAACATAAATTAAAAATTATCTTTTTCATTTATATTTAAGCCTGTTTCCTTCCTCAATGTACAGCATGTCCTATTTTTATACTCGCTTATTAATAAAGATGGCGGATCTGCTGATTTTACCTTACAGTGGTCTTTTTTTAAGCTCTTAAAAATGGTGTTATTAGATTTTTTCGTTTTTATTATACGGAAGATTTTTTAACATACCGTAATTTTGTAAAAACATTTTTATAGCAACATTTTTTTGCGGAAAAAAATGCCATTGTCAAAATTTTTACATAAAATTTGGTTTTTGGCATCCTTTATTTAAAAATAAAATATATTTTTTAAAATTTCAAAAAGAACCAAATGTTAAAGATTTTATTCATTTTGCATAATCCCAAATTTATAACAATGACTTATTTTAAAAACTATACCGGTCAAAAATTTGGCAGCATCATTTTTTTCTCAAAATTAGTTTGGGTGAAAAAAGAGGTGAGGTGAAATCCACAGAAAATGTACTTTTAAAATATGTGCCTTATTTTTGTTTGGCGATACCCCCTTCAGGCCTAATTCAACTTTTTGAAACTGTTAATACAGTTCTTAAATAAAGAAAAACATTTTTGGTTAGTAAATACATTTTCCAAAAAAAAATTAACCGGCCATATGGAAAGGGACAAAAAATTTTTTTTATTCATATTGCCTTCATATTTTTTTTTCGTAATTTCATATTTTTATTAAAAGATTTCATATTTTTCATATTATTTTGCTGGTTATCTGTTGAGAGCCCTGATAATATCATATTAAAAATAAATCAAGGCCTGTATATTTTATTATAATACTGCAACAAGAATTCCGTGTTTATTTATAGTAGAAAAATAATAAACAAATACCCCCTTACCTCTATGTACATGTTAAACTACAACAAAATTTAACAATGCTTTCTCTAACCAATTCAATTCTATGACGATTTAAACTTTAGTGTATAAAATAGAACTGACACAATGACAAGTGTCGAAAAACTATAGAAAAGAAACACAAGGCTAGAGTATAGTTGTTAAACAGGCACAAAAAAGGAAACGAAGAAGCATATAATATGGACTTTATAAACTAGGATATTTTAAAATGTACTAAAACTACTGTGTAAAATATAATGCAAAAAAATTCCAAATGTCGATTTTGACAATCTGTCAACGTTTAGGATGAAAATTACATTTTAACTACATTTGAAGGATGGAAATGGCGGATGCCATCTACTCTTTTAACACGTAACCATCCTCTTAACGACACTTTTAAATCACGATGTTGTATAACATCAGCTTCACCTACTTCGGTAACGTCTATACTTAAGAAAACCAGCGTTTTCCCTATCTCCGGTGTATATATATTTACACGGATAATAGGTTCAAGAATGTAGAGGCAGTACAGTTGACCACCTATGAAATGAATGAAAATCCTAATAGAACGAGCTAACGAATACAACATTCCACTATATATTGCGTTTATAGACTTTAAAACAGGTTCCGATAGCATTGAGCACTGGGCAGTAAAAGCATCAATCAAAATCAACGAAGGAACCAAGCCAATCCGCATAAGATGTCAGACAGACAGAGTGACACAACATCGCGTAAATGTTCATGTTTTTAAAAACAGATTGGAAAGAAATAGGCATTAAAGTTAGAGGACAATACTTGAACCACCTAAGATATCCTGATGATATCGCCTTAATAACAGATAAAAAAGAAGAACTGATAAAAATGCTGGAAGAACTGGAAACAGCAGCAAAACATATGGGCTGAGTATGAATTACACTAAAACTAAAATCATAGCACACACAAATGAAGATATCACGATCAGAATAAACCAAGAAAAAATAGAACAAGTAAAGGAATATATATTCCTGGGACAAATTATTAAACTAAAAAAGGAAAACCAAACAGCTGAAATCAGGAGACGAGTAAAATTGGCCTGGGCGGCATTGGGTAAATTAAGCTACATATTAAAAAATAAAAAATATCCTCAGTACCTCACAACGAAAGTGTATAACCAATGTATCCTTCTTGTACTTATATATAGATCCCAGACCTGGATACTTACAAAATCAAACATGGATAAGGTAACAAAAGCCCAAAGATCAATCGGAATACAAATGTTACATGTAAAGCTAACAAGTAGAACAAGGAATGAATGTCAGAGAAGTAGCAAAATTTAAATGGAAATTTGCGGGTCGTTACACAGACAGAAAGACCGATCGATGGACCAATGTATTGTAAATTGAAGACCTTGGGAAAATAAAAGAGGTAAGGGAAGACTCCAAATGAGATGCGCGGACGATTTGAAGAAACATGCGGGAACTAGATGGATGAACACGTCCTCAGACAGAGAATATTGAAAGATATTGGGGGAGGCCTATGTCTAAAGGTGGATCAAAGAAGGCTAAATAGATAAATGTAGAGACTGGCATGGGATTTGAACCGACCACCTTGTGGTCGCAAAGCAATTAAGAACTATGCATGTGTCTAATGTGTCTGTCAGAAAGGCAATCGCTGTTATTGGTCGTTACGTCAAGCCTGCCCTCTCGCGCGTGCGCAAATACGGACGGTGCAATGGGCGGAGCCGAGTACATTAATCTACGAGGGTGGATCAAATATAAACAAGCCTTTTAATCTTACTAACGGAAAAGTCATTCAAAATGAACGTGGCCGCTATAATTTTGGAGTAGGGATGTTCAGCAGCATGAAGGCGGCTCATTTGGCCAGAAACAATCGCAATGAGCGACAAGAAGGTACACAGCAGCAGTGTTGAGCAAGGAATAATCATTAAATTTCTTACACGCGAAAACATGAAACCTGCTGAAATTCGACGCAGATTGCGAGCACAGTTCGCAAATAAAACGCTTTCGTGGGTACCTGTAAAAGCTTGATGTAAAGAAATTAATGACGGCCGTGAGCGTGTCGACAACGTGAGTCACCCACATCGTCCGCGTACCACCATTTCTGCAGGCAAAGTTTTAGCGACCGTTTTCTGGGACTGGAGAGGAGTTTTGTTGGTCGATTTTTTGCACGAGCGAATAACAATAAACGCGGCTTACTACTGCAACTCAGGGCCGTATCTAGACCAAAATTTTGGGGGGGGGTTTAGGCCAGTGGAATTTGAAAAATTGTGGGTTTATTGAATATGAACAAAAGGTTAAACTTAAAAAACACATTCCTATTTAATTTTCGGAGGCGGTTTGAACCCCCAAACCCCCCCCCCCCTCAGATACGGCCCTGCTGCAACTTACTCGACCAGGTAAAGCTTGATTATCGCCAAAAGAGGAGAGCACACCCCATCCAAGACGTGTTGCTCCTGCATGAGAACGCTAGACCTGATACGGCAGCTTTAACACAAGCCAAAATCAACGAAATGCACTGGACTGTGCTGAAATACCCTCTATACAGGTCAGGTTTGTCACCTTGCGATTTTCATATGTTTGGCCTACTCAAAGATTCACTGGGAGGCGAGCAATTTCAGACCAATAAAGAGGTGGAGGCATTCGTGCGCAACTGGTTAGATACCCGCACAGCTTCCTTTTATGAAAACGGGATTAAGAAACTGTCAAGCCGTTGGGAAAAATGTATTAACAGATGTGTAGAAAAGTAGAAGAAATTTCTGTTTTGTGTTATGTTTCTAAATAACTAGTTTATAAACAAAGGCTTGTTTATATTTGATCCACCCTCGTATGTTGGCTATGAAAAATATGAGTTTGAACACCTATATCCCCCTCCTATCTATGGTGCTATATGTAACACATTTCTATACCACCCATGTTTATGTTTTTGCAGGATCAGGATCTATCACCTCCGACCACTCCAACATCCGATCGAGTGGAAGTAATAAAGTTGCCTGCCACCAACGGCAGTCCTTCTGGGATATCGGCCTACAACGCGTTCGATTCGGGAGGTGATGCTCCATTAAACCTGTCTCTCAAGCCCAGCACTTCAGCTCACAACAGTAGCAGCATTTCGTCGCTGAATCAGCTAAGCAATATGTCCGCCAGTATTGGGATCGATAGAATATGTAAGTGTTTTTATGTTATTTAAAACAAACATTTGAGAATACAAAACTGGGCTCGCGGTCGTGCCATCACATTCTGTAAAAAAATCCTTTTTCTTAATCATCAAAACTAATAGTAGGGGACGCCGTAAAGATTTTGGGAACTTATTTTCTTTGTCAACAATCGATAAAACTGTTCCGTGATCAATTCTAAGCAAAATTTGTTATATGAGATGTTACAGATGATGCATAAAAAGTTATAAATTCGAGGAACTTTTTTTATTAGTAATGCATATATATTTATAAGTGAAAGCTACACTTAAGCTAAGTATAAAAAATAGTATGGCTAATCTCTAAGTATAGAAAATATCTTTGGCAAAATTGTCAAAAAATGAAATATTCAATTTTTGACAATTTTCTCAGAAATATTTCCCATATTTAGAGATAAGTCATACTATTTTTTATATTTAGCTTAAGTATAGCTTTCACTAATAAACATATATGCATTATTAAGAAAAAAAGTTTGCATTTTGCGACTAAACCCATCGGAAAATAGGAAGGGTTTATATAGACATTTTCTCTTAGACTTGCTCACTGAAAAGGGTTCCAAAAAATTTACTGAAAAATACTTGCAAAATGTCAGACTATTATATATCAGTAGGCCTGGACATGTACTATTACTAATAAAAATTATGCATTATTCAAAGATTGCTTGTTTGAGGTTGCGCCTATCTTTAAATCATATCTCTAAAAATAACCTGAAAAGAAATGTGTACACCACAGACATAATATGTGAACCTTTTTCCCTCAGCTCACGTGAAAATATCTGAGGCGTCCATTTTCTTGTTTAAATGTCATTATTGGCAACTTAACGGGCTTTTTTACCTTCCTAGCCCGCGCAGCAATGGCTGGAGAAGGTACCTATTGCTTTTGACGAATTTTTTTTTTGAGATAACGATGAAAATGTGTTATTTGGGTGTATCTGGATCTATCTATGTGTATGTGTGTGTTTGTGTGTGTCTGTCCGTAACAAGATTGCTCCTAAATCGCTGAATCGATTTTCATGAAATTTTTAGGTAAAATAGTGCTCGACACCGTAACGAGCTGATTAGATTTGAGTCAAAATCCGTTAATGCTAATGACAGCTTTTTGAAAATTAAAAAATTAATAATATGCAAACTTTTTAACGGAGCAACGCATCGATATGCAGTTTTCGGAATATAGTAGAAAATATTTTTTATCAAACGAATTAAAATACAATCATAGTCTAACGCGCTTTTTATCATTATGGTAAATGATTAATTAAAAAATTTTGGGCTAGTTTAGTTTTTATGTGTATTATGCCTTGTTGATTTACGTATAAGTTTTTTCTTTTTTGATATTTTTAAAAAGCGCATTAAAACTAAATTTTTAAAAATCTAAGATATCGTGGTAGCCATGAGGAATTTTAAAATGACCAAAATGTTTTGTTAATTTTAAAACACGCAATAGGTAAGACCAGATATTTTTATAATTCGTGCCTGGTTGATTTATGTACAAGTTTTTTCTTTTTTGATATTTTTAAAAAGCACATTAAAACAAAATTTTTAAAAATCTAAGATATTAATCGTGGTAGCCATGAGGAATTTTAAAATGACCAAAATGTTTTGTTAATTTTAAAACGCGCGGTAAGGTAAGACCAGATATTTTTATAATTCGTATGTTATGATGAAGTTATGATCAAATGAATATTTTTAAATTTAGGAAATGTTTACATTTGGGCTAAAGAGGGTTTGGTTTGGTTTAATAATAGTTATATCTCAAAAACTCTATAACCGATTTTGAATAGGCAATAATAAATAAATTTTTTACAATATAACCAAAAATTTAAGATTTGTGGATAACATAAAAAGAAACAAGAGTTAATAATGTTGTGACTTTAAACTCGTTCAGCATCTCAATCAAATAGATGTCAAATACCTTTATTACAAGTTAAGAAGCACCTATGATTGCGTGGGATATAATTGTATTTCATTATTTACCTTGTTTTGGCTGATGACTCTTTTAACTCGAAAACTGTCCTATATAAAACCCCAAACAATAAAGACGTTCGTGGAGAAGGCGTAGACTATTGTTCTTTTTAATTTGGCAAACTTTATTTAAGTATTTTTTTAAATTCTTTATTTTAAGTTTAAAAATTAAGAATGTAGTAAGATTATTCCTGATATCCCTTTACAATAAAGTAACAGGCAAAAAAGCAAACATTTCTTATTGGGACTAACTAATGCAGTCGCTAGTTGAGGACAGTTTAAGGGCAAGCCAACAGCAAAATGACCGAGCGTTTGCTAAAATTTTTATGTTCATCGTTTGGAGAAGCTAATTAATAACAACTGTTTACTTACAGCGAGACGAAAGCCTGGTCCAAAACCTCGTCGCGTTATTTCGACAGATCCGACGTGTGGCGCCGCTCTGAACCAAATGTACTTAGCTGAGGAACAACCTCCACGGCCTTCTAGTCGCAACGAAGGGTCGGACGGCGGTAGTTCTACCTCTTCTACGTCGTTACCTCCAGGTACGTAGATAAATATTCTGCAATGCAAGAGTTAGTTGTCGTGCGTTAAATAAAATAGAAGAAATATCACAAAGAAAATAATAAACGACAGTATTAAAATCTTTTTTTAACCTGTCAAAATTTGACATTCAGAGAAGAATCTTAACAGGAATCCAACAAAATATGTATAGTATAAAATCACGAGTTGTTTAATTTTTATTTCCGGCAAAACCGAACGTCACCGAAAGTTAGGTGAACTATAAAAAAACGTCATGTTTAACCTTATATCGTCTGACCAAGTTTAACTTTTTTAATTCTTAAAAATTGTAGAAAAAAAAGAGGATGAACCACCTAGTACTACAGTACATTGCACCGGCCTATATTTTAAGTGAAGGAACAGGCTGAATTTTAGTAAATAGTTTAATTTTGTTGAGACGTTCAACTTCTTCCTCTGCGAAAATTCTTAAAAGTAATTCCTAACAGAGTGCGCACGCGCTAAATGTTAATTTAGTGGCTTTAAAAAAAAATCATAAGTAATTAAATTTTTTGCTTAATCTAAAGATTTTATGAAATCAAACATAAAAAAGTGTTTGTCTTAGAAATAAGATGCTTTGACGGCAGTGCCCCCCGCCCTAAACATGTCAAAACTACGAGATAAAAAAAGAAACAGTAAAAAATTGGTAACCGGCTATTTTTTCTGTGGCTTAAAAATATGTTTGAAAGTAAATGGCAACATTATCCCCAAAATAGCATGCTTGGTTTAGTTAGTCCGATTCTCGAAAGATATCTGCACCCTCGCACTGTGTTAGAAATCACTTTAAATAATTTTTATAGAAAAATAAGTTGGGCGTCTAGCAGAATAAAGCTATTTACAAAAATTCAACCTGTTACTCTCACTTAGAAAATAGACCGTTGTATCGTGGACCAGTGATCTCTTTATACTAAACTTTGTATATAATTTCTGTGGACAAATCCTGCAGTAACACCCGATATAATATATTTTTTCAGTTCATCCATCCGCAACGATAATCGGATCAACATCAACTTTGTCAATTACGACGGCATCTCTGTCTTCAAGCCACAAAGAAGGGCGACCTAGAAATTTAGGACGAGGTGTCAGCAAACCAAAGAAAAATACCGTTGCTTCATTGCTGGCGCAGAGTAGAGCTCTAGGTATGTAGTAATGGATGGTTCGTCCTTATAGCCCAGTCATTATAAAAATTTCGCTTGCAAAAGGTGCAGTCGCGATTTTGACATATGTTGTTCACATTGGAGTCTTAAAAAAAATTGAGTTTTCGACCTTATGAGGGGACGGCTCCCCCGCCATCCTGGATTTCATGTGCCAGAAAAAGGTTATTTAAAGATTATTTGGTTTGTGTACATTTAAAAAACAAGTTTTCAACAAAAGTTGAAAAAAATAAAATTTCTTACAAAAGAGCGTTTACACTTTTTTTGTCAGATGAATGGTTTTTGAGTTATAAGACTAAACATTTTACTTAGAAACTACTTCTTTTCGAGAAAATATGTAATAATATAAAATACAGAATATTTAATAGCCTATAAAATAAGATAGCATTGAGTTGTCTGGCTAGTATACCGTTGCTGAGATACGTACCCTGAAGTGTCACCAGTACACCAGTTTCCTATGTATTTCCATATTATATGCAAAATAAACCGAAATGATGAAAGTTTTATATCATTTTCTCAAAAGGTAAGCATTTGACAGAAAATATGATGAAAGTTTTATATGATTTTCTCAAAAGGTAAGCATTTTACAGAAAATGTGTTATAAACTTTATTGTAGAAAATAAAATTATACTTTAAACGATGTATCACTTAAGTGGGTCAAGCCAGCACTTAATTGGTATCCCTAAGTTGGGGTTATTTTCTAAGATCACAAAAAAAACATGTTTTTTTAGGTCTTATTCAGTTTTCAAAGAAACTAAGCATTTTATTAAAAAATGTCAAAAGACCTTTTTCACAACAATCCAGAGGCGTCCGCATATTAAGGTTATCTTTTTAAAATTACTACTTTCCTTATTTTTTTTATTCAATTTTCTTGAAAACTAAGCTTTTTAAAAGTTATCTTTTTACTCTATATGAAAATAATAAAGCCTCTAAAACGATATGTACCTAGTGGGTTTTCCTTACCGGGGAACACCAAGGAAACACTTAGGGAACATATGCATGTTTGGTTATATTTTTTAAATTAAATTTTTGGACGCTCCTGGTGTATTGACAGATAAGATTCAAGTTTTCTTTAGTTGAAAATATCAATGTTAAATATCCATAAAAACTCATATAACGTTAGCGCTAAACCTCTTCTGATAACCACGTGCGCTACGGTTATTAAACAACACGGCGTGACAACGAAAACCACGATTTCAGAAATAAATGTGCTGACCAAAAACACTAATAAGAACAACACCCGGTTTCAAAGGACGATGTATAGCTTTAGGTTTTGTCGCTCTAAGGCTAATATACTTAAGACTCTTGATTGTTAGAGTAGAGGAGAGAAAGGGGCCTTATTACCAGACGGGACTTATGTCACGGCACCAGGCAGAAGGAATGTTAAAGGTGACTTACAACCAGACTAGTGCACTTGCTGTAAGTCGGAAATAAGAACTCGCAACCAGGCTGGGCACTTGCTGAGAGTTTTGAGTAAAAGACCTATAACCGGACAAAGCACCTGCTATTGGTTTAAGTAAGAACTATATACATAGTAACCAGACAGTGCACTTGCTACTATAAAGTTAAAGAATATTGTCAGAACGCAGTCTCACGCTCTGCTAGTAGGTATGCTAGGCCGAAAATAGACGGGCACACCAGTGAGAAACAACAATCAGTTTGAATCTGTTTTATTAATTACCAATTTTCTGTTTATATATAAAATAAATGCTTATTAAGCTAAATTCAATTTGCGTCATTACAGTCTGTTTAATATATCGTATTTACAATACATGCGGTAATTATAATAATTTAAAATATCTAAAGATGTAAAATAATAATATGTTCCATTTTGGATAAATGGACACATGAGTTTACGGAGATTTTGCGGTAACTCTTATGAGCTGTTATCGTTATTTGACATTGTGATATTTGCAACCAACCAAAACTGGAACTTTAATCATCGGCATCGTGGTGAATGTTTTAACAAAAAACTCGTCAAGGTACACCTGACATCCATTAACTAGTAAAACTTACTTGCTAAATTTTTTTCACAAATTCCAATCGTCCAATATAATAAGGACCTACACTACACAAAATTTCAATGTTATAAAAACCTTAAAAACTTTACAGGAATCAAACCAGTGCCAATGTTAGACCCTAACGCATCGATGAACCAGCAAATGAATCTGCTCAAGTCAAACATCCTGGCAGCGCAGCAGTACATCCAAGAGGCGGGAGGTGATGAAAAGGCACTAAATAAATTTCTGCAGGAGCGATTCAAAGGCAGTTTGAGCGACAGTACGGTTGACGCTTCCGATTCCGATGACATGACTGATTATAATCAGACGGATTCAGAGATGGAAGCGGAAATGGCGGCAGCAGCAAAGAAACAAAAGATTTACGACGAACGGTTGCTAAGGGTGCCACTGGAACGAGGTAAGGATGAAGTCAAAGTCTGTGGTTAAAAACCACCACAAAATATTGAACCAGAAAGAAATAATATACCAAAAATGATGTAAATATGCAGGTTGTTTGTTGCCGAAATCTATAATGCCAAATTGCCAAATTAACATTGTAAATATTGCCAAACAAGTTGTAGGTAGGTATAAAGTGATAACCGGCTTGAAATTCTAATTAATAAGTTTTTTTTAAATAAAACTTAACTTGGCAGCAAGAATTTTGTTCATTTTTATGTAAACAAAACACAATACAGCAATACTTTCCGTGTTAATTTATTTTAGAAAAACAATAAAGAAATACCTACCTTCATCTGTGCACATGTTAAACTGAAAATTTGACAATACTGTTGTGAATTCAATTCTCTAAGATTGAGTATTTGTTGAATATCTTTAAATAATTTGAAGTCACCTACCAGAATATGCTCTTCTTAACCCACTCATAGCTGAATCAATAAAAATCAATTAACATTCAGTTCCCCAATAATAATAAAATATATTTTGATAGGTTGGCGACGAGAAACTGTAATCAGAGGGCTGACAAAGAGTGGAGGCCTAAAAGGTGATGTTACTTACTCAGCGCCAGACTCATCGAATAAGTTTAAGCAAATGTCGGACGTTACTCAGGTTCGTAAGCAAAAATATTATAATGTATAGGGTCATTGGTTATATCTACGGGACCATTTTCAGGAGTTAATGAAGGTGATAGAACATTACTAGAATTGCGCTGAACTTCGAACATTCTCAATGGTCTACAAGGGGCTACTCTTAATTATAGATTGTGTGTGTGATTATGCGACTAGACAATGTTGTTTTTATTAGTGCTGATTTATTACTATTTACTTTAGTCTTAAGTTCTTGCTTTGTCAATAGGAATTAATTCTTCAGACAATAAAGCTTTTTTTTTAATTGAATTGAATTGAATAAAAAAAATTAAATAAATAAAACACCCAACTGCTAAATCTACTTGTACATGCTTTAATTTTTAGTTTAGATGCCCAAAGCACACTGACAAAATTATACAGTTTTGTATTTTTATAAATCAGGTTACTGGCTAATTTTGTACCCAACTGCGACTGGTAGGTACAAGTAGATTTAGTAGTTGGGTGTTTTTTTATTTCCAACTTTTAGGTTTAATTCTTATTCAGCCTTATAGAAAGCACTATGCATTTACCATTCATTTAGCTTTACTAGGAAACTACGTCTAGATTTTCTGCAGATGCGAACAGTGTCACCCTCCATTGAGTGAAGGTGGGGAAGGGGAGAGGGAGAAGGAGGGAGGAACTAGTAAAATGGTGTAAACTTTTTTTTTAAAGCGTGTGCCGAAAGAATTTTTGAAATTGCCCTATATTTGATAAAATACTCTGCCAATCTATGGGCACCTAAGCTCACACTAGGTACTATAGTTATAGTGTACGCGTGATAACTAAAAACTGAAATATATTTTATTGAACTCCAGACTCAATTACCTTTCGTTTGATTCCACACAAGCCATGTTTTGACTTAAACTCTAATTTTTGAAATCTACCCCCACCCTTTAAAAAAAAACTAAAATGTATTTTGTTTAACTCCAGACTCAATTACCTTTCGTTTGATAACACACACGCCATATTTTCACTTAAAATCTGATTTTTCAAATCTACCCCCACCTTTTTTTTAACTAAAGTTTATTTTTTATAACTCCAGACTCAATTACCTTTCGTTTGATATCACACACGCCGTATTTTAACATAAACTCTGATTTTTGAAATCTACCCCCACCCTTTTATTTGGCTTGTGCTCAGTGGATTTTGTTCATTTTTAAATGGGACCATCTCGACCCAAGACTCAGCCTAGTTGCCAAATTTCATTAAAATCGGGCAAGCGGTTCTTGAGTTATGCGCGTTGGTCGTTACAGACAGACAGACAGACAGACAGACAGACAGACAGACAGACAGACAGACAGACAGACAGACGGCGCAACAAAAAAGTTTCAAAATCATCTGAAACGCAAAGATATATAAAAAATTTTAAAATCGGAGCAACTTTTTTTTTCTTGAAAAAATTAGGATCACTATAGCTCACACTACTATAGTATAGTATATGTGTGAGCTAATAATGCGAATAAGGTTTTTGAAGAGGGTGGGGGGGAATTGAAGGAGGGGAGATGGGTGGAACCTGGGAGGACTACAAAGTAATTACAGCAAATTAGTGGACATTTGCAATGGGTGATCAAAGGAATTTCATTAAAATCGCCCGAAATTTAGGTAATTTGTATGCCTTAAAGCCTACATCATGTGACTAAATGGCGTCTGACGACCGCCATGTTGTTTCCTGTTTAAAAAAATATAGCCTATAGCACCTTCGGGATCAGTAGCAATTCAACAACACCTTTTGCACAAACATAAATATTAACAAAACTATTCCAAGATGAAAAGCATTAATATACGCAGTGCAGCAGTTGGGAAAAAGATAGCTTACACCATGTACCCCAAGCCGCGCCGGCACGCTGGACTATCTTAAAATTTAAGTAGAAATATGCTGAATTTATTTTATATTTCTTAAGTATACTATTAGTATGTATGTTTGGTTTGTAAAAAGGCCGAATTACTGGAGTATCCGATTTGGACCGTAGCGAAACAAAACGGTAAAGCAATGTGTTATTTTATTAAAATCACCCACCGGTTTTCACTGCTTTACCTAACTTTAAAAAATGGATTGACGAGAGCTAAAAATTGTCAAAAAAGTTAAGTTAAAAGTAGGGTTGGCACCTCTAAATCCTAGTTTTACTTAGTAACTTACCTTTTATTTTTATTGCAGTACTTAGAATATCAAAAGAGCGCAGAACTGACAAAAGACAACTTCACATTCAGTTGTCGAGTGATCATCGGTGACTATCTTCAACCCATTCCTCCCGAAATGCAAACCGATGGAAACGAATACATTCATCTGACTGAGGAAGAAGTTGCTAAAAGGTAAAAAATAAGAATATTTAAAAATATACAGGGTGTAATTTAAATGTTACACCAAACTTTAAGGGGTGTTAGAAAAGGTCAGAAGTTTTTTTTTTGTATTACATTTTGCATGAAACCTTTTTAAAAACCCATAACAATTATTTTTCGATTTTTTGTTAAAAACTGCCTTAAAAATTGCAACATACAGGGGAATTATACATCACAACAAAAGTAATAATAGGATGTTAAAATTATTTAAAAAATACTCTGCCAATCTATGGGCACCTAAGCTCACACTAGGTACTATAGTTATAGTGTGAGCTAACATAATCAAAAACTGAAATATATTTTATTCAACTCCAGACTCAATTACCTTTCGTTTGATACCACACAAGCCATGTTTTGACTTAAACTCAAATTTTTTCAATCTACCCCCCACCCTTTTAAAAAAAACTAAAATGTATTTTGTTTAACTCCAGACTCAATTACCTTTCGTTTGATATCACACACGCCATATTTTCACTTAAACTCTAATTTTTGACATCTACCCCCACCCTTTTTTAAAAAATAAACTAAAATTAATTTTTTTTAACTCCAGACTTAATTACCTTTCGTTTGATATCACACACGCCATATTTTCACATAAACTCTAATTTTTGGAATCTACCCCCACCCTTTTATTTGGCTTGCGTTCGGTGGATTTTGTTCATTTTTAAATGGGACCATCACGGCCCAAGACCCAACTTAGGTACCAAATTTCATTAAAATCGGACAAGCGGTTTTTGAGTTATGCGGGTTGGTCGTTACAGACAGACATACAGACAGACATACAGACAGACATACAGACAGACATACAGACAGACATACAGACAGACAGCAAAACAAAAAAGTTTCAAAATCATCTGAAACGCAAAGATATATAAAAATTTTTGAAATCGGAGCAACTTTTTTTTTCTCGAAAAAATTACGATTACCATAGCTCACACTACTTATAGTAGTAGTGTGAACTAAAAATAAAAATACTCAAAATCTGTTATTTTTTCAAAAAATTTAAAAAAATGTTAATGAAGGTGGTTTTGATATTATTATTTTCTATTTTTTAAGGTGCTTTCGGATACGTACAAAAACCTCTCAATTTTTTTGGTAAATTTAATAGGTTATTAAAAAAATTAACTCTTAAAAAAAATTACAAATATATACCTTTTGCAAAGGTTATTTGTGACACTGTATCTCCTTAGCCTATAATTTTTTGGAACAAAACAAACATTTTTTGATCATCATGAATCACAAAATTATTTGACATTGTCAAATTTGTCATTTTTAAACAAAAAACTTGCGACAAAAAGTTACTTGAACTTTTTGTCTACTTTTGACCTTCCGCACTAAGTTTAAAGTTCAGTGCATCATTTAAAATTCACTCAGTATATATTTTCATTATAAATAAAATATATTCTGTTCATGTTTTGCAAATATTTGCAAAACAAAAGTGCTGTTATAAACTGTTTTTGGTGTGCACAAACGTTGCAAAAAGAAATGTGTTAAAATAATATTTTTTTTTAAATAAAAATCATATGCTTTTTTCACAGCTAAAATGTTCAAAAGTATTGAGGATTAAGTAGGATCATAATCCAACATTGACAATTAAAACTCACTCCTTAAATGGTGAAATTAAAGGTTAAAATGTATAAATGAATTCCTATATTTCAGAAACGGAAGGCAATAAAGATCTGATAATTAAATTTCGAAATAAAAGAAAATCATAAATATTTAAATAAAGTCCATACTAGCCCTACAATAACACTGGTTAAAAGCAAAACAAAACCATAAACAAACAAATACGACCGGAAAATATACAAAATTACCCCTTATTTAGTGTATTGTGTATCGTACTTATTTTAAATCTTGGCAAATAACCTCATTATATAGTAATGACCTGTAGGTATGACCTATCTTTGCTACGTGCAGCTCTAGCTCAGCTTTCTTATTAAACCTATACATTTTGAGATTACTAAAATTTAGTTATAAGACGATAAGTAAGTTGTTAGAAAAGATTAAGATGGACATGAGTTCACATAAAATTTTCGACTTTCTTGATTTAAATAAATTTCTAGGCACCTAATTACAAAATATCGGAGTGCAGCATATCGAAAATACAAAGTATCGAAACCATACAATGTCGAAATTACAAAATATCGAAAATACAAAATCTAGAAATTTTAAAATATCAAATCGAAAATCGTCGAAAATATAAAATGTTAAAAGAATCAAAACCGAAAGTTTTCATCAGAACCTAATTTGGCCTGGTTGGTTAAATATACAAAAAAAACTAACCTGATTAAATTAGGTTAGTTCCTTTAGTATATTAACCTAAGGTCCGGTTTAGTTTTATTAGCTCACACGTATACTATAACATAGTATTGTGAGCTATAGTGATCGTATCAAAAAAAAGAAAAAAAAAGTTGCTCCGATTTCAAAAAAAAAATATTTTGTCGGGTACGATTTTATTTTAAATCGAACCCTTAAACGAGGACACCGTAGTAGATATCTTGTGTGTGTATAAAATAAATATAAAACCGTTTTAAAAACGTTACAAACTTTAATGAATACAAAATAAAACTCTGCTGCAATTTACAAATTGCACAAGACTTTTCTTCTGATTACCTATTAACAAACTGCAAAATGTACTTCAAATAGAAAAATCTTATGTTTCTTCACTGACAATTAATTTAGAGGTTTTAGTTTAAGTTCAGCAAAACTTAGAATGTGACTACCGACTTGTCTCCTCAGAATTTGGGTTATTATTAACGGTAGGTTGGACCTAAGTAATCCATTCTCCCCTTTTTGAAGAGCTTGGAGGAACCAACTGAGTGGCGTTGCTGATAATCCCAAAATTTACTTTACATTCTAGCTAATGAGCTAAACAAGAAAACCGAAATAAAAACAGAGATAAAATTACATTTTATAGACAACATTTTCTTATCTCACAGTTTTTCCATAGCCAATCACTTTGAAGGAAAAACCCTCGGTCTACTTGATGTATCCCCACGATTAACCATTAGAACTTCCACTCTTCACTTTTCAGTAGTTTTTCTCGCATCAACCACCTGTTGTGTGGTAGGCGGCACCTAGACATTTACCATAGTGCAGTGAGACCGAACCACTTTCTTATCTCAGCAAAACCATTTTGCGCTTTTCGTTTTTCTAAGGTGGTTTCGTACAGTGGCAAAGGCAAGGGTAATTTGCATTCCTGACAATATCTAACTCGCATTACTCAAAAACTACTTGCCCGATTTTAATCAAATTTGGTATCTAGGTTGGGTTTAGGCTCTAGAGGGTCCCATTTAAAAATGAATAAAATACACCGGACATAAGCAAAAAAAAAAGGTAGGGGTAGATTAAAAAAATTAGAGTTCTGATAAAAAATTTACTTGTGTGGTACTAGATTAAATGAACTGTGAACATGAAGATAAACAAATACATTATAGTTTGTTTTGTTCAGATTGTGGTGTTACACTGGGGGTCGGACGCGACCCAGTTGGCGGATAGGAGGTTATTTTTGAGGACATATACGGATTATACATTAATAATGTGAGCTTTGCCCATAAAGTGGGTATTTTTTTAAAGTACATTTTGACATTTTGTATGTGCGACATTTTGTATTGTCGAAGTTTTGTGTTTCGATGTTTTATACGCCACGCCGCATTGATTTTTGAAAGGTTTCTATAAAAAACATTTTTAAGGTTAGAGGAGTTAAAAGCCAGTATGCGCACTAGTCTACCCGTAGAACAACGAATCGAAATGGCCAGGAAACAACAGGCCGCCCGCGCGGCCGCTAGGTTAGACAGAGAACAACAAAGACTGAGCAAAGAGATGGAAAGAAACGAAAGGGCGGAGGCTGCTAGGAGAGAGAAGGAGGCTAGAAATCAACAAATTTTAGAGGTAAGAGAATTTCCTTTAATATTTCATAATAATATTCCAAGCAAGAACCCAAATCTAATTAGAACGGTTCATATGCAAGTACAGGAAAGATAAAATATTAAAAATTATATTTTTACTGAAAGTATTAACTTTAAAAATTTTAACATAATTTTCGCCTGTGGCGCTAAAATGTATTCACTTCAAGTAGGTAATCCTTAACTTAGAGATGCTTTTGGAGAAGTTTTTGAGTAATTTTCGTATATTTAGCTAAATAACTTTTGATAATTTTTTCGCCAGCATGTGGAAGGCCATACCCAGGGGGGCTTCGAGGGTTATATGCAATATGCTGAATCATGATGAGGAGTTATAGAGACTATGTCACCAATTTTCAATTGCCTTCCCCCTATCTGTATTATTATCCTGATCCATACTTAGAGTGAAGCGTCATTTTAGAAAATTATGGCAAATAGTGGATTACATCCAATTTAATAATTTTACCAACATTAATTTGTTTTTTACGAATGCATATGAACCGTCTTTTTTAGTTTACGGTTCTTGTTAACATGTAGTACTTTAACAGTTTGGTTGTATGTATGCATGATTATAACAGAAAAAAAAAGCCTAAATAAGTTTTCTATTGGTATGTTCGTACAAGGTGATGACTATCAATTATAATTCCCTTTAAATCTGGGTAATATTATTACCAGAAAAGTTTTTAAGAAGAAAGTTGTATTTTTTTACAATATTTTTGAAGAGTTTATCAAATTGAGGTAGTTTTGACCGTAAAATATCAGTTTTCCATAAAATATATAATAAAACAATGTCAGTTTTGCTATTTGTATGGTAGACAAACTTTGGAAATCTACTAAAATCTGGCTGAATTATTTTATGAAATGTGTTTGAAAGAAAAATCTGTAAATTTTGGGTGTCTAACTAACCTTATTAAAAATTATTTAAAAATAACTTAAATAAGTCCCATCATTCCACCTTTTAGTGGCGTCATTTTAATCAAATGAAAGTAGCTTACAAACAAAAAAAAGACCTCTCCTTTTTTTTTAATTACCAAGAAGACTAACTTTACAACAAACCCAGCTCGTTCGACGTCCCAAAACATATGAATAAACCGCCCGGTAAAGAAGATTGTTCAGTAGCCGGTTTGTTTCACACAACTTATTAATTAATTAAATTAAAAATAAAATATAAAAAAAATAGTAAAATATGTACTAACTTTATTATTTTGTTATTCTAAACATTTATTTTATTTTACAAATTTCGTTGTAATTTTTGGTTTTTGCTTTTGCATGGCAGGCTAAACGAAAGCGCCAAGAAGAAATCGAAAAACAAAAACACGAAGAACACCAAAGAAAACAGCAGGTAGGTTTGGCTGCGCTAAAGTACCTTGATTGTTAAAGTTATTAGTGGGGCTCTCCACAAAAAACATGTTTTTTTTTTACTTTTAAAATATTGCGATGGCCGGAAAACACTTCTCCTTTTTTAAGTTATTGCAATTATAATAACAATTCTTATTGACACAATACACAATGGTACACAAAATACTAGTGCACATAGTCCTGTGACTCCAGATATTGTAGAATTTGTAGGGTATACTAAGGACACTCATCGTAAAGGCAAGATTTATATTTTTGACATGTTTTCCTCGGTTTCGCATTGGCGGCTCGGTTTTATTTTAAAGATATTGTTTTACACAGTCCGAAGGCACCTAAACCATATATGTTTATATGTATTTAGAAATAAAAAGTTATGCTGCAAACTATCTTAAAACTCTATTATCATTAAATAGACCTTTACACTGTGTTAGAACCACATTTTTAAAATAAGAACGAGCTGCCAATGCGAAACCGAGGAAAACGTCAAAAAATATAACCAAAAAAAAATCAATGTCAGGCTTCGCTACTTATAAAGCTTGCTTTACGATGAATGACCTTAGGGTATACAACATAGAAACATAATATATAGTCCTTGCAATACCCTTTGGTATTCTTTTTTATTTGTCTTCTATAAAGAAGACAAAAAACTGAATTAAGAATACCTACCTTTTGTTTCCAGAATTAAAGAGTGATTAAACAAAAGGACTAGCCTTATTACAAATACTATATAAACACTCGTATAGTAGGGGATCATGACGTCAAAATTTTACCTTCGTGGGTTTTTTTATGAAGATTTAATAACACCAACACTGCCTGACCTGTTAACAGATTCAAAGTGCCTCAATGTAAAAGTAAGGTTAGAGTATTTTTTGAATTTTGGAGCTAAAATAATGAAACTTGGCACGCATATCGGCCTTTAAGTACTGGTTTTTCAGCAGTCACATACAGACAATTTTTTTACTCATTCTTCTAATATTTTTTTTCTGTTGGAACCTCGATTAAGGCTACAATAATACAGGGTCTTATTGCATACTTTAAGGAAAAACTTCATATGAACATGTTATAAACGTCTTAACTTTTAAGATACAAGGTGTTAAAAATGTTCAAACAATCTTCTTTCGTATGGGGATTGTTCTCGGTATTTAAAAAAAATATATATAATGGTACGCCAATGTTTTTTGAAATTACTTATTCTTTGGTGGGCAAATATCGTTTTTTTTGTTAGACATCGTCCGCCCATCTCATTTGTGGTCTTCCCCTACTTCTTTTATTTTCCCAAGGTCTCCAGTTCACAATACATTTGTTCCATCGATCGTCTTTCTGTTTGATAATATGACCGGCAAATTTCCATTCTAATTTTGCCACTTCTCCTCTGACATCCCTTATTTTTGTTTTATTTCTTATCCATTCATTCCTTTTCCTATCTGTTAGCTTTACATGTAACATTTGTCTTTCCATTGATCTTTGGGCTTTTGTTACCTTATCCATGTTTGATTTTCTAAGTGTCCAGGTCTGGGATCCATAGGTAAGGACAGGAATGATACATTGGTTATACACTTTCGTTTTGAGGTACTGAGGATATTTTTTAATATGTAGCTTAATTTACCGAATGCTGCCCAGGCCAATCTTACTCGTCTCTTGATTTCAGCTGTTTGGTTTTCTTTTTTTAGTTTAATAATTTGTCCCAGGTATATAATATTCCTCTACTTGTTCTATTTTCTCTTGGTTTATTGTGATCGTGATATCACCTGTGTTTGTTATGATTTTAGCTGCTGTATCCAGTTCCTTCAGCATTTTTATCAGTTCTTCTTTCTTATTTGTTATTAAGGCGATATCATCAGCATAATTTAGGTGGTTCAAGTATTGTCCGTTTACTTTGATGCCCATTTTTTCCCAATCTAAGTTTTTAAAAACATCTTCTAGGGCCTGGTTAAATAGTTTAGTGGATATTGTATCCCCTGGCTGACACCTTTCTTATGTGGATTGGCTTGGTTCCTTCGTGGATTTTGATTGATGTTGTGCTTCGCTATATATATTGGCTATTAAATCTGTGTATCGGTGATCGATTCGGCTATTAATTAAAGATGCTTTTACTGCCCAGTGCTCAACGCTATCGAAAGCTTTTTCAAAATCTATAAACGCAATATATAGTGGAATGTTCTTTTCGTTGGCTCGTTCTATTAGGATTTTCATGATTAAAAGGTGGTCAACTGTACTGAAATCTTTTCTGAAATCTGCTTGTTCTTTTGATTAATATCAGTCAAATTTTGTTGTAAGTCTATTTGTTAATATTTTTGTGAAAATCCTATATATATATATATATATATATATATATATATATATATATATATATATATAAAGAAGTGTTATAGGCCGATAGTTTTTTAGGTCTGCTCTATCGCCTTTCTTGTGTAGAATAATGGTTATGGATTCTTTCCAGTTGTTTGGGACCATTTTTTTTTAGTATTTCATTCAGTAGGATATGGAGGGTATTAACTACAGTTTTTACGTACTTGAGTATTTCTGCCGTTACGCCGTCTTTTCAAGGGGATTTGTTATTTTTCATTTTCTTAAATTCTTTATATCCTTTTTGCTTATTTCAGGTTGTAGCTCTGAGTTTATGCATTTTATTTTTGTTTGGAGTTTCTTCATGGTTTCTCGCGATGATTCCCTTTTTATTTGGTATAATTCTGTATAGAATAGTTGTGTGATATTTATAATATTCTCTTTAACGTTAGTTTCTATGCCGTTCACATCCTTTATTTTAATTATTTCATATCTACCTAGAGTCGACCTTAAACATTTCATATTTCTATTATTTTCTATAACAATCTCAACTTTTATTTTTTGGCTCTTTCTTTTATTTTATTTTATCATTTTTCTTATAGTTTTATTTATTTCCATGTATTCTATCGATGTTCTTTTTCCTTCTTTGTTGTTCATGAATAGAAACTGTGTAACAAATGTCACAAAAATATCTAGAGCAGTACCGCAGATAAGAGGGTTGTCTTTTAAGTTTTGCATATACAGCTGGAATAAAACAGTAGATAACTTGTAAATACTTTATTGTTTCCCAAAGAATTCTCCACGATAATTAATGCATTTTTGCATGCGCTCAAACAAGTTGTCAAAGCTGTAATTCCACTCTTTTGTTGGTACTGTCAAAATTGCATTCTTGAAGGCGTCGACAGCTTCCTCTGGTGACTGAAATCTTTGAACACTTCATTCTTGATTTTCGGACAAGTATAGAAACCGTTGGAACTTATGTCGGGACTTTATGGAGGATTGTCCAGCTTCGACGTTTTGTGGAGTTAAAAATTTAATGGTTTTTTGTGCATTGTGCGAACTTGCATTGTCTTGGTGGAGGATGATTCGTCGTTCGGCGTTCGTTTTGCGAAGCTGAGCAATGAATCGGTAAACAAATGGTGATGTACCAATCGGCAGTAACAGTCCTTTGATCTTCCAAAGGAATTGTTCCTACATAAGCTGCTTTTAAGATAAATGTCGCAACATGCACCCAGCATCGATGTTTTCCTGGGTGACAGACGTTTTTGGTGCGCCTGGTCATGGATCGTCGCTAAGACTAATCGGTACGCGCGTGAATTCTCCATACCAACGAGAAACTGTCGAGTGATATGGTGCTTTATTACCGACAACAAAAATCAACTTGGCAAGGCATTTTTATTGACATAATTCCCTTCGACTGATTTTTGAATTTAGGTTAGGTAAAGATTGAGGGTAAGTTTTAGTAATCACATTCGATCAGTGTCCCCATCTATGTTCCTATATGCAAAATATAAAGACAGCCCTCCTATTAACAAAAAAAGAGATTATTTAGACATTTTTAACACCCAGCATTTCAAAAGTTAATACGTTTAGGAACAATTTTGATATGAAGTTTCTTTCTCAAACTGGACCCAACAATTACCTCTTTAAATATTGTCATGTTATTCAATAATAAATACCCTGTATATAAAATAGTTTTCTTTTTTAATTTTAGGAAAGAGAACTTAAAAGACAGCAGGCAGCAATTTTAAAAGAACAAGTAAGTACAAACCTTGTTTTATAAGATTAATTTTGTGCTTTTGTCAAGTGAGATTTTCCACCGAGTGCAAAAATTTTGCAGACAAATATCTTTATTTTCTTTGTATCTAATTAAAGTAAATTTCTCCATGTCTAAGACTGAATGGAATGTGTTTCTGTGTAACTGCACTAAAAAAGCAAAATTTATTTTTATTATTGGCAACCAAAAAATGCCAAAAGTAAAAACTGTTGGTTTTTAACAACAAAATAAGCCTGGAAAATTAATACATACCGCATCTTCAAAACTAAAAAGGCACAAATCAAAAAATAATTTAATTTGATGCAACAAAAATGCTTTCAGCTCATAAATGAATCAATCCCCCCCCAGGCCAAATTTTTTTTTAGATATTTTCCACATATTTCATGAATGAAAATTTTTTATAGTACAAAATACGTCCTCGTGGGGTCTTGCCCCCCCCCCTCCCCTTAAGACATATTTCTGGGTACGCCACTGTTATTACAGTACCAGCACAATTAATTTTTAAGCTTTCAGAGGGCAGGTTTTAAAGCAGTGTTATTAGTTGATATGCCTATGATATCCCGTAGGGTAGTTGTGAATGATTGTTTTAAACCACGCTAGATCTATTGGTAATAGATCACACAATCACCGGGTGTTTGCCTCCAATGTGGGTCGGAGGGCCGGTGTGACGTCATAAATCCAAGATGGTGGCTTTTTTCATGTTTTTTCAAACTTTGGCTTACAACTTTCGCTAAATTAGTTTTACAGAAAAACTACTAATACGTTTTTTATTTGCTAGAGAAAACCAATTAATATAGTAAAGAACAAGCTTTATATCTCAAAAACTAACAGATATTAATTTATTAAAAAATACTACAAATTTTTGAAGAAAGAAGTTTTAGACTAACCCAATTCGATTGGTTATGGATCACTTAATTTTAAGTCTCTGGGTGTTTGCTTTGAACTTGAGTAAGAGCACCTTCCACGTTTTTTTAAAACTTTTGCTTTTAAGTTTTGCCACATCAACTTTACGGAAAAATTGTATGGGTTATGTTTTAATAATCTTTATATACTAAAAAAGATATCCAGGGCTCTCAACAGATAAACATCAAAATAATATAAAAAATATGAACTTTTTTAATAAAATTATGAAAAATATGAAATTAAGAAAACAAAATATGAAGGAAATATAAATAAAAACTTGTTTTTTTGGGTCCTCTACCAAATGGCTTGTTATGTCAAACCCAACTGTTTTTTATGAAAACTCATTTACTCAGAAAAAATATATATTTCTTGATTTTATTTATTAAGAAAAGTATTAGCAAACATTTTGAAGTTGAATTAGGCGTGGATCCCTATCAAAACAACTATGGCCAAACAAAAACAAGGCACATTTTTTAAAGCATATTTTACAACAGGGTATAAGGTGTTTCCGTATTTTTAAACCAAGGTCTACTGCAATTATTCAAAGAAATAGAAAAAAAATTATAAATGCAAAAGTTGTAGGCTTTATCCTATACCATCAAAAAAAGTTATAAAAAAACACAAATATTGTAAATCTCTTACGGAACATCCTACAATGTTAATGATTTAACGTAAAAAAATACTCTGCCAATATATGGGCCCCTAAGCTCACACTAGGTACTATAGTTATAGTGTACGTGTGAGCTAATATAACTAAAAACTGAAATATATTTTATTCAACTCCAGACTAAATTACCTTTTGTTTGATACCACACAAGCCATGTTTTGACTTAAACTCAAATTTTTGAAATCTACCCCCACCCTTAAAAAAAACAAAAAATATAATGTATTTTGTTAAACTCCGGACTCAATTACCTTTCGTTTGATATCATACACGCCATATTTTCACTTGAACTCTAATTTTTGAAATATACCCCCACCCTTTTTTTTAAATAAATTAAAATGTATTTTGTTTAACTCCAGACTCAATTACCTTTCGTTTGATATCACACACACCATATTTTCACATAAACTCTAATTTTTGAAATCTACCCCCACCCTTTTATTTGGTTTGTGTTCGGTGGATTTTGTTCATTTTTAAATGGGACCATCTCGACCCAAGACCCAGCCTAGGTACCAAATTTTATTAAAATCGGCCAAGCGGTTTTTGAGTTATGCGCGTTGGTCGTTACAGACAGACATACAGACAGACAGACAGATAGACAGACATACAGACAGACAGACAGACAGACGGCGCAACAAAAAAGTTTCAAAATCATCTGAAACGCAAAGATATATAAAAATTTTTGAAATCGGAGCAACTTTTTTTTTCTCGAAAAAATTAGGATCACCATAGCTCACACTACTATAGTATAGTATATGTGTGAGCTAATATATATTTTCTTTCTAACCTCAAAAATATATGATAAACTGCCATTTGATAAAGCCACTGTTCATATTAGTATCTACAATTTCAAGCGGTTTGGGACCTACTCTACATTTCTTGAAAATAGGTACCCTATTTTCTATCTCTTGAAATAAGTGCAGTAGACATTTGTGGAAATATACCAAAACTCTGTACATCTAGTAACACAGAAAACTTAAGTATACTCGATGATATAATTGGTATACTTTAAATACCTATTCCGAGCTCAAACATTTAAAAGAAGTCAACATTACAGAGTAAAAGAATAAAATTCATGAAAAAGCCTGCTCATTTAGACTTTTTCAGAACTAACCACGGATGACCAAAACAACTAAATTACATAAGAAATGCAACAAACATAAGAATAATAAAACAAAAGGCAAAAAAGCCCTACTTTATTCAGACTTTCTCAGAGGCAACAAACTAATAATAAACTGAAAGGAACTCAAAATTCAAGACTAGGAAATATATTGAAAATTTCCACACTTATTCTATGACTGAAGTTTCTTCATTGGGGAAAATATGAAGGTTTTTCTAAAAATATGAAGTTTTATGAAGTCTGAAAAAAAATATGAACATTTTCATAAAATATGAAGGTGCTGAGAGCCCTGGATATTGTTCTTTTTTTAAATACCAAAAAATTTATAAAAATTCAAGATTGGGCAAGAAATTTAATTGTGTGTTAACGTAAAAAAAAGCCGCCATCTTATGACGTCACACAGGCCCTCCTGCTCAAATTGGCGGCAAACACCCGCTGACTGAAAATTGTGTAATCCATTACCAATCGATCTACGGTAATTTTAAAACATCTTCCACAACTATGCACGCGACACGAATTTTTTTTATTAGCCACTCAACTATACTGCAAAGACTCATTTTAAAAATGTTTGAGTTATGCCTCTTTAGTTTTAATTGAGGAAAGGAAAAAATATTTAATATTGATTTAAACCAATAGTAGATCGTCTTTATAAAAAAATCTGGTTATTCCAAAATTAGTTTACCATATAAAAAATTTCGTTTTAATTAATGAGGTGTTAATAAAATAGAAAAAATAAAAACGTTTTAACAGAAAAAAATGTATGTAATAGAATTGCTTTATTCTACTCTTTGAGAAAAGGATAAAGCATATACTTAACAACTTTTAGATCTGATAAAGAGTATAAAAACGTATTTTTATTTGTTCATATTTTATAACTCCTCTTATTTAAAGGAAATTTGTTTAATAAAATTTTTGTTCGTTATTAGAAGAATTCCAATATTTTCTTATTTTATTGCTGCCTTTTTTTAAAATTTTGTTAATAAAAACAACTTTGTACAATAAAATTTCTGGTCATAGGAATACCTGATTGAAATTTTTTTTTATACAAAAACCTATTTTGTCAATAAGCAGAACTATTTAAATAAAGAATAATTTTTATCGTAAAATTAATATTACAGTTTTTTTATCGTCAACTTCATCCATAAATCTATGTACGAGGGCGGTTCAGATATGATGAAGACAAATGCTTTAGATGGCACGCATATATGTTTTAAAGGTCGTGGCTTGAGTATGTGATAGCTGAGTACGGTCCTTAAATAAACCGGTTGTCTGGTAACTCGGTGTCATGACGGCCGTGACGTCAGAGCTACGTCACAGTTTTCCTAGCAATCAGTAGTCAAACGCTCTTTATAGCGTAATTTCGTCTTTTGCCAGGAAACTTTGTACATTTTGGGTCTTGTCGTTTTGTACGTAGTGTTGATACCTGTTCCGTACTTGCTATAAATGTATTATACCCTGTTTCCACCAATGCATGCCCACCCCGATTCAAAAAACGCACCCAAGATGGCATGGCATATGAATAGCAACCAAGTTCAAGGAACTCATTGTCATGCTTTCGTGCTAAAATCCTGCAATATAAACTAAACCATCTTTTTCTAAAATTTCTTTTAGTTAGTCTTAAATACCCTATTTCCACCAATGCATGCCCACCCCGATTCAAAAAACGCATCAGGTGACGCTGCATTTAAATCCGGTGCAAATGGGCCATCACGTGATGCGTTTTTTGAATCGGGGTGGGCGTTCATTGGTGGAAACAGGGTATTACTGCCACTGACTTAAAGTCATTTCAATTTCTTTTCTTTTAATTTTTTTGATAAAATTTTCAAAAAAAAACTCATTTTAATTACCTCCTATCCACAAAAAAAATCAATATTGCAGTGTTCGGCGAAAAAAGTTGAATTAATATGAACAAGAGTGTCGAATTAACTTAGGAAAAGTATTTATAATCGTGTCCTGAATCTGATATTTATAAAACTGTTGGAATTTTTTTCATAAATTTTTAAATTATTTAATTTTTTAATAAATTTCGGTATTTTTACGGCATCTATCTTTATTTCTCTCATAATATAACGTATAGGTCTCTTTTTATTGATCGTGGAGCAGGCATATTGCCGCGTCATAGGCTGCCGAGTTCTTATTGGCTGGGAGTTACCAGACAACCGGTTTATTTACGGACCGTGATAGCTGGGTCCCTTACGAACAGTGTGGCATAGTTTTCATCAAATGTCTTTTAAACTCGCGACTGTTGTTTCTATATGATTCTTTTTATATGACACTTGTACTTGTACGCAGTTTTCTGTCATTGTGAGACTCACTGTGTGTGTTTGAGCGTCTAGTGTTTTTAAAATTCAACATTTTGTTTTTTAGCTTTTGTAAATACTGTGACGCAGTTTTTCTATCTTTAGATTTACATACAGGAGATCAATAAGCAACGTGAAATGCTCTACACTGTTGAGTTGGTATGGAAAACGATAATTCAATGTTTTCTAATTTCTTTCGCTATTTATTTTGCATTCTAACACACATACAGGGCAATGATTTCTTCTTTTTCATTTGCGCATTATTATATGTTACGCTTTTTTTTCTTAAGCGTATGGTCTCGTTTATTGTGTTAATATATCCAACAGAGCTTAAAAACCACATTTAATTAACGTACCAATTAATATTTCTGAAAATATACATTTATTAATTTTACACAAACTATCCGATATTTTAACAAATTTTGGAGCATACATTCGTTTTGTTTAATGTACTGACAAAACCAGTTTTGCTCTTATTTTCGTTTGAAATCGTTATCTCCTTTTATCAGACAAATCGATTTAAACGTTTTGTGTGTGACACTTTTGCAAAGCAATATATATGAATATCTTACGATATTGGCTCACACTCCGCTGACTCAACATAAAAAAATGCGAAGGCGGCAAAAATGCAATATGCATTGAACCGACCCAAGGGACAAATTATGTCATGGGAATTTTTTTCGTTTCATCTGCCAGCCTTTTATTTTTACTCTGGTATTTCTTTTGTATTTGTAGATGTCGCCACTTATGTGAAAGCATATGGTATCGCAGGCATTATTTATTTATTTCTCTTACCAATATCGTAAGATGAGGTTCATATACCGTCTCTATAGCTTTACAAAAGTGTCACATTGACCATGAGGTGTTCTGAAGAGTTCCTTAAGGACGAAACAGTTAACTGTCAACACTTAATATTATCTTTTTTTTCAACATAATAATATACTTCCAGAAGTAATAAGTGGTATGTTAATTTTTAAGAGAAATATATATTTATATTAAAAAAAAATATTTAGAAAGTACCTCTGCATTTACGCGAGACTTTACACTTAAATATTCATTTTCAGTTGATGGTGGATGGTCTTATGGCTTTTTAATTGTCAAATACGCAAGTTATTACTAACTAAATACTATCTATTTTGTAAAAAAAACTTTAAAAAATAATACAACTAATATATATTTTTAGTTAAGTACATTGAAATTTTCTACTACCAACTAAACTGAGCTAACCATTTATTAATATTTTCAAAACAGCGCATCATTTTTCTTATACATTTAAATATTAATTTGGCATGTTTATTAATAATAGGATTCGCTCAATTTTTAAAAGTTTAAACAAACTCTATTTTTTGTTAGGAAAAAGAAAGGAGAAGGCAACATTTAGCAATGATCAAGGCGATGGAAAACCGAAGGAAACTGGAGGAGAAAGAAAAGAAAAAACAACAACTTTTGGCTGAAAAACAAGCAAATAAAGAAAAGAAACTTGAACAAAGGAAAGTGGAAGTCGAAATTCTGTCTGAACTACGAAAACCATGCGAAGATTTAGAATTAAGCCAAAATCCTTTGCCGAAATTCGACAGAATCCCTAATGTAAAATTATGCGGTAAAGCGTTTGCCGACATTTTAATGGTTTTTGAATTTTTACATAATTTTGGCGAGACCCTAGGGTTTGATATGGAATCCCTTCCTACTTTAGATGCTTTGCAACAAGCCATGTTACCAAATGATCACTCATTTGAAGCCGAAGAAGAATTATTCTCAGTAATGACACATTTATTAGTTTGCGCAATAGAGGATCCTGGAATACCAAACCCCGCCAGACACACTACAATCATGGGCCAAAGTTTAAGGTGTGCTGATATTACCCACGCCAATTTATCAGAGATCCTTAGAATCTATCTATATGCAAACGCTACCGGTGAAATAAAATCTTTAACCGGTGCTCACTTTGAAAGGGACCGAGAGAAAAGAATTGCTGATCATCATGCAACTGCCGAAGAAATGCAAGAGAGCGCACATGGCAAGAACGCACAGTATTATGAACTTTTAATCAACAACACAACGTACAAAATGTCACAATTATTACGGGAAAAATCGTTTATGTCTTTATCCCCGACCGACAAAGCCGGTATACTTGCATACATCTGCAATGAATTGCTACATAATAAGGCAGTGTCCAAACAAATTGAAAGCACGTTAGAACGCAGCGCCCATCTAAAAAAAGACAAGTGGTTGTTGGACAGTAAAATAAGAAAGGTAAAACAGGCACATAACAAAAAACTTAAAGAAGAAAAAACCGAAGCTAAAGAAAAACCTTTAAATAAATCAGATCTTGAAGACTCGAACTATGATACCTCAAGTTTACATAAAGACGATCTTCTTGATGAAGATGATAACGAAATGAGCGAAAATGAAAGTGTTGCAGAAAGCTGCGGTACTCAACCAGATGAAGATGAAGACAATAAACTATCTGCAGAAGAGTTGGGTAAGAAGCTTGAAAAACTATTAAAAACCTCCGAAATTCAAATGTGCCAATTGTCTACTTCACTGGGACAGCTTCGAGCTACAACTTTTGGGGAAGATAGGTACTGTAGAAGATATTGGTCCATGCCGAAAGCTGGCGGTATTTTTGTTGAAGCAATAGAATCTGCAGAACCAGAAGAATTTGAAAATCAGCTCATTGTAGATCAACACGAATCAATAAGAAACGGCATTAGAAGTTTAAATGAACTAAATACTGTGATCGAAAAAGTTGAGAAAATACATGATACCAGTGTTGATAATGAAGTGAGCAATATTATTAGCAATACCACTCTTAATAAATATGGTTTTGAAACGCATGATTCCAAAAGATCAACTGATGACAATGAAAATGAACATAGAAAAACTCCAAATAGATTAAGTGCAGTTGAAAACGGCGATCTAGACACAAGTGAGCACACTCTAGCAGAATTGCAAAAGAGCGTTGACGATATGGTACAAAATTTGGAACAAAATATGGAAGAAAGAAAATTAAAAGAATCTCAACAAAATGACAATATTAAACAAGAAATCCCGGACAAATATGAAGAAGAATCAATAGCTAATAAGAAATTTAATTTATTCGAAAAGTTAGGGCAATGTATGGAAAGAGAACATAAATCTGAAGATCTGAAAGCTGACGTAAAAGCCGAGCTTAAAGAAGAACTAAAAAATGAAATTTTGAAAGAATTAAAAACTGAAATCAAAAGCGAACTGAAAGCTGAGAGCCCATTGGATAATGACGAAAATAAATGGTTTAGCATTTTGTATAGAGATGGTAGCAGCTGCGAAGAAATCCACCTTACTACTGGAAACAAGTGGGAAAACGGTAATGTTGGCGCCTGTACAAAGGACATTACTGAATTAAAAATTCCAGTTTTTCCTCCGCCAGGCTCCAGTATGCACAACACCCACTACAATTGCGACAGTCCTCCGCCTCTCCAGATGACGGCTGAAGAAGGCATACAGTTAGAACAAATTAAAAAACACGGTTAGTATTGTAAGAACGTCGCACGATTTAAAGGTCATTGGCCAATTATTATTAAAGCTGATTGTGTGTTTGAAATAGATAATAAGAATTCCATTCCGTAAAGAAATCTAACTAATTAAACTACCCCAAAAAACCTTTCTTAAAACACATGTTACTCGTCACGAGACGATGAACTTTCAGTTAAAAGTCACGTCTAATGTTTGACCTTATGGGTTTCTCATAAAAAATATTGAATAAATGGATAAAACGGCAACTTTCTAATAATATTTATTTTAAGCGTTTTTTTGGCCCCCTGTCTAATCACGAGCAAGTCAATTTGTCAAACACACATATGTTTATTGTATTACAATCTAGTCTAGTAAGTTTTTTTTCTTAACATGTGCTTTTCAGCGCAATAAAATGTCATATTGAGATATTTGGAGTGATTTGTATATGGTACAAGAATGTTTTTAATTGTGATTTCTGTTTGCAAAATCAAAATAAAAAGTTTCATTTAATTTTATTCTCTGTTTTTTGTCTCGATGGTGAATTTAGATTACTGCATCCTCATGTTTTTCTATTGATTTTTTAATATATTTTTCTACCTTAGAAAAACCAGTATAATCGACAAATATTGCTGCCAATTTTCTGGCTTTGCAATGCGCAAGTGAATAATAAATATAAATAAGTGTCTAGTACGCTACCCTGAGCCACGCCTGCTTTAACTTCTCTTAAATTTGAGTATGAATCTTCCTGTTTTACTACTCTGAAGTGTTTATTAGATATTTATGATTCCAAAATATCAGAATATTGTTTTGACAGAAATAGTTATAGTTTAAAATTAAGCCCTTTATGCCACACTTTGCACAGCCGAACAATATTTTCCCTCTTCTTGAATTTTTTCTATTATGTTAGTAATTCTGTGTACCTGTCTATTGTGGAATGCTTGTTTCGAAACCCATATTCATTAGATGGAATCATTACTTGTCTTTCTATGATTGGTTTTATTCTTTTAAGCAATATTCTTGCATAGATTTTGGATATAATTGGCAGCAATGATATTGTCTTATAATATGCCACGTGATGGGGTGGTTTTCCCGGTTTTGAAATAATGATAACTTCTACAACCTTCCACTCACGAGCAAGGTGATGCATTTAATCTGTACCATTACAGGGTGTTTCAGACCACCCGCACAGGCCGATTATTTTAAAAGGGATAATTATTTTTAAACTTTTTTAAATCAGTATCAAGTTAGTGAAATGGGCTCTTTCTGATGATGTAGGTTTTAAGGTCCTGGCCTCACAGGAAGTGTCAAAATTCCGCTTGACGTTGATTTTTTTAAATGGAACATGCTATTTCTGATTGCGGATTTCAATTCTACGCGGAAAAATTAAAACGTCTTATTCGAAAACTTTTTCCCAAAAATGCTTTTTTCAACCTCAAAACTGATATTAAATTATTTCGCAGTTATAACCAAGAAAAACCGGAAAGTAACCAAAATATTTACTGTTACTCCTTGTTGACACTCAATGACACATTTCCATTAAAAAGATTGTTTTTGCCTGTCTTGTGCGAAATAATTTAATATCAGTTTTAAGGTTTAAAAAAGCATTTTTGGGAAAAAGTTTTCGAATAAAACGTTTTAATTTTTCCGCGTAGAATCGAAATCCGCAATTAGAAATAGCATGTTCCATTTAAAAAAATCAACGTCGAGCGGAATTTTGACACTTCCTGTAAGGCTAGGACCTTAAAACCTACATCATCAGAAAGAGCGCAGTTCACTACCTTGATAGTGATTTAAAAATGTTTAAAAATAATTATCCCTTTTAAAATAATCGGCCTGTACGGGTGATAATTTATGACAGAAAAATGTTAGTTTTAGGGCCCATCGCACCAACTTTTAAAATTCCCTTTCTTAACTATGGATTGCCTTAATTTTAAGCATGCCTTATTTGTTGTACCGAGCAAAAATCTCCTCTTCTTTGTTAAGACGCGGCCACCTTGTGACCCAATCAGGCAACGCCGCTGTTTCAACCAACATAATTTTTAAACTATGAAAAAACAACAACAACACCCAGTACGTCCAAAAATAGTTTTGTCAAAACCCATCAATTTCCTGTGTCAAGTCGCCTTTAAAAATTTATTTACAAAAATGAAAGTTCTTGAATTTTTGGAAGAATATTTGGAAGATGATGAAATCGACATGGTGCTACTCGATTTTTTGGAATTTGGGTGTCCTTGTCGCCTTGTTGGTACAGTCGCGTATTTTTTCCCGGGCTGGTTTATGGTTCCCCCAAAGAAATTCAAGGTTCCCCATCCAGCCCAGGACAAAATCCGCGCCCGGCAGAGAAATGTACTGCTCCTAAGGCACAGGCCAATAAGGCACCTGCCCATAAGGCAGCGGCCCATACACCCCTGGATATAACCAAAGTTTTAAAAATTATAATGAAATTAGGGTAAAATGTAAAGGCAGAAAGGAAAATCGTCTTGTTACTTCATGCACTGCAGTTTCAATTAAATGCAAGGGTTTTCTTGCACTGGTCAGTCCTATCCTTACTGCTGTACCCAGCAGGCTGTGAACAACAATTAACCCAAAAATCAATAAAAATTAGATCCAACTTTATTTAAATTATTTTTCTTCCTTATAAATCTTTTTGTAATCGATACAGGTATATTTTTTCACAAAAACATTGTGCCAAAAGAACCAAAATCTAGCTGTTATCTTGTGCAATAAAGTTTTTAAAAATCATTTTTATTTATTTAAAAAAAAAACATGTTTTTTACTTTATTTACTTAAAAAAAGACAAAATTCACTTTAATCAAAACACTGCCCATTTGTAGGTATTTCAGTTGCTATGGCTATGCCAGACGGGTAACATTATGTGACCAGCATCTTATCTTTAAGCAGCTCTTAAGGAACAGTAAAGTCACGAAAAAAGCTGACTTAATTTTAACAACACTAAGGAAGGAATAAGTCTGCCTTTAAGTTCGGTGCAACGAAATTTTACGAAATAAGGTATTCTTTAGGCTAAGAAACGGAAAAAAAAGTCGGTGTGATGGGCCCTTAGTGTCTAAAATTACACATAAAAAACTTAAAATTAATTATTGTTGGTTAGATAGTTTTTTTGTTGTAAACAAGGGTTAAGTAATTAAAATTAATTTATTTACAACCATTTTTTAAACATTACTCTGGCTTACTCTATAAAAATTAGAGGAAGCGGCTATGAAAAAAATGTATATCAATATAATAGTTAACAATTATTTAAAAAATCGGCCGCTATTAGAAAACTGCGGGGTTCATTAAGCCTCGCATTTCTAAATCTATAACAAGTCTTTCCATTTCAGGAATGCCCGTAGCACCAAGTAGAAAACCGATTCCATTAGAAGAACGCTACGGCTGGTGGAGAATATCCGATCCTGAAACAATGCGCGAAGTTCTGGATAACCTGCACTTGAGGGGCGTTCGAGAACGGGAACTGAAACGTACCTTCATTTACTGGTCACAGTTTATGCATCGAGGACAGTTAGTTATTGATAGAGGACATCCTGAGCTGACTGAGTTGACCGGCGACAATATAGAGAATGTTTTATACGCTGATAGAGATGCACCGGTGCCTGATGAACCAGGATCTTGGAGCCAACTGATTGCTCATAGGGTTGACTTGAATCTACTTGAGCAGGTAATACATTTTAAATTACAATACAAAAAAAAAGACAAAATCGATATAATCTACTACAGACATATGAAAAACAAAACGTGTACCGAATAAGGCGAGAATGGACCTATTATGCATAGGTATATAGTCATATCCAACTTCACCTAAAATACCCATTTCAACACATTAGGGTGTTTCTGGTTCGCACATTTCTCACTTTAATCATGGTGTTCGGATGTCTTTTTTTTAAACGCAGTTCATTGGACGGTCTAGAGTCTAAAATATTAAAATCGGACAAATTTTAAATAATAACAACTTTTAAACCAAAAATATATCAAAATTGTAAAATTAGTCAATTTTCTTAAAGTTGTGCTTGGTAAAATTACAAAAGGAAAACTTCTTAATTTTTTCCTGTAATGGTTTCAGCTGATGCTAATCCCGAAACATTTTTTAGTATTTTCCAACAAAGAAACAAATAAAAAATCAATATTTATTTTAGGTGGAAAACCTTGAGGACAAAGTGGCTAATGCAAGTATGCAAGTAAAGGGCTGGAAAGTTCCGAATAGGGAAAACCAGGAGTACCCGATGGGAGAAGTGTTTGTCATCTTGAGAGAACGGATCGCATCTTTGGAACAAAATATCGAGAGGCGATATCTAAAACCTCCGTTAGGAATAAAGTAAGTACTCCAAATTATAACAGGACCAGTACAAGTTACGGTACGTAATGTTGATGTGAGTGAGCTATAGGTACCGGGTAATTTGGACTATAAGACCAGGCTAACGTGTTGAATACGAAATATTTGCATTTCTTGACATTCTAAGTTTATTAAATTTATTAAAAGAAAACTCGTTAAAAAGTAAAACTTATTTAGAAAACATAGGACCATAGACGAATGATTAGTATACTGTGCATAGGACATAATTTGGTGCTTTTCAGGTTCAACTCGTGGGGAATACTAGTCACTCCGAGGATTGTCTTTTAAGTCTTGCATATACAGCTGGAATAGAACAGTAGATAACTTTTAAAGACTTTATTGTTTCTCGAAGTATTCTTCACGAAAACTATTACACTTTTGCATGCATTCAAACCAGTTGTCAAAGCTGTAATTCCACTCGTTTGTTGGTAGTGTCCATTCTTGATTTTCGGAAAAGTATAGACATCGTTGGGACTTAGGTCGGAACTGTATAGAAATTCGACGTTTTGTTAGGTTGCAAATTAATTAGTTTTTTGTGCTTTATGCGAACTTGCATTGTCTTGATGGAGGATGATTCGTCGTTCGGGGTTCGTTTTTCGAAGCTCAGCGATGACTCGGCAAACAAATGGTGATGTACCAACCGACAGTAACAGTCCTTTGATCTTCCAGAGGAATTGTTGCTACATGACCTGCTATTGAGACAAATGTCGCGACCATCTTTTTGGATACATTTCGAGAACGGATGACTTTTGTTGGCTTTTCTTCACATTGGAATACCTTACTGATGTTTATTTTCGGGTTCATATATAGTATATAAGTAAATCCACGATTCGTCACCACTGAAAATGCTGTACATATTTTTCTAGTTTCTTGCCTCAAAGCGGTCTAGAGTTTTCTGACACTAATTGACCCTACCTTCTGTCTGTTCTTCGGTTAACAGATGCGCTATCCAGCGGGAAACTAGTTTTCTTACCCCTAATTCTTTATGCAATTTTTTTTTAATTGAGGTCTTTGAAATCCTTAATGAAGCCTCAATCTCGCGATATGTCACATGTCGATTTTCCGTGATGAGCATGCTCAGATCATCGATCTTTTCCTCCATTTTTGATGCTCCTGGCCTTGGATCGTGGCTAAGGCTAATCCGTCCACGCTTGAATTCTCGATACCAACGAGAAACTGACGACGGATATGGTGCTTCATTACCGAAAACAGAAATCAATTTGGCAAGGCATTCTTGTTGAGATAATTTCCTTCGAAAATTATAGTCCCAAAATGTTCTCGGCTTAATTCCATTTTTCGACTGATCTGTTAACTTAAAAATTCACTGTATCTACAAAACTATATGTATCGCACTGTCGTTTTAAATTTAGTTTAGGTAAAGATTGAGGTTAGGTTTTAGTAATGACATTCGATCAGTGTCGCCCTCTATGTTCCTATATGCAAAATATACTCGTGTTAGAGGCCCTCGACAGATTTTGATAATTGTTTTACATCAGATGTGGGACTGTTTGACTTTTGTTTTAAATAAAAAACAATTGGTATCTGCAGGTCCATTACATATTAATAATTTATTGTCAAAATTTGAAGTTATCACTTTGCTTCTACTTCCGCAGTAAACTAATATTAGTAAAGACAAATTGTATTATAGAAAAAGATCAACTATATTTTTGTCAAATTTTTATGTTTCGAAAGTCTTAAAAAATTAAAAAAACTAAGAGTATAAGAATACATAACGCGCACAGCGCGAAAAATGTCATCTTGCGCGCTAAGCAAAAGATGGGACTGTTGTGGTTAATAATCTGTATTGTTTTTGTTGTAAAAATTTGAAGTATTTCTTTACCTTAAATATTAAAAACTTTAAAAAAATATCCAGTGAAATAAAACAGACAAAAAAAGGTATGTCAATCTATCTCCTAAAATCGGTTTTACATGCAAAAGTGGATTATGCCAGAAAGAAATGGCAATATAAAATGCCCACCTCTGGGAAAACACATCCGTCAAATGTAGCCAAAGCGTCTACTCAATGGCGGATCGAAGAATATTGATAGAGCAGAGAGAGGCCAACGTGGCAGCAAACATATTTTTTATTTGCGGTTTTTGATAGGTCTCAGTGTGTAATTTAGCACCAAAAGAAGATACATTTTTGAAAAATTGACTTATTTGGTGACGCTGTGTATATAAGTATATATCTGGGAGGGGGCAGGTGGTTTCCCTGTGCCTTCGCCTCCTTGATCCGCCACTGCTGCTACTTACAACTATCTAGGAGTATGCAATATAATGAAATATTTAAAATTGTCTTACCATTTTCAGCGCAAACATCCGCACAAGCACAGGGTCAGACCCAAATACGGCCGCCACCGCCACATCACCTAGCGCGCCGACTCAAGAGCCGAGCAGTCCATCGTCTATGTCTGCGCAGCCCGTGTCGAGTCCGGCCGACGATATTCCGAAGGGATTGTCGACGTGGCGCGAGGCTGTCCATCGCGCATGCACCACGGCGCAGCTAGCCATGTGTCTGTACGCCCTTGAAGGATCCATTGCGTGGGATAAAAGCATCATGAAAGCTGTGAGCCAAACAGAAGAATTTAGTTTGCAGAACGCTCGCAAATATAACAGCAAGCTCAGTGTGGGTGCTTGCAGTGCTTTTTATTTTTATGTTCGGTGTTAACGGATTTCATTGGGAACGGAGTCTAAGGCTTAGTTGACTCGAGGATTTTTGCCCATTTTTTTTATTAAGCTTATATCTGTATGTCTGTCCTGCAATAGAGACAAAAATTACAAAGAGTTATGGCTTAAATTATTCCAAAAATTGTAAAAATCTTGAGTAAACTAAGGCTAGGAAACTGAGACGATCAGCCTAATAGCGCATTCCATTGGAGAAATGAGTGCAGCTCTGGTAGTGCGGACAGTCAGCGTGGTGCTGTCAAAAATAGCACTGGGTGAATTTTTAATGGAACACCCTGGAAGACGGTATAAACTATTAAGTGGTTGCCAAATACTGTCCGGCCAGAATAAAATGAGACGCAAAAGAGATCGCTCAACTCAATCTATCTCCCTCGGTTTACAGCATTTTGGTTTTACTGGGTGGTCTTCATTTTTAGCAAATTTATCATGAAGAAAATTTTAATATTGCAAGGAAAAACGGTACTCGTCCGGTACATTTAACGAAATCGACTCTAGTCTGTACATAATTCACACTCTTTTATTGGGTCTCTATTGTTACCGCTGGCTCAACTCGAATCCGGCCCGTCCCCAACTCACACCCTTTTATTGGATTTCTATTGTTATCGCTGGGCTCAAACAGGATGATTAGGCACGTTTTATACACATTCTAGACCAACAAAAAGAAACAGTGGCGTATCATTTACTTTTTAAAAAAATTAATAAAACTGTGTGGAGTTCCAATTTTAAAGATATAACGAATGGTTTTGGATTTTTGCAATTTTTAGAAATTCAATCGGTAATACTAATTTTGAGGCGCTCATTTAGTTTTAATTGATTACGTTGAAGTATTTATTTTAGTTAAGTAAATAGCCTTCATTTGCTGCCTCCATGATCCTTAATTGGAATAACCATAAAAATCAATTAACTTCGCATTTTCGGATGCAACAGAATGCAGTTTAAATTTAATAATAATGACATATATGATATGAACATCAACAAAACATGTATGTATGAGGTAATGGGTAGTACGTTTTTGTTGAAATCTTTATTGAAATGGTGTTAATTTTATTTATTTATATTTTTTTTATTTTCATCGCTGCTGTTACCTATTAGTGAAGACATTCAAAAAATATATCTAACACTTGTTGTCATTGTCGCGTTTAAAATTAAACCTCATATAATGTGGCAAAAAAGTTGCACTTAGTGCAAATCTGAACTCAAAAGTTTCTCAATGTAACAAAAAACCAAAAACGTCCATGTCAATAGAATGAAACCTCTAAACCAGTTGTAGACTATTGCTTCACTTATTTTTTCAATGGACCACAAATGGTTTTATTTTTTAAGATAATCACCAAGTTATGAAAAATTTTGACTATATCCCATTACCTAGATAATACTACTCTTTTTATACTTGTGTAAACTATTAAAATGGGGCAAAAGTCTAAAAACTAAAAAAGATCTAAAATACTTTACTTTAATTAAAAACTCTCTTGAAATTGGACTTAGAGTGAGGAACAGTGTTTTATTTTTTTGAATATCATAATTTTTTAAAATATTACATAGATTGAGGCAAAAATTTGAGTTCCCAAAAAGAATTTTGACGTTCAATTATTTTTCATCTAACGAATGAAAGGTATTAAAATAATCATTTTTTTAGAGTTGACACTTAAAATTATTGGGGTCGGAGGTTTTGAAACATGATGTTTGTCTATCTTTTTGTTATAGGACAAAAGTCTCCGAAATCACCAAACCGATTTTAATGAAAAATTAATTTGGTTTAACGTTTAAACTGCAAACGAAATACTGTTTTCAAAACTCGATAATAAAATTTTCTTTCAACAAATTTATTAAGTTTTTGGAATATTTTTAAAAACACGAAAAGTTCAAATAGAAAAATTGCAATATGCATTATCATATTTCTTGACAAAATTTTATATACAGTGTCACTGATAAGCATAAAGAAGCACAGTTGATTATTTCTTAACCTAGAGAAAATATCAAAAAAAGTCAATACTTATAAGCGACTATTTTAAAGCAAATAACTGTATAACTAAGAGTTGCAAAGGTATTAGATTGGTCAGGCTCCGTTCATTTCCAATGGAATCCGTTTTAGTGAATTTATGTTTCTTCATTATTTTAACTTGTCAAATTTCAATTTAGTGCCCAACAGTTTTGTTGCTCTTTATTGGCTAGATTTTCTTTTTTTAAATGCAACAAAAACTGACACTTTTGCTTACTCAACTCATTTTAAAAATTCTTTAAAGCACTGAAGTTGATAAATCCTTCACTATTAAGACAAAATATGTCATATACTGTCTATAGGGTGTAGTAAAGCTTAATTTCTCTTGGCACTGTTGTTTTTTTATTATGCACAATTTTCTCATTTAAACTTGCGTTGGGTTTATTCAAATATCAATTGGTTTAATTTTTCGTAGCAAATATCTTTTTCAAAATTGTTGCATGCCACAATTAATAATTAATAAACAATTATTTTATTGTTTTATGTAAATAATATTGGTTATATTGCGGAAGCTTCCAAGTTTTAACGTTGAATAATAAGCTTTTGGTGAATGGTTAACAAAATTGATTTTTTTGTTCAAAAAACTAAAAGAATTTTCTTTTTTGTTCGAAAAACTAAAAGAGTTTTCTTTTTTTTTAGAATTGTCAATTCTGTAGCAGTGGCGAGCATGAAGACAAACTTTTGTTATGTGATAGTTGTGATAGAGGCTACCATACTTATTGCTTTAAGCCCAAGATAGATAACATTCCTGAAGGAGACTGGTAAGTGTTTTGCGTTGGTTGTTATAAAAGTTGCTAAAAAGGTCCCAACACAACAAAATTGAATAGAAATGGAATCGGATAGAAATAACATTTTAGAAAAAAGTTGAGTTTATTTCCAAATGGTCGGATACGGAGAGAGAGTTTTTTGTTTTACTTTAGTTAGTTTAGTTAGTTGCTGTATTCATGAGTTGTCGGCAAATGCCTTTATTATCACTTAATTATTTAGCAACAACATTTCGGACTTGCATTTTCTTTATTTTAAACCTGACGTTTCGGTTAATAAGTATCTCTAACCGTTTTTAAGTCTAAACAATCTAGTCTACAGGCTATAGTCTAAATTATACGCATTTGTAATGACGTCACCAGGTGAGAAAAAAACGTATGGCGTAGTTGGGCTCAATTTTGTTGCATCTGCGGCTCGCTGTATCACATTCTCAAATTGAAGTGCGATTCCATTTCGGACTTGTTCCGTTTCCAGTTGAAAAAGAGCCAATATATTTAAAATTATCAGCTGCGATTGTTCATTATACCTATTATATTTGTTCCTCGGCATTTTACAACTTTTTAAAATAATTTCCGACAAGTTGATAAACTCATGTTTTTGATTAACAGTGACGGATACTTCACATAACCAATTACCTACCTATTTAAAAAATGAATTAATCATAGACACTACTTTTTTTTAAAGTTTATTGTCACGGCTGTTTATAATATACTAAACAAAGATAAACAAAAACGACGTCATTACAAATGCCTATAATTTGGACTATACTACTTGGTGGGCTGTCAGGTGTGACGATCCGCCCCCTTGTTCCTAAGGCGCATGTTTTCCAAAAACTTCTTTGTTCTGCATTATAAATGCAGCTTCAATAAAATAAAATTTCGTTTTCACCAATGCGACTCCATATGTTGTACTTTTTGATGTTCCTTTACTGCGACCTAAAGAGGGTGTTTCGTTTCTCCTACATATGATTTACCACACTCACATGAGATTTGGTAAATGTATTACATTTTATTCAAGGGATTTCTGGTTTTCTTTTAGTTACAAACAAAAATTCTTATCGTATTTCCAGGTGAAAATGCCGTTTTAATATTTGAGTGTTTGACTATTCGTCTTATGTTTTCTGAAACCCCTTGAACATATGGAATTGCTAAATTTTATTTAGCCAATGGTACTTGAAAAAAATATTTTTATACAATTAAGCACTATACAAGAAAAAAAGCCTATATAAAAAAGGTTCAAGGATAGAAACAGCTTTAAAATATGCGCAAATGTGCACACTTTTATTATATTTGAAATTGCAGCCAAACTGATTGATTGCAAAAATGGTGTTTCACTTAACTTTAATGGGACAAGGGTGTTTGGTAAAAGTGCGGATAAACCTTCATATTATAAAGTATTAACATTTTAAAACAAGTTACCTACAGAGTGGCAAAAATATAAAATAAAATAATTTTTTTTAAATGTTAGGTTAGGATTTTAACAAAAATTTTATAGTGCTTTTTTATTGCTTTTGTGTAATTTTTCTCTCTTCCCTTTTTTTGAAAAAGTTATTAGTTTTCGAGAAAATTGCAAAAAAACTGATTTTTAGAACATTTGGGGCCTTATTTCGAGCGTAGCTCAAGGATTTTTGCGGAGAATATGTGGGGATGTGGACAAGATGCTAAGGAATATACAAAAATCCAGCTTGCATCCATTTTTTTTTAGGTGAATTCCTAATATGAGTAGGCAAAATCTTTTTTCCCTTATTATTTCCATGACATCTTCTATTGAATCTATTTCTTCCCACTCTGAATATTCTATTTAATACTATAATTTTTCGCAGGTATTGTCACGAGTGTATGAACAAAGCTACAGGTGAACGCAACTGCATCGTCTGTGGAAAAAAAGCCTCACTAACAGGAACCCGACTACTGGCATGCGAGTTCTGTCCGCGTGCGTACCACACCGACTGCATTCAACCACAGATCTTCAAAGTACCCAGAGGCAAATGGTACTGCAGCAATTGCATTTCGCGCAAACCCCAACGGAAGCCCGTCAAAAAGAACAACGCCAGCAACAAGACGCACAGAGACAGCGAGTCGTCTGTTGATCAGCCACCACCTAGGTAAAAATTATTGTGCCTGCTCTCGTGATCTCTATATAAATACTAAACTAGATGGGTCTTAAAATAGTCACAAGGCTTTAGAGGCACCTCGTAGAAAGTGAAACCTGGGCTAAAAGGTGGAAAATTAAGATCAACCCAGACAAGACTCAAGCGATTGTTTGTCACATGGAAACGGGGCAATCCGCGAACAGAGCTTGCTCTGGGTGGTCAACGGATAGTCTGGCAAAGAAGGAACATGAAATACCTGGGGTTAGTTTTCGACAAGAAACTAACCTGGAACGACCAGGTATCGAATGCACTTCAAAAAACAAGGGGAGCCCACAGTAGGCTATACCCCCTGTTAAATGCCAGGAGCACTCTACACCGGAGAGTAAAATTACAAATATGGAGGCAAGTCGTTCGCCCCTAGACTACAAAGCTTCCAAAACCGAGTCGTAGGACAAATAGCGGGAGCCCCTTGGTTTGTGCGTAACGTGCAAATTAAGAGGGAAATCAACATTGAGAATATCTCAGAAACGATCCAGGAGCAGAAGGATCGTTTCATGACACGGGTCGAGGGGCATCAAAACCCCGTGGTACAGGATGCGTTCCTATACCGGCTCGGAGACAGGCCAGGGACCCACAAAAGGCCCCTGGATGTCTAACAAAGTTGCGCTACAAGGGCGCCAAATTGACGTTTTAAAGCTCAGGTAAATCCACATGGAAAAGTACAGACAGGGCTATCAAAACGGACGGGCCACGATCCTCCACTTTGTTGACGTCACATCCGGGGCTGATTTTTTTTTTGATGGTAACGTTACGACACAGCTGATTGTCGTCAAAATATTGAAGTTGGAATAACGGTTCGTGAATATTTGATTTTTTTTTAAATAAAGCCTTTTTTAGATTGTTTTTACTTTTTTCTGGCAGAATAATGTATAGTAATCCTTAATTTTTCAAAGCCACTTCATTAGCTCACACAAAAATTTAGTTTAAAGCAGAAGCGAATGTGACAATCACAGATGACAAAGTCAAATACATGTCAAATATAACAGTTGGCATGTGGTACATGGCGGGTAATTTGAATTCAAAATAAGGAATGCTAAATCTTGAAGATTTTAACCTTTTAATCATGTTGCTTCCTTACAAACCTTTGGTGGAATATCGGGATGGTGTCTGAGAATATTTCACTGAAATTTTGCGGAAATCTGTAGTGCCATTTTGAAAATATCATAAAAAAACGTCTGACCTCCCATAAGACCCAATGTAAAATTCAGCCCCGGGGGAACAGCTGTTTTTTTCAGGGTCGTGGCCTCTATTTTTGTGTTGGCCATGGTACAGACTAAAAATGAAAGAGGTACATACCTATCATGCACAACCTTTATATCTTAGTAGTAGTAGTCTTAAAACATATGAAAAGTGAGGCAAAAATGTAGGAGATTTTTTGTAAAGAGCTCACAGCGAAGTACGTACATAAACTTTGTAGTTCTACCTACGGATTGATTCAATTCTGTGAATTTGACAGTTTGCGCACGTTCGAAATTTTTAGTGTATCAGGCTACTTATCTAAAAAAAGGACATCGACTTTTCAAGCGCGGAACACTAATGATGAAGCAAACTTCTTCGCGGGGCAGATAAAGCGGTTCCTTAAAAAGTCACATTTCAACGTGGATTTTAAACGTTGATAAGCAGAAAAATGTCTTTTTAGACATCTTTGAATAATAATAAAATGCTATGACGTATTTAAATCGTCTTCTGGAAGTGGATAAGGCAAGTTTTAATTTAGTGTGGCTTACTTATAGATAAGAATATACTTCGTATCATTTTTCATTTTTGCTGCACAGAGTGCTATTCAATAACATGGTAATATTCATACGAATATATGTCCTAAAAGTCTTAATTTTTGAGATACAGAGTGTTTAAAAAATCTCCTTTTTTATAAATATCTCTGATTCTGCCCTAGATAATTCTGTGAAATTTTGACAAATTTTTTATTTGTCGAGAGGCATTTTCTGATGTATAACATGTTTTCTTAGTTCGACCAGTGCTGTTCGTGCGGGATTTGCCCTTGGCCCTTGTCTGAAGAAAATAATGGTACGCCACTGTTTTGTTTACAAATATTTTTTTTTATTATCATTCTTTGCTGAGCAAATGTCAGTTTTCGTATGAAAAAATGATTAATTTGCATCAGGCTTAGACAATAACACCCGGTATATGCAGTTATTTCTTTAATAAAAGTTAATTATTTCGTAATTTGTGCAAACGCCAGTTTTTTATGTAATATATATATTTTTTTAGATTTTGTTATTTTTATGAAAAAAGATAATCGCAGTCGGTAGGATTCGAACCTACGCTCCCAGAGGGAATCTGATTTCTAGTCAGACGCCTTAACCGCTCGGCCACGACTGCTTATGATAAAAATATTCCCATTTGTTGTCTATTAACGAATAAAAATACAATATTTAAAAAATATTAAGACTAAATAAAAAACATTAGGATTTGATTCGGTATACATTCCACGGATGAAAGATAGAAAATATTTAAAATTGGTTGTCGTAGCAACTCTGTTTGACAGTTTGTTTGAATAAGAAATTATTGGTACATATCTGCAGGTTGGCATGACTTATCGGCAATTTATTATCAAAATTTAAAGGTTTCACTTTGCCGCATCGAGGATTCTACCTTGATGCTTTGCCGCAACTTGTTTTGTAGAAAAAGATACAGGGTGACCCAAATAAAAAAACATGGGGATTTCAGAAACGTTAAGGGATACAGTTTTAGTTAAATTACAAAAAAATTGCGCGATTCCGAGTCCAGTCCGATGATGTATCAAGATTAAAAATATCTACAGGGGTTTTCAAAATATCGAGCAAAAACTAAAAATTAAGTTTTTCAAAAAATTGAAATATCGTCGCCTTCTTGTACACAAATTTAACATTTGGTAGTTTTGTATTAGCGACTACGGATAATCAAATGACGTTAAAAAAAAATTTTTAGGCCTTCTTGTTTTTAATTACAACCAACTTTATTATTTCTTACTTGACTTGTTGTACGTGTCCATCCATTTCTGTGGTTAGTAATCTGGTTTGTCTATCTGTTTCATTTTTGTTTTTAAAATTTGAAGTAATTCGTAGCCTAAAATGTTAAAAACGTAAAAAGAATATTCAGGGAAATAACAGTGACAAAGAAAGGTATATCTATCTGTTTCTTTAAATCGGTTTTACAAGAAAACTGGACGAGATAGAGAAAGAGAGGGCAATATGAAATGCTTACTCCGCACTAATCTTTAAAGTCAAACATCGAACTATCAAAGTGATATAGTTTAATTGGTAGATAGGTATAATTAAAAAGAGAAAAGTAACATTTTCTGCGCAGCGTTCTTTCTTACATATTTCCGCACTCTGCTGAAGCCTATGCAGTTTAGTATAAATGTAGAGATCACTGAATTCCTATAGCCCACGGAATTAAACTTTAACCTAAAAAATAACGACAACAATCTAAGAGTACGTATACACCAAACTGCTCCGCTAACGCGCTATATGTGCGCTGCTCACATAAATTAGTCCTGTTTTCGTGTTTTCAAGTAGCGTGCTGCTTGCTGAAAACCAGCTTTCTTCGGCTCCTCTTAGTGTCCGCAGATCCTTTGGGGCGGCATCGGCAGTTTGTTGTCGAGTTTTCATTTCAATGCGTGTTTGCTGTTTTTCGGTGGATCGTAGAAAGTTCGTTGAAATGAATTTGACCGCAGATACGAAGCGCGAGCGGCGCATACGCGATTTAGTGTATACGCACTTTAAGTTTAGTGTTAAGGAAACGAAACTTCAACTCCCTACATATATTTCCTTTTTTGTAGTCCAGCCATGTCCCATAGCTCTGTGACGACCAACGAAGACATGCCCCTCTCCAACAGCCTGCAAAGTGACGTGTCAAATTCAAGCCTATTAAACGACAGCGGCTGTCGTCCTGTCACGCCAGCCTTGAACACTGCGCAGCTGCAACAGCAACAAGCTGCGCATCTAGCGGCGCAACAGGCCGTGCAACAGGCAGTGTTACAAGCCAAAAAGGAGCAGAAGGAAAAAGAAAAAGCGCAGAAAAAATTGCTGAAAGAATTGGGTCAGTGTCAGTCAATTTTGGAAGACTTGGAATGTCACGACGACGCATGGCCTTTCCTCTTGCCCGTGAATACAAAACAATTTCCCACTTACAAGAAAATCATCAAGGTGCCTATGGATCTCGCTACTATTAGAAAAAGACTGCAAGACTTAATGTAAGTATAAGTACCGTTTAGTGTATGTTTTGTTGCAAAAAAGTTCGATCAAAGATAATAAGAAGAATCGTAATAAAGGCCCTATTTGCCTTTGTACCTTTACTCTACAAAAGGGCGGAAGGAAAAACACCGTTACTGCCCACAGTACAGGGCGTTGTTGAACTAATGTACTATATCGAAATCGAAATATATTTTTTAATTATATTATTCACTTTACTAGCTCAAATAACTTTATATTCTTTGTTTAAATTAACTTAATATACAGGGTGTTTCCTAATTGAATGTCAATATTTATGGGGGTGATTTTTGGGCCCATTTTAAGAAAAAAACTTCATATGAACATATGTCCTGAACGTCTTTTACCTTTTGAGATACAGGGTGGTAAAGTTTTCAAAAATAAATAATTTATTATTAATATCTACAATACCACTGCAGATATTTTAATGAAATTTGTCATATATGTACTCCGAATCAAGAGGCATTTTTTAATGTATCAGTTTTTTTTAAATTTCCATCAGTGGTGTCCGTACGTAATTTGACCTGCCTATTTTGGCAGACATTGATGGCACGTCACTGATTTTTCCTAAAATAAAAATTATTTTTGAAATCCCCAATCATTTCTAACCAAAGTTGATCACTTGATTTTTTTCAATCCGATTTACGGTTTTCGCTTAAAAAAATAAAAACCGTTTCTCTGCATGATCATAACAAAATCGTTAATATGACAATATCATCATGCAGAGACACGTAGATTTTATTTTTTTAGATGAAACCGGTGCCTCGGACTAAAAAAATTCAAAAGATCAAATTTGCTCATAATTGAATACAGATTTAAAATGTACACTTCACTTGGTATTGTAGATATCTATTAATAATAAATGATTTATTTTTGAAAACCCCTATAAATATTGACATTCAATTAGGAAACACCCTGTATAGTATCTAGGGGATAAATCGCTTCCACATTTACATGTCTATAGAATTTATTTTCATGGTTTTTTAAATAGCTTTTTGGTTTGGTAATTTTGAGGTTCCTATTTCGAACGTATCAATGTGCTTCAATAATGTTTCTTATAATTTTTTTTAAATCTCTTACTTCAAAATTAACTCGAACTGTCTATACTGGTTTAAGTATTTATCTATAAAGCAGTTAAGTTGGACTTCCTTCTAATTAGCCAATACCTTTAATCATTTACTTACATAACTTAAATTCCTATTTTTCTGTTCTTAACATGTGTTTTCCAGCCCAACTTCGCATCAAATGGCATACTGAGATGTTTCATTTGGTTAAAATATGGTATGGGTCGGTTCTTCATTGGTTTCTTTTAATTTTATTGGGCGACTCTTTTTACTTACTACTCTTATAAATAAACCAGTACTAAAATAAAAAATAAATCAGCAATTGTTGGCTTTGGGATATCACAAGTAAATAATAAGTATAAATAAGAGCTCTACTATATACGACCCTGAGGTACGTTTGCTTTTACTCTGAGATTTATATCAGCTATGAATGATCCCAAAATATCAGAATATTGATTTGGCAGAAACAGATTTAACTTAATAATGACTAACTGATGTACTAAAATTTTCTGATAAAATTTTACAGACAACAAATTTAAAATTCTGCAATTTCCGGGAATCATAGTTGCAACTCAACTATAAAATGAAAATCCCAAGATATGTTTTAATTACGTAGGTATTCTTAGACGCACTGTTTTAAAAACAGGAAATAGTGACATTAACACTAAACTAACCCTAACTAAATACCCATTTAAAAAAGAGGAACCCGAAAATGCTCTGAACAATAGTAATGTTATCCCGTCGCTGAAATGTCATAATAATGGGGAGTTTCACAAGGTTCCGTGATTGGGCTAATTTCATTTCTAATTTATGTCGAGATAGAAGTTTTTTTTAACATTCTAGATGACAAAACAAAATAAATTTAAAGACCTAATAATTTTGGCATGCGTTTACCGAAAGAAAAAAAGATAAACGGCTAATCCGTTACCAGGTGGGAGAACAAGGCCATATAGCAGCTGTCATCTTAGTATGTGACGTAGCAGAGTTGATTGATTGGACCTTTTCAAGTGGTAGACCGTTCGGTTATTAGTTCTCATGGTTTAAATGCGAGAAGCAAACAGAAAGCACATAACCAAGAAATCATGGATACGCAAAGACAGCTTTATCGCCCTATAATAATAATAAAATCAATCTGCTGTTTCGGTAACTGTTTCGTCATCTCGTCAAGCTCAAGAGGTGTTGTATGCACATGTGCCTCTTTTTATTAATCCTTGCCCTCATGCCACTACTATACAGGGCTAGACTTCGAACGTTTAGCCTTTATGAAAAGCGTATAAAAAAGGATGAACTCATGGAAAGCAAGAAGTCAGTCAGTCACTAAAGACGCGCATATTCAGGAGCATTTGCCGCTGTGACTCAAAATTCATTAATAGTTTTTTACTACTAAACAGGAGCAATCAGAGTAAGATTTTCACTTTTAAAAGACGAAGAAATAGTCATTATTTATTTCGTTATTTTAGCTTTAATCAGGAAACATTAAATCGAGAAAAATTCAATTTTTTAATAATTTTTTCTTACACAATAACCTTGCTCTTTTATTAAATTCGCGGTTAAATGCCGCTCAAGTGTTTGATCTCGTGGCGGCGGCTCACGAAGTCAAGTTGCTAAAAGTCACCATACACTATCCAGGAAACAGAATAAGGGACAACATTTTTGGGAGTAGGGATGTGAGACAGCCCTAAACCTCGTGCCCCTCCACTGGTTTCAGTCTGCAGAAAAAAATGTTTGTCACGTTTTACTACTCCTTTTAAAATTTTATTTTTGCCCCTTAAATGGAGGGGCCATTCCTCTTGAAAAAAAAACAATAAGTTGAAATGCGATGTTATGGTAATTGCAATTATTTAAGTTTTTAAAATAATTGAAAAATTATTTTACAATTATAATGAAATTCCAAAAATGCAATTGAATTACTAAAGTAATTGTTATTATTTGTAAAGAGCTATTTTGCTTTTATTATTTAAAGCAATCCACGTTTCGTACTAAATTTAAGGGGTAAGTTCGGAATGTATTACGAAGGAAGAGGGCTCCTAAATTAAGCATTTCCACATTTTGTAGATTGTGAAAAAGTACAACTACTTTTTTTATTTTGCAAGTAGGAAATTTATAATTAAGTACATTCCTGTAAAGTAATTTGTAATGTAATAGTTACTTTTCAAAGTATTGGTTTCTAACTCTGGTTGAAAATAAATCGGTACACATAAAGACCAAGAAATTTGTTATCCATAAAGTTGAATTTGTGGAATATTTTGTTTGTGCGTGTAGTAACATTTTTGCCATGTTAGAAAGCTCTACCTGTACACTTAATTACGTATTCGCAGTATTGATTATTAGTCATACAGTTCAAATGATATTAAATGTTCAAATCAAATCTAAGAGATGGTGCTACAGCAATTAAAATCAAGGGTCTTTGGCCTACTCAGCCGGTAAGAGTAACGTCATTAGATCGCGAAAAGAAAACCATTTTCTTGAATTGCTAACTTGACAACAGAGCTAAACTATTTATCTCTTTTAGTGCCATTTATTTAAATAGCGATCTTACTTCAGTTCACATATTTTTCAATGGCCAAACGATCGTTGACGAACGTTATTTAAATGATCACATTTTTGACTTACAGATATAAATCAAAAGAAGACTTTTCAGCTGACGTAAGACAGATATTCAACAACTGCGAAACTTTCAACGAAGACGACAGCCCCGTCGGTAAAGCAGGCCACTGTATGCGGCAATTTTTCGAGGCCAAATGGAACGAACACTTTTGCACTAGTCCGAACAGTTGAGCTCATTTGTAAATATGTAATATGTTAGCTAAATAGAGGTCAGTACTTACGAAATATTAAATGATGTAAAAATTGACATTTTAGATTATGTTTATAAAATAGTTAGTGAACAAAAAATAATACAGGAAACAGGAAATATGTATTGCCCAACAAAAAATAATGCAAAGACAAGATAACTATGTATGTATGTTCTATATAAAAATATCAAATATTTCTCTGCGAAAATTATTTTTTGAGGTTGTAAAGTTAGGTAAACTCTCGGCCAATATCCAAGTTTTGGCGGGCATGAAATGATGGAATCGCCATAATTTCCAAAGAAAAATATTAAAATGATCTGTATTTAGCTAGTTGAGCCAATTTTTGTGTTACTTAAGGAGGCCTTATTTCGAAACGGGCTAGATTTGTAAAATAAGTACCTAGATATTTCTTAGGCTTGACGCATACTCCCAAATTGACTTACATTAAATTAGATGTGAGCACCTTAAATGCGTTTTTCTATACGATACCCCATGATGGACAAAACCCCTTCGCAATAAGAAACTATCAAAGTTTTATAAAAGGCTATGACAAAAATATAAGTTCATCTTAATTTACTTTCACTCTTTCAGGACGGATGTCACAGTTTATGTAAGAACATAGAACAGAGGCACACGGACTGGTGTCAAATATTTATGACACCTGTTCATTCGTCTGCGAAGCGGGTGTCATATTGTATAAGACAAATTTTATAATATTTTTTGCCAACCAGACGAGCGTTACACAGCTTCAGACGGAGATTGCTTGTCGGACGGCCGACTGTCTAACCGGTGTATTTTACTAGTAATAAGATATATTTCTGTAATTTATTTTAAAAAATCTGCTTTTCAAAAATGTCACAAATGTGTGGAAATTCGAAAAACATTTTTTGTTGTTATATAAATCAAACAGTTATATGTGTATTATTTAGAAAATTAACGTTTAGAACGCGCCTTTAATATATCTTAACCAAACTGTCCATTATAGCTGAGCAAAATGACGGAAATATTTATCAGCTTAACCTAAAAAATATTGTATAGATTTAAAATCAACGAGAAAAATAAAGGAAAGAAAAGATAATTTAATTTAATGTAATGTCCTTTAATTTGGGAGTCCAAACCTGTAGTCGGCGATTTTTAAGTTACATTATTAAACTTAGTAAGATGCAATAAACGTTGTGAATTATTAACCAGATATTAAAAAACAGAAGATATGATTGATTTCCTTTGACAAAATAGGCTGGGGTTGTTTGGCCATGGGTCGTGGGTAAAAGGCCGAAAATCAAACCCTATAAAACGATTAAAAAGACTAGAGAGTAAATTAAAAAATGTTTGAAAGTATCTATAACAAACGTTCAAAAATAGAAAAGATCAGAAGAAAGTGACCTTTACTAAAACTGTACTTAAATAATAAATTGGTGCCATTATTAATTTAACATAAAAATCGCCTTGTATTTATTTGAAAAAATTGTAAATGTGTATATTTGTTGTGGTGCTCATTTTAGAACAATGTTGTGACAGGTTTTGTTTAATTAAATCAGTAAAAAGACAACTTATATTATATATAGTTAGCGTCAAAGCAGCTTTAATAATAAAATATAAATGTGTAAAAAACTATTTTAGATTCTATGAGAGCGTGTCTTAAAATTCTTGAAACAGGGCAAAATATTTAATGCAAAAAAAGGGTATTTACTAAAAGATGAGTAACTTTTTTATTAATAAAAATTTAATTTTGCTGGAAGTTGCTATTTTATACTATTTTTTTAAATAATGCTGTTAAGTCATATAGGTAATACGTATATATGTGTTAACTGCGAACTTAATATTTAATGCAATAATGGCTTCAAATTTGCAAAATCCTTCTTCTCGTGTCTAATTTTTGTTTTTAACATGACCAATTTTACCATAGCTACTAGCTAAAACAACATATACAGAGTGTTTCCTAAACATTGGTAAAAAATTCGTCTATGATTCCTGGAGTATTTTCATGAAAAAAAGTTCCTAGAAATATTTGTCGAAAAATGGTTCCTAAGGGAGCTGCGCCTCTTTATAAAGGGCACCCTGAAGACTGTTATTCCTCAATATTTCGGAAACCGTCCATGCAAAAATCATGAAATTTGGTACAACGTATAAACTTTTAAAGCTGCATCAGAATTGCAAAATTTTAATCAGGGGCGTACCATACCAGGGGGGTTAAGGGTAAAAAGAATCCCATTTTTTCTATGGTAGTTTTTCACATTGAGATTTTAGAATATGATACCTGAAGGTTTTTCAACTAAGAAAGGTGCTCTTAGTTCATATAAGGCGAGTAGTTTTCGAGGAAATCGCAATTTTCGACATTGAAGCATCAACACCCTCAAGATGAGTTTTCCTCAATAGTTTCGAAACCCCTCATAAAAACATCCATGAAATTTGGTAAACGGCATAAAATTTTGACGCCAAATTCGATTATGATCTCAAAATTGTAAAATTTCTCTGTGAGGCGTAACAGTCTTCAGGGTGCTCTTTGTAAAGGGGCGCAGCGCCCTTAGGAATCATATTTCGACAAATGTGTTTAGGAATTTTTTTTTCATGAAAATACTCCAGGAATCACACCACGAATTTTTGACCAATGTTTAGAAAACACCCTGTGTATTGAATTTTCGAGTGCAATTGTGACTTTGACAATTTTTTGGGACATGCTGTATATAGAGAATAAGCTGTTTTTTTATTTGAACAAATACAGGCACAGGCGGTCCTAAAATGGGCAATGTTAGAATGTTTTGCTAACTTTACAGGATTATAGATCCTAATACTCTCTTTGAAATGCTTTAAAGATCACTGATCTTCGAAATACGGGGGCTTTTTAAATGCATTTTTACAAAAGACCAATAATTTTTCTATTAAATAAAGATGCTCAATTTAGGACAGCCCGTATATAATTTCATTGTGTGATATGAATGTTGACAATTAATGAATTAGAAATGTACAGTTTGACACTTCAAAGCTTTATTATATTACAATAGTTAAAAGGCGAATATTTTTTACAAACACAGCACACTGTTTTCCAATATCAATATACTTAGTTGCACAAAAGGGACTCTAAAATTTGACAGGTCTTTTTCGGACTGTTAATCAATCTTAATTAAATAGAAATGTACACTCCTGTACAGAGTTATTAAGCCTGTTGAGTATAGGCAGACAGAAAATAAAATAAGAAAACAAGAGACGGGGATAGACAGTTATTTTGGATTTACCATATTAGGACCATCAGTTCGGGGCTATTTGAAAAGATGTAAGAAAACATACTTCTTTCGCACTATGACTTAATAATAAAAATTAAAAACACCAAACTACGTAACTCAGAATACAAACTCTCACAAGGAAATAATAAAAAATACCTAATCGATGAAGTTTAACGTCATACACAGTTGGGCTGTGCAGTCGAGTAGGGGCATTATTTTTAATACAATTAGGAGTAAAGAACCGGCAGCCAGTGTTGCCAGATGAATTTTAGCAAATCTCCTATCTTCTCATTGGCAATTTCTTTCCAAAATGGTAGAACATCATTTTACAGTATCATCTAGTGGATAATTTTTTAGCAATCTCTTCAGATTTTTATTAAAAGTGACGATTTCTTAAGCAGAATTTAAAAATCGTGAGAATTGGCCTTTGATTCGTGTAATCGTAGGTAAAAAAACTAAAATCGTGTAATCACACCATTAGTCGTGTAATCGGCAACACTACTGGCAGCATTGTGCCATATATCTGTTTTCCTCTGACCCGCACAAATTTTCTGTCTATCTATACTGGAACACAAGGGTATTCCCATGCACGATCTAGGCTTGGCAACCCTGAAATTATAATGGAAAGTTTGCAGCACACTAAAATCGATTAGCCGAATTAATTTTGGTCAGCCGCCTACACAGGAAACTGGTCAGAAAAAATAACTTGCTGTCATTTTTTGAAGTCAGATTGTAAGACTTGCTTGATATTGTATGACGGTATGTCAACGACATCACGAAAAGAATAAATATATATTATACCTAGGATTAGTTAGTTTGTGATTTCATGTTAGTAAACCATCGACTGTGTTTTTTGATATTTTTATGTATTTTTATATTATTTCAAATATTTATCCACTTTGCTTGCCAGAACAGCAGCGCAATTTACAGGCGAGCGATTTCAGGATTTTGGCAACATGGCTTTACATCTTTTGTGAAATTGACAAATAAAGTTTATAATAAATTTGATCGCTTAAAATCAATACACCTCAGTGATCAGGCGTGATTGTTTTAATAACATTTTGAAAATGCATCCATTTGTTATTGAAATCTTCGCGTTTCAAAAATGTAAAACTCACACAACAGATGTAAAGTAGCAGCCTGTTAAAATATAATATTTCATTTTGTAAATAAAAATTGTAAAAATGATTGAGTACCGCTCAAATTTTAAAATAATGTTTAAAGCTAATTGCACACTGTCCCTGAGCCACAAGGAAGATAAGGTTCTTGTAGGAGTTATTAGTAATTTATCATAATCTTTTTTCTAATAATTATAGTACATTTAAATATTTACCTGTTTTAGCTGTTTCTTTTGTTATATTGAAAATCTAGTACTTAATTTTCGGTGTGACATATAAATAAAACTCTTTTTTTAGTTGGTTTGTTAAAAATATTTGAAAACCTAGCCACCATAATACATAATATTTCAATACCCAACCCACGGTAATTGTTGATGCGTGATCAATGGGCGCACCCAGGGGGGGGCCTCGGGCCCGGCCCCCCTAAGCCTTGGGCCCGCCCCCCCAAGCCTTGGATTTTTTTACATATTTTTCACATATTTCATAAAAAAACACAAAAAATAGCTTAAAATTCGACATCATGAGGCTTCGGGCCGCCCCCCCCAAGAGGCCTCGGGCCCCTCCCAAGACATATTCCTGGTTGCGCCACTGCATGATGCAAACATAAGTCGTTGCGGTCCTTAAGAAAAAATGTCGTGATATAGTATGTATTATTCCAATACCCACGGTACCTTACGATGCATGATGCAAACATAGTTGAAATAGCAATATCAATGGCCATAAGTCTATCCTTTATGCGGTGCTTAAGAAAAAACGTCCGGATTGGTTATACTTTTGCACATGCATATTATTTTATTCGTCTATTCGTCACGTCAAACCATGGGCGCACAGTTGACAAAAACTCTATCTATGTAAATTTGGTATCTATGCATTTTTCGTATCTTTATTTATGAATGTTTGCATCAAACTTCACTCATTGTGTAAATAGGTACCAGGAAGTATTGGAATATTACGTATATGCTAGCCACCCTCAATTCGCGTCAATTTTACTTGGTCTCGGAATTTCGTTCGAAAACACTTTGTTTAAAAACCATTGGTTTTAAAGCAGTAGCTTGAGAAACCTTAGTTTAAAAGGTAAGTTATTTAAATTGATTAGGCAGTTGTTGGAAGGCTTAAAATATTGACAACGTTGATAGCCGTTTAGGTATTTAGTTCTTGGTCGAGTCAAAAACAGCCGACGATTAAAGATATTTAACACTGTTGACATTTGAACGTTATATGCAGTAGGCTTCCGTGGAACGCCGCAAATTCACGGACGGTTAACATAAGAATTTTGACGTACGTAAAACGTGCGCAATTGTATTTTAGCGAGCCTCTATTACATCTCGCGCTATTTCCGATCGGCTGGCGCTAGCTGCACAGTTCACTGATCACAGTGTTGATCATCCATTCTTTAGGGTTTTAAACAGTTTATATAGGTACTTTTAAACAAGTTATCTAAATGTAACTATAATAATAATACCTAACATTTTTAAAATACATAGGTAGGTGAGTTTAGTAGTAAACTATTTGATATTGAAAATTAAAAACCACATTCTGCAGAAGAAACCCATTTATTTTATATAGGGGAAGATGGGAGAATAAGAAACAAAGGTAGGTAATAGGAAATATTTTTTTGCTACTGTTGCATTTTGTCTGAGATCTCTGAAAAAAACACAAGATACGATTTTTCCACAACAATATTAAAAAAGTTTTAGCACTTTAGTGATCTTTTTTAAACATATTTTTAATATGATTTTCTTTTCTTTTCAGATAATATTTTTTTTTTACTACTTGTTTAGGACAAGCAAAATTTAAAAACAATACATAGAAAGACTTCTTCAGCCAAAAAAATTTCATCTTCCCCTATTCAGCAAACGTCTCTCTCACTCTGTCTTTATTTTAATGGTCTTGCACACCAAACGACAAATAACCGTGTCGCCGTCGACAAAAACCGGTACCAAAAAGGCAATTTCGAACTGTCAAATATTGTTCAAGTTATCGTTGTCGGTGAAGTTATCGGGCCTAAATTTGACACGACCAAAAACTCTATTGTTGAAACACGTTTAAAACTGTCACTTGTAAGAGTCAAAATATTAAACTAACAGTTCGATAGTAGTAAATTACTACTATATTACTGGCTGACGGGTTCTCTGCTGAGACCGAGCCAAGAAAACCTGTGACCAACCAATGAGCATCGCTGTTTTGGATGTGCTGGAGCGCCCTTCCCGTTCATCATCATCTTTAACTTCTTCACGACCCACGAAAAAAATTTTATGCCACATAAAAATCAATGCACGGGAAATACACTGGTCCCCGTAGACATCCTTTAGCATTCGAAAGCATTCAGTAGCCGTTTTTTTGAGTTTTACTTTAAATTAATATGTTGCTCAGTTTTTTCGTTTGTCGTAATTCCGGCAAATGAGCTATGCACGATCCGCTTCAAACCACTGGGTAAGCCAAACTAGCAGAGGAAAAACGACAAGATTGCGCGCGGTAGTAGAACGCACATCAAGGTGAATAACTCCAACCGCCCTGGGTGTGGAGATTTAAAACCTGTTAGTACGGAGGCCAATCCTAAAATTGAATTGTCACACCTCGTATATACAGGGTCCCTGGTAACACATACACAAAACAGACATCTGGTGGCCACAAGGCCATACTATACTGGGGTCTAAAACTGGCTATATAATAGTAATATAATAATAATAGTATAATTATTTTTTGACCAACGGTTTTTGAACTAATTACTTTTCAAAACAAACTAGTGCACCCTTTAAAACTATTGCTTTTTGAACTAATTACTTTTTTTACCAATGGTTTTTGAACTAATAGTTTTCGACCCAAATTCCGTCACATAGGTATATTTAAATGTTAAAAACTATTTTTAGAGTTGAAATGGGTTAAAGTATAGTTGCCCCATTGATATTCGCCATCCAAAAAAGGGTATTATATATTTGAAGTGTGAAACCCATCGTTACAAGGTGCAGGTAATACCTGTCGATAGCCTCTGTTAAGCCTTACAAGAAGGGATTAGTCACGTATTACCAGATTAGGCTCATTCGATACTTTTGCTTAAAGATATTAAAATATGTAGTCGTGCTTAAAATACTAAAATGTTTCCCAAAATTTGAAAATTAATTTTCAATTTGGTTATTATGATTCCGATAGCGCGTGCCACTTTTATGGCAGTTTTTATGTGGCAATTTCCAATAGAGGAACTATAACCTCATGCTAAAAGTTTTTCGATAGTTTTTACAGTGTTATTATTTCTGAATTCAGCAGAGAAGTGTACATGGTATTGGTTGTTGTTGCTTTCCTGTTACAGTAGCGCACCCAGGAATATGTCTTGGGGGGGGGGGCTTTATGATGTCGTATTTCATGCTATTTTTTGTGTTTATTCATGAAATATATGGAAAATATATACAAAAATCTTAGGCTTAAGGGGGGGGGCCCGCCCCCCCCCTTGGTGCGCCCATGCCTGTTATCTTTCTGCTGCTCATGGTCAGTGTGAGGAAATGTTATTTATACATAACCTGTTCTCAAGAGAACAGAAGTGTTTTTTAAAAAACTTAATGAATGTCTTTAAAATATAGTTCGGCCCAAATAATGGATTTTATTTGCAAAATTAGATCTAGAAACTTTCTGTATTATTTGAGTGTAAGATATTTATATATTAATTATATTTACTTATAAATGTAACATATTCTTTCATTTTATTAAATCAGTAGTACTGAGAGTATTTTTATATATTATTTCTTCGTCTTTCAAAAGTTTTAAACAAGGACATAAATAAAAATACTGTTAGTAATACTGATCGTGCTTAAGAAAAGCATTTTTGGGACACTACAAAAATACAACCATGACAACGGTAAGACTCGACCATTATAGAAGTCAATGGACTCGACGCATTTTGTTATATCTATACAGGGTGGGTCCGATTAGAGACCCTGTATGTATGACATATTTTTACAGGGTCTCTAGGTCCGATTAAGTCGGCACCATTGCTAACTTCGCTATTGGTGGAGCTAAAAGGTCGTATTAAAACATTATATTTTTACGATAGCAAATAATTTTATAAAGAAATTACTAGCCTAAACTAAAAAATGACAAAAAGCGAAAACATCCCCTTCATTCATTTTAGCAGACGTCTTAATTCAGGCGTGGATCTACGGGAGACAAAAAAGGGGAAATCCCCCCCCCCAAATCTGAATCTGTATTTAGTTTTAATACACAGAATACACCTCCTGGCCACTATAGTCCAGTCAACGAGAGGGTTGTAGAGTGCATGGAGGGGGGCGAGAATTTTTCTCTTTGGGAATAGTTTTAGGGTAGTTAGAACATTAACATATCAAAAGTCCCCACCCCTAGCATTCCCACTTCAGTGACGGAGGGGGACAAAAGGTGCAATTTTTCAGTTTCTTGCCTATAACTCGATTACGATGTACAAAAAAAATGTAAATCTGTTGGTAATTAATATAATTATAATGATTTTGTTTGTCTTGCTTTCTTGGGTTTCTGCTTTCCTGACACGATTTATAAACAAAATATTGTGTTCGGGTGGAGTATTTGCAACCGGGATTACCGCAAAATCTATCTTCTACAATGATGTAGACTAATTTAGATAATCAAAAGAAAAATAATCTGATTTTTTTCATTCACAATAGCGTCTTTTTTGTTTTGCAGTCATAGTACTCATCTATCAAAAACAACAAGAATTGTTCCTTACCCAATTAACTTATACATTACAAAGGTTGGTTGGTTAGGTCAGTTTATTTGGTTGGTTGGTAAGGTTGGTTTAGTAAGGATCTTCTCTGCCACAAAACTTTATGCAGTAAAAATACTTCATCAGGGAACTTCTTAAATTAAGTAACGCAAAAACTCAAGGATCTTTAAACCCCCCTCCCCCGTCGTAACGCAAACCCCCTTACCCTCGCTCCGTTGTGCGTCAAGCCTAGTTTCTACCTATGGGCACGCATAGGAAACCTGATTCAAAAAACGCATAATGTAAAGAGACATGAATTTGCACCGGTTTGAAATGCAGCGTCACCTGATGATGGTCACTCAAAAGCCACATCATAGTTTTGACGATTTTTTCCCAACAAAAAATTGACGAATAGTCCTCTAATTTTGGATCCGCCACTGACTTTAATTATAGTTTTTGTATAATAAAACAATAGTACAAAAAAGAATAAGGTTTTGTTTTGGATTTGTGAAATTTGAGAAATTTGGTTAAAAATTTTAAATTGTTGTATCTTTTGATATATTATAGATAAATTAGTAAATGCTACACATTTTTAAAGTAAATTGATTGGTCTACAGCGTTTATATTAATAAATTTCTTCTAAAATTAAAAGCAAGTGTTAGATGAACAAGTTTCATAAAAAGTAAGGGGTAAAAATGTGTTTTTTAAAAATTAACGGTTTTTGGTGGCCACTATCTTATAAACTGTTACACTTAGAGATAAGGTAGGCGTAACTATTTGGTACGGAATTTAATGCATATATTTTAATAAAACATTTTTTGTGTACAACGCGCCGTAATCGAGTTTTCATTCCCCTCCGCCACTGAAGCGGGAGGGCCAGGGGTGGGGACTTTTGATATGTTAACGTCCTAACTACCCTAAACATATTCCCGGATAGTGCCAATTTAATCCGAACTACCCCGTATACTAGTTTTTTCGGCACCGGTTCAAAAGAGCGATATTTAAAACGGCGACATTTAAAACAACGATATTTAAAAGAGCGACATCTAATAAAAACAGCGACATATCAAAACCGCGACAATTTAAAGCGGCGACATTTAAAACAGCGATTTTTAAAAAACTCAATATTAAGCAACATTCAAAAAAGCGTCTTATGACTTGCCACGCCCGGTAGCTATTTTTAAAATTAAAGCAGGGAAGGCGCCACAATATTTAAGGGATAAAATAATATATAGTGATCAGGTTCATAACTGTAACACAAGACAGCAGCGTGACATTTATATAAATAGAAGAAATACATCGAGTGCACAAAACTCTGTTTTTCATAAAGGATTTGTGATGTTTAACCAATTGCCAAATGAAATAAAAGTAGCCCTTTCTGTAGAATTTTTTAAAGCCAAACTTAAAGAATATTTGCTAAAGAAAAGCAATATTTATATTGCATAGGCCTATTTTTATTGACATTAGTTAGTTTGAATTTGTTTAGTTTGAAATATTGTAGTTTGTGTCAGTTTATTTTGTTTACAGGTTTACTAGTCTATGATTCTTTGCATTGCAGTCTGTCTTCTACCTTTTTTATTTTGTTATTTTTTATATTATTTGCGTTTTATTGTTTTTTTTTGTATTTAGTTTCATGACTATTTTTTATTTTTGAGTATTTTTCTGCTTTTCTGTTTATGAAGCAATTTGACTTATTATTATTTTGCTATTGTTAATTTTTAGAATGGGTTTTTGCGAGGGGTGAACAGCTCTCACAATCGGTGTACACATTTCTCACAATCTTTCACAATCTTTACACAATCCCTCCCAATCACTCACAATCTTACCACAATCCTTCACAATCCCTCACAATCTTTACACAGTCCATCCCAATCACTCACAATCTTTCATCCCACAATCCTTGACAATCTTGACACAGTCTGGCCCAATCACTCACAATCTGTCACAATCTTACCACAACCCCTCACAATCTTACCACAGTCCGTCACAATCCCTCGCAAAGGAAAGGATAGACATGACGACCTTTTTTTTTGGTCGCAAGAATTTTTGATGGGCTATCGCCCCCCGCCCCTTGGTGTACACATTTTGGGTTAGCTGTTCACCCCTCGGGTTTTTGCATCATAACAAAATGATTTTTTTTTAACTTAACCTAAATTATTAGAACTTTTTATTTTAAATTTTTTAACCCTATAACACAGATCGATTTAATATTTATGTAAGAGTTCAATGTTGTACGATTTTTTTTCATTAAATTGTTACCTTTGTTTTCTGGGACAAAACTAAAAAAATAATAAAAAAACGGCATGGTATGTTTGCTTTTTTTCTTTTTTCTTTCTTTTCAAGTAGTTTCCAAATATACTAGCATTGAGAAAGGTGGAAGAACCCAATAGTATTTTTACTTAGCTCACACTACTACTATACTATAGTATTGTTAGCTCACACTACTACTATACTATAGTAGTGTGAACTATGGTGATCCTAATTTTTTCGATAAAAAAAAAGTTTCTCCGATTTCAAAATTTTTTATATCTTTGCGTTTCAGATGATTTTGAAACTTTTTTGTTGCGCCGTCTGTCTGTCTGTCTGTAACGACCAACGCGCATAACTCAAAAACGGCTTGCCCGATTTTAATGAAATTTGGTACCTAGGCTGGGTTTTGGCTCGAGATCGTCCCATTTATGCCAAAATGAACAAAATCCACCCAACACAAGCTACATAAAAGGGTGGGGGTAGATTTCAAAAATTAGAGTTTATGTAAAAATATGGCGTGTGTGATGTCAAACGAAAGGTAATTGAGCCTGGAGTTAAACAAAATACATTTTAGTTTAAAAAAAAAGGGTGGGGGTAGATTTGAAAAATTAGAGTTTAAGTCAAAACATGGCTTGTGTGGTATCAAACGAAAGGTAATTGAGTCTGGAGTTCAATAAAATATACTACAGTACTATAGTACCCAGTGTGAGCTTAGGTGCCCATAGATTGGCAGAGTATTTTATTGACATTGCCACTTTTTATGTTGATATTTTGACCTAAACATTTTTGTAAATTAGCAAATGTTAAATAAAGAATTTAATAATAATAATAATAATAATAATTTCAGTAACCCCTAACATATTAACTAATTACCCCCCCCCACATTCCGAAAAAATATTTAAAGTATAATGGCGGCTAGCTACTACAGGTAAGTTAAAAATTAAGATTATATTTTTGGTAACGTGGTTTTATCAAAAAAGCCCTTAAGATAGAAATTGCCCGTGGAATAAAGTGCACACGGAAAAAAGCACAAAATAAATATAAAAAATATAAAAAATAAAATGTAAGTCCTACATCTCGATCCACCGAATCCAATTCCGGGTTTGTTTTTTTTTTATACTGGGACTTTTCCATCCATACTAGGATCAATCGCCCAGTTTTTGCCAAAGTTTTTACGTCGAAAATAGCTTTTTAGACATAACAATACAACCATGTGTTAAGTGGGACTCGAACCCACAAGCTCGCGCAATGCCGTGATCGAAGCAGTCCCATCGAATATAAGCTGCCATCATAGCAGCGCTATATCCGAAGCAGGACCACTACACAAGCGGACACGAACTCACACACACGGGTTTGTTTTGCTTGTACGCCACCATTTCAAATAAATTGCAAAAAACTTTATCAAAGTATTGCAATACTACACGGTGAAGTTGCAAAAATAGTACATTTTCAAAGCCATCAAATAAATTTACTTCAGAGAGCTTTTTATAAAGAAACGTTGACATCACAGTTGACATCATTTAAAATATTTTTTGAAAAAATTTTAGGCGGTTTTTTTTTGTCACTGCGCGAAAAGTTGCAACGATTTATATTGTAAGGACCCCGGATAAAACGTCTCTGAAACGTTTTTAAAACGTCCCTAAAACGTTTTTACAACGTCCCCGTAACGTTTTTACAACGTCCCCGAAACGTTTTAAAACCAGGGACGGTTGAATGAATGAATGATGAACCGAACCGAACCCAAACGTTTTTGAAACGTTCCTGAAACGTTTTTAAAACGTCCCTGAAACGCATATGGATGCGATGCGCCTTTGGAATGTTAACATATTTTCAATTTTTTACTGTCATTAATGGATTTTGACCCAAATCTTACCAGCTCATTACAGTGTTCAACACTTTTTTACTTGTAAATTTTATGAAAATCGGTTCAGCAGTTTAGGAGCTATCCTGTTATGGGCAGACATACACATATCACATCATATCATAACACATTTTTGGTCTTTGTTTGAAACTCGTAGTACTACGAGTTTTAAACAAAGAGTTGAAGAACGGTACGGACCCGGAATCAACAATCTATTCAGAGGCTACGAGAAGACATTTTTGGTGTTATCGTAAAAATTTATTTTTCAAACACAATACCTTCTCTAGGCATTCTGCATGGCCTCGGAAGGTAAAAATGTTGAAAAATTGGCATTTGCCAATTATGTTAAATTGTTTGTTCTCATTGGAGGATTGTGAAACACTTTAAACAGAATTTTAGGACACAGCCCTATATTATCAGGAAAATGGTTTGTTTCGCAAATCACGAAAACCTAAAATGTGTATCAAAACAAAAGAAGATCTGGGTGTACCTTCGATGCTAATCTTTCATTTTCATTACATATTATTTCCAAAATTGGGAGTGTCCAAAAAGTTTGTAAACCTTATTTGTAGAAATACTAAAAGCTTTATCATTAAAGTAGGCATTTACTTATTTGTCAGTCTAGTATTGCCCATACTGGAATCTGGAAGTGATATCTGATGATAAATAAAATTTGGGTTTGGGTTTTATCCACAAAGAGGCTGTGGTAACAACATCTTATTAAAAATATTTGATAGATTGTCTATTAAACCAAAGGACCATTTTTTTAAAACAATGTTTAGAATTCCTAAAAGGGTTGTTGTCTGTCTTAATATGTTTGAACAACTTCCTTTTGCCATAAATCAAATAAATTCAAGGTGAAAAAATATGTTTTACTTAGCTGATCCACAAACAAATCTATTAAAAGCTCTCCTATCTACAATTTATGCAGCTTATTAACAAGTGTGCTTCAGATGTTGATAACGACAATGTTAGCTAGGTATAAGAATTTTAAAAAAATTATAGATTTTAAACTGTGCAATAGTTAATTCTAGAGTTAATTAATGCCCTCACAATTAAGAAAAATTTTGCCTATAACTAATTATGTAATGAGAGTTTGCTATTTATCAGTGTAGTGTAAGTGACATATTTTATAGAATGGATGTTAATTTAAGGAAAAATCTGTAATTGACTTTTTGCTGTAGATTCTCTTGAATAAATAAGTTTCAGTCTAGCATTTTATACCTATTCTCTTCACTTTTGTATCTCTATCAGGGGTGCAATCAAGGGGGGCTAGGAAAAGGCTTAGGCTCTCAAACTGTCTCCCCAATTAAAATTAGCATAATTTATCAAGGACAAACTGATCAACTCCTCAAGAATTTCTGTCAAAAACTTTTTAAACTAATCAAAACTTTTTAATTCTCGAATAATTTTGGCTTGCTGTGCCTCTTGTAAATTGTTTAATTTTTCCAAACTTTTTGCTAGTGGCATCATTTTCAGGGTTCATTCATAATATCATGATATTTATATAAATGGCATTGGCATGGATCACTTGTTCCTGATTGTCAGGATGTGTTCCAGACAGGGATCATTCGTATCCTTGTGATCGACATTGGAGAGAGTGAAAACCAAACAGTTTTAACAAGTTCCCAACGAAAGCATTAAACCATCAGTATAATTCAATGCCGGTAGGAGTATTTTCCCTCTGAATAGTTGTTTCTGTTGGTTTCACACAACTTATGCTCTACACGGAGCTATCGCCTACATTCACCTGAGGATGGCCCAAAAGGCCGAAACCGGTCGTGGATTGGCATGAATCACTTGTTCCTGATTGTCAGAACGTGTTCCAAACAGGGATCATTCATATCCTTGTGATCGATGTTGGAGAGAGTGAAAACCAAATAGTTTTAACAAGTTCCCAACGAAAGCATCAAACCATCTATCTAACATTATCTGTAGATTAACTTTTTATATTGTTGCTCATTTAAGATTTAAGTGGTTTAAGAATAGATTAAAAATGCGAAAATAATAGGTTTTAGGTTTTTTGTTCATTATAATTATTATTGTTTATTTGGTAGTAGTAGTTTTTTAAATTTAAATACAATAAGCTTTGCAATATATATTTTCTAAGCGATTTATCAGCTTTGTTAACTTGACCTCAGTTTTGTTAATATACTTTTTTTAAAATTTTTCCATTTTTGTTGTGTTTTTTTATAAAAAGTAGTTTTTTGTGTTTTGTTATGACTTTTTTATGTAAAATTTGTTCACTACACATATATTTTCTGAGTAATTTATCAGCTTTGTTAACATAACCTCAGCTTTGTTAAATCACTTTTTTTATTTTTACTTTTTCTCCAAAAATATAAATTTTTTTCTGGGAAACATACTCTATGCAAAATATTAAAGCATTTTCTTTTTAACAGACAATAAAAAGCTTATTTTTGAATATTTTATTTTTCAAAAAAAATTAAAGCTCATTTCACAGGTTTTCTGAAGAACTGCCCATATATCATTATCAAACTGAATGCTTTGGTTAAGGCATATTAAATAAAAATCACTACATACTAATAAATCAAAAGTACACACAGATGGAAAACACAGTAACTGTTTTCTCAGGTTAGAACCTGGGAAAACAAAAAACAAAAGAAATTGTGGCCTTGGGGGTCTACCAGATATGAAATGGGGGATTCCCAGTCAGCTCCGCGATGACCATTTGGCAGCCGAATCGATCAATACTACACCTTTTTAGATGCTTATACTTTTGTACAATCAGGGACTTTTTAAATTGCCACTTTATTTTTTTCTGACAAAATTAATCAATCAAAAAAAATAAATTTTTAAATATGTATGTATACAGACAGAGGTAAGGTTCACAACGAGGGGTGAACAGCTCTCACAATCGGTGTACACATTTCTCACAATCTTTACACAATCCCTCCCAATCACTCACAATCTTACCACAATCCTTCAAAATCCCTCACAATCTTTACACAATCCATCCCAATCACTCACAATCCTTCATCCCACAATCCTTCACAATCTTTACACAGTCTGTCCCAATCACTCACAATCTGTCACAATCTTACCACAACCCCTCTCACAAAAATAAAAAAAATATATATTTATTAACGGAATATAGCATTTACAAAAGTTTGTTATTTGAGCAAATCTAATTTACATAACATTAAAAATATGTAATAAAAAGATAATCATATTAAAATATGAAAATCAAAAATATAAAAATTGAAACACTGAACATAACAAGATAAAAAGGGAACATAACCTACACATAATAATAATAAGACATTGGGCATAAAAATAATTTTAACATTTTATGTTATACATTATTAATTTTATTCTTGAAGGTAGTTAAAGAGCACCCAAAAAAATCAACATTCATTGGCAAATTATTTCCTTCTCTACACATTCTGTTTAAGGGAGAGAAATAAGTGTAATTTACTCTGTGCAAATTTAATGAAAAAAGCTGAGTCTGTCTTGTTAATCTGGATGGAGCATGAAAGCTTATTTTTTCCAGTAGATCAGTTGCATCTATTTGATTAGTTATAATTTTATACAGCACACAGAGATCAATATATGTCCTTCTATTTGCCAATGTGTCAAGATGGAGAGAGGAGAGCAACTCTTCATAAACAATGTTTTCTCTTGGAATATTCATCCTGTAACCCACCTGTTTCACAAATCGCTTTTGAACTTTCTCAATAAGGTCAATGTAGACTTTATAATTATCTTTCACAATCTGATGACAGTCCTTCACAATCCCTTGCAAAGGAAACTATAGACATGATGACCTTTTTTTTTTGTTTTTTTTTTTGGTCGCAAGTAATTTTGATGGGCTGTCGCCCCCCGGCCCTTCAGGCACGCTACACGGCTGCACAGTCCTCCACAATCTTACCACAATCCCTCACAATCTTAGCAAAAGATTGTGGATTTTCACAATTTAAAAAGTCCCAGACTGTACAAGGGTGTACTGACATTGAGTTGTATAAGGCCCTAAGGGTATAGAAGTCAATGGGTAGAAAACATTTTTAGTTGAATAAGTAAAATTGTTGAATATATATCGGATATATATCAAGCTATAAATATCATGATATACAGTGAGTCCCAACGAAAACGAAACAGAGGCGTTTTTGGGTATTTAGAATATTTTTTCGAAAAATTCTTCGGACACGTCGATTTAGTTTTTGAGGGGCACACTTTTTGGCAACAAGAACATTTTTCTGACACAATCCCCTTTCACAGGTTGAGATTCACCCCCAGAATTTAAATAGGGAAAGTGGGTCATATACCTTGTTTTAAAGGTATTTCGATTCTGTTTACAGACCTAGTATTTTTTCCAAAATCAAACGATTCGTTTTTGAGATAATTAATTTTAAAATTAGCCTGGTTTTATTTTGAAAAAATTTTTTGGGTAGTTTTTCGCAAAATTTTCTTTTTTTCCTCTGACCCATAGATTTTGTTTTTAAATTCTACACTTTCCACCAAAATTAAAATTTTTGTCTTACCACCCCCTTTTACGGGGTGAGATTCACCCCCAGAATTTTAATAGGGAAAGTGGGTCGAGTGATACCTTGTTTTAAAGGTTTTTTTATTCTCTTTACAGAACTGGTATTTTATTTGTAAATCTAACGATTCCTTAAATTACAATAAAGATGATACTTTTATGTTCGCAAAAATGGAAATTTATTACTTTTATTTAATTTTAATTACATAACTAAATATTAATTTATTTTTTTATAGCATATGCTGGAAATGTCCACCTCCTTGTTCCATACAAAAGTACAAATTTTGTTCAAACTGTGCCCTAACATTTGCCAACATTTCGGGGGTAATGGCTCTGCACTCCTCAATTATCTGTCTTCGCAACTCGTCCAGAATTGCCGGTGGAGTGGCATACACTTTTGATTTGATATAGCCCCACAAAAAGAAATCCAGAGGAGTTAAATCAGGGGAGCGCGCCGGCCAGTCTATACTACCTCTTCTTCCGATCCACTGATTAGGAAAATGAAGATTTGAAAAATTTCGCACTGCTACTGCAAAATGAGGGGGAGCTCCATCCTGTTGAAAATGAAGAAGTTCTTCTTGATATGTTGGATTAGTTTCCAAAGTATCAACAATGTGATGTTGATTTTGATTGTGTTTCTATAAATTTTCTTATAAAAAAATTTAAAGACATGGGAATTTGTGGTAAACCAAACGAATGGTTCAGAGGCATTTTATCAAACTGCAAAATTGTTGTCAAGGTTGGCGATAAGCTATCTAAAGAATCAAGTCTGAAGTTCGGTGTCCCTCAAGGTAGTGTACTTGCCCCATTAGCCTTCATTTTGTTTATAAATGATATGATCAATTACATTTCAAAGCACTGCAAAAATATCAAAATCATTTTTTATGCTGATGACTGTACTATAACTATTTCAGCAGGAACAGTAGAAAACCTTCTAGAATCAGCCAATTTAATCTTAAATTTATTCAATGAATGGTGTCAAAAAAATAGATTGCTGGTAAATCCCAGTAAAACACATTACTTAACCTTTTACAAAAGAGAGCAACTACCTCAACTCAAGCTATTTCTAAATGGTGGAGAAATAGAAAAATTAGAAACCTGCATTTTTTTGGGACTTAGACTTGATGAAAAACTAACATGGGAAAAACATTGCGACTTTGTAACTGGGAAGCTGAACTCCACTTTTCTTGCAATTATCAATCTAAAAAATATTCTTCATCAGAAACAACTAATAAATATCTATTATTCACTGGCTTACTGTCATATAAAATATCAAGTACTTTTCTGGGGACAAAGTAAAGACTTTGAAAGAATATTAATTTTACAAAAGAGAATTTTGAGGACCATTTTTCGAATAAATTCCTTAGAATCATGTAGACCAGTGTTTAAAGAAAACAATATTTTGACAGCACCTGACATTTTAATTTATAAAGCTGCAAACTTTGTAAGAAGAAATATATGCAAATTTCCTTCAGTCAGTAGCTCTCATAACCACTACACAAGATCCAGTTCAAATATAAAAATTCCCTCATATAATCTAGCACTCTTCACTAAAAGTCCCTACTGCTTTTGTTCCACTGTTTACAATTCTCTGCCAAAGGCTGTTAAAGACACTGATGGTTTTAAGAAATTTAAGACAGAACTAAGGAAATATTTAGTGTCAAAAAGCCACTATTCTGTAAAAGATTTTTTTTTTTCATACTTTGTAGCACTTTATATTCAAACTTTTCTTATGTGACAATGTCAATATTTACTATGTAAATCAAATGGCAATAAAGAAAAACTTGAAACTTGAAATGTGCAGTAGTATGGCATCTTCGAGTAAATTTAAGTACAATTCCCTGTCAAATTACCTTCAATGAAGAAAGGACCTATACATCATATATATCATGATATATATCACTTGATATATATCATTTAGTCATATGTCTTGTCATAAGAAAGTTAAAACCACTGTTTCTTATGGGAGTGTTCATACAATGCTTTTGCTTTTGATTAGTCTTTGTCTTAAGAGTTGCCAACTTTCAATCCTTAGGACAAGGACTAAGACGAGTGACAGACATCAGCTGATATTTGTTGTTTTTTTTTACAGGGCGTCCGAAGAGCGCAAGCGCGCGGACGAAATTTTGAATTTACCGCCATTAATCATGTTTTTAACAGAAAATCTCAAAATAACCTCAAAATTTTATTTGTTTTTTTTTCTTTTTCGCTTTTGTTCTTTCGTGTCTGTGTTTCGTGCACAGATTAGGTTAAATAAAATTGTTTTGTATAGAAAATGGGCCTTTTTATTGAAATTGATTTTTTTTTTTCAGTGGGTTATGACTAAGACTAATCAAAAACAAAAGACGAGTATGCACAGCCAATTTTGTTTAAGACAGCTAAGCTAATCAAAGGACAAAGACTAATCAAAAACAGAGTATGAACAATACTTAACTTTACGAACTCCCAACTTAAAATTTGGTTATTTATCTCTGAACTGCGAACTGTCAACGCGAACTCCGTTTATAAATCAAGAGGTACTTGCTAAACTTGCACACAGTTGTGAATCCCCTTCCTTTTATAAAGAAAAAAATTAAAACCAACAACAAACACCAAACAAAAAAATTGGTAGTTCAATCAGCCAGACCAACCACAGAACAGACCAACAACCATAGCTTAAGCAGACCGAACCGCAGCTTTTTTTTCTGTGACCAACAACCACAGATTAGGTAAATAAGTATAAAAACCAACAACAAAAACACACGGTGCCTAGAATAGACCCACGGTGGATAATAGACCGGTGTTCGGATCTGATATATATATATATGTCGAATCAAGGCCAACACAAAAATAGCACATCACTGGTGGTCCAGCTGATTTTTGTAAACAAAAGTTGATTATGATATGAACAACTAATGCCGTATAGGGCTGTTGATGGGCTGTATAACAAAACATATGATCAAATCCAAGATGTCTTCCATGGGACAAACAAACCGATTTCCCATAAGCCGTAATGTTAACAAAAACGACAAGAGCTTTAGTCTCAAAAATTAATCAGTTTTAAGAATAGATCCTTTGTGCATATGAGAAAAATGCGTTTTTCTTAAAAATATTAAACTAAAGCGAGAAAATCTGAAATAAAAGGGACCATGTTTTCTTCAAAAAAGTAGGTTATGTTTTTGTTTATTTTGTTTTTTTTAAAACTTTTTTTCTAGTTTTTTCACTTATTTTGAATTATTACATGGGCGCACCAAGGGGGCGGGGGGGCTAGGGGGTCGGACCCCCCAAACCACATATTTTTTTAGATATTTTCCATATATTTCATGAGTAAACAGAAAAAATAGCATAAAGTACATCATGAGACCTCTGGGGCCCCCAAAGGTTTTTGAAGTTTTTTGACCAATGAATCAATGAACTATCAGCCCAAGGTAGGGGAAAGTAGTTCTATTCAAAGAGCTCACTTCAAGGCTCACTTAACAGAGACGAAATTGAAATAGACTAAACTTCTCTCATCAGATTCAGGTTTTCTATTAGGATCTTTTGTTGTACTTGACTAAACCTTTTGCTAAGTAATAGGCCTTCTATAGCATTAAACTGTGAAAAATATTTCACTATGATTTTTAGGTTTAGACAAAGTTTAATCACTGATCATCTTAACAAAGGTGATCCGTGGTTTAATTGTTTTAACCCTCCAGTAGTAAAATGAAAAAGAGGCACAACTTATAGGTAGGTCAGTCCAACAGATCAATATGCACATATAAGTTCCAACCAAGGTTGGTCAAGCAAACTTCTAATAAGTACTTTACAAAATATGTTTATTTAAAAAAATATAAGTAAACATTATATAAAAAAAAAACTTGCAAAATTAAAATACAGTTTTTTCTTGTCATTGGCCTCACACACCGTACATCACCATATGATTTTCCATGAACTATAATACATAGGGCTTAAGTACAGTCAAATTCATCAGCTCACAACAGTAAGTACTGTTCAAATTTTACAACAGTACAATATTCACTGTTGTATTACTACTGTTACTATTACTTTTATTACTGTTTTTTTGTAACAATATTTGCTCAATTATGTATCTAAAAGTTTATGCAAATAAACATATACTCTACTCTACAATTGGGCGTAACAGCATATGACCCATTAGGAGTATTAAAACCCAAATTTTTTTGAGAGAAATTGAAAAAAATATCTAAGAGAACTTATTTGTTTTTCTTGTGGTCATCAAAGTCAACAAAGATTACTTTTTTATCCATCTATTATTAATGATGGCAAAAAAATTTTTTTTGCTAATAAGCTCAGTACAGTACCGGAGAAATTTCACAACAGGACTTGTAGTAGGTCCAGTCAGATACTATACAAATTTTACGGTGTACAAGTTTTAGGTGTCAAAAAGCATGGAAATAAAGGAAAATTTGCACCAAAATAGTTTAAGATAAAAAGAGGTTTGAGTTAGGGAGACTGTCAAACTCACCAGTTTATTCTAAACTGTTTTGAGGTCTGTAAAATAAATATTTATTAAAGAAAAAGAAACTTTGATTGAGAGGACTTCACTCGACACTATACAGGACGCTACACTACCAAAAGTTTATTTAAGGTTCTGTAGGATGGTGTACAAATTTGGTTCAGCTCATTATTCACACTTTAACCTCATATTGTTTTCCTTTTCTTTCTTCTCTGGACCCTTTTTTCAACCATCATTTTTAAAATTTTTCAACCATTTTGAAACAATGGATGAATGGATATTCAGGAGAGACCCAGTCATGATCATTGCTGTATTGTATTGCCTAGAATAGTAAAAAAATCATAGTGAAATATTTCTTACAGTTTAACACAATTCTATGTTACACTTCTGCAAAAGGTCCACTCAAGCACAAAAAAAGATCCCAATAGAAAATGTTGCCAAAATGGCAGTTGCACATTTATCCAAAACAAACCTGACAAAAAACTTTCGAATATTTCAATTTATCCTCTGTTAAGTCAGGTAATAGAGCACTTATCCACTTTCTTTTCCCTTCTTTGAGCTGATACCTAGTTCATTTAAATCAAGATGATTTTTTAAGGTCAAAATACTTGGCATTCCATCAAAACTAACATTATCAAGCTCTCCCCAGCTGCCACAATTCATAACAGCACAGAAACTAATAATAATGATTCAAACTGAGTAAAAAACTGGAAAAAAAGTAAAAAAAAACAAAAGTAAATAAAAACATAACCTGACTTTTGAACAAAACATGGTCCCTTTTATTTGAGATTTACTGGCTTCAATTGATTTTTTTTAAGAAAAACGCATTTTTCCCATGTGTACAAAGGTTCAATACTTAAAACAGCATCTTTGTTGTAAGTTAAATCGTTTCACTTTTTTTAAAAATTACGTTTTTGTTAACATTGCGGCTTATGGGAAAACGCTTTGTTTGTCCCATGGCGACCATCTTGGATCGAAAAACAGCTGATCGTGACAGTTCGTTAGACAAGCTAATTGGGAAATGAGTGCAGCACTAGTGCACAACTGGCTCAGTGTTTGCATTCCATTGACATCCATTTTTTCAGTTTTCGTATTCCATTGAGGAACTTATGAATTCAGTTTTGCACTGAGTGCGGCTTTTTTTACACCGGCTCTGAGGGCTCGTGCCGCACCGAAAACTTTTTCCCGCCATTAATTTTAAACGCTTATTATTGTCGTGGGACGTAAAAATGAGTGAAAATAAAGTTGTTAGCGATTTTTTATTATTTTCTTCGCTGCTAAGTAGTAGCAGCGATGAAGATGAAGAAGAACAGTTCTGTGCAATAAAAACAATGAGAACGGAAACCCCATAAATAAAAAACTTTATTGAATATGTGGTTTACCGATTTAACAACAAACAGGTAAGTAGATTTGTATGGATTTGGTTGACTGGGGCCCTGGGGCTAATTTTCCGACAGTTGGGGTTTTCTGGCAGCTATGATTATAAGTAAAAATAAATGTATTTTTTAGTTCAAGAAACACTTTCGGCTCGAGATGAGCACTGCAGAATTCCTCATAAATAAATTCAAGTAGCCTCAATTTTGTCCAAAAAAAGAACAAGGGGGACGAAACCCCATTAACGCTGAGGCACATGTCTTGCCATTTTTATGGTATGTTAAAACACCCTTACGCTTAGCTCTTAGGTTAGGTTATGTTCTTGTTGAATGGAAATTTGTTCAAAAATATTTTCTTCAAAAACTTTTTTGAACAATTTTCCTTATAAAAAAAATTACTTTCAAAGAAAATGTTTTTGAACAAAAAAAATTTAATAAAATGTTTTCAAACAATTTTTTGTTTGAAGGAAATGTTTTAAATAATTTTCTTTTTCAAGAAAATGTTATTGAAGTATTAATATTACTTTCGAACAAATGGATTTTGAACAACATGTTTTTGACCAAATTCTGCAAGGCAGGAAAGTTAGGTTTAGCAGAAAGAAACTTGTGAAATATTATATATGTATACAAGGTGTTTCGAATACTTATTCAAATTTTGGGAGCATAAAGTACACTTCTGGTTAGGGTTTTTTGAAAAACAAGCGCGAAATATAGATAACTACTCTATCTGTTGGTATACGAGCACAAGCCTGCATTCAACAAGGAGGTGGGCATTTTTAAAATATTCTTATTAACTTTTTTTAAATAAAATCATTATTTATTTATTTGGCGAATTTTATTTATCTTAGGATAATATTTATCGGCGTGTAACTTTGAAACAAATAAAAATGGATATCGTCGTTGGCCTGATAAAACTACAGGTTATGTGACATTTTTTTCAAAAATGAGATTTTTGCATAATCAATTTGCCCTATTCATAATGGATATACTATAAAAAATTATTTGCAAGAAAATGTTATATTAACGTTGCTTAAAGCAAGAATAAAAAAGAAGCTCTGCAGCTCATAATGGCATACCACACTAAGGTCACTATATCACGATGTTAGGAACTTCGTGATATGACGTGAGTGACCTTATACCACACGAGTGCAATTTTTCATTTTCCGCGTGTTCCATTGAAACTGCACTCGGTGCAAATTTTTGACAGCACCGTTTCAGTGTCAGTGCACCACCAGTGCTGCACTCATTTTCCCAATGGAATACGGCATAATATTTTTTAAATTTTTTGAAAACCAAGGCAATTTTCCTACTATTTTTTAGTATATTCTTATAAAACAATAAATTTCAGACATACCAGTCGTTATTTTTTTTAGCTCGCTGCATTTCTCTTTACACAAAATTGTAAATTCCAAGAAAATCATATGTTCGTTTCAGCTTCAAAAATAATCCGCTGACTTACATCTTTGTTTACTTCCCAAGTTCTCGGTTCACCTTTGATACTAAACGATCACATTCAGTTTGACTTGTAGTTTAAATTTTGTGCAATAAAAAATAAAGCGAACTAAAAAAAAATAACGACAATACGGCAAAAAAAATATATTTTATAAGGATTCACTAGAAAACATTAGGAAAATTGCCTTAGTTTTTAAAAAATTCAAAAAATATTAGTTGTTCCGTTGTTCATATCATATCTAACTTTTGTTTACAAAAATTAGCTGGACCACCAATGACGTGTTCGGTAAGATCCGAACACCGGCCTATTCTATCCACCGTGGAATAGACCGGTGTTCGGATCTTATATATATATATATATATATATATATATATATATATATATATATATATATATATATATATATATATATATATATGTCGAATTTTGACGTCACTGGGGGTCCAGCTGATTTGAGCTGATTTTTGTTAACAAAAGTTGGATATAATATGAACGACTAATAGTTTTTGATTTTTTTAAAAACTAAGGCAATTTTCCTATTGTTTTTTTGTACACTCTTATAAAATATAATTTTCTAGACAAAATCGCGTCGTTATTTTTTTTAGTTCGTCTCTTTTATTATTACACAAAACAACTCAAACTGAATGTGACCGTTTAGTATCAAAGGTAAACCGAGGACTTGGGAAGTAAAAAAAATGTAGGTTAGCGGATTACTTTTAAAGCTGAAACGAACACATTACTTTCTTCGAATTTTGATTTTTCTGTCAAGAAAAGTGAAGCAGGCGAAAAAAATAACGACTGGTATGTCTCAAAAATATTATTTTATAAGAATATACTAAAAAAACAGCAGGAAAATTGCCTAGTTTTCAAAAAATTCAAAAGATATTAGTTGTTCATATCATATCTAACTTTTGTTTACAAAAATCAGAAAAGAAAGGAGATTATTAGGGCCCACGATAAAGGCCGCTTGACATGGTGCATGACGCGCTGCAAATATTTGCAAGCAAAAAATTTCGGTCAAATTGTTGCCTGCAAAAAATCTTCTTTTCGTTTGACATTGTGCATGGCCATGCATTGATTCCCCAGAATCTAGGTAAAAATTCCCCAGTTTGCATGCAAGTACAGTTTGCATGCAAAAAAATGGCACCGGACCGATAAAAATGGATTGCCTGCAAAAATCAGCTGGATTTGTACTGCGCATGCACCTGGGCAAAATTTCATACATTTGCCTGCAAATGTTATTGTCATGCACCATGTCAAGCGGCCTTAAGGCATAAAATGCGTGCAAAAAAACAGCAAATGCTGCCTTTGTCATCCACGCCTGAAAATAATAAAGAGACCCCAAATGATCAATAAAATCAGAAATGTGACAACCTGTACAGTCTTCTTTTGGTCTCTAGGGGCTTCGATCTGTCCGCTTATCGGTAGTTCGAACGCACAAATGTCATGACAGACTGTCACGTGATCAATAAAGCAAACTCAAAACACAAAACCCGCAACATCGCAACATTTTGCTGCAATCTGCAGGCATAAAAAAAGCGTCTTTTGTTTGGGAAAGATGTTGCAGCAAAATCAAAAGGGTGAAAGTAAACAAATAGTTTAAGTGATAAAATGTGGATCGAAAATAAGTCATTTCGCGTAAACCAAACAAGTGAGTGGAGAAAATGAAACGAAAAAAATTAAAATAATTGATTTTTTTTGTGTACCTATGTAAATATTTAAGGATTAACTGAAATCCTTCCCTAGAGGCCGCAAAAGCAGCAACATTTTTCTGCTTATATTTATGGAAAATAAGAATGGGGCAGTAAGCAAACATGAAGTTAAAAAAACAACATTCTTGAACACTCCTCCGAGAAACAGGAACAAAAAACCTTGTTATACCTGAAGTTCTACCCATATCTCAATAAAATTAGAATCTGCATTAATTTTTCGAATACTAGGACATTAATTAATAAATTGTGATAATAATGATATTAGGATATCTCAACAAATTGAAACTCAATATAAGATAGCAATCATTAAGTTTATATCTATAAATGGCATGGCACCCATGTTGTACACACTTTATGGCTTTGCCGTTTTTTTCTTCATATACTGGGGAGCCATGTGGATATTACATATAATAGCAATATTTTATGGAAAATATAGACTGCACAAGAAATTAGAAAGAGAACCTGACATTCCCTATCCAGGGGTATCTATATTAAAACCCCTCATGGGTACAGATCCCAACCTATTGTCCAATCTAGAAACATTTTTTACAATGAAATATCCTGTGTATGAACTGTTGTTTTGCATAGAGGATCACAAGGATCCAGCTGTAGATGTATGTAATGAATTAAGAAAAAAATATCCAGATGTGCCTGCTGAGTTATATATTGGTGGTTCTAATCCTCCTGTGGGTGTCAATCCCAAAATTAACAACATGAATCAAGCCTACGAAGCTTCAAGGTATGAATTGGTCATGATATCTGACAGTGGGATAAGAATGAAGGAGGACACTTTATCTGATATGGTGAATCACATGGGTGACAAGATTGGGATTGTGCATCAAATGCCTTATACATCTGATAGGACTGGGTTTGCAGCAACACTTGAAAAGGTAAGAATCTCCGGTAAAATACATCACACCCTCAGAACAAAAATTACACAACTCAAAATTTAAAAATTTTTACTTTTAGTGATAAAATTACATTCTATTAATTATCGTACCTAGTTATAATGCCTACATACATTTGATGTCTGATCAAGAAATTTATATAATAGGAACATAAAATAAGCATCAGTTATACCGAAATTATTTTAGTTTTCTTTTGTTTACCTAAAATTACATTTTTTGAGTTGTGTCAGTTTTGTTTTGAGGGTGCAACATAATTGCAAGATTGCAAGTACCTATTTACCTTTGTGGGGACTGTACAACTCTCTTGTACTTCTGCTGTGCAATGGTAAAACTGGGTAAAACTTTCCTGCAGAAAAAGCCCAAATTATGTTTTAGATTCTCTGCATAAATATGGATAGATTATATATCTTTATTTCTGGATCATGTGGAAGGAACTTGAGAAGGGAATAACTTATCCTACTACTTGTACCTATTAAATTATGAAAATCAAGATAAAAAATAAACCTGGCACAAAAATTTTTGTTTGTAGGTAGGACTTCTTTTGCCTTTCCATGGCAGTGTTAGTCCTGATTTATAAACTCAGCATTGATGGGTATTTTCAAACATTAACTAAGTATACCTTATTCTTTCAAACACAGGAGAAAAATGATAGAGGTCAATAGTCATTGTCAAACTGAAACTGCAAAGTTGAGTTTATAATTAAGTTAGTGTATGCATTTTTTACAATCACTCACTAAATAATGGTTTTTCCCTGGATTTTTCCTTAATTATTGTGGACTTTTTCATTGAATATAATTAACATTTTGGGTTCAACTTAAGGGTATACTTGAGTTTAAACTGTTACCCCATAAGTAGTCTGGCAGGTAAATAATCTTGCAGGATTTTGAATTTTTTTTGCCAGACAGATAGATTATAGTGTAACGCAAGGGTCCAACTGAACTGTACCTTCAAAAATGTGTGCAATGAGTAATAGTATTGACAAGTATTGCCAGGTATTGTCATGGCATTCACAGGTATTGACATGGCATTGACATAGTATTGACAGATATTGACATGATATTGACACTTATTGACAAAGTATTGACAAGTGATTTGTGCCCTAGTTGACAAGGTGAGAACTCCCCTGGTCTTTAAACTGGGAACAAGCCATTTCCAGTGGATAATCACAACATCATCACAATCAGTATTTTCAACAACTTCTTTTAAAATGTGTACAGGAATAATAATAATAGCATAACATAAGGATAATAACAGTAATAATTGATGCATGTAATCTCTTAAATAGGTACCTGTTGCTGCAGATTTTAAATTTTTTCCTTTTTATAAAAGTATAAAATAAACTTTCTACAATTACTTACAAACTCTTTTATAGCCCTAATAAATCCACCATCAGTAGGAGTGTATTTAGGATTATTTATTACCAAGTTTATTACTGATTTATTGACAATTTGTCAGACATTTGATTTAATTCATATTTACTTAATCCAAAGCAAACAAAGTTACTATGAAAATCTGTGCTAGAAGTCACATATAATCTTACTGCTTACCATTATCATGAATTGAGTCATAAATTGGAAATCAAAATGTCAATATTGATGTAGGTTAATAGTGACTTACATTATTCAATTTATTTTTAATATTGTAGGGTCAGTGCTGTGACTAGGGGGGCTGTGATTGGTGTCCCCACACAGGGCGCCATCTCAGTCAATTTTTGTGTGCAACTCTTGCACCAGGCGCCAATCACCCTAGTTACGGCGCTGGTAGGGTTACCAAAAGTTAAAAAAAAATCTTCAAAAAAATCTTGAGATTTTGTGACTGAAAAAACAAGTGTTACAGTTGCAAGGATTGTTTAAATGCTAATAAAATGCCTGGAATTGCCCAAATTACAGATTTTGTGTTGTGTGTTTCCAAAGGATACCTTACCCTGGCCAATCAGCTGTCTGTAGATATTTGTGGAAAAAGTTTTTTTTTAAATCTTTCACAAGATTTCCCTAATTAGTCAGTTTTGGGAGTTTACACTGCCATTAGAAGGAGCTTTACACTGCATTTTTGATAGTTTAAACTTTTTTTAAAGTATTTTTGGGATGCGAAACCCGATTATGGACACTTTATTACTGTGGCCGTTAGAGGGCGCTTCACACTGCACTTCTAATTATTTAAAATGACCATAACTTTTTTCTTAGTGTAGTTTTTAACGTTTTTTGTTGAGAAAGTATTTTTCTAGACAATCTAAAGAGGAGAGCTGTTTTCGAGATATTTCGTTTAATGTTTGATCCTGCACCAGAAAATTATTTTGATTTTTTCTTAAAATTTTAGGATGAAATTTGCTTAGTGAATGAATTAGTTGTGCCCAAGAAATTATCTTTTTAACGAAATAACTAAAAAAAACCACACTAAGAAAAAAGTTATAGTCATTTTAATTAATCAGATGTGCAGTGTGTAGCGCCCTCTAAAGGCCACAGTAAAAAAGTGTCCATAATCGGGTTTCGCATCCCATAAAAACTCTGGGTACCAATTTTGAAAATAATATGTTAAAAATTATTCATAATATTTAAAAATGTATTTTTAACCCCATGTATCTCAGAAATGGAGCAGAATATTCATGGTTGACCACAGACTGTTGCTAAACTTTTTATATTTTTAATGAAGAAAACAACTTATTTGTGAATGACTTGTACAGGGTGATTTTTTATAATTGCAAGATCGCTATAACTCGGTTATTATTGAGAATAGAAAGTTCAAACAAAAACTATTCGGTTTCGTAAATTATGGCCACTTAAGGCCCACCATTAGTATTTTTTTATAGGTTATAATATACAGGGGGCGACAATCAGATCAATTTTTTTAAAGGGAACACCCTATATATTTTTGTATTTTTAAGTTTCGCAAAAAATTAGCTTTACAGATATATGTAACACTATGGCTCTATCTTTGTTAGTTTTCGAGATATTGACGGTTGAAATTCCGAAAATTAGCAAATTTTAAATACGTATACGGTGCGGAGTATTTAACGTATAGACTGTAAATAACAAACTGAAACAATATTGACTGACAGTTTGATAAATATAAATAATCTTATTATATATATATCTTTGTCAATTTTGATAGAAATTTAAAATCAAAAGACGACAATTTTTTAAATGTTTTAATTGTTTTAAATCCATAAATAAATAAAAATTAATGTAACAAATGTTCAAACCTATCACAATTGACTTCAATATATTTTTGAAACCGGTCTCTTAAATTATTTATTGTTCTGGTTATTAAATTAGAAAAATTTTCATTAAGCTCATTGACAGTGATATTAATTCTCTGAGCTCTCGAGTATTCCTCGCTTCTAATCTGTAAACTTTATCTTTAAGGTGACCCCATAAAAAAATGTCTAAAGGAGTTAAATCAAAACTGTTGGGTGGCCACCGTATTGTGCCGTTTTTCCCAACCCATTCATTAAACTTATTATTTAAGAATTCTCGATCCTCATGAACATTATGAGGAGGAGCCCCATCCTGCTGAAAAATCAACCTTCTTTGATTTAGTGGCAAGTCATCCAAAAAATTTTCTAAGTAATTTTGTAAAAAATTTAAATAAATTTGTCTCATTAAATAGTGCTCAAAAAAAATGGCCCAACAACACGGTCGTTCAGTATGCCAAAATTGTGTTATTTGGATGCATTTTGACCTATCCTAGCAATATCGTCGTGATGTCTGTCTGTCTGTGTGTGTATATTATTTCTGTCAGTCACACGATAGCTTCTAAACCGCTGAACCGATTTTCATAAAATTTTCAGGTAAAATAGTGTTTGACACTCTTACGACCTGATTAGATTTTGGTTAAAATCCATTAATGCTAATGACAGTTTAGAATTTAGTAGTTTGTTCTTTTAGAATGTATCTGACATTTATATTTTATAATTTTTCATAATAATAATTTTTCCTTTCCATAAAAACCTATTTTTATTAATTTGAAACAGTACAATTAACATGCTTTTAGTGAATTTGGTGAAAATGACTCATAGACACAGGGACACAGGACTAAACTTTTTCTTAGTTCACACAGAGGTTAACACTTCCCTTGATACTTAAATGTGACTCATTGCTTTAATAGAAAAACTTAAAAAATAAATAAGTGCAATTCTTGTGAAAAATACCGACATAAAATATGTGTTTCCTGTTATAAGTATTGAGAAAAAAACAGTAATTTTATACAGTCCGTTGAATATTTTAATTTACACTTTTTATAATATTCAGGGTGATTCTTGCAAAAACATTTTATATTTAATTTCATGCATCATTATTGTACAAATGAACAAGTTTAGTAGGGTCAAGCGGGGTAATTGGTAACAAGCCTAGAACTCATATAAAAATTTAAAATTTCACGCTTATCCAATTGACTAATTAAAGAAGCTTCCTTATGGAGTGCCAATACCAATTCTACTAGTGCCAATTTAAGCTTTTTTTTATCCTTAATAATAACAACGTTAGCAATGGTGCACACTTAACTTGGAACACCCTGTATATATGCCAGTAGGAAAATAACTGTAGCTACCTATTTTTTTTCATAATTAGACTTACCATTACAAGCTTCATAAGATTTTTTAAATAAAGTTTGCAATAGTGCAAAACTTTCCTGGGTTATCCTGTTTATTATTTATAGTACCTTTTGGTGTTTTGTGAGTACCCTATAGGTGGTGACGTAAATAAAGGTCTCAAGGTAGGCATTTTAGACCTGTAAACTTAATGTCTTTGTTATATTTTATTAAATTAAAAAAAAATACTAGTTTAAATTAAGTTTAAGTATTTTTTAAATTGAAAATTCGTATTAAACTTTACCTTTCTAGATTCTAGAGCAATTGCAAAAACTTACTTTCAATAAAGTCGTTTTTCTAACGCAAAGGTTCAAATTAATTTAAAAAATAGGCCTTTCCCATATAATATAAAGCGTTTTTGTCTATGTTTTGCCCGGACTAGCCCCATCTCACTCTGGAATTACTTTGCTAGCATTGCGCTTATGCGACGGGCTCAGTCCATTCGTATTATAGGTCTATGATTTGTATGGAACCATTTTTTGTTGTCAATAGTAGTCGTAAGCTATCATTTTCTTACCAAAAATTATCTGTACCAAACATAAAATTTGTTTTATTCGAGTTAAGTCATAACCTGTCTAGACACGCCCCCTGACCTTTTTCCACCAAGGAAAAAATGTCCCCATAGGATAAATTACGATACGTTGGCGATCAATTTACCAGGGTTAGGCTAACAGGTAGTGTTGCCGCGAGACGAGAGAAGGCCTTTTCTCGTCTCGTGTCGTTATGCGAGATAAAATGGGTCTCTCGTCTCGATGATAGGACTCTTCTATCGCTCGAGAGAGCCTTTCCCTCGTCTCGTCTCGTCTCTCGTGATTTATATCAGCTATAAAAAGTTTTTGAGACACCCTGTGTAAAGGTGTTTTTCAAGGTGAATTTTATTATTTATGGTATTTCCTTTTTTCCAAAATAAAGTGTTAAGTTCATTCTGGGACATACTCTGTATATGCATACATACATTAAATAAATAAGTAAATACAATACATGTACTAAAATACCTCGTTGATGCCGATGAAATAAAAGCTGTGGAAAGGTTTTGCATCGCTTTATTTATTTAAAACTGTACCTAAAATCCCAAGTGTTGATAAAAGATTATTTTGTGTTTTGCCAATAATATAAATTCTTAAAAATAAAGCAATAAATCTATTATTTAAAATACTTGGGTCTTGAAGATCTCTATGCAATTTCCAGACTCTGGACACCAACGATTTTCCTTGCGGAAATGTGTTTTTCTTAAAACTAACCAAAACGTTTATTTATAACTTTCTTTTAATCTTAATTTTTCGTAATTTTTCAGGGAAAAACATGTTTTTGTAAAAAATTTCTATTTTTTTTTTTAAATAAACGCACAATAGTACCTTTATACTTTTTATAACTAGCAGATTTTTCATCTGAATTTTCCATATTTTTCAAAATAAAAACAAACTAATTTCCGCAAGAAAATTATTTCATTTTCAGAACTTTAGCTCTCTAAAGAATCGTCCAAAAACATTTCTTTAATCAAAGGATTTCTAAATAACGAAAATTCACGCCAAAAGCTAGAAAAGAAAATTAAAATTTTCCGCTTATGAATAATTTCCAAAAAAAAAATATTCACTACGTTAATAAGCATCAGTAGTAACAGTACAATTTAATTACACTTTTGGTAAGCCACAGTTCATGTTGTCAAGAAAGGAATTATATAACAATACCTTTTATTTAAAAAAAAAACAATACATAAATAATGGATTAACTCTATAATAGGTCAATACGAACAGATGGTAAATCATAAAAATTTATAAAACCAACCTTTTTTGCTCGAGAGAAACGAGAATCTCTTGACGAGAGAGGGTCTTTCTCTCGTCTCGTCTCGAGCTTTCATTATATAAAAAATATCTCTCTCGTCTCGGCGGCAACACTACTAACAGGTTAGGATATGTTTGCAAACAATTAACACAGATTAGGTTTACACGGATTGCGAACTCCCAAAAAAAGGATAGGAGAGATAGGTTTTAGAAGAGTTTTCCGTGGCTATCATTTTCTTACCAAAAATTCTCCATACCAAACATAAAATTTATTTTGTACGAGTTACGTCATACCTGTCTAGACACGCCCCCTGACCTTTTTCCACCAAAGAAGAAATGTTCCCCTTGGATAGATTGAGATACGTTTGCGATCAATTGACCAGGGTTTGGCCAACAGGTTAGGATAAGTTTGCAAACAATTCACACAGGTTAGGTTTACACAGATTGCGAACTCCCAAAAAAAGGATAGGAGAGATATGTTTTAGAAGAGTTTTCCGTTGCTATCATTTTCTTACCAAAAATTCTCCATACCAAACATAAAATTTATTATGTACGAGTTACGTTATAAGCTGTCTAGACACGCCCCCTCACCTTTTTCCACCACAGAAAAAATGTTCCCCGTATGGATTGAGATATGTTTACGATCAATTGATCAGGGTTTGGCCAACAGGTTAGGATAAGTTTGCAAACAATTAACACAGGTTGGGTTTACACAGATTGCGTATTTTAATGGTATTTCCTTGTATTTTCCAAGCAATGGCATTTCCTAGTATTGCCCCCCCCTAGTATTTTTAATGATATTTCCTAGTATATTCCCAGTACTTCCCAAGTATTTCCTGGTATTTCCCCTAAATTGTAGACCAAAAGGAAATACCGAGCCACCCCTCGGTCTAGACACGCCCCCTGACCTTTTTCCACCAAAGAAAAAAATGTTCCCCTTGGATGGATTGAGATACGTTTAAGATCAATTGACCAGGGTTTGGCCAGCAGGTTAGGATAAGTTTGCAAACAATTAACACAGGTTAGGTTTACGCAAATTGCGAACTCCTCAAAAAATATATTTTAGAAGAGTTTTCCGTTCGACAAAAATGTTTTTGAACAAAATATTTTCAATCAGATTGTCTTTCTAAAAAGATGTTTTCAAACAAAATACTTTCGAACATGTTTATGAACAAGTTACAGCGACTCAGTGCATTGATGTGCCGGGATACAACTGTACTACAAGTTCTTTCCCTTTCTTTTTATTCCAATGCAAGAACCCACTAGTAGTACCAGTAGCGGCGCAAGTTCAGGAATAGAAAAGGGGGTAACATCCTATAGATTTGTTACAAAGCGTATATTTATGTAAACTTTTTATCTTAAAATCATACAGAGATTCACCTCCTAAAACATTGACATTCAATTAGGTAACACCGTGTTAATATTATGTATAAATATAATATGTATTTTGGAAAATATCTGGCAAAAAGCAATTCCATGTTAAATTTTTTCATTTCATCCTATTAATGTGAACCGTTTATACTAACATTATACAACAGTAATTAACCTTGTCAAAAATATGTTATCAGTGTTTGTCTTTTGGTGAAAAGTACGTTGTGAAATATACCACCAATAAAAAAAATTGCGGATATTTTTAGTCAGTGATTTTTCATCGGATTTTTCTGGGAATTGATTTATTCAATCATCTTGTTATGCATGCAAACACACACTCATCTCTGTTTTTTTTTTTGACACTTCACATGACCTATAAATCTGTTATTGTTTTTTTTTTCATTATGATGGTAGTTTGTTATGTGAGTTATATTCTATGTTTTTGAAAATTCATTCATAACATACTGCCCCTGGAAAGTTTGGATTTAATAGCATTAAAGATTGACCTGATATAAAAATTTATTTTTAAAAAATTGACTATTTGAACAGTGGCGTAGCTACCGGGGTGGCGGACAAAGACACCAGAGGCGCAGAGGGCACCCTCCGCAAATGAATTCTGAATTATCTATTCTTAAATAATTTAAAAATATAAATGGATACATGACGGATTTGATACCTTCCTAGCCGATTAGCACACTAAAAGTGAACTCCACGCTATATCAGCAGTTTTTATTACCGGGTGTGCCAAAAAAAAACCGACAATTTTTTTTCATTATAACTTTTGAACTGTTGAATCGATTTTAATTGGACAGACTGCATTTGGCAGAGAATTAATCAGAGTCTTGACTAAATATATTTCTTTGTCCGCCATCTTAAAATCCAAGATGGCGGACGAAATTAAATTGTACCCTTTAAAGATGCTCGTTTATTCTTTTGTTGCCAACATGTTTTAATTATTTTTTTTAAATTAGTAAAAAAGCTGCATTTTTGCCACGCACAACAAGGTACGAATCAGCAAAATTGGTTCAGTGGTTTTAAAAAAAATATTTTTGTTTCAATTATGGTTTTCCATATTATACGATTGCCTTGCCAATCATGTCTGCATTTATTTCCTTATAAAATCATTATTGCTGAACCGATTTTAGTAAAATAAAAAACATCCTGGTGAGATTTGATTGCTTTTTAAATATCATGATCAAAGTTTATCGTCATCTAAAAGTTTAAGATGGAGAACAGTATCATACTTGATTCTTCAAAATAGCGTGTTTATTCTTATTTTCCACAAATGTTAGTTTTTTTTAAATTTATGGAAAAGCACTACTTTTACCCCACACAACGAGGTACAAATTAGTAAAATCGGTGTGATGGTTCTTAAAAAATTCTATTTTTGTTTCAACCATTGCTTTACAGATTATACGATTGCATTGCCAATCCTGTCTGTCTTCAATTTCTTATAAATTCGTTATTTCTAAACCGATAAAAATAATCATGGTAAGAATCGATTGCTCTTTAAAGATTATAATCGAAATTTGCCGCCATCTTGAAACTTAAGATGTCGGACAGAATCATATTTTATTCTTCAAAATGGCGTGTTTATTCTTGTTTTCCGAAAATGATTTAGTTTTTAAAAAAATATTATTTCGCAGTATTTTTTAGGTAATAAGTAGTGTTTTTCTATCGATTAAAATAAAGCTAAAACATTTTCGAAAAATAAGAATAAATACGTCATTTTGTAGAATCAAGAATGATTCTGTCTGACCACTTAAATTCTAAGATGGCGGCAAATTTCGATTATAATCTTTAAAGAGCATTCAATTCTTACCATGATTTTTTTTTATTTCACTAAAATCGGTTTATTAGTAATGAATTTATAAGGAAACTAATGCAGACAGGATTGGCGATGCAATCTTATATTGTGTAAAACAATGACTGAAACAAAAATAAATTTTTTGAGAATCACCACATTTTAATAATTTGTACCTCCTAAAAATTTTGAGAAAACGGCGAAAATGTGTTATGTGGGTGTAGTTTGACCTATCTTAGCAATATCGTTGTGACATCTGTCCGTGTGTGTATGTGTATGTCTGTCCTGACCACAATAGATCCTAAACCGCTTAACCGATTTTCATTAAATTTTCTGGTAAAATAGTGTAAAATACTGTAAAACGCCGGTTAAATTCTTGATAAAATGCATTAATGCTAATAACAGTGTTTCGACCAGTGGCGTAGCTATCGTTGGGCAAACGGGGGCAGTTTTTAATCGATAATTAATTTATAACTTAAATGTAACAAAAATCTTGTTAAACCAAATTTTAACTTAAAATCGAATTTTTTAAAATTTTTTTTCACAAAAATTACCACTTAACATTTATTAGAATTTTCGCATTCTATTTTTATCTGGTTCTTAAGTTCAGAGTTCAGACCTATTAAAAACAACAAAAATATGTTTTGTTTTTACAGCCTCCTTTGTCGCTCCCCTCCGGAAAACCGGGATCCGCCACTGTAAATGTATATTTTGTATTCACAAGGTTCATAAAATAGCTTGCTTTAAAATACATAGTAAAACGATTATGAAATAAATGATGTTACAAATTGAAAAACAAGAAAAAGAGATTTTATTTTGTTATTATGAAAAGAAAGACAAGCATTTTATATTCTTATTGACTTATAAGGGCCCCAAAAAATTGTTTGCCCCAAAGCCTCATGTCTTTTAAGCTACGCTGCTGGTTTTGAATATAGTATGACTTATTTTTCTCAATAATTAGTCAAAAAATATTTAGTCAAAACTCTGATTAATTCTCCGCTAAGTGCAGTTAGTCCCATTAAAGTCGATGGTATAGTTCAAAAGTTATAATGTAAAAAAATATATCAAAAACCTCGGCAAAAGCTAAACTTATATTTTATTATATTGAAGTTTTTTATTTATTGAATCTATGTATAACATCTTTGACAGATAATTTCTCAAAAAATCGATAAAAAAGTTGCATATTTTAAAGGGGTATTCTTTTTACTTCAATTTTAATATCTTTGGAAAGTTCCTTTCGAGACAGTTAATTTATTAATATAAAAGTTTCCACCGGTTTTAAGCTTATTTGCTTATCAACGGTCATAATAATTATTAACATTACAGTATTTTAAAAACCATAATCAATAATATGAGTCATATGCCTAGATAGGGCAACAGCAGATATTTTTTAATTAATGTATTTTTAGCTCACACTACGACTATACTAAATAGTAGTGTGAGCTATAGTAATCCTAATTTTTTCAAGAAAAAAAAGTTGCTCCGATTTCAATTTTTTTTATATATCTTTACGTTTCAGATGATTTTAAAACTATTTTGTCGCGCCGTCTGTCTGTCTGTATGTCTGTCTGTAACGACCAACGATCAAAAACAGCTTGCCTGATTTTAATAAAATTTGGTAACTGGCTGGGTCCTGTGTCGAGATGGTCCCATTTAAAAATTTAAAAAATTCACTGAACGCAAGCCAAATAAAAGGGTGGGGGTAGATGAAAAAAATTAGAGTTTATGTGAAAATATGGCGTGTCATATCAAACGAAAGGTAATTGAGTCTGGAGTTAAACAAAATACATTTTAATGTATTTAAAAAAAATAGAGTTTAAGCTAAAACATGGCTTGTGTGGTATCAAACGAAAGGTGATTGAGTCTGGAGTTGAATAAAATATATTTCAGTTTTTAGTTATATTAGCTCACACGTAAACTATAACTATAGTACCTAGTGTGAGCTTAGGTGCCCATATATTGACAGAGTATTTTAAATGTGTGCTTGCATTTAACAACTTATAAATTTGGCAAGTGGCCTTACAAATCTCGAACTTAATTATATGTAAATGTGAAAAAATTAAAATATTTCTTATTGAACTTTTTTAAAAATTATGGCACACATGAGCCTTGTACAGGGCGTTTTAATATATTTCTTACCACTGTTTTTGCTCATTAATTTTTGTCCTAAAAGTAAAGAAAAAATTAACAAAGTGTAAATCTGCACATTTTTTCCTCCTTCGTTACAGTAAGTATAACATTTATTTTGACGTTTTCCATATACAGAGGACAGGGAAAAATTATGCTGATGTACGCACGAGTGTCCAAAATCTATGGATCTTTGGGCGCGGCAGTGCCCCGCAAAGTTCGCGTAAACTGCTGTCCATCCATCATTTCTTGAAACATTTCAACTCATATTTGACCTATCTAAAACTCTACTTCGGAATGAGCTACGAAACTCAAACTTTGCACAGTCGTAGATCTTCAAAGAGTTAACAACCGCTCCAAGTTTCATAAACTTCCATAAAGTAGGAAAGTAGTTACGAAATTTTAAAAAACGTCGAAATTGCCACTCACTCACTCATGTATAGATCATCAAAATAGACATGCTACAAAGCTTAAATTTGGCTCATAGAAATTACGACCAAACCCTTGAAAAAAATCAAAAAACTCCCCTATACATGTTAGTTAAAGTTATGTAAAAGTAACATTGCCCACTTCCAGAAGCGCTAGAGAGCTGAGCTTTGGCAGACTGATAGAAAATATGCTAAAACTATAAAAAAAAAATTAGAAAACCTAAAATTTTACTTAATTAACTTCCGTCACCTATAAATGTAAAGTTATGTAAGAGTAACATTGCCCACTTCCAGAAACGCTTAGAGTGCTGAGCTTTGGTAGATAGATAGCAACTATGAAAACTATAGGAAAAAATTAAAAACATTTTAATTAACTTCCCTTCCCTATAAATGTAAAGTTATGTAAAAGTAACCTTGCCCATTTCCCGGAACGCTAGAAAGCTGAACTTTAGAAGGCTGTTAGAAACTATGATAAAACCATAAAAAAAGCATTGCAAAAGTTTTGAAAAATATTCCGCATATTTTACTACTTTAAAACTTCAATATTATCCAAATCCATTAAAAAAGGAGTGAAATCATAACAAAAACTTTTCATGTAAAACAAGCCAAGTACGCGAAAATGTTATTTCGTAAAAAGAATTGATAAAAGTAAAGTCAAGTTCTCCAATACAAATTTCAAAATGAAAGGTTCTTACTAGTTTGGAAATGTTTTTCTAAACTTGGCTATTACGGCTGCAAATGAATTAGACACAGTGCTAAATTGAACATAAAGAAGTTTGTAAGTTAAAGGCTGTAATAGCAAAGTTAAAAAATTACAAACTAGTAAGAAACTTTGAAATCTGCATTGGAGAACTCGGCTTTACTTTTATCTTAATTCTTTTTACGGGATACCATTTACATGAAATGTTTTTATTATGATCTTCTTATTTTGACCTCTAGTATCAGCTTTTGCATTATTATGGCCGAAAATTATAAACTCCACCTCCCAAAGTGGAAACCTTTGAACACTGCTTTATATGCGTAATACCCAGATAAAGTTTTGTTTGTACTTTTTTCTTCTGAATCTAGGTAGATTATTCGGAAACTCTTTTTTAACGTAAAATAACTTTATTGTGGCTAATCGGTTAAAGAAAGATATGGTTTCTCTTGCATTCTTTCGTGGGAACTTCGAAAGCTGTGCACCCACGAGGGTGTAAGATCTAATGGACACCTATAACACACCAGTGGCGGCTCGTGAGGTAGTGCCACAGAGCCATAGCGCTACCGTATTTTTCTGCAAAAACACGTTTTTTTATTTTTAAAACATCTTTATTGGTTTTAATTTAATTTTATGCATTTCTTTTTTATTTAAATTATATGAAATTCGGTAGCCCTGTGCAATGCAGTGGATCACACTCCGACTCGATCAGACGGCGACGCGATGAATGGGCCACTGAAACCCAAAGCAGCGTCGAACACGCTGCCACTTTTCTTTTGGCTCCTTCCAATGTTGGGCATTTTAGCGTTATTTAAGTAGGACATATCAAAGAAGTTGTGTGCCTGGCACATGCCATCAGTAAGTCGTCTTACTCGCATTGTTTTTGTGCGTGGAGCATGGATGTTTTAATTTGCGCCCTTTACAATACTTTTTATTAATTTCAGCAGAATTTTTTGTTAATTTTGAGTCATCTTATGATGGAATTCGGGTGGGGCATGGGTAAGTTTCTTTTAAAAAAGAAATAGAACTAGAAACCCCAAATATAGTAGTAGTAGGTATGTTTTTGTATGACTTGTAGGTAAAAACTTGGGCGCAACACCCCGATTTTTTTTTACTTGCTCAAAATTCTGGCACACGAGCCGCCGCTGCAACACACACCTAAGTGTTGACAGTTAACTGATTAATCCTAAAAGACCATTAGAACACTGCATGTTCTCGAAACCCACGGTGGATAGAATAGGCCGGTGTTCGGATCTTATATATATATATATATATATATATATATATATATATATATATATATATATATATATATATATATATATATATGTCGAATTTTCCTCGTCACTGGTGGTCCAGCTGATTTTTGTAAATAAACGTTAGATCTGTTATGAACAACGGAACAACTAATATTTTTTGAAAACTAAGGCCATTTTTTTACTGTTTTCTAGTACATCCTATAAAATGTAATTTTCTAGATTTATTGTCGTTATTTTTTTTTAGCCCGCTTTATTTTTTATTACACCAAACTTAAACTACAAGTCAAACTGAATGTGATCGTTTAATATCAAAGGTGAACCGAGGACTATTGGGTAGTAAACAAAGAGATATGTCAGCGGATAATTTTTGAAGCTGAAACGAACACAATCATTTCTTCGAATTTTAGTATTTGTGTAAAGAGAAATGAAGCGGGCTAAAAAAAATAACGACTGGTATGTCTGAAAAATATTATTTTATAAGAATATACTAAAAAATAGTACAAAAATTGCCTTAGTTTTCAAAAAAATCAAAAAATATTAGTTGTTCATATCATATCTAACTTTCGTTTCTAAAAATCAGCTGGACCACCAGTGACGTGAAAATTCGACATATATTTATAAGATCCAAACACCGGTATATTCTATCCACCGTGCTCGAAACCTGTACACCTACAGGGGTCCAAAATCTATTGCGCACCTTTTAAGTGCTGACAGTTAACTGTTTCGTCCTAAAGGGGCTCATTAGATAAAAATGCTACGTAAAACCAAACGCTTATATAAATAGCGCCATCTACCAAAATACAAGAGAAACTAGCTTAACAAAACAAAAGGCAGGTTGAATCGATGAAAAGCGAAAATGTGCAGATTTCAAGCCGCCCACGTAAAAATGCCAGAGAACCAAAACCTATCTTTACCCAATTAGCCACGAAAATTTGTTTAATTTTTAAATCACGGTACTACAATTTGCGTTTGTTAGTATTGTAGCCTTTTTCTTGTGCATTCTTTTGGTCCATTTTTCTTAATAAATGAAACCAGGGACATGCGATGAAATATGAGACAAACGAAGCAATTTTTGTAAACTTGCTTATGTGTATTTTTCTATCGTTTTTAGTTTTTTGTAAACTTTAATTTCTTGCTTAAGCCATGGGCGCACCACGGCGAGGGGGCTCGGGAGGCCCAAGGATTTTTTAGATATTTTCATGACAAAAAAATAGCATAAAAAAGGCATTAAGGGGTCTCGCCCCCCAAGAAATATTGCTGAGTGCGCTACTGCTTTAGCCTACCATTATTTATGATACCTATTTATCTTTTTATTAAAACTTTCTAAAGAAAACTTTTTGTTAAACAAAAAAACATAAAAAACAAACTCCTTTACAGAAACCGCACTGTGCGAACCTAATTCTCGCATTGACTTCCCACTATAAGCCTTTTTCCTCGCAGTAACTACAAGTTACCAGGTAACCTGGTTACTCGTTTTCTGTTTTTCTTCGCTGAGTAACACTAACTATGACGTCACGAGTAACCACACAGTGTAACCAGCCTAGCAGACGTGGTTGCTGAAATATTTTGAGGTTAAGATCGTTTTTTTTTGTTTTTTTTGAAATGTTTGATTTTAATATATATATTAACAACGAATTATGTTTGGTAACGGTAGAAAATGAAGCACATCCCTTGAAGTTGGTACTATATCAATTCAACTGCAACTAGTCTTAAAATGTACTGCCTTTGGTGTTCTGTGGTACTGCGACCTTACCACAGAATACCAAAGGAGCACCCTGTTTCCACCCCGATTCAAAAAACGCATCAGGTAACGCTGCATTTAAAACTGGTGCAAATCCATGGCCCGTGATACGTTTTTTAAATCGGGGTGGGTTCGGTTCGGTTCGGTTCGGTTCTGTTCGGTTTGGTTCGGTTCGGTTCGGTTCGGTTTGGTTCAGTTCGGTTCGGTTGCATTGGTGGAAACAATGAATTATTTTCTGCATTTCGGAAATTGCTGGTAAAAACAAAAACAAACAATTGGAAATGTCATCCACAGCTGACTGTCTGACGTCATACAGCGGTTACTCCGAGTAACCGTGACGTCATTTCGAGTAACTTAAATGAGTGACTAGTAACCTCGAGGAAAAAGGCTTTATGTTTTACATAATGAAAGAAGCAATTGTATTTGCCGGGTCGAGCACGAGGAGACAGCGGTTGTGTCAAATCAAGACCGACAGTTAATGAAATCTTATTTGTTTTCTACGCGTACGACAAAGACAACTGCTTATATGGTTGTCGTTTCTTATACGCCCTTCTATTATATACAAATAGGTACTGGCGCTAATTACGTCAAGTTTTAATAGTAAACTATTAAGTTAACTTACATGGACCGCCGACCCCTGAATGAAATAAACCACAAAATAAGCGAATTTTTTTGAATAAATAATGTTTTTTTTAGGTGTACTTTGGCACGGCCCAAGCCCGCATGTACTTATCAGCGGACTGCATGCGCATCAACTGTCACACGGGCATGTCCACCCTGATGCGCAAGACCTTCCTCGACGAACAGGGCGGGCTAAAAGTGTTCGGATGCTATTTGGCCGAAGACTTTTTTATCGCGAAATTGTTTATCGACAAAGGCTGGCGGACAGTAATCAGTAGTCAACCGGCAATACAAAATTCCGGTGTATGTGAAGTGAACACTTTGCAAGCAAGACTGACGCGATGGGCCAAACTGAGGGTGGCCATGTTACCCTTGATTGTGATATGTGAGCCTCTTAGCGAGTGTATGGTCATAGGAGCCTGTACTGCATGGGCGGCTGGATTTTTATTCAAGTGGGAACCCGTAGTGTTCTATTTAATCCATATACTGTTCTGGTTCTTGTGTGACTGGGTTCTAATTCATATCGTACAAAACGGACCGCTGCCTTTTAGTAAGTTCGATTTTATTGTCAGCTGGTTGTTCCGCGAATGCACGGCGCCGTATTTGTTTATTTTAGCGCTTTGCGATCCATCGATTAGATGGCGCAGTAGAGTTTTTAAGATCGCTTGGGGCGGAATAGCACAGGAACTGAAGCCTAGAATCAAATGCTAGCATTAAGATGCCAACTTGCGAATACTTTAAGCTTTTTTCGCCAGCTTTTTATTCCCGATAGTGGTTACTAGTCCTATCCTTCTCTTAATGAATTTGTATACGTGAGAAACAGCATAACGCATCATACCAGAAAATATTTCCTCTTTACTGCAGTAAGTATCTTCTCTAGATAGTTACTGCAGTATGGCAGAGCGGTACCGGGGGATAATTTTCTTTTATAGTGTGGTATGATGTTCCTCACTTGAAGAGCCTTCGGGAAAAAAAGAAGAAAGTCCAAAAACTGAAAATGTTCAATAAATCAATTTTTAGACTTAAAATTACTTTTTTGAAATATCCATGGTGATTTGGGACAAAACATAATATACTTTATTTAGTCCAAAGACTCCAAATTTCCAAAGTTCTATTAACTATTTGTAGACTACTAAATCTGTTTGGTGCTTATGCCTTCCTATTTTGTCGAATGACGGCAGTTCCCGGGAAAAAAGATGATAGTCCACGACAGGATCAATCTTTAAAATGGTCGGAAAAAGCTAGACGTCTGTTTTTTGATAATATATTACTTAAAAGTAACTTATTTGCAAACAACGTGTGAAAAATTTTACAAAAAAATATATTAATTAAAAATTGAATCAATAATATATCGAAAAATATTAAAACAGAAATAAAATTATTGATTACCCTACATCCCTATGAATTGTACATTTGCAATCATCTCCTACTGTATGACTTGCCAGTCTAAGTTCTTTGCAACATCACTAACTCTTCCATAGGATTTTCTTTTTTTCGTTTTATTATCCATTTTAGCGCAACCAAACTACACTCACTAAACTCTTTAACTTTTAATAAAATGAAAAGGCTAAAACCAGTGACTACCTACCTTAATTTTTAGAATTTTTCTCCCTCTTGATAAGACTGGCATTTATTTTAATCTTATCTTTCTATAAAAAAAACTGACCATATACATGTCATCATGCAATGGACTTTCATCTTTTTTCCAGAGAACTTCGCAAAGGTGCCCCTGCTGTAGGCTATCATCTTTTTTCCCGCAAGAGATTAAATTGTAATAATTTTTTAATTTGAAAAAGACTTTTATTTTAAGTTTTCTCATTCGTTAGAGATGAAAAAAATATCAGAGAATATGAATTAGTCAAAATTTAAAATTTGAAAAAAATGGACTCTCATCCTTATTTCCGAAAGCTCTTCAATTATAAAAATGCATTAAGAAAAGAAGAGGACTAGTAACCACTATTAGGCAGAAAAGCTCGCAAAAAAGCCTTTATCTTTAGGTAATAATAGGAATCACGCTGTTTTATTTTTTAATCGGTATCCGCATCGTTATCGTATTTCACATATGAAGGAAAAAGACGCTACGATACCGTTTTTAACATTGATATAAAAGATCTTGTTTGATACCTCTCAGAAATGTAATCTGGTAAAATCCATTTTTAATTTTAAAATGAGCCCTCAATTACAGGGTGTCCCAGAACTAATGGTACATAGTTAAACTGTAGATTCCCTGGGCCAAAATATTACGATTTAGCCATACTTACCTTAATCCAAAAGTTCCTACTTACCGAGATACAGGGTGTTATAATTTATTTTTTCAATTCGATTTTCGTCAATAACTTTTTTACTAATTAATATTTTTGCAAAAGATAACCAGCGTGTAAGTTTTTTTAAAATTGGCAAGATGATTCCGTTGAAAATTTTGATGTACAATGTACAGAGTGTTCCTTGGGCCACTACCATTGCATTAAAATCAGTGTATTTTTTGTGCTTCGGTGTATACCAGTTTTTATGTAAAATAATGGTTTTTCCATCCTTTTTATGTAAAAAAGTTATACTGTTTTAAAATCGTTCAGAGCAACGGTTTTTGAGATTTTTGCATTTAAAGTTTTTATTGCATTTGAGTAATATGCCTAATTATGTATGATACTTTCTTCAATTCTTTCTACTAATTAATATTTTTGCAAAAACTAACCAGCATGTAGGTTTTTCTCAAATTTGCAAGAAGTTCCGTTGAAAAATTTGATGTACAATGTAAAGGGTGTTCTTTGGACCACTACCATTGCATTAAAATCATCGGTGTATTTTTTTGTGCCTCGGTGTATACTTAAGCAGTAGGTTGGATCGGTTTATATAGGAAAAAAATTGAAGTGTGATATTTCATTTAGCCTGAGTGATTAAAAGTTGTCATTGCAGTTGTTTATGATTTATGCAAAATTTTGACTATAGCAAACACCGTCTTGAGGTGCCTAGATAGACTTGAATTTTATATATAGCTTTCTAAAAAAATATAAGTAGAAAATGCAGCTTTTTGATTATTTCAATCAACAAAACTAATGTTTCGTTACTAAAATAACCCAGAACTCACTACGTGGAGGTGGCCGCATACCGAGTTCCTCCCACCTCCCTCCCTGCCGTCCTCCCATCACTCAAATTGCTACTTTATTTCTCTAAAGCTTCTATAAATTGCTGTTTTGTCTCAGTTCTTGGAATCTTTTTTCTGGATGCAATTCGAGTTCGAATCAAGCCTTGCGTCTATACCACTCACTAAAGTTGAGGCTTCTGTAACTATTCGGATGCATCGCTCAACGGCTTGTGAGTGGCAGTATTTTAAAATTTTAATGTCGTCAGGAACTGTGTCAATCATCTGTTCCAAGGTGTTGTTAGACATTGCTTTTGTAAGTGGTGGTTCAGTCACACAAACTGACTGCCAGTCTATTAATTCTATGTATTCTTGAGCATCAAGTTTCAAATCTCGGATGCTGTTATTACTGTGATTACCGTGTAGCCTACATTTGAAAATCCTTCGTAGCGCAAGTTCTTTGATATGTTTTCTGCTATCTCTAATCATTGTCAACAAAATATTTTCTGGATGACCAAAAAATGAATTTTTTGTATTACTAAATCAACTATTTCTTTCGCTGTCCTTGGTAGGTATCTGAATCTTCTTATTAGAGAGAATAAATGCTTGGAGCCATCATTACACGATCAATTGATTTTAATGTCATACCATGTAGGAGCATTTCCATTCCAGGATCACGATGGGATAAATTTGAGGATATTTCACCTTTTACGATTGCTAAACACATTTCGTACAAATAGGCTTGATCGGTACTGATATCCCTCAGGTCAAATTGTGGCAGTTCATTGTCAATTTTTTCAAATTTTACTATTGGAAGATTCTGACAAGTTGAAAGAAGCTTTCCATTCGGCCCAGAATATCTTTTTGGATCATTTGTTTTACCATCAATTTTCTCAAATAAATGACGAAATGGAAGTTCATTGTCATGAAGTAAGCAAATCATCCATTGCAACGAGTGTCCTATTGCATTTTCTAATTGTCTTATAACCTGTGTTTACGACGGTCCCATCACAGCATACAACAACAATACAACAATAATTTCTCCAACGGATTCCAAGTTGTCACTTAAAAAATCGAAAATACTGGACTTTACGTCTTTGGCATTTGCTGAAATAGGAGCTACATGGCCCAGGTAAGTAGATCCCGGTTCTGAAATTAGACCAATATGTTCCTCTAAAACGTATTTTTTGTGATAGTACTAGCTTTTTTCACTGTTACTAGCGTCTAGTCCTTTCTACCATCAAAGTAGATCCCGGTGACTTTAAAATTTTTGCTTGATTCGTTTATTAGCTCTGTTCTTCGTCTCTTTCTTTCTCTTCTTAATTTACTTCGGTTTAGTATCTTTGAAGGGTTAGCTTTACTAACCGCACCGAGATCTTGTAAAACAGCATTTGCTAAAAAAGAAGCAGATCTATCTGAAACTCCCGTTCGACCGCAAGCTTCTGCAAAATTTTTAAAACTTGCTCCTCGAAGGTCTGTTAGTTTTGAAGTTGCAGGGCCATCGATTTGAAAATCAAAATCACTAGTGGAAGAGCTTTCTGACTGAAAACTTTTTTCTTTCTCAGGGGAGGGAGTCACTAAAATACTGTTGTTTGCTTCATTCTCTAATTGCTTGGGTTTATTCTGTAGTGGGTGAAGTGGGGTAAGTGTAATCAAAAAAACGATACCTCAACTTTATACTGAAATAACCAGAGAACCAATTGTGGCACAAGGCTCATTTTTTTGGAGAATATTGCTTCGTTAGTTATTAAAGGATTGCATATAAAATTATTTTTTTGATCCTAAAGGTTTTTTTTTAATAAATAAAAATATTGGACCATGTTTGCCGGTTACACTTGCCCCGGCATCTGGGGCAAATGTAATCACAGCTTACGGCTGCTATATTCTTGACGTGTTACTGCGTTGGGGGTTTGTGTAATATAGTATCGGAAAATCTGATTTTAACAAAAAAAAAATCAAGTTGATACCGTAAATAACAAGCAAACTACAAACTTTTTTGTGGAACATGTTTAGGAATTAAAAAATTGTTTGAAAATAATTTTTGATAGTTTTTATTTATTAAACATTATAAGAGTCAAATGACATGGAAAAAATAAGTTTTTTTATTTATTTAACATTATAAGAGTCAAATGACATGGGAAAAATAAGTTCTCCTCTACGTCCCAATGTTGGTTCTGGCAAAACATGTTCTATATCTGATGCAGGTACTGAGTGGTGGTCAATTTGCTCCGGCCAATGAAAAACTGAAAGCTTAGCATCTCGGTCAGATTTCTTCAGGAACATCACAACAGGTTGGGAATCTTCATCAAATGCAGTTATTTGACCAACATAGCAAATAATGTCTTTTTTTCCTTTGAATTTTACTAGAACCCAACCTCTAACTTCAATTTTTTTGCATTTTTCAAGTGATTCATCTTTTAAAACCTGTTCTTCCTCCTGCAACCTTTTTGAAAATCCTGCAAAATCTTCGTCTTCTGATTCACCACTGATAATTTCAGCTTCATCTTCGCTTGATGAGCTGGATGTAATAACATATTTACGTTTCCTTTTAATCATCTTAAGCTTCTCGCTCTTTGTCAGTTTTTTTGCTTTCTTGGCATCTTCTTTAAGTTTTTGTGCTTCTGCCTTTTCTTCTTGTTCTTTTTTCTTTTTTTCTATGGTTTCTTTTGATGTGATAATCTCTGCACCTGCAGCAACTCTCTTTCTCTTTTCTTTTTCATGTGGCCTAGGTGACTGTCGAACAGTATCTAGCAATAGAGACTCAAATGATTTCTTTGTTTCTACAGGTTTAGGTGGTATTTCTTTCTGGATGCTGGTACCACTGTTACTAGTCAATTCATTTCTTCCAGCAATGGATGGAGTGTTGTTCAGATTAGCAGTTCTTAATTGTTCCTCATACCTACGTAAAGCTTCAGGATCATATTTTGTTCTGTCTATTACTAATCTATTGAATGGGTGAATACCTCCCTTACGGAAACCAGAAACCAATAAATCTGGTGGAGTTTCTCGCCAAATTGTGGAAACAAGTATTGAGAATTCCTTTTTGGGTATCTTTTGGCCAGTATGTTTGCGCTGATATTCTGTTAACTTAGCATCCCACCGCGTCTTCAGACTCTTAAAAACTGCTAAATCCATGGGCTGCAATAAGTGACTGGAATGTGGCGGCAGTTTGATTATTGTTATGTCATTTTCAATGGCTGCATTAACCACTTTCATGTCTAAATGGGTTGAGTGTCCATCATACAAAAGCAGAACTGGCCTCTCACGACCCACATGAGGAATGAATGTTTTCAGGAAATAATTAACAAAAATGTCAGTCTCCATCCAACCATTTGGAGACGCCGCGTAAGAAGTACCAGGAAAAGTGGTTTCTTCTGGAGCCACCCAAGTATCCCATACATTTTTGCCTTTAAAAATGATTAAAGGGGGTAATTTGTCCCCATTTGCATTTCCACCCATAAGAACTGTCGTACTTTCTCGACCTGGCCCAGATGTAATCCTTGAAGATGGAGCGTTTTTTGTCCTAGAACTTTAGTCTTGCTAGGATCAATTGTGAAGCTGGTCTCGTCAATATTATAGATTTGTTGAGGCTTGTCATGAAATTGTTTGCTGTTCAACGTTTCTTCCAAAATATTAAAGTATTCTTCAATAACAAATGGGTCATTTGCTTTTTTTCTGGCATATTCCAGTTGTTGCGGTTTTTTTAAGGAAAGGTTGTTCCGTTTTTTGAAGCCTAGGAACCAATCCTCCCCAGCTATGCCGTCTTTAAATGGTGTCTTTATCTTATTTAACTGAACGTACCTTCCCACCAATTCAAGAACATCTTTCCTGCTTAACCCCCAACCCCACTTTTCCAAGGTTTTAATGCCATTGGATAAAATTACTTCATCTTCTAATGAAATAGATGTGGGCCTTCCTTGAGAGGTACTTTTTTCACCTCTAATACCCCGCAAATGTTTTTGTAGGGTGGAAAAGGGGATTTTGTATCTTGCTGAAGCACGTCGAATACTTATAACACCTTGTTCGATGTACTTAAGTACTTCTTTCAATTGTCCTGTCGTGTAAGATGCTTCTGCTTTTTTCCTTTTATAATTTCTCACCATTGTAATGTCTACCAAAAACTACACTAGGTACCTACTAAATGTTTTTGCTCAGTTTTCACTAATTTTTTTAAAGTTTTTTCACTGTTTTGACATTCACTTTAATGTTCATCACTAAGTCACAATAGTTTTTCTACAGTGCTTCTTCACTTTTATTCACTTAGGATCTGAAAGAAAATAAAATACAGTTTAAACAAAAATTTTAAACAAACATCAGAGGCTGGGGCAAATGTAATCAGCGATTACATTTACCCCAGCCTCTGTGATTACATTTACCCCCCTGCATGGATTTGGCGGGGTAAATGTAATCACCCCTGCATATTTTTTCCTCATCACTCAAATCAAAATTTCGTAGCAGAACATAATTTCTCTTGTAGAAAAACCTATGGGAACAAAATAACACAACCATACCATTGCTTTTGTGGCAGCAATCTAAAATGAAAAATTTACAGCTACACTTACAATGCAAGGTCAAATGTAGTTAACTTTTAAAATAAGTGTGGCTCTGCAGCTGTATCTTTGGAAACGGTAGGCAATCCTCAAGTGGGTAAATGAAGGGTCTAATTTTTAGGTACCAAAGAAAAAAATGCGAAAAACATCTCAGCAAAAGATACAGGGCGCCTGATTACACTAACCCCGGGATTACATTTACCCCACTTCACTACCTTGTTTTGTCATTTTAACATCCAGATTTCCAATAAACATTTTCCTTACTGTTCTTTGGTCTTTTAAAAATTCTTGTTCGGTTTTAGAAACTTTATTTCTGCATTTATACAAGTTAAAAATCTTTTTTCGCTGGATGGCTTGAATATTTGTAATTTTTTTATAAACCGATTTGATAATTTTCTTTTTCTTTCTTCTTAACATAGTCTCTAATTAACCGACAAATCTCTTGTTCGCTTACTACTTCTAAGGAAGCATTTTGCCAAATGTTTTTTAAAACAAGTATCACACTTTTAGAAACTTCACTCACACTTGGGTCCTTTCCATTATTCTAGTCCTTTTTTATTTGTTTGTACCATAAATATGCTCTCATAACATCACCTTAAGTCGGAAGTATATTGCACTTAAGTTCTGATGGTACTCCAAACACCTCACATTCAATGTCCTTACGCGTGTTAGGCATTTTGCTTATAAATAAAAAATTACACGTTTATTTAATGCAACCGCGCCGAGATAACTAAACTTGTCGAAACGGGAACAGACTTATTGCCGTTGCAGCGGAATTCCGATATCAGTAATACGCGCGGGCTTCTTCGCATTTGTGCTCAATTGAATTGTTTTTAGGATTTTATAAGTTTATTTGTCTCTATTTATGCGTAGAATAGCTACCTAAAATAAAAGTTAAAAAATTATATTTATATTTTTTGTCATTTTTTGTCTAAATTTAACCTCAACTAGGCACCTTAAGATATTATTTCAGAAAGTTAAGATTTTGCCAAACTAATACTACACCAACACGACAACTTTTAATAAATCAGGTCAAACGATATTCGAGAAAAAAGTTTTTCGGCCCAACCTATTAAGCAGGCTTTTAAACAGAATAAATTATTAATAACAAAAAAAAAATAAAAACCAATTATAAAAATTATACATATTTTATTGCAACAACAAATTTTTAGAGAAAAAAACAAAACAACTACAATAAATGTTCAAAATGGCCACCGTTAACCTGAATTCATTTGTTTATTCGCTTATTATACGAACGTCTGATTGTAAAATAAAGATTTGCATTTCTGAACGCCTCTCCAGCATTTTTAAGTTTTTGCAACAGTTCTTCTCAGGTATTTATCTTGGTCTCATAGACAAATGATTTCATATAGCCCCATATACAAAAGTCCAGGGGGTTTATGTCAGGGCTTCGAGGGGGCCAAGGAATATGGTTACCACGACCAATCCAGCGATTAGGAAATTTAGTATTTAGATAATCTCTAACACGTGTGGAAAAGTGTGCTGGAGCACCGTCTTACATAAAGAACATATTTTGTCTTACTTCTAAAGGTATATCATCTAGAAGGTCTGGTAATTGATTTTGCTAACATATGATCACATTACAAGGTATATATTTTCTATGTCATATGCATGTTTGTTTCTAAAATTAAAAACCCTAGTTTGTGTAATGGTGCCTCATCTGGAGAGAGTATTTTGCTTAAAAACATTGGGTCCATGTCTTGCTGGTTACGACAAGATTGGGCAAAACGCAATCCAGGTGGCAGATCAGCGTCTAACAAATCTTGAACGGGCGTAAAGTGGTACGGAAGACCTTATTTTATAAATATTCGGCCAATGGCTGATTTACTTACTGTAGTATCCGCACATAAACGTCTGGTGCTGATTGGTGGGTTCTCAGCTACGCGGACTAATATTTTCTCTTCCTGCTCAGGTGAAATTGTTTTGTTGCCGCCTCCATGGAGCTTGGGACGAAAGGCTCCCGTTTTCCCCCAATCTGTTAAAAAGATTTTGAAAATTTTTAAAATCTGGTTGTATTCTATGTCGATATAGTTCACGATATCTTCTGTGTGCTGCACGGCCACTAAAATTTGTCTGTGCGTAAACGCAAATCATGTCTTGCATTTCTTCGTTAGAAAATAAATTATGTCGGGGCATATTTATTTTTAAAACTCAAATAAAACATGTTTAACGTAAAAAAGAAAAAAAAATACAAACAGTTCCGTAGTTTTAAGAAAGTTTGACAAAATAGACCCTGACAGCAACTTTATTGGATTCTATTATTTTTTATTTTCAAAGCTTACTATAATAAACAATTTTAAGTTTGATTTACTATTTGTCAATTTTAAAATTTTAACTTAGTTACTTTAAATAAAAATAAAACATTAATTTTATTAATAAATAATATTTTCTTTCAAAACAATAAAAAAATACTTGCATTAATAAAGTATACGTACTTACCATTTTTAAAAAAACTAATACGAAGAGGTTTTTGTTCCTCATTAAAAACATAGCCCTACACAGGTGCAATAACAGACAATTGTTTTAACACACTTATGATAATTCAAGAACCACCCTGTATATTTAATATTTCTTAAGAAAACATCTAATCTTAGAATGCTATAAGAAAAAGTATTGATTATAGCTAATATGTATGAAGTAGGTAAGAATTCAATCAAAAATCTTTTACGCATACAATAAAAACTTCTAATTTAAATATCTTGAAACCCGTTGCTATAAGCGACATCTAAACGCTATAACTTTTTTACTTAAAAAAAAAATATGTTTTTAATAGAATCTTGTATACACCGAGGAACAAAAAAGTTAGACCTATTTTAATGTAACGGTAACGACCCAGAGAACACCCTGTATAAAGTTTTAAAATTAAAACCACCAAACCCAATTTTTTGTGCAAAATTATTAATTAGTAGAAATAATAGAAGAAAGTATCATACGTAAATTAGGCATATCACTCACATGCAATAAAAACTTTAAATGCAAAAATCTCAAAAACCGTTGCTCTGAGCGACTTTAAAACAGTATAACTTTTTTACATTAAAAGCACGGTCACCTATGATCCGTGTTAAAAGGATGGGAAAACCATTATTTTACATAAAAACTGGTATACACCGAGGCACAAGAAAAATACACTGATTTTTATGCAGTGGTAGTGGTCCAAGGAACACCCTGTACATTGGAACGGAATTCTTTTGCCAATTTTAAAGAAACTTACACGCTAGTTAGTTTTTGCAAAAACATTAATTAGTAAAAAGGTTATTAAAGAAAATCGAATTGAAAAAATAAAGTTTAACACCCTGTTAATACGAACTTTTGGACAAAGCTAAGTATGCCTAAATTGTAATATTTGACCCAAGGAATCTACAGTTTAACCATGTACCATTAGTTCTGGGACACCCTGTATAATAGATATGCAAACCGAAATATTTTATTTTGCTGTGTTTCTGCATTTAAGAGTCAACATGGTTAATTTAACGAATTATTGTTTTTTTAGTTATAGGAATAAAGCTTAATTTATATTTAAGACCTACAGTTGACATTCAATAAAAATATGTTTTTTCTTCAAAACCAAACCAAACTGAGCTATGTTGTGTAGCAAATTTTGTTTTTCCTAACCCCTAACCTCCCTGAAGGATTGTTTTTAATTTTTTTAACGGGTCAACACATAATCTTATATCCCAAGCCTACTTAGCTCAGAGATAGGATTTAAACATAATAATTAATACTGACATATTATCAATGGCGCACCCAGGAATATGTCCTGGGGGGGGGGGCAAGGCCTCATGATGGCGTATTTGATACTTTTTTATCTTTTCATTCATGAATTATGTGGAAAATATCTACAAAAATCTTAGGCTTGGGGCAGTGGCGCACCCAGGAATATGTCTTGGGGGGGGCCGAAGCCTCACGATGTCGAATTTTTTGTGTTTTTTTTTTCTGAAATATGTAAAATGCCCCGCACCTCCCCCCCCCTGGGTGCGACCATGCTTGGGGGGTCCCGGGCCCCACACTTCTGAGTGCGCCCATGATATTATATATATATTTGAGGTCTATCATTTTAAGATAAAAATTAAATTTTACCACATTTCTCGGAAAGCTATTAAACAAGATTTTTATTTGAATGGTATTTTAACTAAGACGTCCCACTTCGGTAGCTCCTATCTAGCTCCTGCTTCCGCGACATACATGATTAAATATACGTTAATTAAAGCTTTTTTTATCTACCTCTTGCCTGTAATAAAAGATACGTATTTATAACGTATACCGGGTGCGTATTACGCCTGGGTGGGCCAAAAAAAAACTTGCAGTAATTTTATTTGTTAATTTTTAAGTAAGTACTTGAACGAAAAAAAAAACAAACGCTGTTAGATATTAAAAGGATCTACAAAAGTTCTAGCCAGATCAAAAAATTCTGTTATATTCTTAAATAAAATCGGCGGATAAGTTTTTTTGAGATATGACAATTATCATAAACCCTTAAAAAATATTTATTTGATCTATTGTATTGATATACCCCTACCAGATTAAAATAAAATTAAAATAAATTCTGACATTGAACATACCATAAATTAAGTCCTAACAGGAAAAACCTTTCTTTCCCTTTTAACGCATTTCAAAGACAAAAATTAGTATAATGCCTGACCCACAAGTCAAAATAGTTATGTTGTCTATCCATTTGCGTTATCAGAGGCTTTTACTTGGCGGTGGACTAGGTGTATTTTATAGGCAGCCTCAAACTGCCTGCCTAAGGGATTGTTATTAAATCCTTCCTTACTCCGGAAGACACTAAATATAAGTTCCATATCGATGGTCTAGTACACAAATTTATGTTTTGAGTTAAGGTCATGGCACCAGTACCTGACACTATTAGGTTAGAAAATTATTTATTATTTTTTATTGATTAAAGCAGGTAAATAAATTCGAAAAACAAAGTTTTAGTGTAAGTTTTACTGTTTATTTTTGGTAAATATACAAAAACAAATTCAAAATGTTTACCTAAGTTTTAAAAAAATTTTTTTTTACAAAATGCATTTTTCCCTGTAGGTGACAGATGAAAATTTTAAGGACACCAGTTGGTGACATCAAAGGGGCCCAACACCTGACACCTGACTGATAAATAATGACATAAGTATTTATTTAAAAAATATAGAAAAAACTTATAAGCTATGACAAAAACGTACTAATTATGATAAAAACTAAGTACAGTTTTTAAAACAGTTCCTTCAAATCGGAAATTGGTGCGCGAAATACATACTTTAACCTGTCTCCAGATTGGACAACCTGGGGGTTTTCTAATTTTCCCAGGATTTGATTAAATGAAATTGTGGAAATATATATTTGCATCCCATAACTAATTACTCTTTAGGAGCTTTTTGTTGTACAATGCAAACATAAACAAACTTTTGGGAATTTCTTTTGCCTCACAAAAATGATACTAAAATGAAGTCTCCATTTTGTAACATATTTAAACTGTCTATTTTAGTTAGGTTTTATTGATGGTTCTCTGTATCTTGATCTTCATCTTCAAATTCTTCATTCCATTCAGAATTTTCAGACTCTGCATATTCTATGATCTCACTCTCTTCTGATTCTGACTCCGAGTTATTTATTTGTTTAACATTTTTCTTTTATAATAGTTTTTCAGTCTTAGCTGCTTCGCGTTTTTCTTTCCTCTCAATTTTTAATTGTTCTTTTTGTTCTTTCTCTTGCTGTTTCTTTTTATTATACTCTTTCCATGAATCAGAGGTTACAACCGATGGTATATTTTCTTTTTTCTTCTTTTTATTCAAAGATTCGTTTTTTATTAATGGCCTGAATAAGGCTTTTTTAAAAGGCGATGGCACATATTGTTTTGGTTCAATACTAATGTTTATATTAACTGGTGTCACAAACAGTTTCTCTTGAGAATCATCTGTAGTTTGTGTTGAGTGAACAACTGATACATCTATACCATTTTAAAATTTTTCTGCAGTATTTAAATTTTTTTCGGTTCTTTCGTTTAACACGGCTTTTACAGTACCTAATTTTTCTTCTTGATTTTCCTCTGCTTCTTCATGTGTAACATTCTCCACCACCTGGTCATTAAGCAATGTTGTTTCTTGTTCTTTTTTAGATGCATTCACTTTTTCGCAAACTTTCTTCCACAGCTGATGTAATGATTTATCTTCATTTATGACCGTGAAAATTCTGAAATTTTTTCGTCGCCTATAAGTTACCAAGTGTTAACTTAAAAGACACCCAATCTACATTTTGCAAGTTTTCTCCAGGACTAACTTCGGGATTGTTATTTTCACTTGGATCTCAAAGCACGCATTTACGAAAATCATTCTTTGCAATCTCTGGAGTAATTCTTTCCTTTAAAACTTTTTCTAGCAATGGCGCAAAATTATGTTTCTTGAGTTCCAACATATTATTTTCCAATCTCCATTCCAGAACTTATTCTTTCCAGGCACCCTTTAATGATCTGAATATGGCTACATCCATTGGTTGAATTAGGTAAGTTGAGTTTGGAAAAAGGACGATTAATATTATGCCCTTTTTAGTACAAAAATTACTTAGCGGCAAAGTCAAATGGGATGCGTGGCCATCCACAAATAAAATAATGGGCAAAGGTACTTTAGCAATTTCTGTCAGCCAAGGGCAAAATACATTGGTAATGTATTCAAAGAACCCCTCAGCTGTCATCCAACCACTCTCGGACCGACCAAGTCCCCATTTTTTCGGAACACTTTCGGCCAAAACTGCTGGAATTCTAACATAGCGAAATATTACCAATGGTGGACCCATATTCCCTGCAGCGTTACAGGTTCGCTAGACAGTAAGGCACTCCTTTTCATCATTTCCAGCTGCTTGGTATACAGATCGGTCCCCTCTTTTGGACAAAACTTTCAGTCCTTTTGGGTTTAAATAAAACGCGGACTCATCAGCGTTAAATACCCTGGTAGGGTCCTGAAGAATGTACAAATAATTTGCCTCTGACAAGTAACTATGAACTTCAGAAAACCAGTTTCTAATTTGTGGCTCAGTTACATTTTTCCTGCTGTTTAGAATAAATTTGGTTATCACCTGCATGAAGAATGGATAAAATTCCTTGCAGATCAAAAGATATTGCCTAAAAGTATTGCCCTTTTCTGCTTGTGACCTTTTTTTATTATCTGCTTTCATTTTTTTATTTAAACTGGTGAGAGGAGTATATTTATGATTGTTCATTATGCAATAAGTATATCTAAAACATTTATGTAGGGCACCTAGGAATAAAAACAAAACTTTTTTAGTTACATACATTATATAACATAGATATTATAAATAAAAAACACCTATATTATAACAGTCTATTCTGTATCGCTATCATCACTTAAATCAATGTCTATCCTTAAGAAATCCAGTGCTTCCTTACTAAATGACTTTTTTTCTTATATTTTTTGGTTTTATGCTGCTCAAGTAGGGGTCTGACGTCAACAAAAGTCTATTTAAAACATCTTCATTGCATTCTTTCCTTGAAAAGTTTTGCGAGAAATTTTCCCTGTAGTGGCGAAAGTGTTTATTTCTGGCTTCTGCAGCTTCCTCCGATAACTGGCCGATTAGTAATAAAGCCTGTGTTATAACACTTGCCGAGTGTGTTAAAATTGTATGTACAGTTGGGGACATAGGTTGCTATGGATATAAATTTACATAGTGCTTTGCTGTTTCCATAGTGTGCATGGAGAATTTTTCTACGTCTATTTGGAAACCAGAAGATAACACTTCCAATACTATTTTCAATTTATTTATTAAATCGAAGTCTACTCCTGTTATAGCAGCTGCTTCGTCTGCATTGGTAAAAAATCTGCGTGAAGTATTATCATCAATGGTATTACCGTATCCAGCTTTCGGAATATCCACCAGCAAACCCATTTTCGTTCAAAATTCATTTTGAATGTTTTGTTTCGCAGTTTCAATTTTTGTTTGGTCACTATTTAATGTACTTTGTATGATAAATGTAGCAGAAATTCAAAAAACCTAATTCTGGCGTGCAATTCCAAACTGAAGCGTTTCCGGGTTTTCAGTGCTCTCCTTTGTCAAATCATTAGCAGCGCATTGTCGAATTTGTGTTAGTGGCAGCATTACACACTTTACCATCCATTGTTGGTAGTAATTTGTGTTTTATTTCAATATTTTGTCTAAAGTTTGTCACTTGCAGATTTCCACGTATTCAATTTCCTCATTAATGTCTTTGTTTTCTTTAACAAATTGCATTCTGATAGGCCTGCAAAATTTTGGTGACGATGGATTAGAGTTTTTTCATATAATTTTTTTTCCACAAATCAATCTTACTGGCAGCAGGGAACTTAGAAAAATGTTAGCATCAATGTCGCTCTCATCTTCAAATTTTTGCTTATATTCGCATTGCTTGGACCCATCACAATCCCACTTAAATATAAGCACGAATTCGTGATTTTCACTTTGAATATTCTCGAAAACTGGTTCCAAATATTTACACAGCCGCAAAGTTGTATGATTGACCAAATCTTGCAATTTAATCTCGGCAAAAGTTTCGCCTATACTTTTAGGTGGGTAACATTCCTGTTTAGCTTTCTGCACGTACTTATAATATGGATATACATCTCGGTTGGCCTGACGAATCACCTCATATTGACTCATAGTCAAATTAGCTTCGACGAATATTGCCAAAGCATCTTTTGGCGAGTGTTTTTTCGTAGAAATGATTTGCTTACCAATAGCAGCTAATTGACGAATCTTTGCTGCGCTAGTGGGAGATTTTGTAATATCTTTAAATAAATTCGTTGTGTCAATATTACCTGCAGCTCGCTGACTCATCTGAGTCGCGTATGTCAACTTATCAAGAGGGACATTTGTTTGAAGCTCCATTGTATTGCGCCATTTTGATCGGCCACTTAATTTCTTAAAATCTTTAATTGGTCGACCTTTGGAACTACGAGGAACTGGGGCAGCAGGTAATTAAATTTCTTCATTTAGCCATTCTTGATGCTTTTCCAAGAAACGACTTTCTGTACTATTGCTAGCGAGCCATTTACGCTTATAAACTATTTTATAATTCTTGATAATACTTTGAAGTACATCAATTTTCTCAGGGGGGCACTTTGTAATAGTCACTCACTTTTTTTCTAAATCTTTTAGTTTTTCATCAAAAAGTCGTTTTGGGCTTTCTCTCATTAGGTCATGAAGTTGCCTTCGAGTCATAAATTTTAGGGAATCTGCAGGAACTTCGACAGAAGCTGGAACAAAAGAAAAAAAATATTACCAAATAAGAATATGTAGAAATTAGCCCAAATTGACTTAAGATTTATGTGGACCATAAATTGCTCTAATCGCGCGAAGCACTTGCCTCATAGAACGCTCATTTTCATAATACAGCTAAACAATTTGTAGACGCTGTGCCGGGCTATATCTTTCCATGATGAATTGTCAAACAACACTGAAAACGACTACCGCGATTGAACGTTTGACAATTTCATTTGTCAAAAAATCGCTACTTGAAACACTACCTCTAAATGAATCACCCGATACTTGACTAGGTCATCCGAATACCACGTTAGACCTCTGCCAAATGCACTGTGTTCAACTTTCACATATACGGTTTGTAAATATATTTTGTATTGTACTTCTTTATCGTCCTCTTCAACATAATTATGATTTTCTGTAGTTAACAGTCTGATGCCAGATCCACAAGTTAAAATAGGTATGCTGTCTAACTCTACTGCATTTGCGGTGTCTTTTACTTGCCTGGCTGAGGGATTGTTAATGAATCCTTCCTTACTTATTTACACTAAATATAAGTTCTATAGGGTCCTGTAATAATTTGTAATTTGTATCTTTGAAAGGGGTTCCCTTCCCTCAAAAGTATAATGGCGTCACTTTGGGTGGCAACCCTAACCTTTATTTTTTCTTTTACTTAATCAATGCGTCGCTTTTTCAATTTCGTAGCCATATGCAAACCTTTCGAACTCTGCTTTTCTTCCTGCGGACAAATGAAATCCCACTTAATTTGCCTTTCATTGCCATCTTTAATGTCAGTCACAGGCCCAAAATATGATATAAACAGGCTCCTTCGTCACTGGATGAGAAAAGTGTATTTTTTAGTTATTGATGTCCCCAAAATTCACTCCCAGTTCTTCTGTTGTTGAAAGTTTTATCGGAGTTCCATCATCTATTACTAAGCCGGCTTTTTCTGTAGCGCACAGACCTATAAAAAAATAGCCCACAGGCACTTTCCAGGATCCATTTACACATGTTACCAGGAAAACTATGACTTTCGTGTCCAGTCCGAGGATGGCTTCGATTCGATATCAACGAATCCAGTAAAATAAATTGCTGTCCACTCAACTAGCTTCCTTATTGACATTTTGTCAAACACTAAATTGCATAACAAGGGTTGTGTACCATATTTACTTTTTAATTAAAAAAATACTTGATTATGTGAGTAACAAAAAAATTATTATTACTTATAGAACGTTATAAGTTGAAAATTGAACTAAAAATATTGCATCTCCTCTTCTGCCAAGATTTGGCTCCAGAAGGGGCATTATTTTAGCGTTTTCGGAGACCACACTTTCATCTTCCACCTCTGGCCAGTAGAATATAGGTTTCGAATACACCTGTAAAAAAAATTCAACGAATAAATAAAATATTCCTTGGCTCACAGAAGGTCTGAAAAACATTTTGTAAAGTTTCACATATCAAAAGTTACTTTTTAAATTAAAAAAAAATACTCACTTACCCTAGAAACCCACTTACCCCACCTAACCTTAGTGTAAAACAAAATTTCAATTAATGTTTGGAAGATCTACAGGGTGAGTTGAAAGAAAATTGTTAAATCGAAAATGACATACATGTGCATCTAAATTAATAGTAATTGAGGAGCAGAAGAACAAAGGGGCTAAGTGCCACTTTTCCTAAAAACGAGATTTTTACATAGAAAGGTTCTATGGGCCATCGACTATATCCTATCAAACGTGCAAAGTCGCAGGACTACTAATTTCGTAAGCAATCGGTCAAATAGACCGCACTTCCGGCAAGTGATCGGTCATTTTCGTCATCAATTTTTTAAATATCTCCATTTAATAGTTTTGGCACCTAGCTCCTTTGTTACTTCTGCTCCTCAATTGTAAAGTGATAAAATAACTGCAAATAGCATAAATAAGTCAAATAATAAAAACCTATATATAAAATAAATAAATAAATAATTTTAAATTTAAAATAACTCAATCATTCAAATATATTGTTCCCAAAACCGACACGGCATTACCTCTTTGAACTGCCAAACTTTAATTATTAAAATAAAAATTCCTAGATTGCTTCTAATGTTTGATAAATTTTGAAAAAAAAATTAATCAAAGATTTTGCTTTATTTCCAAATGTTTCTACAACAAAAGGTATAAAATGTACATTCTTTTCTGCAAAAATTAAATGCTTTTCTCGAAAGTAATTTAATTATATTTTTTTAATACTCTTATAAGAAAAGTTAGTTGTTTTTCATAAAAAAAAATATTTGGGTTGTGATGTTGTTATAACAAGAATAAAATAGTGTAAACTTTTTTCAGTTCGTCACATCTTTTTTAATATAACCCCCATTTAACAGACAGCTTTCAAGGGGTCTTCACGTCAATTATTTAATCATTACTTTTTTAATGTTTAACCGATTTTTAGAAATTTACAAACTGCGACTTTTAGAATAAAGAAAACATTTTCCGAAAATTTAAATTCAAGGTTTTTAAAGTTTTGTTTTGACGTGCGTTAGGATTTTTTTTATAAATACAATTTTTTTTTGTTTTGTTTGTTGTAATACTTTTTAGGGACCAATTTTTACTCTAAATGCAACAATAAGTTATGCCTTGTTATGTTATAAATGAATAAATATTAATAAATTATGGCGAATCGTGAAAGGATCGAAAGGATTTTTTATTTAATTCTGATATCTTAATAAGGGCCTAACCGATTTTTATGATTGATAGGCCAAAAAAACGAGGGTAATAAATAATAAAAAAAAACAGTTTTTTAAATACGATTAAAGATTTCGTATTTTTGCCATTCAACGACACGACGTTTGTTTTTTAAAATTCGGTCAAGTATTTGAAAAGTTATTGATAAATAGATAGATGGAAGTTTTTTGATCCACCCGGTACTTGGCGGAACATTAGATATGTACTTAGCTTTATTTCTAGTTTAAATTTTATTATATTATTGTACGGAGTGTCTCAGTATTCTCTGCGGTTGCCTTTTATCTTTTCCAACCTTTTTCTCTCCCCAAAACAACAAAATACACAACACTTGTGTTTTGTAGTGAAAATTGTTTAATGCTTTCTTCATCACTTACGGAAACAGTGTCGCTCTTTGACGAAAAAGAGCCTGATGAAATTTGTATTAAATTATCTCTACAAGTATCTTTAAAAATGTTGAACTCCCCACCATCTATACAGTTCGTTATTTTTAAATGCTTAAGTAAATTAATCACACTGCACAGTTTAAAGATAGCCCGGAATGTACGGGCTGTTGGATTTCTGTTATATCCTCCTTTTTGTCTATATCTTAAAAACTGGTTCTATAAAGCATCTTGGTAAAGATTCCTGGTCATGAGGTAACTAAGGCTATTTTCCTATTTCTTGTAATACATGGTGGCCTACTTTGCCTTTCACTCTTTTATATCCACTTTTGTCAAAGAGGAAATGTGTCATTATCCTTTGTCAATGCAGCTTTGCATGGTTTGATAGTAGATTTGTGGTGGCTATTTAATTCATCAAACCATTTATCTACCACTTCCACAAATTTGGCAGTGTCTGATGCTTTTATGCTTACTTCCTCAGTACGCAGTTTTTAAAGCTGAACATACACTATTGCTCAGTAATTGAGTGGCATAACTCACTTTCATTTTGACAAAATCTCCTGGATTGATACGTTTTCCAGTGATTTTCAATATGGACCTCCCAGTATGTATTTTAATCTGTCTGATTATATAGGAAATCACCAGTGAGCAAATTATTACGAATTGATTTTATTAAGTGTGGAGGATCAGATAGGGCGACATATCTTCCTCTCATCAAACAACGCTTTTATACTTATAATACGTGATAGAGCCAAAGCCTTTCGTCAAGGTCACTTAAGCAGGGCGCCCACTGAAAACGCACAGCCAGCCCCGCACGGCCGGCAATCAAAGGTGAAAGAGGTGGGATTAGCGAAAGAAATATTCGCAAAATGAGTAGTTCGTCTGCAGTCTGTGCTCAAGTGGAGTACGAATAGAAAGCCAGGAGAAAAAGATAATTATTCACGGGGAGTTTCATAACTTATTTTCGGATTTGTAGGCTGATGATAAAAAATTTAAGTACCTTAGAATTTAAAGTGGCAAGTTTTACGAACTTCTAGATATCTTGATATTGAGGAAACAAGATACCAATTTTTGAAGAGCTATTTCACCAGAAGAACTCCTAACAGTAACATTAAAGTCAGTCCATTGTTACATGATTCTTATATACAAAACGGTTCACAGATACACTGACTAGATCATTAGGGACTTATTGCAATAGTGCCGGGCACTATAATGACAGTTTCGCATTATAAGAACAGCTGTCTTCTTTCAAAATTAGGCCATTGTGTATTATAAGAGCCGGAATTAATAGTGACGCCACTATCAATGGAAAATAAACGACTGGATTTCTAAATTCGACTTTGCTATGTCAATTTTGAAAGATCAACTGTCAGTTTTTAATGCAAAACTGTGAATATAGTGCCCGGCACAATTTGTGCCTGGCTTTATTGCAATATGTCCCTATTAGCTGTATCTTATAACTTACGACTCTTCCTGTCGCCGCAGATCATGTCGGCAATTTTTGCCCTCTTGAAGAACACCAAGCGTGGCGGGCCGGAGCGCGCTTTACAAAATATGCCGGCCGTGCGAGACGGGCTGTGCGATTTCAGGTGGCGCCATGCTTTAGGCGGCGCCTTAACGCGAACGTAGGAGCGGATGGTTTCCGCGTCCAACGCAAAGTATTTTAGCTCACACATATACTATAGTAGTGTGAGCTATGGTGATCCTAATTTTTTCGAGAAAAAAAAGTTGCTCCGATTTCAAAAATTTTTATATATCTTTGCGTTTCAGAAGATTTTGAAACTTTTTTGTCGCACCGTCTGTCTGTCTGTCTGTCTGTAACGACCAACGCGCATAATTCAAAAACCGCTTGCCCGATTTTAATGAAATTTGGCACCTAGGCTGGGTCCTGGGTCGAGATGGTCCCATTTAAAAATGAACAAAATCCACCCAACACAAACCAAATAAAAGGGTGGGGGTAGATTTAAAAAATTAGAGTTTATGTAAATATATGGCGTGTGTGATATCAAACGAAAGCTAATTGAGTCTGGAGTTAAACAAAATAGATTTTTGTTTAAAAAAGGGTGGGGGTAAATTTCAAAAATTAGAGTTTACGTGAAAATATGGCGTGTGTGATATCAAACGAAAGGTAATTGAGTCCGGAGTTAAACAAAATACATTTTAGTTTTTGGTTTTTTTAGGGGTGGGGGTAGATTTCAAAAATTTGAGTATAAGTCAAAACATGGCTTGTGGGGTATCACACGAAATGTAATTTAGTCTGGAGTTGAATAAAATATATTTCAGTTTTTAGTTATATTAGCTCACACGTACACTATAACTATAGTAGCTAGTGTGAGCTTAGGGGCCCATATATTGGCAGAGTATTTTACAGATATTTGCCAAGCGGAGTTACAGAACAAAAGTAAAAATTCAGTGACTCATTGCACATCATTTCTGATACCGGTAGAGATTTTATGGTTAAGTATAAACATCAACTTAAATTTTGAACAAAACGTAAAACGCTAAATGGGATGCTAAAGTGTTTAGGTACCTATTTAAATAATGCTTATGCAAAAATCATCATGATTGTAAAAATAACAAACATATATATATATATATATATATATATATATATATATATATATATATATATATATATATATATATATCTAACTTTTATAGTTTTGGATATACGCAGAAAATTATTAAGTATAAAATCTACAGGATGAGTAAAAAAAAATAAAAGTTTATGTAAATTTTTGCCATTTGCAAATGTCATACTTTTAATTCACATGCCTAAATATTAAACTTTTAGTCATTATTTTTTTGCTTTATGACGAATAATAATTTTACAAGAGCCAAACGCAGAGAAGGGTGGGACTTCCTCTACCATTCACACTTACTACGAAAAATATAAGCACGATATTTGGATGTAAGCTTAAATATAGACGATAAAAATGCGTGTGAAGTTGCCTATCAGGCAAAAATGTGATTTTTTGTGATTTTAGTTTTCAGTCATCTTATACAAGGGTCCATTAAAATATTATGTAACGCTTAAAATAATTCTATTTTTAGTGCATGTTTAGTTCATATCCTGGTGATTAATAGACACTTCATTTAACTGTATATTTCGCCCCAAAGAATAGAAGTGGTACTTTTCATCCCGAACCGAAAAGTTTCATCAAAAGATTTATTATACAGGATGTAATTTAAATGATGCATCAAACTTTAAAGAATAGCGGGGAAGGTCGAAAGTTGAGACAAAAAGTTCAAAAAACTTTATGTCAAAAGTTTTTTGTTTTGAAGTTATAGCATTTATCGTTTTTGGAGAGTACAGAAAAACTGAATTTTAAAAATGTCAAATAATTTTGTTGTCGACTCATTATTGAAAATTATAGGTTACGGGAATACAGTGTGGCCATATAACCTTTGCAATAACTATAAATTTGTCTTATATAAACACAGAAAATAATAAAAACAGAAAATAGTAATACTACATTTACTAAAAAAATTTTTTTTGAAAATTTCTTGTGTAATAATTTTGAATATTTAATGACAAATTTCACAAAACTGTGATTGCCTGTTGTAATTTTTAAGGAATACTTAAACAAAGTTATTTGAAGCAAAATGTAAAAGAAATAAAATCTTTCTTTTAACATTTTCTACTACCCGTTAAAGTTTGGTGCATAATTTAAATTACACCTTGTATACTTGATTGATTTGATCAAAATACTTATATGTATGCAGTACGCTATATTTTGCACTTTTTTGTCATATAGGTATCGAAAAAGAAATTATTCCGCACGTTAAATATAAAAATTGAGCTTTTGATTATTTTTAGGATAAAAAGTACAGTTCTGTTCAATATTTTTTACAACCAAAGCAGTTTATTGTTCACGTATTGGTTTGGTTAGTTGACATCATACTATCGGAAACTCTTTAGCCAGAATCTAACGGTTTGTGATTTGCAAAATCTTGTTTGTGTTTGCCGATTCGTCACGGTCCAATTTGCCGCGGGGACAATTCGTCGCGGTTAACGCGAGAATTTTTGTTTATAGGCCAGTCAGTAGAGCAAAAAAAGACCCCCAGCTTGCAAAAGGTGGTGAATTCGCGAGTTTGACATATGTTCACATTGGAGTCCTAAAAAAAATAGAGTTTTCGACCTTGAGGGGGGGCTCACCCCGCTTGGATGTGCACAAAAAGGTTTTTTTTAAATTACTTGGTCCCTGTACATTTTAGAAAAAAGAGTTTTAGACAAAAGTTAAAGACAATAAAATTTCCTACAATAACGCTATTGTACGTTTTTTTTGTCAAACGAATGGTTTTCGAGTTATGACGCTAAACATTTCGCCGTCATTTTGGATTTTGACCAATGTTTTTATTTTGTGACAAAATAAATATCACAGTTCTTTCTCTGCCTGGTACCCTTGCTGAGATACGAACCCTGAAGTTTTAGCGGTACCGGGTGTATGTCTTTCCATAGTAAATGCAAAATAAACCTAATTTTCCCTGTACCAAAAACCCACTAGATACATATCGTTTTAAAGATAATTTTATTTTCAACAATATAGAGTTAAACAAGATTTTTTAGAAAGCTTAGTTTTTAAGAAAATTAAATAAAACAAATTAAATATAACAAAAAAAAATAAACTCAATATGCGGACGCCCCTGGAGTGCCAATAATAGCTTTAACACAACTTTGTGATACGTAGTTTGAAAGAACATTTTATTTTCTTTAAAAAGGTGTTTTTCCTAAACTAATTCTTTTTCGTGATCTTAAAAATGAACCCTAATTTATGAATGCCAATTAAGTGCTAATGGTGTACTTGGCCCACTTCGGTGATACATCGTTTAAAAGATAATTTAATTTTCTATAATAAAGTTGATTGCACAGTTTCTGTAAAATGCTTATCTTTTGAAAAAATTAACTGAATAATTTCGGTTTATTTTGCATTTACTATAAAAATACATAGGAAACAGGTGTACTGCTAACACTTCAGAGTTCGGATCTCAGCAAGGGTACTATCCAGAGTACTTAATGATGTCTCATTTTCTAGGCTATTAGTTGGTCTTTATTTTATGTTGTTACAGAGGAGCCAGCCTGTCCCCCCCCCCCTTAAGGTCGAAAACTCAAACTTGTTTTCAGGAGTCCACGAACATATGTCAAAATCACGACTACACCCCCTTTGGCAAGCCAAAATTCTATAGCGACTGGACTATTAATGAGAATGGCGTTAGCAATTTCTTCAAACGGTTTTATTTAGCTTGACTCGGTATATTTGTTTATAATTTTAAAAAAAAGTTTCCAACTAAGTACTTGGTAGGTGACAATACAATTCGCATTGTTTTCTTACACAAAAAAAATTAAAATGGCGGATCCAAAATGCTTTTATTTGTAAAACTCAAACTTAAACCATCGTGGTGATTAAGGTCACTTAATACAGTTTTTGACTCATTAAGCAACCTGACCAACACCAGCCTATCCAAGCAACCTAACCAACTAACCTAATCAACGAACCTAACCCACCTAACCATCCAATCAACCTAAAGAATCGCCAATATCAATAAACACAAATTCTCAAGGCGAATTGTCTCGCGGCGTATCGCACCGCGGCGAATTCTTTCCATGGCGTATCAAACCGCGGCAAATGGGCCTTCGCGAATTGTCTCATCCCCGCACGGCTCAGTAAATACAAATGAATAAACCAATTGAAGGATCCAGTGGAAAAACGTGAAGTAGTAATACACTAAACCTTACAGGGGATAAACAATGAGATCCCACTAAAAGCTACGGCTAAAAATAGGCAGCACTGTGGAAAAATATTGAGACTCCCACTTGAAATTTCGCTTTACTCAACTTTTTGAAAAATTGAATCTCATCGTTTTTACACTGGACCCTTCAATTGTATCGGACGCAGTTGTCAGTCGCCACTGAAACTTGTTGACAAACTACCAAAAACCGTTGGATTGCGGCTTTTTACGAAATTGTATACTTTGCATCGTTATGTTCAAATTTTGGGAACATAAAGTACACTTCCTTATAGGGAAAAAAACTCAAAACTTGTATATAAATTTTTATTTATTTTAAAGTTACACGCCTATGAATATTATTTTAAGATAACAATAAAAATAAATTCGTAAAGTAAATAAATAATGATTTCAATTAAGTAAAGGTCAATTAAGAGTATTCTCCTTGTTGAATGTAGGCTTGTGCCCGTGAGCCAACAGATGATTTATCCGGATTATAGCGCTTGCTTTGTAGTAGTCGTTCGCAAGGGCGCACCCAGGGGGGGGCCCGGGGCCCGGGCCCCCCCCAAGCCTTAGATTTTTAATATATTTTCCACATATTTGATGATAAAACATGAAAAATACCTTAAAATTTGACATCAGGAGGCTTCGGGCCCCTCCCAAGCCCAAGCTGTGGCGTAGTTGCGAAAAGACATGACGACCTTTTTTTTTTTTGGCCGCCACTTTTTTGAGGGCGCGCTTTGTAGCTGTCGGGGCCCCCCCCAAGACACATTCCTGGGTGCGCCACTGGTCGTTCGGCAGCCTACTGTATACGCTCCATATAATATTTATAGGCGTGTAACTTTGTAACAAAAAAAATGAATATACATGTTTTGCGTTTTTTTTTACTTAAAAACATTTGTACTAAAATTTCTTAAAAAGTCTTTGGGAGTGGAATACCAAGTGCTCGATAAAAACATGGGTCTCTAGCCCTCTGTTCGTAAGCTCGTATTTCCTATAGTTTTGCAAGTTAGCCTAAGTTTTAAAGTCCCGTCACTCTACCACTTATTAATTTAAATTGTTTGTTTTCGATAAGTAGGATATTAAAAGCAAAAGAGGCACAAACTTTTACAAAAACTCCAATAGGTACAGTATTGACATAAACTAGATTGTAAATAAATCTGGTCCTGTACCAACTTTCAAAGAACAAGTGGTGCATTTGAAAACATCGATCCAGGTCGCGATAAGGTCACTCATCCTAAAGCAAGCTTTACTAAGGTCACTTATCCTAAAGCAAGCTTTACTAAGGTCACACATCGTAAAGCGAGCTTTACAGGTAGCAAAGCCGGACTTTAATTTTCTATTTTTGGGTTATAATTCTTGACGCCTTCCTCGGTTCCGTATTGGCGGATAGTTCTTATTTTAAAAATTTGGTTGTAACACAATCTAAAGATCTATTTTGCAACATAACTTTATTTCTAAATATATACATTTATATAGTTTGGGTTCCTTCAGACTGTGTAAAACAAGATCTTTAAAATAAAGCCGAGTCGCCAATGCAAAACCGAGGAAAACATATCAAAAATAATAACCAAAAAATGGAATATCAATATCAGGCTTCGCTTCCTATAAAGCTTGCCTTTCCGATGAGTGTCCTTAAGCTTTACAGGTACCGAAGCCTGACTTTAATTTTCTATTTTTGGGTTATAATTCTTGACATGTTTTCCTCGGTTTCGTATTGGCGGCTCGTTCTAATTTTAAAAGTGTGGTTTTAACACAGTCTGAAGATCTATTTAATAGTAATAGAGTTTCAAGATACTTTTTTGCAGCATAACTTTATTTCTAAATATATAAATTTATATAGTTTAGGTACCTGCAGACTGTGTAAAACAACATCTTTAAAACCAAACCGAGTCGCCAATGCAAAACCGAGGAAAACATGTCAAAAATAATAACCAAAAAATAGTAAATCAATGTCTTCGCTTCCTATAAAGCTTGCCTTTACGATTAGTGTCCTTAGGTCTCGGTGCTCGTGTTTTGACGATTTTCCTCATAAAACCATGGCTTTTTGTCCAGTTCTTTATACTTTTACACAGTTTATCTACAGAATTTCAAAGGTCATTGAACCTGACTGGCCAACTGTAATCAGATTAAAACATCTACGTCACGTAATGGAAACCCGATGACGCATCTACAGTCGCACAGTGGGGCAAAATCGGAAAAAGATGGCCAAAACCTAATCCATTGAGAAATCTCATAAAAATGAACAAATATTGCTTAAGTAAAAATAAAAAGATTTTTGCATGAATTTTTTAATTGTACAGGGTTTCCCAAAATAAATGGTAACCATATTTAGAACATATTCTTAATCTATTTCCCTAATAGTTTAAGAAGCCTAATAAAAATGAGGAAACATTATTTTAATAATGAGAAAAATATATTTTAACATTTAATAGATAGTACAGGGTGTCCTAAATTAAACGGTAACTATAGTTAAGAACATATTCAAAACATAAAATAACACATAACTATTAATCATCTTCAGACTCTGCCACGGAATCTTCGCTTAACGAGTTATCCAGTTGAGGTGACAGTATCTGTGGAGGTGATAATAAGCTCAAAACGTCTTTCTCAAAAGATTTCGAATTTCGTCTAGGAAGTTTCCTAATTGTAGATATGACTGGATCCGAACATAAAAGAAGTCTATTGAAAACATCTTCTAAATTCTGCTTTCGGGAAGATTTACGAGCAAAACCTTCCCTGTATTTCTTCACATCCTTATTTAAAGCTTCTTAAGCTTCTTCGCTTAGTTGGCCAATTGGGATTAAAAAATGTTTTGATTATATCACTTGAATGAATTAAAACCTTATGCACAGTAGTGGGCATGTTGTACCAAGGATATTTTTCCACTAATAGTCTTGCTGTAGTTAAAGTATAATCCTTGAAACTTTCACTATTTTAATAATGAGAAAAATATATTTTAACATTTAATAGATAGTACAGGGTGTCCTAAATTTAACGGTAACTATAGTTAAGAACATATTCAAAACATAAAATAACACATAACTATTAATCATCCTCAGACTCTTCCACGGAATCTTCGCTTGACGAGTCCGGATCCAGTTGAGGTGACAGTATCTGTGGAGGTGATAATAAGCTCAAGACGTCTTTCTCAAAAGATTTCGAATTTCGTCTAGGAAGTTTCCTAATTGTAGATATGACTGGATCCGAACATAAAAGAAGTCTATTGAAAACATCTTCTAAATTCTGCTTTCGGGAAGATTTACGAGCAAAACCTTCCCTGTATTTCTTCACATCCTTATTTAAAGCTTCTTCGCTTAGTTGGCCAATTGGGATTAAAAATGTTTTGATTATATCACTTGAATGAATTAAAACCTTATGCACTGTAGTGGGCATGTTGTACCAAGGATATTTTTCCACTAATAGTCTTGCTGTAGTTAAAGTATAATCCTTGAAACTTTCACTATTTTAATAATGAGAAAAATATATTTTAACATTTAATAGATAGTACAGGGTGTCCTAAATTAAACGGTAACTATAGTTAGGAACATATTCAAAACATAAAATAACACATAACTATTAATCATCCTGAGACTCTTCCACGGAATCTTCGCTTGACGAGTCCGGATCCAGTTGAGGTGACAGTATCTGTGGAGGTGATAATAAGCTCAAAACGTCTTTCTCAAAAGATTTCGAATTTCGTCTAGGAAGTTTCCTAATTGTAGATATGACTGGATCCGAACATAAAAGAAGTCTATTGAAAACATCTTCTAAATTCTGCTTTCGGGAAGATTTACGAGCAAAACCTTCCCTGTATTTCTTCACATCCTTATTTAAAGCTTCTTAAACTTCTTCGCTTAGTTGGCCAATTGGGATTAAAAATGTTTTGATTATATCACTTGAATGAATTAAAACCTTATGCAAAGTAGTGGGCATGTTGTACCAAGGATATTTTTCCACTAATAGTCTTGCTGTAGTTAAAGTATAATCCTTGAAACTTTCACTATTTTAATAATGAGAAAAATATATTTTAACATTTAATAGATAGTACAGGGTGTCCTAAATTTAACGGTAACTATAGTTAAGAACATATTCAAAACATAAAATAACACATAACTATTAATCATCCTCAGACTCTTCCACGGATTCTTCGCTTGACGAGTCCGGATCCAGTTGAGGTGACAGTATCTGTGGAGGTGATAATAAGCTCAAGACGTCTTTCTCAAAAGATTTCGAATTTCGTCTAGGAAGTTTCCTAATTGTAGATATGACTGGATCCGAACATAAAAGAAGTCTATTGAATACATCTTCTAAATTCTGCTTTCGGGAAGATTTACGAGCAAAACCTTCCCTGTATTTCTTCACATCCTTATTTAAAGCTTCTTCGCTTAGTTGGCCAATTGGGATTAAAAATGTTTTGATTATATCACTTGAATGAATTAAAACCTTATGCACTGTAGTGGGCATGTTGTACCAAGGATATTTTTCCACTAATAGTCTTGCTGTAGATAAGTATAATCCATGAAACTTTCATTATTTTAATAATGAGAAAAATATATTTTAACATTTAATAGATAGTACAGGGTGTCCTAAATTAAACGGTAACTATAGTTAGGAACATATTCAAAACATAAAATAACACATAACTATTAATCATCCTGAGACTCTTCCACGGAATCTTCGCTTGACGAGTCCGGATCCAGTTGAGGTGACAGTATCTCTGGAGGTGATAATAAGCTCAAAACGTCTTTCTCAAAAGATTTCGAATTTCGTCTAGGAAGTTTCCTAATTGTAGATATGACTGGATCCGAACATAAAAGAAGTCTATTAAAAACATCGTCTAAATTCTGCTTTCGGGAAGTTTTACGAGCAAAACCTTCTCTGTATTTCTTCACATCCTTATTTAAAGCTTCTTGGGCTTCTTCGCTTACTTGGCCAATTGGGATTAAAATGTTTTGATGAAGGATATTTTTTCAATAATAGTCTTCCTGTAGATGAAGTATAATCCTTGAAACTTTCTAAGTTTACATGGAAGCCACTGGATATAGTTTGTAAGACAACTTTCAAACGTCTAATAATGTTCATCTGTGCCTGTTGCTTTCAGTTCAAGTTCATTTTAGATTTAAAATCCTCCTGTATCTTTTTCTCTGCTACAATCTTTTGATTTTCATTACCTCTAGCCTGCCATTGTTTAATAGGCAGTTTGTATGCCATATGTAGCATGTATTCAAAAAACCGGATCCATGCATGGAGGCTTAATAGTCCCAAAGACAGTAAAGATGTATTAATATCGTTTCCCAACATGATATCAATTTTCTTAAAATTTTTGGAGGTCTCGCCACAAATGTAACGCCTTTGCGTGGATGTTGTGGAAGATGCGGCATTGCTTTCCCATCAATCATCGTCAACAGCATACTGTGAGAAATATTGACCGACATAGTACCAAAAGTAACAGCTGTGGCAGTCAAATCTTTTATTTGATTTTTTATGTAGTTTTTTTCTGAGAGTGTAACTTCAGTGGACTCGTGTATAAATTGTAGCCTAATAGGGCGGCAGAATCGCGGGGAACCAGGTCGAGGATTGTGCCAAACTATCTTCTGTGTTTTGGTGGATATAAGCTGAATAGGAACAAGAGATGTTAAAAAAATACTGGCATGTGAATGTTCACCGCTTTCAAATTTTTGTTTGTACTCAGTGAACCCCGAGCTTCCGTCACACCCCCATTTACATACCAACGTTAGACATTGCCGTTCGTTTTCTAATAAAGACTCTAACACATCAGTTTGCACTTTAACAATACAATTTACCGTGTGATCAAGTAATGCTTGCAACGTTACTTCAGCTTTAGTCTCTGTAACTGCTATAGCTTCATGATCTGGGTAACAATGTTTCTTTGCCTCTTGAATCTTTTTGTAAGATGGGAATCTCTTTTTGTCTTCACTTCTTACTACCTCATATTAATGTCTGGTGAGTTTTGCCTCTACTAGAACCGATAGAGCGCGTTCTCCCGAAAGCCCCTGTGTTTTGTTTTCTCTTTCCTTGTAGGCTTTTCTATATTTGCGGGCTCTAGTTGGTGTTGAAAAATGGACTTCTTTAACCACTGTGGCTGCTTCGACATTTCCTTCTGCTCTCAAATTCATTTGGGCAGCATACACAAGTTCAGCTGTAGTTAGTTCTGATCGAACTTTCTCGGTCTTCCTTCGCTTTGACCTTTCGCTACTTTTTGAAAATTCTAATGGGGGACGCCCTCCCGATACCGTTCGAGTTCTTGCATTGAACAAAGGAAATACAACATCAGCATCCAGCCGTTTTGTATTTTGCGCAAAGAAACGATCCTTTTTGCACTGTGCAGATTTATATTTGGCCTTGAAGTCCGAAAAAAAATAGGAAAGCTTATGTTTGATGACGTGGGACATATCTTCAGGGCAATGGGTTAAATCCATTATGTAAACTAAAATATATCTTCAAATTTTGGTGATTGACAGTCCAACATCTTCTCAGAGAGCTCTTCTCTTTAGCGGAAGGTTTTCTTCCATATTCGGATCCTTTGAACCTGTAAAAAATTAGAAAAATTGTAGAAATTCATCAAAAATAGAATAAACATAAATAGACAAAGAAAAGTAGTTTAGCTAACTATAACACATAATTGAATTTGATAATCAATTATATAAAGTAAAAAAGGCAAAAAAGTAGGTTACGTGGTATTATAAAACCCTAAATCTTTTCGTCTTTATTTATTTTGCGTATCCTATGGTTAAACCAGCGATCAACAACAAACATAAATATGAACATTTTATCATCACCTAAATAACATTGAATTTTAAAAAATCCTAAACATGTAGAATATTTTAAGAACTAGATATATAAATACTACTTATAGTAGCACTTACCTCCAGGCTTGGGCTCCATTTTCTCTAACAACACTAAAATCCTTGATATCACTGATAAAACCGATTTAAACTTGACACAAAGAATGTAAGTAATAACTACGTATTGCCGCATACTCAGACAAAGGCAGACTAACAAGCATCATCTCTCCACTTGGGCGGAAGTACCTGACCCGAAATACTGATTTTAGAGCGCAGACATTACCTTAAACTCAAACTTACAAAGCTTATTAAATTTGTATAGTTTTATTTTTCTTAGTATTGGCCAGGTTTTTGCCGATTGGCCCTTCCGTGAGTCGTCCAGTTAAGTGCACATGACTGGTCAAATTCTGTCGGCAACCTGTGTAAAAGTATAAAGACTTTGGCTTTTTGTGATATTTAACAATTTTTTTTTTTGTAGTTTTAATCAAAATGGCAAGTACCATTGAAGAAAATGTAATAATTACGCATGTCCTAAAAATTTCTCAATTGAATGGAAGATAGTCTACATATAAATTTTTAAACTTAACAAAAATGATCAATATTGGCAAAAATCTTGAAATATTAGTTTTTTTAGCAATTTTAAAATTTTCTTGTGTAACTTTTACGAATGATACTTGCTATGTCTGCCTAAAATGACAAAGAAAAATCTTCTGTTTAGCCTTTTTTTTGTTAAAAACGTACTACATGATTTTTTGAGGAAAATTGGCTAAAAACTGGAACTGAGAATTGATTTAGGTTTTAAAAACCACCGCTGGTTCTTTGGTAGTTGGTATTGGATCAGAATTATTTTAGGGAGTTAATCTACTTTTCCCCAATACTGTACATGTACATATTTATTTATTTATTTATTAGGTATACCTTAATCACATATAAAAAGGTTAACAGGCGTTTAGCTGCTACTACTGTCAAAGAATTTTTATTATAAAAATTCAAAAACGGCACGAACTCTGTCCGCATACAATTTTTAATGTTATTGATTTTGTTTACTTTTCTTTTATGGTCTTTTAATCTCGAATAGTATTTATTCTGTTGTACATTATTACTACTTTTAAGTTTGTAAAACGAAGTGAAGAAAAAACATTAAATACTTTCAAGCGAGACCAACTTTGTTTTTTTTTTAATTAAAATAATACCTATGTATAATCAATATAAAATTCTCACAAACTCTCAACTAGCAAAGAGGGCAAAAAAGTAGGTATTAGAAAAACAAGAGACCCTTTTGGGATTTAAAAAAAAAGTACGTACGTAATTTGGTTAAAAAAAGATTTTAGGAAATATTTTGTTTTATGAATACAGTAGACACGCTTGTGTGAACCTCCCAGTAGTGTGAACAGTGAAGATCAATGTATTATTATAGTAGTATAAAGAGTAACGAGTCTCGATCGTAGAAAAACGGAAAAGAGGTGTTAATGAAATGGTAATATTTAGGGGATTTACCGAGAATTACTTAGTTTTAATTCGTTTTTTGTGGTAAATACTAGTATCATTTCATGTTTTGCTTTGTAAAATGGTAAAAACCATTCTTGCTCCCAGAGGTAAGTTTGGAACGCGAATCTGAGAATAAAATGAAGACACTTAAAAAAGTTGCAGTAAAGTATGTTTTGAAATCACTTAAAGTGGTTACATTATGGTCAGAATCAAACAACATAGATGTTAGAGCCTAAGAAATATTGAGACCGAGCAGTAGCCACTCATTGGTCAGCTAGATAAGTTCGGACTAAAATAACATCGTATTTTACCTGATGATATGTAAATTTTGAAGTTTCATAAAAATGTATAATTGTAGTATTTGTCGATAATTTAAATTGTCTTTCAGCAGAAACTTATAGATTTGCTCTAAATTATAAGAATAGTTAGATTTAAAAGTTGATAGGTATGGATTTACCATATCTGATCAATAATATTTCGGTTATAAAATAGACCTTCTGTAGTGTGAACGGTCTCCATGGTATGAACGTTCAGATTTTTTTCGTGTTCACACTAGCGCGAATCAACTGTAATTTTAAAAATAAATCCTGCGTCTTAAATTGGACACTTATTAAACACTTGGATATATATTTTGTTGTTAGGAGACCAATAAATTATTAAATTAATTTTATTAAACCGACCGATAAATCTATTTTTAAGTTTTAAAGTTACCAAATTGGAACGTCAGTGGAATGTGGTAATAAATATTGAATTAATTGGATACGAATGATGTTTAATAACTAAGTGCATATTTCCAGAAATGGACGACCCCTAAAGAGGGACAGTCAATTTTAATGTACTATATACAATCAATTACAAAATACAAAAATAAATTCGTTGTTCTCTGACCAGGAAACTACCCTTTTAAATTAAAACAAAAACATTTTTTTTAAACTTTTTATTTAAAATAATGCCACACAAAAACTTCAAACAGAAGAAACCGATTTTATAGATTTTGGAAAAGAAGAAGCTTTACGTAAAATGCGATAGAAGAAACTGCCAGGGATGCTTAGTTTACGAGATATAACCCTCTCAAAAATGCTAAAGCCTTTATGTTGGTTTTAAGGGGCGAAATTGACTTTTTGAACGCCAGTTACATATAAACAAAAACTTGGCAATTTGGTCATGACGAGTTACATATTGTGATTGGATGTGCCCTTTCTCTCAAAATGGCGGCCCTCTAAATGGCGATTATAAATATGGCATTATAACTTCCCACATAGCACAATCACGTGTTTATCACGTAAAAAAGGCGTGAGAAAAAAAAAACGTTGATTTTAAAAGCTGCTAGAAAAAAACGTTTATTTTATATATGAAAACAAGCTTAATAGGTCATTCATTAACGTTATAAAAAATAACGTTGCTTAAAACTGCGTTTTAATAACGCTATTATCAAACTAAAACAGCAATGTTTTTACGTTAGTTTCACGTGCTTTTTATAAACGTTAAAATCACATTAGATTCACGCCTTTTCAACACGAATTTTAAAACGCGACTTGTATTGCTTTTCTACCGAATATTTTTGAGATTTTACTAGCAGCAGCGCCACCTATTGTCGGGATTTTTGACTTTGACGAAATCTATCAGGCAGTGCTTTGGCCTCTCCCTGATCGACGATCACGACGCATCTGTTATTAACCTGATAAAGACACATTAATATTCTGTGAAAGTGTGTACTGTTAAAAAATCTTGTTTAGCGTTAAAAAGAAAACATAATGTATATAGATATTTTGTCTTGCCTTGAGCGCCATCTTTAAAATTGTCTTGAAGTGTTGTAGTCTTAAACTAGTGAACTTTTATAACTTCCTTTCGCGCCTCTTTTAAATTAAAAAAATTAACAAACGTGGCCAAAAAGGACGCAGAAACTTAGTAGGTTTGAGAAGTCTTGATCTAGTGGCGTTTTAGAACATGTTGTGGGGGACTTTTCAAGTGTGAATTTGGTACATGAAAATAACGAGGGTAAAAAACACGTTATATACACAGCACCAGAAACTTCAGCAAAAAGTACATTTTTATAGCTTGATTTCTCCTTGTTTTTAAGTTATCTTTAAGCATGTAGATTTAGCAAAATAAATATTACATGGTATGCGGTTGTTTTCAACTAAAAAAAACTTTGTTATTCTTGTTCACGTTAATTTAACGTTGATGTGTTTTTTGTGCTATGTGGGTTATTTTCAACCTCACTGTCTAAGACATTCTTACCCCGGAATATAATCCGGTAAAAATAACATATTGCTAAAATCCTATTTTAAGAGGTACTATTAAAAAACTGCCACATCAAGAAGTACCAAATTTGTTACAAATGATAAAGTGGTAAAGTGCCAAAATATCGATTAAAAAAGAATTACTGACGGATTCCTATATGGTGGAAAAAAATCCGGTAAAAATAACTTATCGCTAAAATATCATTTTTCCAGCGACTATTAAAAAACTGCCGCAGCAAAAATTACCGGTAAAGATGAAAAGATGGTAAAGTGCAAAATATTGTTAAAATTTTCGATGGAGTCCAATATAGCGGTTGATTAATAAAATGGTGACTTATTACCACTTTTTATTTTGACTTGACCTTGACTGACCTTACCCCTTAAATTGATGATTTTTTAAAAACTTTTTATTTAAAATAATGTCACACAAAAACCTCAAATGGAAGAAAACTACTTTATACATGTAAGGGGGTAGTTTTAAGATCAGTCAAGGTCAGAAGTCAACCAAACATTTTTTTTTGTATTTTGTAATTAATTGTCTTCTAAAACTAAATATCAGGTTGCTACAAAACTAAAGAAAATAAAAAGTGGGAATAAGTTACCATTTTTATTAATCAGCCGCATTGGACTCCATCGAAAATTTTAACAATATTTTGCACTTTACCTTTATCCTTAAATCGTATTTTAGCGATAAGTTATTTTTACCGGAATATTTTCCAGGGTAAGAATACCTTAGACCCAAGGTCTTTATACTTTTACACAGGTTATCTACAAAATTTGAAATGTCATTGAACCTGACTGGCCAACTGTAATCAGATTAAAATATCTACGTCACCGGGTTGCCTTAAACCATTTGTTTTATGGAAACCCGACGACGCAGCTCGCAGCTTCAGTCGTCCAGTTAAGTTCACAAAAGTATAAAGACCTTGGGCCACTTGCTCACCAGGGTACTTGGATATGAAACTAAGCTATATAAGATATAAAACTAAACTATATAACACATATTCGACCCAGATCAATCTAATACTGCACTTTTGGGGTAGAAAATTGTGACCAATCCTTTTTCAAAATGGCCGCCAATTTAAAAAAAATATCAAGTTAGTCGTAAATAACAGAAGTTTGAAACAATGTCTGCATATTTCGACTATGACGAGTTAAATGCAACCATTTCGAACCTTATACGACCGGTACTTTAGCCGAAAACCCGGTTTTTAAAACAAAATACCGATGCATTCTCACACGTTATGCTTGAAGCCAGGACCTCCATTTAACTCTTATGTTCCTTTTTCGGGTGGACGGGATTTCGGTTACTGCGCATGCGTTAGTTTTGATTATGTTGGAACATACTTTTTTTTAAATTATTTTATACTGGGACTTTCCATCCAATTTGGATCAATCGCCCAGTTTCGCAAAGTTTGAGCAAGAATAAAGCAGTATTTAAACAAACACAAACAACCAAGCAAGCGCGGATTTAAGGGGGGGGGGGGTAACGGGGTAATTACCCCCCCCCCCTAGAAAAAAATATATGCACTTTTTCCTAATAATTAAAGGGAAAACAGAAAAATTACCCCCCCTAGAAAAAAAAAATTATATTGCAAAAAAAAATCTTGTCGATTATTACCCCCCCCCCCCAGGGATTTTGACCTTTTGACCCAGATCCGCGCTTGCAACCAAGTACCTAGCCAGGAATCGAACCCGGGCCGCTGGTGTGAGAAACAAACATTGCTACCACTACACCACGACGGCGACTATGTTGGAACATACTCCGATAAGTAACTACATTATTATTATTTGACAATTGTCAAAAGTTTAGGATTATATGTGTATTATTTTTTTCGAAAAACTAGTTGAATGGGTGAAAATTTATCGAATTGTGGATTAAAATTGTAGTTTTTCTAAAAGTAATTGTGTAGATTTATTGTGGACACCATAAAGAGTGTTTAATGGCATTTGTAAACCACTCTTAACTTTATTAATAAATTATGAAGAAAAATAAAAGTAGTTACCTACGAAATAGCACTCCTTTACTTCTCCCGAACATTCTTCCACAAAACGCACATGTTTTACGTGAATTATTTCCCATTTTTCACAGAAAAAAAAACATAATTTTAACAACAAACGCAAAACACCGCAAAATGTAAATTAGCAACAAAGATGGCCTCCACCCAGACGGCAGCTGTGTGTCTACATGACAAGACATACGCCTGCGCACTTGAAAATTGGCGTCCGCGAATTTAAATTTGCCATAGTTTCCACAGCCAGCTATGAGGGCTTCTTCACTTTTCGATTCTTTGAACATGTATTTATGCTATAACGTATTTGGTTAGCGCATAAATATGTCCCTATGCATTCTCACACGTGATGCTTGACGCCAGGACCTCCATTTAATTCTTAATGTTCCTTATTCGGGTAGACAGGATTTCGGTTACAGCGCATGCGTCCGTTTTGGTGGTTTTGGAACATACTCCGTTACTTCACTACATTATTTGACAATTGTCAAAAAGTTAAGGATTTGTCTATATTATTTTTTTTCTAAAAAACTAGTTGATTGGGTGAAAATTTCTCAAATTGTGGATTTAAATTTTAGTTTTTCTAAAACTAATTGTTTAGAATTATTGTGGGCACCATGAAGAGTGTTTAATGGCACCTATAAACCACTTTTAACTTTAATACCAACAAATTATAAAGACAGACAAAAGTACTAACATGGTACTCACCTATGGAATGACACTCCCCTACTCCTCCCGGAAATTTTTCCAAAAACCGCACCAGTGGCGGCTGGTGACGTTATAAATCATGGGGGGGGGGGCAGAAATTTAAATTGCTTGAAAAATGAGATCAAAAACTTACCGAAACAATTTTATTTTGGTATTTGCCAAACAAGCAGCTACTTGGTGTAGTTTAGTTTATTTGTTTATAGATAATAATAAAGTCCATTCGCGTTTCTTTTTTATGGCCCCGTAGAGAAACCTCAAAAATCCCACAGAACTTTAAACAGTCTATTAACCTACTAAGTATGTCTAATGTTTGTCACATTTTCATTATGTTCGGTAATGTTTTGCCTATAGGCACTATTTTTTTTAAAACCTTTATTAACAACTATATATGTACATAATAACAATAAAACATCTTAGCTAAGATGAAAAGTTTAATATTTCAACCTAATATCTAAAAATTTTCGTTGATACTAGATGTAATTTATTATTTCTTATCAATTGTAATCTTTGAAATCTCATTCTGTCCAAGAAACTATTAATGTCTGTGGGACTATTAGTCTTGCCTAGCATAGAAAATTCTATGTGGTTATTTAAACGAATACCACTTACTTTGTGTCTTTTTAAGTTTTCAAAGTGCTTGATATCACACATTCCCTTTGTCACCCACGCAGAATCACTTCGTGGATTGTGCATAACAAGACAAATAAAGCAAAAAAAGCATTTCTTTTTTCACACCCGCACAACCAGTTTTCAGTTTTAAAATTTTCTATTATAAGTTTTTTTGGAACACCCCTCGGCATTAGTTGCACTAAAATTTGGGTTAATTTTTAGGTCCGGTCTATGTGGCCCTAAAGATTTTATTTGTAATCGGAGTTCATATGTCAACGTGTTTAAATTTGCGCAGTTAATTATGTAATCGACGGTATTTATTTTCATTTTATAAACAAACGATAACAAAAACAAAAAATGACACGCGATCAAAACAAACTGATACGTCTTCACGAAGGATAAAACCGGCTTCGTAGCAAGGGCAACAGACGTCTTTCGCACGATGTTGATGGCCGACTTCTTCTAAAGGCCGCTTGACATGGTGCATGACAATAAAATTGTCCGGTGCCATTTTTTTGCATGCAAACTGTACTTGCATGCAAACTGGGGAATTTTTACCTAGATTCTGGGGAATCAATGCATGGCCATGCACAATGTCAAACGAAAAGAAGATTTTTTTCAGGCAACAATTTGACCGAAATTTTTTGCTTGCAAATATTTGCAGCGCGTCATGCACCATGTCAAGCGTCATTAAAATAAACGTTCCTCCCGCCTCCGTTCGAGAATATTCACTCATACCTTGCAAAAAAACGGGTGAAATTGAAACATTGTCCCGCGCGGCGCTGCCGGCTTGTAATTATTTACGCTAAAAAACTTCAATTAATCGCTTGCTGTTAACCACAGATAATAAAAAGAACTAGACAATCATGTCGTAAGAGAAGATTTAACTTTTTTTGAATAAATCAATTAAAAATACTGTTTGTTGTCTAGTTAGGGCACTGCCCCGTTGCCCTCCCTGTAGCAGCCGCCACTAAACCACACATGTTTTATGTGAATTATTTCCTCCTATTTTTTCACAGAAAAAAACAATTTTACACGACAAACGCAAAACACCGCAAAATGTAAGTAAACAACAAATATGGCGTCCAGTCACACAGCAGCTCTGTGTCTACGTGACAAAACTTGAATTCGCGTCTGCGAATTTAAATTTGCATTGATTCCAAAGCAAGCTATGAGTGCTTTACTTCGATTTTTTGAACATGTATTTATGTTCTAACGTATTTGATGTTAACAAATATAAACTTTGTGAGGTGGACGAGACTTTTCATTTTTAATTTTATTTTCCGGAGTTTCCTACTCATTGGTATAATTAGTTGGGTAGCCTTCTCAAATTTAACTTTAGCCATCCAAAAAAATTTGGAGACGATTAGGTTCTGGGGCGGAATTTTTTTTTCTCGAAAAAACGAGATAAAATAATTTTATAATCGTCGTCGTAGTTCTAAACAAAAACAATTAAAATTAGTGTTAATTAAGTACAAAGTAAGGTCAAACAGGTGGTGGCATAAATTTAACTATCTGTAAATTGCTGGCACTTTTTTCACACCTCAGTTTTTCATAATTTTTGGCTAACATGATAATGGTTTTTAGGTTTAGGGGAGAGTGGGGAAATACCGGCCCTATTAGAAATTTTTCAAATATGTCAGAAATTTTATGATGTACAAAGTTACCTAAGGGTTTGGGTAAAGATAAACAGGAGTTTATGAACAAGATATATTTTACAGAAAAAAACTAAAATTAACTTTCAAAAAATTTAGATGTTTAAATAAACATGCAGTCTTTACCCCATAGTTTGTGGGTCATACCAGCTGCGGGCACCGGAATTACCTTAATGTCGTTTAATGACAAAAATTGTTTACTGACAAAAAGTTTTTTTCTTGCTCTCCGCTAGTGCAAGCTTTGTGGGCCTAGTAACTTTTTTTTTTAGTCCCTGAGAATCCGAATATTGGTATGGGCACAGCACCCTTTATATCAAGCCTGATTTTACTTTAAATGGCAACAGTTTCGAAGGCTGACAGATTTAAAATTTTGACTATTTTGAAAACAAAATAATGGAAATGTCAGCCCTTGACAGTGTTGTATTTCAAAGAAGGATTGGGCTTGTTACTTTGAGGGGGTGGTATTAAGGTCACTCATTGTAAAGCAAGCTTTACAGGTAGCGAAGCCTAGAGTTCCTGTATGTTGACATATTTGGTAATATATCCAAATATGTCAACATACAGGGACTCTAGCGAAGCCTGACTCTGATTGTCTATTTTTGGGTTATAATTTTTGACATGTTTTCCTCGTTTTCGCATTGGCGGCTCGTTCTTATTTTAAAAATGTGGTTTTAACACAGTTTAAACATCTATTTATTAATGATACAGTTTCAAGATAGTTTGCAGCATAACTTTTTAATTCTAATTGTAAAACAACATCTTGAAAATAAAACCGAACCGCCAATGCGAAACCGAGGAAAACATGTCAAAAATAATAACCAAAAAATAGAAAGCCGCTTCCTATAAGGCTTGCCTTTCCGATGAGTGTCTTTAGGTGGTATGGGGTATGAAAAATTTGTTTCTTTATTCGTTTAACGTTTCGCAAGTTTCAGTTTTGTAGCTGTTTTAGATTTTCCTTCGCTTCCAGAACTTCTTTCATTGGAGTGCTGCTTTCCGCACCCATTCTGTCTTTTCCGAAATTTATTACAGATTATTTATAAGTTGTCAACCAGTTTACAAAGAATATTTTCTGTTATGTTTCGTTTTCATTCTTTTTGTAGGTGCATGTTCTATAATTATTGCTGGCTGTTCCTAACCATACCGAAATTTAAAGAAATACTAATTTGGTTAAAACCGGCCAGGCCACACAATCCTGGTCGAAGTTGCCTCAAAAGGTGTGCTACAAAATTTTAATTATTAATTTAGAATGCCTAAATTTTAAGTAGACTGACGGAAAGAGAATATCATATAAGCTATCTAAAAATACAATGCCTAATTTTAAAAGTTAGGTACCATTTTCAAATTATTTAGTAACTACTTAAATTGCTACACGTATAAAATAAAAAAATCTACAATAAAATCGGTAGGTCCTCTCCTTTCACTTCCCGAACAAGATAAGCATAAGATAAGTGCCATTGAATTAATTGACAAAATTCGGGGCGTCATCAAATTCACTGCCGTGGAAGATATTTGAAGGCCGGTATTACCTCAACGGCCGGTATTCTATCAATCTCCCTGGCTGGAAATACCTACGTAATTCGCAGAAGCATAAACAAGGCCAACAAAAAAATTCAGACCACGACCCTGAAAAAATTAGCTCTTATCGTGGGCTGAGTTTACAATGGGCCTTATTAAGGTCACTCATCGTAAAGGCAAGCCTTATAGGAAGCGAAGCCCAAAGCGAAGCCAACGTCAGGCTATCTCTTTTTTGGTTATTATGTTTGGCGGTTCGGTTTTATGGGAGGATAGAGGTTTACTTGTGATATTTTCAAAATGGCGCTACAGATTTTCGCAGAATTTCAGTGAAATATTCCCAGACACTATGCCGATATTCCACCATATGAACACATTCGCTTCTGCTTTAAATTTAATGTTTGTGTGAGTTAATGAAGCGGCTTTGAAAAATTTAGGATATCTATACATTTAAAAAAAAAATGTTTTACAGGAATATAGTAAAAACAATCTCAAAACCGGCTTTATTTGAAAAATTAAATATTCATGAACCGTCATTCCAACTCCAATATTTGAAAGACAATCAGCTGTGGGGTGACGCGACGTCCGAGAGTAGTCAACGGCTAATCTCGGACGTGACCATCAAAAGGAAATTCAGCCTACGCTGGGACGCAGCGGCGTAGCGTGGGGGGGGCGCGGGGGGTTAGTCGCCCCCCCCCCCCGCCCCGAGGGTAGTGGCGCCCCATAGGTGGCCGAAGCGCCCTCAGCTTTATGAAGTCGGGCCGGTAATGGCCAATTGAGTGGGTGCCAAAGGAAACTAACGACATGATGAGCTTTTTTTTTTTTTTTTTTTGGTCGCAAGATTTGTGAGAGGCGCCTGCCTTTTTTGACCTTTTTGTTTTTTTTTGCCACAAGATTTCAGTTTTCAGAGGCGCCCTTTTTAGCTGTCGCCCCCCTCTCCCCCCCCCGCCCTTTCAGGCACGCTACGCTGCTGCTGGGACGTCAATAAAGTTGTAGATTGGGGACCGTCCGTCCGTTTTGATTCTTGAAATCTCCCCGAGCAACTACTCCGCGAAATTCGAACGAGGACCAACAGAGACTTTGAGTAAGTACTCCTTCTCACTCTTTCAAGAACTCATACACTGGCGTAAAATACGGATGCGTAAATTATCGGTAATAGTGCAGGCATTACAATTTCTCAAAAAACGGACGCCGCTCGAGAGGTTGTTATTAGTCTAATTGCACTGACTTGTACACCCCTTAAAGGGAATGTCATTTTCTTTAATAAAGTGTAGAGTAATTTTTTTCTCAAATAGCTCAGTTTTTGAGAAAATTGGATAAAACTTGTAAAAACATTGGTTTAGTTTAGGGAAGCCCCTAAATTGTTACAAATAAAACTAATCTTGATTTATTATACATAATTTGAAAGGAAATTTCATTGCCTACAATCTACTATAGGACACAATTTTTAATAGAGAGCTTGGTTTTTAAGAAAATTGGGTAAAACATGTAATAAACAATTTTTTTTTGGAATTTGAAATGGAAAACGGACGATGCTGGAGAGTTTGTCATTAGTCCTACTCCACTGACTTATATATAGTTAAAAAGGATATTTTATTGTCTACAATAAAGGTAATTATATATTTTTCCCTAAGAAGCTTAAGTTTTTGAGAAAATTTGAAAAAAACTAATATAAGTATATTTTTACTTTAGATTTTACACAATTTGGATGCATTCTATTTTTATAAATTCGAATAAGAGGAGCGGGAATAAAAAAATTGGACCATAATCAGCGTCTGCACTATAAATGAGTTTTGCCTTCACAGTTTATGCAAATTTTCGGCCTCTACTTATGTGCGGAATCGTGGTAGTTTCTGGTGGTCGTTAGCTCATGATGGTAAAATTGATACCTACATGCGTACGTCCGTATTCGGCAGCATATTAGGTATTGCGTGGATGCGTATTTTACGTATTTGTGAAATACCTAATGTAGACCCGATCTGATAGAAGTAAATTCACTAGCGACGTACCATAAAAAAGTTCAGAGGTACGAAATATTTTAACACTCGGTAACGATGCGTTTGTGGAGCTGTGGAACGATGTTAATGGAAACTTTACCTCTAGAGATAAGCCAAATAATTACCATACTTCACACACCCTGTTTATGGAAGAATGAAGTCAACAAAAGGTCTTTTTTTGGATTATTTTTAAGAAAAAAGAAAACTGTACAAAACAAGGGAAATACGGGATAAAAAATTTACAGAAATCATTTATGAAAATGATTCAACGTCTCGCTTAAGTAAACACAGGTCAAAATGTTGAATTAATTAACTGGGTTGACGGCTAAATTTTAATTACTAATAATTTGAAGACGTAGGTGCTTAATTATGTAATGTTCATTTTACGAATATCAAACATTTAATTTAATATTATGAATTTTAAAGAGTTTAGAGATTTTTTGGAAGGCTTATTTAACACGTTGTGGTAGTGGTAAGCCCTGCGTCTGCGCACTAGTAAAATGTCATTCGGAGGTAGTAATTAACCAATACCACTGCCGTAAGCTACGGAGTCCTTTCGTTGTAGTAGTGGTAATTTTTTATTCTTTATTTTATAGATTTTTGCGCGTCTGGTATTAAAAATTATAAAATAACACCAGTTTCCAACATTAAAAACATTTATTTTGTAAAATGAGGCTAAAAACTAAGGTATTCTCCGGGCAGAATAAAATGAGGCACAAAAGAGATGGCTCAACTCAATGCATCTCCCTCTATTTACAGCACTTTTGTCTGGTTGGTCTTCATTTTTAGCAAATATACCATGAAATTTTTTTTAATAATATAAGAAAAAACGGCACGCTTCTGATACGTTAAACAAATCGACTCCAGTCCGTTCATAATTCACTCCCTTTTATTGGGTATGTATTGTTACCACCGGCCCAACTCGACTCCGACCCGTTCACAATTCACACCCTATAATTGGACTTCTATTGTTATCGCTGGGTTCAAACAGGATGACTAGGCACGTTATATACACATTCTAAACCAACAAAAAGAAGCAGTGGCGTATTATTTACTCTTTTTTAATTTTTTAATAAAACTTTGTGGGGTTGCAATTTTGAAGATATAATGAATAGTTTTGCAATTTTTAGAAAGTCAATTGGTATTTTTTAAGGTTCTAGATTCGTACGCACCTACCTAATAAAATAGGTAGGTACCTATATAATATAATAAGTATAAAAGATTTGAAACAAATATTTATTTTTAAGAAAAATAAAGCATGGAGCTTTCCAGCAAAAAAAGGCTTAAGATGAGTAAAATATAAAGTTAAAACCAAATAATGATGAATTAAAAAATTATAGCACGCCACTGGATAGAGAAAGATAGCGCTAATTGAAACCATCTCTTTTGTGTCTCACTTTATTCTAGCCGTACAGTAATTAGGTTTTCATATATTGACAATTTTAAACGTATTTCAAAAGCTCTGAGAAGCGCGGCTTGTGGTACTGTTTTCATGTTTACCAGTACCAGTAGCAGAACCGAACCCCCCCCCCCCCCCCCCCCCGAACCGAACCGAACCCCCCCCCGCATAATGTAGATGATTGTTGTGCTGCATTCTGAGTTATTATCATTTTCATTTTATCATCATCTTCCTCCTCCAATTGGTTTGCCTGTCAGTGGCGGAGCCAGGAGTCCTGGAGATGAAAGGTTATAAAGGCCAGAGTAAATATCTTTTGCTGTTTCTACTAACGCTAAGCTTTAAACTTTAGCACATGCAAACAAGATATGTCAGAAGGAAATATATGGAAAATAAAGAACTTTTTAGGAAAGCATTTATAAAAATGGCGTTGCAGTTACATTTTGTAGGAAGTTGTGGTTAAATTTTGTAGGATTCCTGGAGAAAACAGGCCGGAAACAGCAGCACAAACAAAAGAAAAAATGTTTTTTGCTGGTTCTACTAACGCTTAGCTTTGAAGTTTAGCACAAGTTGCGGTTAAGTTTTCCTAACCCATTAGCACACTCCAAGTAAACTCCATGCTATATGAACCTTAAAAACAGTTTTTTGTATATATTGTAACGTGTCATTTTTACGTTTAAGGCAACGTTACATATTTGTTTATTTAGGTAAATAATCAAGGCTCTTCGACTCGTCTTTCTGTACACAAATTAAGGGTATTTTATAGAGCTAGGTTTGGAGGTTATATAGTGTCCAAAAAGTTACCTTATAAAGGAGACATTCCATCAAATTACTGTGGACACTACGCACACCGTATTATCTGGACATCGTAATTGGAATTTAGGATCACAGGTTTCGGGAGAAATCACATAAAAACTTTCGATTGTTTTGTATATCTGGGAAAGTTATAGTTTTCGTTGACGTTCACGAAGATGAACAGCTGTTCTGCTGGGGAATGGCGGCGTTGCCGCATCACAAATGGTTTCAGTAACAGGGAGGAAACATTTAGATGAACATTTCATTCGCTTATGTTTATTTTCGAGGATATTGGGACAATCCGAACCTCATATCCTTCACGGATTAGCTAGTTTTGATAGCACGAAAACATATTTGGGTCCACAGGTCGACCAGGAACAACCGAGGCTCCGCCCCCTTTGATATCTTTATTAATTTGATGAGGAGAAGATAAAATAAATACGAGTTATGCACTTTTGTAAATGGGAGATAAACGAGAAATAAAAACCAGGACTAAAAGAGTAAACAAAATCGTATTTTTATATTATATAAATTTATATATAATCATAGTTATATAAAGTTAATAACTAGCTCAGTTAGTCGGATTGAAGGGTTTGTAGGGCTAGCTAGTGGTGAGCCAACTTAACATCTGAACACTCTTGTGCCGAGTTTAAGCAGTAGTGTGTATTTTTAGGTTCAAGTTCAGAAACAACTTTATTAATGTAGAAATGTTTTACAAAATATGGCATCAAACGATATAGATCTTAGAGAAAGCATATATAAAGAGCAAAGGAAACTTTTGACTAAAACTGTAACTAAAATACAACGAAATTCTACACTTAGTATAGCTTTACTCATATGGGAATTGGTTGAGTGTTCGGATATTCCTGGGTTTGATGCAAGCTCTGATCTCCAGTAATTGATTTTACAGTTGATGGTTTCAATGCTGAGCTTCTTATAGTCCGTCTGGTTATTTTCCTCCTACTTGCTATGTTGGCAGGGGTCCGGTAGGCAAATGTTCGGTCTATGTATGGAGGGTGTCTCGACGTCCTTGTTATAAAAAATCCAACCCTGGAAATAGATCCGACAACACCTAAAGGTGCGTTTTACGTATTTTCAATGTCCCCTTGGTCGATGCTGCCCCCTATATACCGGTATGGAAGTATTGGTGTATTTCCTCATTGGTTAGTTTGAAAACCGCGGGTCTTTTCCTCCAGTGTTGCAAACCGGATTTAGTGATTTTTTGGCGAGAAAGTTTTTTTATAAATAGGTTTGCATCCTTATTTGAATTTAACCGGGAAAATTAGGTTGGTACTGTGCGTTTTACTGTCCCCACCACATTTACGAAGCGGTTTCCGGCGGCTTAATTTTTTTTGTGTTCTCGACGGAGTGCCTTGTCTCTTTCCTAACGAATTTTGGCTGGGTCGGCAACAGGTCTCTGCGATCGCCATTGTTTTTGGTTAGTGGCACTGCAGAAACTGCAGGTTCTGTCCCAGAGACTGTGAAAAGTGAGTCCGTCGTGAGGCGTATCTCGTTGACGGCTCATATCCTAGAGGGATTTAAGGCGGCCTACGCCGTTTCTACGGAAAATTCGATATAAGTTCGATTTTTTTTATAATTTTTTTTGAATTCTTCAAGACAATATTTGCCTCCCAAATTGTAATTGTTTTTCGTGTGAAATGTACTTTTTCGACAAGAGACGTGGGGAATTTTTGGGGTTTTTTTAATTTTTTTTTAAAACCACGTTTTGGATAAAAACTATATATTGTTTTTCTCCTTTGTCTACAGCCCTGTCCATTCCATCGACAGCTGTGCTGGACGCTGGTGTGAAGCCGGGTCTAGCCTTGTAACCCTGGGAAAGGTACGTTAGGATTATTTTAGTTCATCTGTTTAAATCTGCTTTATTTTATTGAGTCGACATGGGGTTCTTGATTAAATTACTTAGGGGAACTTCGTGCAAAATAGACGAATTCCAGGAAACTGAAACATTTCATTTTCCACAGGGTTTTACGCTCGGGCAAGGAACCAACATTTAAGACCAAAGTGCTGGCCTAACATCATGTGCTAAGCAAGCACGAGGGAAGGCGCGAGCAGAGCAGGAGACCCGAGAGTAGCAGGAGGAGAACAACACCAGGTTTAGTAAACAAAACACCAACAATAATTAAGTCAAAGGACCAAGGTAGGATCAAGCAACATTGAAATATACTCTTTCCATAAAAAAATTTTTTAATATAATTTTTACAGTCTATATATAATTTCTTGTAAACGCAAGGTAAAGGTATGACGTCATAACCCCAATTTTGCGGTATAATTAAGCTAAATTTTATTGTGAAATTGCTATTGCGGTTATTTGGCGCTGACTTGTTCCCACCAATTCATTGATTTACACTTCATGTTCCAGTATTATTTTCAGGTTTCAATATTTTTTTTATATTTTGATCAATTTCATTTTTATCCTCTTGAGGAAATAAACAAGATGAACTAAACCTTTGTGTTATTTGTACAATCCAGTGAACCAACTTTGCAGAGACAAAAGAGAGATGAGATTATATTTTTTAGTGGTTTCCTTACATTGTTTTGCCTCATGGGGTAGATCTCGGACTGGGTTGCTGTCTGTCTCATTCTACCTAACGTAGAATGATGACAACAGATATTTGGTCCAGACCTCCCCTATGACGGAATAATTTTGAAAGTATATATGTTTTTTTTTAACAATCATTCATATAATTGAGTCCTACGCTACTGACTCAAAGGTAGGTACACTGTGACCTGCTGGAAATGTGCATCTACCTATAAAGAACTTTCTATTTGTGTCATTTTGATTCAGTTAAAAATCTTTTAGAATTTTATCTTGTTTATTAGTCAATTTTTTTGGTTTTTTAATTACACAAATACTCTGGAAGCCTCGGAAGTAGGTAGAATTTCATTGTTTGGCTACAACGTTTGGGTTGAACTGTATTTTATTTAAGATCTTCTTTGTAAAACATTGGTATTAAACACTGTGGCGCACTTAAAATTTTCTTATTTCTGAACCCCCCCTTTTCCACTGTATAAAGTTACCGGGCATATCAATGTTTTACTTAGCTGGAAAATACAGTTCTGCTTCCAGATATTTGTTTAATTATTCAGTGGTTTTTTAGTGTCACAAATTGGCAAATTGTTATTATTCTATTTACAGTGTCACAAAATGGCGGCAACGTCTTGTAGTTGCCACAAATGTCACCCACCGCATTTTAATTGGCCACAATATCTCTGGAACGAAAGCTCTTACCAAATTTTTGGTTATTACACAAATTTTTGAAAAATATGTGCGCTACAATATTCCGAAAACCATCATTAGCATTGATAAATTTCGACCAAAATTTAATCAGCTCGTTACAGTATCGAATTCTATTTTACCTAAAAATTCCATGAAAATCAGTTGGGCGGTTCAGGAGCTATCGTGTTACGGACAGAGTTACACACACACACACAGACAGACATCACGACGATACTGCTAGGGTAGGTCAAAATACACTCCAATAACACATTTTCGGCGTTGTCCAAAAAAAATTTTTTTCGTCGAAAACAATACCTTGCAGCTGTGCAGGCTAGGAAGGTAGAAAACTGTGTTTTTCAAGTTTTTTTGCTTTGGTTCTCGAAAAATCAATTTTCGTATAAAGCTCTTCTTTGCATTCATTTCCTCATTAATTTAATTCTGCCGATACGATTTTAATAAAGTAAACATCATCCAAGGTAGATTGCTCCTTAAAGTCCATGATCAAAACTTGCAGCCATGTTGAACTGCAAGAAGGTGAACAGAATCACAAATGACACATAAAAGAAGCTAAACGAGTTTCTTTTATGCCTTGTCTCCAGTGTCGTTATTTTTGAAACCACCCCGAGGACCACTAGCGCATTTTGACTTTCACCCGAATTTGAGGAAGTGCTCCTCGGAGAGATTTCAAGAATACTGACACAGAAAGTTCTAGACTTTTTTTGAATATACAGGGTGTCCCAGATAAAAGTAATTACACGTTGATTTCGGAAACGGTAAGAGATACAATTTTGTTGCTATAGAAAAGTAGCCCTATTCTGAACCCAATGAAATGCTGTATCAAAATTAAAAATGTTGGGTTTGGGGTTTTCCAAATATCAAGCAAAAACTAAAAATTTAGTTTTTTTAAAAATTGAAATATTGTTGCCATCTTGCAAGCAAATTTTATAAAATTTGGTAGTTTTGTATGAACGACTACGGTTAATCAAATGACGTTAAAGGATTTTTCCAGGCCATTTTTTTTAAATAAAGCGTCTTAGCTTTTTAATTATGTATACGCAGCCTAGCGTAATTAATAAAATCGCTTCGGTAGTTCTCAAGATAATAGTGTTTGTTTTAACGATTGTTTGTTTGGATCCTAAGAAAAATATTTCAATGGTGATCTTCAAAGAGAAATCGCTTCGGTAGTTCTCAAGATAATAGTGTTTGTTTTAACGATTGTTTTTTTGGATCCTAAGAAAAATATTTTAATGGTGATCTTCAAAGAGCAATCGATTCTGACCATTCATAATGCTTTTAATTTGATTAAAATTAGTTTATGAGAAAATACTTAAATGAAGATAGAATTAGCAAGGCAATCGTATTATCTTTCAAACAATGGTTAAAACAAAAATTATTATTTCAAACTTATTATTATTATTAAACAAACATTAAAAAAAAATATCCTATTAAATAAATTTAAATCTTGCAATTTAATTAAATCTAAAACTTTTACAATATAATATATTTAACAATAAACAAATCTTAAATTTCTATGACATAGTAAACTATATTCAGATAAAAATTCTGCAAGCTTAAGTTAAAAACGGCAAGTCATTACTTTCTTTTTTAACTTAAGAGGGTAGAATAACAACGACATAATTACACTTCTATATTAGGCAGCTATTAGGAAGTTGTTGGAACGCTTATTTGACACTTCGTTGTGGTTGTGGTATTCACTGCATTTGCGCACTAGCTAAATGTCTTTCCGTAGTGGTAGTTAACCACTACCACAGCTATAACTATAACTCTTTTTTTATTGGTGGTAGTGGTAGTTTTCATTGTTACAAATAAGCCTTATGAGGTTTAAGTTTTTTTCATATTACAAGTGACAGTTTTAACTATACAGGGTGTTAATAAAGTATGTTGCCAAGCTTATGAGGATTATTCTATGATTGATTTTAAGAAAAAATCTTTGCATAAACATAGGTCCGCAAAACTAAGTTTTTGGGATACAGGTTGTAAAAGTTTTAAATATTTGTTTTATTTTTCCTTATAACTCGTACAGTTTTTGAGATGCTTAGCTCAAATTTGCAACATATATTTACCTACTACAGGGTAATATTTTTTCCGGGGTCATGCCCCTTTTTTCCCCCTGAACCTTTTTGCAGTCTGGCAGATTTAAAAATATAAAATGAACTCCTTGTTTTATTTAGAAACTTTTTGATCCCCTGCAATTTTTTGTATCTCTAAACGTTTTTGAGAAAAAAGGCAACAAAATAATTTTCGATTGCTATTCAGAAATTGCATAAAAGTCTTTTAGCATGGTACAAATTTTGCAAACTAATATCAACAAGACATACATAAAAGCAATAAAAGAACTATACAAAAGGTCAAAATCTAAAATTAAAATTGGAAATCGACTTTCAAAAGAATTCCTTCTAACGAAAGGCTTAAAACAGGGATGCTGTAACTCTTTTTAAAACATACCATACTGGAAACGCAAAGTACACGGCATGAGCATACAACTTAACGACCGATTTACCATATATACACTACAGTTTGTTGACGACCAAGTTAATGATAAAGAAGACATTGAGTATATGATAAGAAAATTAACAGAAGAATACCAAAATGGGGGTTAACAGTGAACGTGGACTAGACATAGTACTTATGTATCGCCATGCAATGAGTATGTATACTTGGGTGTCACTGTCACTTGCTGAATAAAACAAGGAATTCATTTTATTTTTTGATGTGCCACTTACTTACTGCAAAAAGTTCCGGGGGAAAAAAATCACTCTGTATTTTTTCTGATATTTGGCATGCTTAATGAGGTATGCCTTGTAGCTTAATACACGTTCCAAATTTGAGCCAAACATCTAAAAAATAGCATGAGCTATAAGAAAAACAAACAAAAAATTGAAATCTCTATCTCAAAACCTAAGCGTTACCGGAACAATGTTTATTTAAAGTTTTTTTCTTAAAATCACTTAAAAATGATCCTTTGCAGATTGGCGACATACTTTATTAATACTCTATAAAGCAAAACTCCGAAGAGAGCGGGCCGTGGTAGTAGTAGTAGCTGTTAAAGACTACCACAACAACTTTTAAATTTGTCAAAATTGGAAACGTTTCAAGAACTCCCTTATATATTACTGGGTGGTGTAAAAGAACAACACACTTTTGAGCTGTGTCCAATAGTAAATACGTTTCCTGAGTAAAACAGGAAACCTATTATAAACGCCCACCCGGGGATTCGAGTAGATGGAAAAGTGTGGACGATCATTAAAAAAAGTTTTCTGTGCTCAGCCGAGATTCACACCCGGAACCTTTGGCTTTGGCTTTGGACGCCAATGCCCTTCCAATTGGGCTACCAAACACATGATTATACTCTTTAAAAACTCCCTATCATGCTTAGTGTGACAGTATATAAGCGCTAGTTCAACCGGTTTTAAAATTGTTCGTTCCCCTTGTTAAAGTGTGAATTTTGCGTTTTCTAATTTCACCACATTGCACCAGTATTCTTCTTCTTGAAACGATTGAGAGTGAGTGAGCATCTCCCCACGTCATCGTCAGGACCAATAAAGATGCGGAAATCAAGTAAAATCGCATGCGCAGTTTGACTTTCACCCGATTTTGAGAGAGTACCTACTCCTTCTCAACCATTCAAGAATTCATACACTGGTTTGGAATTGTTGTAAATGGTTAGAGTAGAACCCTGCTTTATTGTACTTTCGTTTTTAAAAATTAAATGGAGTTAATGCGTTTTTTTCAGAGAGATTTTTCGTTTCTCCCTAATTTGAAGAAATGCTACACTGAAACAGATTGCAATTTAGGTTTTATTTTGGATTACCGTACGGACTGATAAAATTTGTGAGTAAAACTTTGTTTTTTGCCTATAATTAAAATTCGGTTTAATCAAACATTTTTGGAAACATTGTATACGGTGAAATTTATCCTGGGGGCGGGACTTGAGAGCAGGTTGTTATACCGGGTGGGCCAAAAAAACCGGACAATTTTTTTTTGATTATAACTTTTGAACTATACTTTCGATTTTAATGGGACAAACTGCACTTGGCAGAGAATTAGAGTTTTGACTGAATATATTTCTTTGTCCACTGTCTCAAAATTCAAGATGGCGGACGAAATTAAAATGTATCCTTTACAGATGCTCGTTTCTTCTCGTGTTGCGAACATGTCTTAATTATTTTTTTAAATTAGTAGAAAAGCTGCATTCTTGCCACACACAACAAGGTAAGAATTAGAAAAATCGGTTCAGTGGTTCTAAAAAAAATATTTTTGTTTCAACCATTGTTTTGCATAGTATACGATTGCCTTGCCAATCATGTCTGCATTTATTCCCTTATAAATTCATTACTACTGAACCGATTTTATTGAAATAAAAACATCTTAGTGAGAATTGATTGCTTTTTAAAGATCATAATCAAAGTTTATCGTCATCTTAAAATTTAAGATGGTGGACAGAATCATACTTAATTCTTCAAAATGGCGTGTTTATTCTTAGTTTCTACAAACGTTTTAGTGCCTTTTTAAATCAATTATGATTCTGACCACCATCTTAAATTTTAAAATGTTAATAAATTTTGATCATAATCTTTAAGAAGCAATCAATTCTCACCAGGATATTTTCTATTTCATCAAAATCGGTTTACAAATAATGAATTTATAAGGAAATATATGCAGACATGATTGGCAAAGCAATCGTATAATATTCAAAACAATGGTTAAAACAAAAATAGTTTTTTTTAGAACCACCAAAATGATTTTGCTGATTCATACCTTGTTGTGCGTAGCAAGAATGCTGCTTTTTAGTGATTTAAAAAAATTATTAATACATGTTCGCAATACATGAATAAACGAGCATCTTTCAAGGGTACAATTTTATTTTGTCCGCTATCTTGGATTTTGAAATATCGGACAAAAAAATTTATTTATTCAAACCTCTGATTAATTCTCTGCCACGTGCAGTTTGTTCAATTAAAATCAATGGTATAGTTCAAAAGTTATAATGAAAAAAATTTGTCCGGTTTTTTTGGCCCACCCGGTACATTTTAATTTTTAGTTTGAGAAAGGTGTCCGCGGATGGATACTCAGTAGCCCTGTTGGATACTTAAGCCTCTGAGCTCCCCCCTGCGTACCACACTCGTTAATATTTATGAAATATGTGGAAAATATCTAAAAAATCTTATCTTGCCTTGGGTGCGCCCATGCTATATCTATTATTATATTTACACATTATAATAAATTAATTAAAATAAAATGAGTAGGCAAATATAATAAATACTTTACAAAAATATTTTAGACCAATAAGCCTAAACTTATCACCTAAATATACTTAATATTGATACAACGCTAAAATACTGTCCGGCCAGAAAAAATGAGGCGCAAAAGAGATGCCTCAACTCAATCTCTCTCCCTCTGTTTACAGCACTTTTGTCTTACTGGGTGGTGTTCATTTTTAGCAAATTTGCCATGAACAAAATTTGAATATTACAAGAAAAAACGGTACTAGTTTGGCACGTTTAACGAAATCGACTCCAGCCTGTTCATAATTCACACCCATTTATTGGGTTTCTATTGTTACCGCTGGGTCAATTAGACTCCGGCCCGTTCACAATTACTGTTAACGCTGCGCTCAAACAGAATGACTAGGGACGTTTCATACACATTCTAAAATTTAAAAAAAAAAACAGGCGTATCATTTACACTGTTTTAATTTTTTAATAAAAACGAGGATTTTTGCAATTTTAAGTCAATTGGTATTTTTTTAGGTTTTGAGATTCATACGCACCTACCTAATGAAATAGGTAGGTACCTATACAGGGTAAGGTCACTCATCGTCAAGCAAGCTTTACGATGAGTGACCTTAATACAGGGTGTCTCTAAAAGGTCTGTACCAAATCTTAGCACATATTCCTGAGGTCAAAATAAGTCGATTTAAAGCAACTTACCTTAGTTCGAAATTGCTCCGTTTCAGAGATACAGGGTGGTAAATTTAAAAATTAAAAATCGATTGTCTTAAAATTTATGAACATTTCTCAACGCATTACTTTAAAAATTGGTACTCGGGGGTTTTTTGGGATGCGAAACCTAAATATGGATACCTTTTCACTATGGCCGTGAGAGGGCGTTTCACAATGCTCTTTTTATAGTTTAAAATGACTATAACTTTTTTCTCAGTGTAACTTTTAACTTTTTATGTTAAGAAAATGTTTTCCTGAATCTTTTTAAGCCAAAAAGGTACTCTTGTTAACATGCGTAAAGTAAGTCGTTTTCAAGATATTTCCGTTCTTAGTGTTCGATGCCGCAACGGAATACTGAAATTATTTTGAATGACTATTTCACTAGAGTGTTTTACACTGGCAAAATGCCATAGCAACGGCCAGTTTTCTACTGACTATTGTTCTCAAAGCTTTATTCAAGTTTGTTGCTTTTCGGCAATTTCGCTCATGAAATTTTTTAATTTAAAAATTTAATTTTTAAATTCACCACCACCTCCCTGAAACGGAGCAATTTTGGACTAAGGTAATTTGCATTAAATTGACTTATTTTGACCTCATTTTAAAGGTTTTTAGCAAAAAAAAGGCTTAGGAGGAGTAAAATATAAAATTAATACCTAATAATGATTAATTAAAAAATTATAGCACGCCGCGCCACTGAAAGCCATCTCTTTTGCACATCATGTTATTCTGGCCGGACAATACTGTCTAAATAAAAATGTAAATTAAGTACACGTGAGTAGACTAATCTTTTAAAGTAAAATCCTTCTAAAATAGGTTGGGTATTTACTACTTTTAAGGCAGAGGCACAGCTAAAAATCACATAAAAATTCACTATTTAATTGTTTAGGTGAGTATTCATTTGTGGAAGATTACACGTGGATATCGTACGTAACCGTGAATATCTGTACCTCAAAGCAAAAGTGCATTAAGTCCAGTCTCGAGTTTTTTACACATCTAACCTAAACGATGCGGATAAAAGATAGCAATTTATAAAACGAATTAGGTCTCTTATCAGTTCTAAAGCAAACCCAAATTTATTTTTGCTCTCTTTTAAAATGCATATACACTTTTGCTCTGAAGTTGAAACAAAAAGTTCCCATACGCTAAACTACTCAGTTTTGTAAGCCCTTAAGTTTTGACCGAACCAGCCAGCGATCTTCTAGAATACGCCATATTGGATTTACGTAAAAATAAAAATCGCTGATCTTTACGTTCCTTGAGTAAGTTTCTACGAATCAGCTTTAACAATGGCTGCGGGCTTTATGAAAGTATAATTTTTGGATAAAAAACGTTTAATAAAACTTTTACACCAGTATTTACTAAAGGGTCTAAAGTACTAAGGTCCTTAAAACTCGGTCTAGATTTTGGTTAAAGGTTTAACTTTTTTGCCTTGAATGTAATAGTTTTTAATATTTGTTCATAAATACCTTACAATATAGGCCACTTTTTTTCGTTGTTACAATGTTATTATGTCCGCAAAAAATAAATAAAAAAATATAATATTTTGGTTTAAAAATGGCAGCCATATTTAAACCTTAAAATGTTACTAGGAGATGTCCAATAAAATCGGTGTAAGTCAGTGTCACCTCCGCTATATTTATTTATTTAGACAAGTTACCGAAGATAAAACCGATTTTCAATTCTTTCTAATCTAATATATCTTGCGTTTTTTATATTTAAATATTGATACGTATTTAATACGGTAATGCATCTACAGATATAGTTTAAAGTTATTTATGTTTTATTTAGCTTTAAAAATTTTTGTATATAGGCTTTTTTATCGATCATGGATTATTTCTATAGTTTTTCAAACTTTTAACCATCCCTCAGGGGTGGTAACAACACTTTGAGAGTATTTTTAACGAGAATCCTATGACTGCACGGACTTAATTTACAAAAAATGACAGTTCGTTACGGTTTTTGCACCTTTGCGTACACCAAATTTTTGCAATAATTTGACTTGTAAGTATTAAGAAATACACTTAATCAATCAAGTTCATAGACTTGAGTACTAGACCTTGTTTTAAGTGCTAATTTTTGAGAACTTATTAAATACTGGTGTTAATGTCCACAGGTACCGACAAGTACAAACAATGATTGACATTTTGTGGCATATTGGACAAAAAGATAAAAACACAATCATTGGGTGTCTACTTTTCAAGTTCGCTAAGTCCAGAACTTAACTTTACAACCGAACAAAAATTACTCTAGATTACTAACACAAATTACTCGCCGTCGTGGTGTAGTGGTAGCAATATTTGTTTCCCACACCGGCGGTCCGGGTTCGATTCCTGGCGAGGTACTTGGTTGTTTGTGTTTGTTGAAAAATACTTTAACTTTGCTAAAACTTTGTGAAACTGGGCGAGTGATCCTGATTGGATGGAAAGTCCCAGTATAAATTAAAAAAAAAATTACTCACCTAGACCTCTCTTAACCGCCAAAGGCAAATAAATTATTACAATTATCAAGAAAATACTAAAATCCTTTAGAATTTTAGAAAAAAGAGTGAAAACTTTAACTTAACACAGCTTTTGAGAGTTTTATTTAAAAAAAATATTTTTATTCATTATGCATTTCGAATATTTGTATACATCCAAATTGTTGGCCTTGAAAAAAATAATAAAATATTTAAAGCTACGAACATATGAATACAAAAATTATAAAGGGGCTGTAGGTACCCTTGAAAGAGTTTTATTTAAAAAATTATTTTTATACCTGATGCGTTTCATCCAATTGTTGGCTTTGACAAAGATGTATGAAAGAAATTCCTTCATACATTTTTGGCATTAATAAAAATATTAAAATATTTAAAACTATAAACATTCGAATACTAAGAAATATAAAATAAATTAAACTACGCACAAATAATTCCTTCAGGCTCCTTCAGGTGTCCATAACTGTGAAAAATATGGAGTATATCAAAAATATTTCGCGACTAATCGGGAAAAAAGAATTACGTTCACCATAAGATAAGATTCAGAACCATCTACTTAGCTTTACAAGAGTGTGGTGATCCGTTGTGTCACGACTTGCAGTGTTATGCCAAGTCCCCAGGACGAAACAGTTTTCTGCCAGATATCATTAGGTCCTGGAACCCGTCGAGTAGCCCCCTTCCCGATTAGTCATGATATTTTAATGGTTATTAATTCGCCAATGGGGTGATTGAGGGAAGGCTTCCCCCAATGTTGGCGGACAATTAAGAAATTGAGCGAAGAGTTGGGAAATGGAAGGTAAGTTGGAAAAATTGATCAAGAGGACTTCTTTTTTTGGTCCCAAACGCGGCGGTAATAAATTAGCAGTAGCGGATCTGGGGTTAAATACATCGTGGGCAAAGACGAAATTTGGCGCCCTCACTCTACGTTTTCGCGGCGCCCTTGACGCTTGGTGTCGTGAGCAGGTGCCCACCCTGCCCACGTCTAAATCCGCCACTGAAATTAGAATAATTTTGTCAATAAAACTATTTAAAACATGTGTGAAGTTTGGCATTATCACTCTTTTTCTAATATTTCGATGAAACCCTCGACACAACAGGCAATTAAATGATATAAAATCGTTTAGCATAAAAATTATTTAAAGGTACTTAGTTTAATACTTATATAAATTCATTTTGAAATAATAGGAAAATATTTGACTAAATAGAATTTTAACATCATATAAAAAATACTTAACATGATTTAGCTACAAATTTCAATCGCTCTTTGAGCCAAGGAACACAAAATTGCTTATGTAAATATAAGATATATGTCTCTTCTTTTTTTTATTATTTTACCTTTCTTTTTTATATTTTTTACACAATTGCTAAAATATTAAGTCAATTGGTTAATGTTTGGTTTATAAAAATATAAATGGACCTTAACAAAAGCTCCAACTTTTTTAATTAAGTTGACCGTGATGAAATCAGCAGCAGGAGTTTAGATGAGGTTAGGACCTGTCAGATGTAGTCACGTGTCTCTTTATCGGTATACTGACCATATTCATAATGTGTGGTTAATAAAGATATAAATGGACCTTAACGAAATCACAACTATTTTAATTAAGTTGACCGTGATAAAGCCATCGATTAGATGAGGTCAGGTAAAGATGTAGTCACGTGTCTGTTTATGGCTACTTTATAATTAAGAAAATAGTTAGGTTAAGGCACCGCAAATCTGGGGAGAAGAATCGTAGAATACCTCTACAAAAATTCTATTTTCAGGACGGTTACCTAATATTTTTTTCTAACTTGGGTGGGATTGGAGGTTAACCATCCCATCTACATCTCGCAGAACAGTTTTTCGATAAATGCCTCCTCCCATTTTCTCCGTTAGCAAGTTTTGGTACTTTCTAAATTTAACTTTTTAAAGGAAGTTTTCTTATTTTTTTTTTACTTTATGAGTTTAAAAATATATACAAGGTGACAAATTAAAAAGGATCCACCTGGATTTTCTCGAAAATTATCAGGAAATTAAAAAAACGCCAAAACACGTCGTTTTTGTTTGCAAAGGGGACACTTTTTGTCCTTTTTAAATTGGCACCTTGTATACTATAAAAAATCTATAAAATATTTTATTTAAGTTTGGTCATTTACCTTTATGCCGGTTTCGAAAATGTACCCTTGAAACAAATTGAACAAGAAAGAAGAGCACTTTTCCTGTTAATGCAAAGTTGACTCCAGGTGTTGAAAGCCCTTACCTTTGAGAACACACTTATGCCAAATAAAATATGGCGGCTCAAACATGAAAACCAGGATAATTTTGGAAAATTCACAACTTTTTTATTTTTAAACCGATTTTTTCAAAATTTATTTTATTTTGTTTGGATTATAGTGCACTTTTATAAAAACTGTTAATAACTTGCATTTTTAATGTGACTATGTCTTAGAAACATATATTCATCAACATCATGTTTTTCGTGCCTTTTGCGTTTAATAGAAAAACTGCTAATTTAAAAAAAAAATCACAAGATACAAAAAAGATACAAAAAAGATTTGCATTGACAAGTAGTATCCTTAATGGTTTTATTTTTACTATAAATTCAAAAATTTTTGAGTTATTCTTAAAAAACTACGAAATTGGCCTGAGGGTAGATACCCCTAGATACCTTTTTTTGAAAGTTTCAAAAGTGGAAAAAATGCTTCAAAAATTAAAATGCTCTACGATTCTAAAAAGCGTGAGCTAATTATTTATTTTTCGTTGTCCGACCCACGATTTTGCACCAATGTTTTCCCGACTGTTTTTGATACCTTAGGGCCACCTCTAAGAACTTAAAAGGTACATCAGTGGAAACTTTATTTAAAGGTCTACAAAAAACTACGAAACCATTTTTGTGTTAAAATTACAGCTTATGTCAAAAATCTAAAAAACCAATTGTTCTTTTTTTTCATTCGTGAGGCGCCATCTTATTTTTAGTATGAGTTTGACAGTTTAGGTTCTAAAAACCAAGGGCTATCAGCCTCTGACGTCAAATTTGCATTTACATGCAAAAATAATTGAGTTCACTAAGCGACGAGATAGTAATATAAGACATAATGAAGTTTTTTAGATTTTTGACGAAAGCTGTAATTTTAAGAGAAAAATGGTTTAGTAGTTTTTTGTAGAACTTTAAATTACCTTTCCACCAATATGCCTTTTTGTTCCCAGAGGTTGCCCTAAGGTATAAAAAATAGTAGGGAAACATTGGTGCAAAATAAAACAAATAAATAGTTACTTAGGATAGTAACGCCTTATAATGTTTAAAGCATTTTTTCCACTTTTGAAAGTTTCATAAAAAAGCAAACTTGTAAAATACCATCATCAGATTTAAAAAAAAAATAGATGTATACGAGGTTTGTCAAAAAATATGAATTTGGCCCAAAAGTAAATTACCTTTATTTCTGATAATATCGAACTAAAATCGTAAGAACAGGGAAAAATGAAGATGACATTTGTGGTAAACACCTTGAACTTTTAGTTGAAAAATCCAGCCAATATCTTCTACTGCTGTGTTTTTCGACATTTAATAAATTAAGATACACTAACAAAACAAGTTTTGAATGCAAAAAGAAAGGTAAAAGTAATATTATTATTAAGAACATTGTTTATACACTAATATAATATTATTGTTTTTGCGATAAGTACATATATTTTTTTATTTAATAAATAGTTATTTCTCTATAAAGGTACATAGTTCTAAAAAATAAAATAAACTATGTTCGAAGGCAACGATTTTAGGTAATTTTTAAAACGAAAAATAGTCAGCTTTTTATAAAAACAAACTATAATGGTTAAATATGGTAGGTATTTAGTTTGTGTTATGTTCAGACAAAAGTTTTAAAATCGGTAATTTATTTGGCAAAATTCAAGAGCGAACGAAGGCGAAAGAATTCGACCAAATAGATTCGTTCAAACGCTTTCGCGGTATTATATAAATTAAATTAACTTCGAACCAACTATTTCGCAGGCAATTGTGGGTACTATATAAACTTTCTGCCTAAAAATCAATGTCGAAGGAAGACTTAATAGCTATTGAAAGTCGGGCTTTATTGTAAAAGGAAAGGAAGAATAGTCCTGCTTGCTTCACAGATTTATTTATTGAACCACACCGTGTTTCGATTAAACAAATTAAATTTAAGAATCTTTGAAGCAATCAGGACGTTACTTCCTTTCTTTTCACAATGATTCAGCGGTTTCATCCTGGTTGGAGAAATTTACGATTCTTTAAGTACGGCTTTATCATGAATCAACAAACAAATGGCGATCCGTGGCTTTTTATTATAATTATCATCAGCGGCGTAGCTTGGGGGGGGGTGCGGTGGTTTGTCGCCCCCTGCCCCGGGGGTACTGGCGCCCCATGGGTGCCCTAAGGTTTATTAAGTAGCAGGGCCGGCAAAGGCAAATTGAGAGGGCGGCAAATCAGCTCAGTCAAGCCTCAGACAAGAGAGTAAACAATAGACAGGCATGATGACCTTTGTTTTTTTATGGGCGCTCTTTTTAGCTTTCGACCCCCCCGCCCCTTACGGCACGCTACGCCGCTGATTACCACAGGCGTTCAACATTTGGATTAGAAGGAGCTGATGCATTGCACAGTCAAAATTACAAAATTTGAAAATCCAAAAATGAGTTTGCTCGCGGATTGTTGACTGTTAGTAAACCGGGGAGCTAAAAAAAAGTTTGATTATTTCTGCATTCTTCGGTTTTAAGACGGCTGCTTTTTACTTCATTAAAATCGGTTTAAATAACTTTAGTTTATGAATATAGAAGGCAATCGTATAACCGGTAAAACAATGATTTATTTTAACCATTCACACCTCGGTTACTTAGTGAATTATTTAAAAAAAGTAAATAATTCTTGGAACATGAGAATAAACGAGTCTTTTTGAAGTGTCAAGTTTAATTCTATCCGCCATTTTGGATTTCAAGACGCGAAAAAAAATGTTTGCTTAAAAGCCTGCAAAGTTTGTTTGTTTCAATAAAATCGGTGCTATAGAACGAAAGTTATAACAAAAAACAGTTTTTACATTTTTTTACACACCCGGTATATTATATGAGGTCCGGTCCTCCTGTGTGCATGCCCTTGATAATTAATAACAGTAAACAGCCAATAAATAAATTCTGCTTGAAAGCGTAGAGGGTAGTATCACTTTTGAATAAAGAAAATCGTACTTTTCTTCATTTAACTTAAATTTTAAGAGAATCATAATGGTTAAAGTCACATTTTGCTATCAAGAACCATCTTCAAGTTACAAGAGCTTTTTGAAAAGTCAGTACTTTTGGAAGGGGTTTATAAATTTTTTATTTGTCAAAATTTAATTTTGGTCTAAATTATCTTTTTGTAGTTCTTTCAGTTTAAACTGAATTTCACCTGTCAAAGTCGGTATTTTTGTAATATCGGAAAGGGCCGCCTTTTATTTTAAATAAAAGTTATAGACCTCCTTACTAAATGCAGACTTTTCTAAAAGCTCCCGTAATTTGGAGACATTTTTATCATTATTCTTCTCTTGAAATTTATGCTTTCTAGAGTAAAGTCTGTTTATTATATCCTCTAGAACTATCCAAATCTCTCCAATTCATTTAATTGATTTGGTCATGGGTGAGTAGGACAGTCGCCCACTTTTTTCATGTCAAATTCATGTGAAATTTCAGCGGATTTTAAAAACTACTAAAGAAAATCGTTTAAACGATCATGATACTTATATGAAATCATGCAATGTTGCCAAACCACTCACTATTTCCTGATATTTTACAAATGTGTGAAATATAAGATGCCATTTAAAAAGGGGGCAAGTATCCCTATATATTAGCAAAACGAATTCGTTTGGTAGCGTCCGATCACCTTCGTTCGCCGCATGAAAACGCACCTTTACGAGTTTTCCATATTTTCTTTCAGACACTTGGAAAACTCTGTAGGGCAATGTGGTCCGATATGGCATAGTATATGGTATTATTATAAGAGCCTACCTGTATACATAATAAAATTATATCTTCTCTAACATGGGCAAATTTAGTAATTCTGGTATCTCAATGTCTTCTAAGCAGATATTTGAAGGGTTGTACTGGAAGATGACTGGAATGTTGTGTTTGACGTCCATTAGTGGAGTCTAAAAACATAAATATTTTTATATTTAATTGGTGTTTTCAATTCAGCAGATTATTTCACTTATAAACGTTAACCAAGAAAAAATAATAACATTGTCATGGGTTACAGAAATAGTGTTACAGAATAATAAACACATAAACATAATAACATATTTAATTTTAAAATGGCTTAACATACGATGAAAGAGCTAAAAGCCAAAATTGTTACTAAGTTGGAAAATGTTGGTCCATTGCAGCGGTAGCCCAACATTTTAACGTAAGCCGTAGTGTTGCCGCCCAGACGAGAGATTCTCGCCTCTCGTCTTGTCTCGCCCTCTCTCGACGAGACGAGAGAGATATTTCCTCTTGAAAGAAAGACGAGAGGAAGAGACCCTGTCGTCAAGATATTCTCGTTTTTATCGTTCTCTCGAGCAAAAAGGTTGGTTTTATAAATTTTTATGATTTACCATCTATTCGTATTGACCTGTTATAGAGTTAAGCTGATATTTATGTATTGTTTTTTTTTTTAAATAAAAGGTATGCCAAATTTGTTATATGTTCCTTCCCTGACAACATGTATGCTCTGATAGATTTATTATTTATGTTATTAACGCGTTACATCTAAAAATACTCTGCCAATATATGGGCCCCTAAGCTCACACTAGGTACTATAGTTATAGTGTACGTGTGAGCGATAATAACCAAAAAATGAAATATATTCTATTCAATTGCAGACTAAATTACCTTTTGTTTGATACCACACAAGCCATGTTTTGACTTGAACTCAAATTTTTGAAATCTACCCCCACCCTTAAAAAAAAACAGAAACTAAAATGTATTTTGTTAAACTCCGGACTCAATTACCTTTTGTTTGATATCACACACGCCATATTTTCACTTAAACTCTAATTTTTAAAATATACCCCCACACTTTTTTTTAAATAAATTAAAATGTATTTTGTTTAACTGCAGACTCAATTACCTTTCGTTTGATATCACACACGCCATATTTTCACATAAACTTTAATTTTTGAAATCTACCCCCACCCTCTTATTTGGTTTGTGTTCGGTGGATTTTGTTCATTTTTAAATGGGACCATCTCGACCCAAGACCCAGCCTAGGTACCAAATTTCATTAAAATCGGCCAAGCGGTTTTTGAGTTATGCGCGTTGGTCGTTACAGACAGCCAGACAGACAGACAGACAGACAGACGGCGCAACAAAAAAGTTTCAAAATCATCTGAAACGCAAAGACATTGAAATTTTTGAAATCGGAGCAACTTTTTTTTTTCGAAAAAATTAGGATCACCATAGCTCACACTACTATAGTATAGGATATGTGTGAGCTAATATTGTAAATATTTTTAAAATAAGAAGGAACTAAAAATCTAAAAATGTAGAGTGTTCCGATTAAAAAAAGATCCCTCCTATCAAAATATAACATTTACCAAAATGCTAGATATTTTGGCCAGCAAAGTCTTTAAAGAAAATTAAGATATAAAACGTATTACTCATCTTTTAGTATCTATTTGAAAAACTCCAAGGTTGCTCCGTAAAAATATACGAAAAAACCCTGTAGATAAAACTCCTAAATCAGAACCTTTATAGGACTTAAGAGCAGCTACAAAAGGCCTAGTTGCTAAAGGTTCGAAAATCATATTTACTGGAAAAACAAATTTCGCTCTCACTAGGAAGTTAAATATAATTGTATAATAATAAAATTAAGTATAATGTTAATACCGGAGAACGTAACTTACTACTTGCAAATAAATGGTTCTGTTAGAAAGCCTCCTGTTATATTTTATATTGTACCTGTTTTGTCAGATTGTTTTTAAGAATTTTGATTTTGATAGTTGTCAATAGAAAAAAAAGTTCTAATCAAATTGTTTTTAATAGTTTTTATAGTTTAAAACAGTTTTTGGTATATATAGAATTCATAGAATAATAGAAATATTTACATTTGGTCCTTCGAACTACGGAACAGCTCTATAGAAGATAGTCCACAAAGAAATTTATAGGAATAATCTTTGAACCTTGAAATAATCATGAGTCAAATTTCAAAAGAAAATAATGGTAAAGAAAATATAAATAGTAAAGAGTTGAACAGTTTAGAACTTGCTAGTGAATGTAAAGGTTTCTCAAACAAAGAATTTGATAGGAAAAGTAAGTCATTAGTTAGCCAAAAAAGTGAAAGTCAAAAGACATGTAGAACTGCTAAAACCTCTTCAAGCAAAGAAAGGTTATTACTAGAAATTCAAAGAAAGAAAGAATTAGCTATTTTACAACAAGAAGAAGAACAGGAAATAATTGACGCTGAAAAAGAAAGACTCGCTGAAAAAGAAAGAATCCAAGTTGAAAAAGAAAGAATCCAAGCTGAAAAAGAAAGAATCCAAGCTGAAAAAGAAAGAATCCAACAAATGGAAAGAAAAAAGAGACAAAAAGAACGAGACCTTCGTAAGGAAATAATGGAAATGGAATATCAGTTAAGTTTGAGGGATGTAGATTCATCATCTAAAAGTCAGATAAGTGTTAGTAATAAGTTCGATGAAGTAAAAAGTACTAAAAGCAGCCACTTTTTGGATGTAATTTGTGAAGAAGATATAGATAAAGTTGGACCTTGGCTGGAAGATAATAAAAACAAATTTTGTATTCACTCAGAAAACCATTTAAATGAAAATATACATCAAACACCAAACAATATAGAAAACTTCTCTGTAAGCGAGAAAACACAATTAGAGAAACTCATGCTAAGGCAAACAATTGACAAAGAACTACCCGTATTTACAGGAACCATAAAAGATTGGCCTAATTTTTACAATCAATATAAACATACTACTAATATACTACAATTATCAGAAGAAGAAAACATTTGCAGACTTAGAAAATGCCTAAAAGGAGATGCCAAAAAAGCAGTGGAAGGTTTACTTATTTCCACCACAGTAAAAGCTACTTCAGTGATAAATGTTTTGAAAGAAAAATATGGTAGACCAGATATTATTGTAAGAACACTAGTACAAGATGCAAAAAATATGTCAATTGTACGAACGAACGATTTTGCTGATTTAACATTTTTTTATGAAACTGTAAACAATTTATATTTGACTCTCGAGTCACTTAATATGCAAAATTATCTAACATGTCCACAGTTATTAGATGAACTCATGCAGAAATTGCCTTATGGTATGCAGCTTTCTGGGGGTGAGAAAATTTCATTTAAGGAAGGTCAATACACCCTAAAAGATTTTAAGGATTGGATAGCTATTAAAGCCCGAGCTTGTACATATGTTCAAGGATCATCCAAGCCTAATAATGATAAATTTAAAAGAACCATGTTGGTCTCAAATCAGAAAACTAGAAATTGGACTGAACAGTGCATTGCCTGCTCCGAAAAACATAATGTAGAAAATTGTTCCAAATTTCTCAAAATGAGTGTAAATGACAGATGGAAATTTGTTAGAGAACACAAAGCTTGCTATTGTTGTTTGAAAAATACACATCGTATAGTTAATTGTAGAAATAGACAAGATTGTGATGTTTCACACTGTAAGAAGAAACATCACAAACTTCTTCACTTTGAAACTCAAAAATCATCCGAACTAAGTTTACATAATGCTAAAAATAAAGAAGAAAATATTCAAATAAAATCAGAGAATTTAGAACCAATGCCATCTACTTCACAAATGGTTGGGCACATGTTGAAGAATGAACATAATGAAATAATTTTAAAAGTTGCTCCAGTAATTTTGAAAACAGATACAAAAGAAATACAGACCTATGCAGTTTTTGATGAAGGCTCAACAATAAGTTTAATTGACGAAGAATTAGCAACTTCGCTTGATTTAAATGGTCCTAAAAAATGTTTAAATTTAAGATGGACAGACAAAAATACAAATAAACAGACATTTTCAACTTTAGTCAACTTTCAAATATCCAATACCCTGGATCAAGAGTTTTTCCAAATAAATGATGTTTATACAATCCCAGACATGGACCTTCCAGTTCAAAATATTAGTTTGAAGTCACTTCAAAACAAATGGAAACATTTACAAAACGTAAACTTGATTGATTTAAATGGAGCCCACCCTAAAATTTTAATAGGCCAAGATCACGCTGACCTTATTACGACAAGACATTTGATAGAAGGTCCGCAAAATTCTCCAATATTGTCTTACACCAAGTTAGGATGGATAGTGCACGGAAAGTCAGGAATTTTTAACTGTCACCTAGATATCAATTTACACGTCAGAGTGGAAGAAAAATCTGAAGAACTACAATCTGTCTTGTCAGAAAAAACTTATTTTATAAACCAGAACAATGAATTTGAAACGATAGTACGTCATCTTGAGCAAGAGAAATGTGATTTTGAAGAGAAAATTGAAGAACTGGGTGAAACTCAAATTGAACAGCAATCAATACTTAAAGAGAAAATTACAGAAAATACGAAATTAGTGAATGAAAACCAGGAATTGTCAGATATACCAAAAGAAAAATGTTTGCTTAAAAATAAAAATGAACAGCTAAAGTTAGACAGTAACAAGTTTGAAAAAGATTTGCAAAAACAACAGTTAGAAAATCTGTTGTTGGAAAAATCATTGGTCAAAGAAGAAAATGTTACACATTTAGCAAGTTTGAAGTTAGTATTTGAAGAAAAATCAAGATTATTGCAAGACAAGTCTGAAATTCTAGAAATTCTCCAAAAAGTTAAAAACGAGAAAAATGAGGTGTTGAGAAATTCGAAGTCTTTCGAGAAAGAACGAAATTACTTAAAAAGTACGTTGGATGTTAATAAAGCAAAAATGGAATTGTTAAGTAAGTGTGACGAATTAGAACAAAAATTCAACAAAGAAAAAGAGATTAAAAAACTCTGTGAAAAAGTCGATTTAAGAAATGAACTATTAGTGATAAAGCAAGAAAAAGAAAATTTTTTACCAAATTGTAAAGATAGTCAAAAGGGGACAAAAGAGCTTGAACATCAGGAATTATTTATTGGACAAAACGAAGAGCTGTACGAAATGTTAGAGCGTGCCAATCAAGAAAACTCAAGGTTGACACTTGCTTTGGAGCACCGCCAGAAAGAAACTCGAAAAATCAAAAAAGAACGTAACAAAACTTTGGAAGCTCAAACTAGTATTATGAAGCAAACTTTGAAAAACATGCTGAAAGCGCACAAAAGCTTCGTTGAGGCAAAAAACGACTTGTTAAAAAAGATTGAAGATTTGAAGTTGCAGCTGGAAAAAGAGAAAGAAGCGTATGCGGCAGTTGTTGCTAGCAATTCCAAGAGCGAAGTTGAGAATGTCAATGTAAGGAAAATCATTGAAAAACGCAATTCCCAACGACAAGCCAATCAAGCAAAGGAAGCATACGACAGAATGTTGGAAGAAAATAAGTTACAAACGAAAGTCGACACGTTCAAATACAAAAGGTCACTAGACAGAGACAGAGATAAATTTATTAGCTTAATAGAGAAAGAAATGGACGACGGAGAGGAATATAACGAAAAGCTAGAGAATATAAAGGATAATAAGATGTTAAAACCAGTAATGGAGAATACCGGGGTCCAGTAGTCAATATTTGCCCCATAAATAAATTAGAATTAACAGAAGAGTAGTAATCTTCAAGAGAAGATTACTGAGGGGAGAAATGTTAGAAAGCCTCCTGTTATATTTTATATTGTACCTGTTTTGTCAGATTGTTTTTAAGAATTTTGATTTTGATAGTTGTCAATAGAAAAAAAAGTTCTAATCAAATTGTTTTTAATAGTTTTTATAGTTTAAAACAGTTTTTGGTATATATAGAATTCATAGAATAATAGAAATATTTACAGGTTCTATGTAAGCGTGAAAGAAAATTTTGCTAAACGTGTTTAAGTGCAGAATGGTGTTTTGTGATTATTATTGGCATAATGCTTAAAAAATACAAACTGTCATCCTATCTAAGTTGACAGAGCTATAAGGATCAATTTTAATCAATTTTCCATCATCATTTTCATCAATCACATTAATCCTAAGCAAAAAAAATATTTCTATAGTCCCCTACCGAGGACAACATATATTTTTTTACGCGACCGAGACTTAAATTTCATTTTAGCACCCATTTTTCTGGCAGTACAATTTTTTCGTAAAAACAATATGAAGCATTCATATTTTATAGTAAATTTATTATAATCCGGCACTGAGATTAACTCCGAATGACTAGCCATTGTTGAATTCACCGAGATCATAGTCCCCTACAGAGGACAACATATAATTTTTCACGCGACCGAGACTTAAATTTCATTTTAGCAGCCATTTTTCTGGCAGTACAATTTTTTCGTAAAAGCAATATGAAGCATTCATATTTTATAGTAAATTTATTTTAATCCGGCACTGAGATTAACTTCGAATGACTAGCCATTGTTGAATTCACCGAGATCAAAGACCGCCAGCCGGCTTATTTATCTGTTTGTTGGGTAACCTATGGTAAAAATATTCATACGTTTTTATTTACAATTTGGTATCTCAATTGTTTTGCTACCTTGTCGTCGCCGCGCCGCGCCGTCGGCCATCAAAATATTTTAAGGACTTATTGTTATTGGCAAAGAACACTTGGGATTTTAGGTACAGTTTTAAATAAATAAAGCGATGCAAAACTTTTTCCCAGCTTTTATTTAATCGGCATCAACGAGATATTTTAGTATATGTATTGTATTTACTAGAGAGAGAGCATATCCCAGAATAGATTCAACACTTTATTATGGAAAAAAATAAATACCATAAATAATAAGATTTACCTTAAAAAAACACTTACACATGGTGTCCAAAAACTTTTTATAGCTGATATAAATCACAAGACACGAGAGACGAGAGAAAGACTCTCTCGAGCGATAGAAGATGAGAGACCCATTTTATTTCGCATAACGAAACGAGCCAAGAGAAGGCCTTTTCTCGTCTCGTCTCGCGGCAACACTAGGCGAAAGCTTTTATTTACACTTGCTTATCTATTTTTTTGATGCTTTTACTGACCTGCTGCTGTTGATCACCGGGCGTCTGTTGCCTATCTTGCAACTTTGCTTGTACCGCCCTGATGAAACTAAACGGCACCCTCTGCTCATAGTCGTCTACGGGGGTATACAAGTTGAGTATTTTACAAATTTGCAGGGGACTCAGAGCGTTGCACATCTCGCAAATCTTTACCACGTCTTCATCAGTTTTTCTAGCTTGAAGCAGTTGTGCTGCCTGAATTATTGGCTGCAACGTAGCTTGGATCGGACCCTCCTAAAAATGAATAGCCATATTTAATAAAGTGGTTTAACTTGCTTTACGATGAGTGTCCTTATGTACAGTGCCGTATATGTTCAGTGCCGTAACTAGGGCAGTGCTACCGGTGCCCCCGCCAAAGCTGCTGAGCTAGGGGGACGTTATCAGGTGGCTTTAAGGTTAATTTTTGTAGACGGGAGTTGCCAAACTCTAATTTTGCACCGGGCGCCAATCACCCTAGTTACGGCGCTGTTAGGTTTAACACCGATAAAAAATACATAGGTGCTGGGTGACCGTTTTAAAAACGAAACAGCTGTTTTTTCGAATATTTGTTGCATGTTTTGGAAAAACTAAATACCTTAGAGCGTAAATACTGGTTAAAAAAATCGAAGAGTAGAGAGAGAGAGTAGCTTGAAACAACGGCAAATTCGCAGACTTAAATTCTTAAGTGCGCATGCATGTCTTTTGGCATAAAGAAACAGCTGCTGTTTGGATGGACGCCATATTTGTTGTGTTTATTTATATTTTGATGTGTTTTGGGTTTGTCGTGTAAAATTGTGTTTTTTGTGAAAAATAGGAAATTATTCAAATAAAACATGTGCGGTTTGTGGAAAAATTTTCGGGAGAACTGCCACTCTATAGGTTAGTACTTTTATTTTTCTTTATAATTTATAATAATGCATGAGTTTGCCCTGTATTTATGCTCTAAGGTATTTTGATAAAACACATGAATTATTTGCGAGGTTGAGGTCTTGCTGGGGTTCACTTCCTAAAAAGGGTAATTTATACCCCTTCTATTGAAAATAGGAAAGATGGGTCGAGTACAAAAAATTTTAGTTTAAATATTTTCAAGTTTTTAGGTTCTGTTTGCTAAGTGAATAAACGTCCTACTAACTTTATTTATTGAAAGCCTAGTTTCGATTTATTAAAAAAATCATCTTCCGGGCGTAGGTAACTGTAAAAAATATACAAATATAAAAGAAAAACCTCATAATTAGGAAAACATAACAAGTTCTTACAAAACTAATATTGCCAAAAGGGCTCTTCACAAGTAGCATCGACGTTGATACACTAGCAAATAGATAAGGCTTCTTATTGAAAGTAATCTATTTTTTAACTTTGTTTTAAACGAGCTTTGGACTATTGTTGAAACAAGGTAGGTTCGGTTCGGTTCGGTTCATTATACATATGGACCTCAAAAATTATTCTCGCACCTGTAATAGAACCTGGAATTACCCCGCCCATCAAAGTGAGTAAGATAGCTATTTTTTTTTAAACACCAACAGGAACTCAAAGGTCAGACAGGCCCCGCACAATATTCAAGGAACAAGTCAACGAAAATCTCACGAAAAGTCAGATATTGTAGAGCTAAGGCGAAGAATAGGGAATGAATGAATGTGAATGAATGAATCACAATAGAACAAGACTTACCAAAGAAAGAATTTATCGAACAATATCCATGTCGGTCTAAGATTTTAATACTTACGTCCAAATTTCTGTCCCTAGTCCACATTTCGAAATGCGACAAGTTGTGCCTGATTTGGAAGCCTTTCGACCAATGACAAAGTTCCTTCCTCAGCAACAAGTTATTCAAGCTAGAAGCGCAGATAAAGTAGTAAACTTGCCTGAACACTTGCGAGATCACTGTAGCGTCGACGCCGTAGAAGACTAGAATCTGTAAATAAATAAAATGGTATACTAATGGACAAGCACTTCTTCTTCGTTAGGCCCCATGTGCTTTAAAATACAGGCACTCATGCATATTATTTGGACCGTTTATCGCACTAATAATATACGTTTTCTTGTGCCTACCGGAAAATTGTAGCGGCATCGGCTATTCTACTATAATCTCTGAAGTTCCATTGTGAATGTGAGTAATGTGGGTTTCTTCCAAGTCCGCTGCGTAAGTACCTCTGTTTTACAGAATAAGAATTGGGATTATTAACCATAGCGGTTTATTTCTACAAACTGAACTGTACAGATTTCTCAGAGATGTAAATTATAAACCGTTGCGATTTCTTTTTGATGTGTTGATGTCAATGGCAGTTTTACCTTACCATGTGTATCGCGTCGTCATCAATGTCGCTCACTAGCTCAATTTAAGGGACGTTCACTAACGTGTTGTTTACTGCAATCTCAGAAAAGTGAAAGTGGATAATGCGCTAAGTTAGAAGGACTTTTTGAAAAATATAGAAATGAACCTTATCTCTGGCAAATCAATTGTAAAGAATATCATGACCGAAATAAAAAAATTCTGCCTGCAATAGGTTAATTAAAAACTCCAAAGCTAACAAGGAATTAGTGGTAACAAATAATCCAAGAATTGCTTACAAAATAGAATTAAACAAATGTAAGCAGTCTGAAAAGTCGGATGCAGGAGTCAAAGAGATTTAAAGGCAGCATTTTTGTTATTTTTATATAATGGATTTTTTCATTATCAAGGGCGTCGTTCATAGTTCATTAGGCAACCCTGCTTCTAACTGAATTCATTATCGATAATCAGTTAGGCTGTCTTTTATATTTTGCATATAGGAACACAGAGGGCGACACTGATCGAATGTCATTACTAAAACTTAACCTCAATCTTTACCTAAGCTAAATTCAAAACATCAGTGCGATAAATATAGTTTTATAGCTAGAGTGCAATCAGTCGAAAAATGGTATTAAACTGAGAATTTTTTACAACTTTCGAAGGAAATTATTTCAACAAGAATGCCTTGGCGAGTTGATTTCTGTTTTCGGTAATGAAGCAACAAATCAGTCGACAGTTTCTGATTGGTATGGAGAATTCAAGCATGGACGGCTTAGCCTTAGCGACGATCTAAGCCAGGTGCACCAAAAAGGTCTTTCAACCAGGAAAGCATCGATGCTTTGCCCATGCTCACCACGGAAGATCGACATGTGACATATCGCGAGACTGAGGCTTCATTGGAGATTTCAAAGACCTCAATTCAAAACATTTTGCATGAAGAATTAGGGCTACGAAAATGAGTTACCTGCTGGATACCGCATCTGCTAACCAAGGAACAAAAAGAAGCTAGGTTCAATTGGTGTCAGAAAACTCTAGACCGTATTGAGGCAGGAAACTCGAAAAACGTCTACAGCATTGTTAGTGGTAATATATCGTGAATTTACTCATATGCACCCGAAACTAAACGTTAATAGTCTCTTTAGGTGTTCCAAGATGAAGAAAAATCAACAAAAGTCATCTGTTCTCGAAGTGTATCCAAAAAGAGGGTCGTGACATTTGTCTCAAAATCAGGTCATGTAGCAACAATTCCTCTTGAAGATCAAAAGACTACGTCACCATTTTTTTGCGGACAATTATCGCAGAGATTCGAAAGACGAACCCCGAACGACGAATCATCATCCACCAAGACAATGCAAGTCCGCACAAAGCACAACCAACCATTAAAATGTTAACCCAACAAAACATCGAATTGTTGGACCATCCTCTATACAGTCCCGACCTAATTCCCAACGATTTCTATACTTTTCCAAAGCTCAAAATTTCAGTTGCCAGATGGAGGCACTCGACGCCTAAAAGAATGCAATTTTGATAGTACCAACAAACCAGTGGCATTACAGCTTTGACAACTGGTTTGAGCGCCTGCAAAAGTGCATTAATTTTCGTGGAAAATATACTTCGAGAAATATTTAAAAGTTATCTACTGTTTTATTCCAGCTGTACATGCGAAACTTAAAAGACAACCCTCGTATTTATGATTTCCGATAAACCAAACCCAAAAAGTTAAAATGTTTAGTTAAAATTATAATAGTGCCAGGCACAATTGGACGGTGTTATGCAACAACCGTTTAAGCCACAACCTCTCAAAAATTATAAAGTCGAACCTCTATAACTCGAACTTCAAGGGACAACCAAAACAGTTCGAGTTATGGAGAGTTCGAGTTATAGAAATTCGAGTTAAAGAAGTTACAATACATATTAAAAATGCAGGGACCACTTAAAAGGTTCGAGTTATAGAGAGGTTCGAGTTATAGAGGTTCGAGTTGGAGAGGTTCGACTGTATTCTTTGTTGAAAAACGTTCAAAATTAGTTATAGAAAGATACGCAAAAATGATTTAACCAACAACCAAAGAATTGCGCCATCTATGATTAGTATTACTAAGCCACAAATCGTTATTGCCGCTATAAGAAATTTGCAACAGTGATCTATCCCGAACCTCCCAATTGTGGCTTAAACGGTTGTTGCATAACACCGTCCAATTTTGACACCTTCACATTGTAATATCAGCTGTGATCTTTCAACACACGGCCTCTGTTTACTATATGAACCGGAATAAATAGTGCCTTATTTTATTAATTGAAAATAAACGACGAAAGTTTTAAATTCGACTTTGGTATGTCAATTTTGAAGGATTAACTGTCAGTTTTCAATGTGAATGTGTCAAAATAGTGCCTGGCACAATTATAGCCTGGCTGTATTTCAATAATTCTTTATTATGATTTGATTTCAAATTTTGTGGATAAAACTATTGAAATTTTTGTTCCTTTAACGCAGTTTAACGCTTGCAAATGGATTTTGAGATCATGTTTGCAATGGTACGAGAAAAGTAATACAGTACGTATTCGTACTAACCTTGTGGTGATTTGTCAACTCTTGTATAAGCGCAGACGTAGGTTTCTGAGAGGGAATGCCAGATACTGGACTGGAAATACTGTTTCCTCGAGTTCTCATCCCACTGGGTTTACCACTGATGCCAGGTACTTCCTCGTGTTCTAGGATCGCTGGCACAATCAAAGACTGGATTTTTTCTTCAAAGTTTTTGATCAGTGCTGAAATATAAAAAGATAAGATATTTGTGAAGTCAATTATATATATTTATTGCAAAAATCTATAAATCAAGAGAAACTAAGAAAGAATGTTGTAAAAATTTTAGAGATTTTAGTTTTATTTTTATAAGAATTTAACCGGTGGCGGCTGGTGACGTTATAAATTTGGGGGGGGGGGGGGGGGCAGAAATTTAAATTGCATGAAAAATGAGATAAAAAAAGCTTACCGAAACAATTTTATTTTAGTATTTTTTAAACAAGCGGCTACTTGGTGTAGTTTTTAGTTTATTTGTTTATAGATAAAGTCCATTCGCCTTTCTTTTTTATGACACCGTAGAGCAACCTTAAAAATCCCACAGAATTTTAATCAGTCTATTAACTTACTAAGTATATGTCTAATTTTTGTCACATTTTCATTATGTTCGGTAATGTTTTACCTATAGGCACTATTCAATTGGCACCTAATATCGATCTTTCCTAGCATAGAAAATTCTATGTGGTTATTTAAATGAATACCACTTACTTTGTGTTTTTTTCACTTTTCACTAAAGTGCTTGATATCACACATTCCCTTTGCACGCATAATCACATCGTGGAGTGTTCATAACAAGACAAATATAGCAAAAAAAGCATTTCTTTTTTCGCAACCGCGCAACCCATTTTCAACATCGTATAATTTTTTATTAAATTTTCTATTATAAGTTTTTATGGAACACCCCTCGGCATCACTAAAATTTTGGTTAATTTTTAGGTCCGGTCTATGGGGCCCTAAATATTTTATTTGTAATCGAAGTTCATATGTAATCGACGGTATTTATTTCCATTTTATAAACAAACGATAACAAAAACAATGACACGCGACCGGCAATGCTTTTTACCACTGAAATCGCCCAAATCAAAACAAACCCTACGTCTTCGCTAAGGATAAAATCGGCATCGTGTAGAAGGGCAACGGACGTTTACGCACGATGCTAATTGCCAACTTCTACTAAAACACACATTCCTCCCGCCCCCGCTCGAGAACATCCACCCATACCCCTCTGAATTTGAAACCTTGCCCCGCGCGGCGCTGCCTGCTTGTATCTGAAAAACGGGCTTGTAATTATTTACGCTAAAAAAGTAAACAGTTCACCCAATTTATCGCTTGATGTTAACCACAGATAATAAAAAGAACTAGACAATCATGTCGTAAGGGAAAATTTAACTTTTTTTAAAATAAATCAATTCAAAATACTGTTTGTTGTCTAGTTTTGGGAGGACACTGCCCCGTTGCCCTACCCTGTAGCAGTCGCCACTGAATTTAACAGCAGCATATATTGCAAGTGTAATTATTTCCAAACTCTGTTAGAAGATGAAACTTCTGGAAGATCGGCTGCTAAACAAATAATACAACTGGTAAGACTTTTGAAGTTATGAAAGCTAGAGGATCGATACAGTTGTTTTATACCACAGGTGGGCAACTCTTCTTGACAGTTGTTTAGAATTCTGTTTAAATAAAAATCAATTGGTATCTGTAGATTTGCACTAGATATCAATCATTTATTATTTGTTTGAAGTTATCACTTTTGCCACAACTTTTAGAGTAGTAATCCAATAATATTGGTAAGGAGAAATAGTTTTCTAGATAAATATTAAAAACATGTTTGCCAAGTTTTATTGTGTTTCAATTGTGTTAAGAAATAAATAATAAAAGTGTACTAATTGATCTGTCAATTCAAAAGAAACTAAAAATTCACAATGTGCAGAGCGTCAAAAACAGATCAACAAGCGAGCTAGGTTTTATAAAAATTACCTTGATAAATCCAGAAAGCTATATCCGACAAAACTTGCCGGAATTCCGAAAGATCGAAATTTTTCAGACACTGTTCATTTTGTTTAGGAGTATTTTTCTCTTGGAACTGAACATCGCCGCTGTACTGTTTCATACAATGAAGAAGCCTAAAAATATTTAACAATATTAGCAGTTTGTTGTAAGTATAAAAACACTTGTCTTGTAAAATATATTTTTAATTCGTCGGTGAATTTTTGACCAATATTTTCGTGCTCCAGACTTATCAAAAAAGTAAATAATATTCACTAATAATTCTTATTAAAACATGTTCAAACTGTTATTTTTTTGTTTTTATTTTGTCTGGGTGTTTAAAATTTGTTTCGGAATCAGCCGAAATACTTGTAACGACAAGATGTTTAACCTAAATTGGTTTTATACAATTAGTGATATAAAACGCTACTTCTTACAGAGGTTTACTATACTAAAAATTACCTTAAGGTATTCGATAACCACAAGGAAGTAGTTTCAAAATCTTCGAATTTCTTTCTGATGACTTTCTTGACAGCGTTGGTGTAAGCAGGGAGTAAGCTTTGGACCTTTTGCTCGTCGTTGATGTAATCTGTGTGTCTGATGCACATAAAGATTATGTAGGCTGGTAATCCTGGTAGAAGGGCGACAGCTGTTCTTGGCTTTAATTCTGAAAAGAAAGTTAAAAAATTTTGTAAAGAGACAAAGGTATTTAAAGATATTGCATAAGAAGATAAAAAGATAGAAAATTATATATCAGAAGAAATAAAGAAACCGATGGAAAAAAGGCTTCTGTTCAAAGAAAGAAGGAAAATGAACATCTATAGAATATACAGAAATAAATAAATTTATAAGAAAAATGATAAAATAAAATATTAGAAAGAGCTTAAAAATTAAAGTTGAGAAAGTTTTAGAAAATAACAGAAATATGAAATGACTCCAGGTAGAAACAGTATAGAAATTAACGTTAAAGAGCATTTTATAAATATCACACAACTATTTTATACAGAATTATACCAAACAAAAAGGAAACAATCGTGTAAAACCATGAAGAAACTCCAAACAAAAATAAAGAACATAAACTCAGAGCTACAACCTGAAATAAGCAAAGCAGAAATAAAGAGAGCATTAAAAAAAATAAGGAATAATAAATCACCTGTAAAAAACGGAGTAACGGCACAAATGCTCAAGTACGATGGTAAAGCTTTAGTTAATACCCTTCATTTTCTCCTGACTAAAATATAAAAAAAAATAATCCCAAGCAACTGGAAAGAATCCCTTCATAACCATTATTCTACACAAGAAAGGCGATAGAGCTGACCTAAAAAACTATCGAGCTATAACACTCCTCAATGTAATTTACAAGCTTTTCACAAAAATATTAATAATAATATCCTAATACAGCGAGTCAACGTATACAACATTCCGCTATATATTGCGTTTATAGACTTTGAAAAAGCTTTCAATAGCATTGAGCACTGGACAGTAAAAGCATCTTTAATTCAGAGCCAAATAGACTACAGACATACAGAGTAAATAGTATAGTAAATATATACAGCGAAGCAACATCAATCAAAATCCACGAAAAAACCAAGCCAATTCGCATAAGAAAAGGTCAGACACGGAGACACAATATCCCCTAAACTATTTAACCAGGCCCTAGAAGATATTTTTAAAAACTTAGATTGAGAAGAAATAGGCATCAAAGTAAGCGGGCAATACTTGAACTACCTAAGATATGGTACTGACATGGTCTTAATAACAGATAAGAAGGAAGAACTGATAAAAATGCTAGAAGAACTGGATACACCAGCTAAAAATATAGGCTTGAGTATAAGAACAGATTAAGATAGAGAAATATATATCTGGGACAAATTATTAAACTAAAAAAAGAAAACCAAACAGCTAAAATCAAGAGAATAGTAGAATTAGCCTGGGAAGCATTCGGTAAATTAAGCTACATATTAGAAAGTAAAAAATATCCTCAGCACCTCAAAACGAAAAGTAACCAATGTATCCTTCCTGAACTTACCTATGGATCCCAGACCTGGAGACTTATAAAATCAAACATGGATAAGGTAACAAAAGCCCAAAGATCAATGGAAAATCAAATATCATATGTAAAGCTAATAGATAGAAAAATAAATGAATGGATAAGAAAAAGTGGCAAAATGAAAATGGAAATTTGCCGGTTATAATATCAGACAGAACGACGATCGATGGAACAAATATATTGTAAACTGGAGACCTAGGGAATATAAAAAAAGTAGGGGAAAACACCAAATGAGATGGGCGGCAGATATGAAAAAACATGCGGGAACTAGATGGGTGAACCGGCGACAGACACTTAAGAGTGAAAGGTATTGAGGAACTTATGTCCAAAGATGGATCGAAGAAGGCTAAATAGATAGATTTAAATGGGGCTATTAACTTTAACAGTAATACAAGGGGTGTCACTCCTCGATATAAAGTGATTTGAAACAGGAAAATTTTATTGTGTTGAATATGATTATGTCGTGTTATAGTTTTTAATGATAATAATGTATTTATGTAATTTAAGGTAACTACTACATGAAATGCCAAATCGGTATAGGGTTAAAGTTTCGCGCGTCCATAAGTCTTCTATTTTTATTTGTATGAGACGAAATTTAATTAACCACATGCAGAACGAAGATGACGTTTACAGTGGCTGACCAAGATTACCTTGATAAAATGTTGTGAGTGGTAAAGTTATTTTTTATATAGCAACTATATTACATTTGGAAATTCATGTGTATTTATTATTTTTTAGTTTAAATTATACAAAAATGGATATTAAGATAAATTTTGACAACCTCTATAGCCCTATCTACGGCCCACACATTTTTGTTAACGTTAATTTTCTTAAGTACTAGGTTGCTTAAGATAAGTTGGTTCATGATCAAATTAATTAGATCGATATAGACGAAGAGTATGCCATTTAATTGTAGAATTTGTAGAATTTTTTGTGTTGCTTGGAAACACCGCTTCGTTTTAAATAATTATCATTATTAAGTAAACGATTTTCTTTAACAGGTATAAAGACTAAAATTCGGGCTTTGTAAATGAGTTTAGGCAATTTTAAGATGACATTAAAAAAGTGGGCGACCGTAGAAGACAGCAAAGAATAAAAATCTGGTGAAATAGGCTAAAGTCCACCAGGCGATATTACGCCAACCCAAGTGAAAAACAGGTTAAAAAAAGTTTTTAGAAGCAATGATTACACAACCCCTAGATATGCAACTCAACAAAGTTAATATCAGCAGTCGACAGATAGCTCTGCGGTATCATCATTGGAACTACATGAATATACGACAGGGACATCTGTCCGCTGCTGTTATTAATTTGTTGGGTTGCATACCTAGAGGTTGTGTAATCATTGGTAGAGGTAGAAAGGAAACGACCTATAATCTAGCTTTCGGTTATTATTAAAATAAATGGATCCATAACGGATCTGATACCCTCCTGGCTAGCCTACTAGCATGAAAACCGTTTTTAAGAAAAACGTGGTCTACGATATTTTGAAAACCGCGTATTGATGCTCCGTTAAAAAGTTAGTATTTTTAAAATTTTTAGTTGTCAAAAAACTGTAATTAGCATTAATGGATCCTAACCAAAAGCTAATCAGCTCGTTACAGTAGCTGCGTTCGGTATTTACGTCGGATTAATCTTTTTGATTGAAATCGTTCGTTAATTCTATCTAGATCTAGGGGAGGTAGATCTGAATCGTTCGGTAATTCTGCTCAGACTAGTCGGACGTAAATCTGGTTGCTCCGTACATTTTGATCGACGAAACCAAAATATTTTTTTTATGTAAAAAGATTGAAATCGAATTATTTGATGTTGAAGACACCAAATTATATACATTTCCGACGTCACAGGAAAATTTTATCAAAATTATATAGCTGGGCGTGAGTTGCAATATGTACATAATATTTTTGGTTATATTTAAGGTTATAAAAATTTGATCGATTTGATCTGGATCGTTCGTTAACTCCAATTTGCTCAGACTAATCTGTAATCACGTGACCAAAAATCCGTCACGTCTGAGATGCAAATACCGAACGCACCTCATGTCGAGCACTATATTACCTGAAAATTATATGAAAATCGGTGTTACGGACCGACATACACACACACACACACACCTGCACAAACACACACACAGACAGGCATCACGACGATATTGCTAAGATAGATCAAAATACACCCAAAGAAACACATTTCCGGCGTTATCTCAAAAAAAAAAAATTCTCGTCGAAAATAATAGCTTCTCAAGCCATTGCTGCACGGACTAGGAAGGTACAAATATATCTAAATACCAAATACAACTTACCCAAAACTAAATGTTTCATAATAACATTCTCGTCACCACTTTTGTAAGAAAACATTCCCAAATATTGTCGATCTTTTTTTCTAATGGTTGGTCCCGTTCTTAAGTGAGGAACTGGGGCTAAAAAATTTTTTTAATTATAAATAAAGCTTGTTGGTTTTCTTAGGGATTTTTGTATTTGCAAAAGCTTGAAAAATTGTACGCAATTTTTTTGAAAATCTCACATCTTTTAAAATAGGAAGTATATACAGGGTGGTTCTGGTTGTAAAGAAATTTGATAAATCATCGCCAAGATGCTAAAACCTCGTATCTTAAAATCAGTTCATTAAGAATATGAATTCATATTCCATCGATTTAAAAACCTAGTAACTTGATTAGGTGCGCTAAATATAAATTCCTTGTATTTTGCGACCGGAATAAATCAGATGTCTAAACCTCATATTTCTCATTTCCTGAAAAGTGTAGTTTTTGAGATACGAGGTTTTAACATCTGAGCGACAAAATATGAAACTTAATATGTTTGTACAAATCTCATATTCAGGAATATGGAGATGATAGTTTTTAAGAATATATCATCAGAAGCTTTTTTTCTTACCCTTTTTAGTCTCCTCGAACAAAGTTTCATCGACTTCCAAACACGCTTCTTTGAGTTTCTTGGTTAAAAGTTTCACATGTCTTTTTAACTTTTTAATATTTTCGTTTAGGGTGTCTATTTTATCTAGAAGTGATAAGTTTTCTGCCGCCAGCCTAGTAATCTCGTGCTGAAGGTAGGCTTCACCCTGTAATATATAAGGCATTTGGTAAGTGTTGAACAATATTCCGCAGATTTTAGTAATTTAAAACTTACATATTATCCAAATCCTTTAAAAAATAGGAGTGAAATCGTAACAAAAACATTTTAAAAATGGTATTCCGCAAAGGAATTGAGATAAAAGTAAAGCCAAGTTCTCCAACACAAATTTTAAAATAAAAGATTCTTACTAGTTTGGAAATTATTTTTCTAAACTTGGCTACTACGGCTGCAAATGATTCTTGGGCACAATGCTAAATTGAACGTAAAGAAATTTGCTTGGCTGTAACAGCAAAGTTTAAAAAACATTTCCAAACTAGTATTTCATTTTGAAATTTGTATTGGAAAACTTGGTTTTACCTTTGTCTCAATTCTTTTTGCGGAATACCATTTTCGCGTACTTGGCTTTTTTTTACATAAAATAATTTTGTTTAAATGATGATGATAAACTGCTCTATTTAGTTTTATTTTGCTTTATTTTATTTTAAAGCTCAGTGTTGCCAGATCTGGTGAAAATTCACATTTGGTGATTTTTCAACCCATTTGGTAAAATGGTGAAAACTTTTTTAAAAAGACTGAATTCTGGTGATTTTTTGACACTATCCTAAATAAATTAAATGTTGAAAAAAATGATTACATATTTCTTCTTCTTGGCTATGAAAAACTCTGTAACCTATACGTATATCAAACAAAAAGTATCGAATTTATTATGCGACAACGTCTAATGCTTAAAAAACCTTATGGTTGAATCAATGTCTGGCTTTGAGCGGGGTCGGTAAAGTGTGTCTAATAAAGACGAGAGTAAACGAGCAAATGATGATTTTTTTTTTGATCGAAAATTTTTTTAATGGGGGCGCCCTTTTTAGCCTTCAACCCCTCCGCCCCGAGGTTACTGGCGCCCCATGGGTGCCCCAAGTTTCTAGCAGAGCCGGTAAAGTGAGGGGGTGGCAAAGACGAGAGTAAACTAAACATATAGTGACATGTTGTTCTTTTTTTTGCTTGCAAATTTTTTTAGAGCCCCTTTAGCCTTCGTCCCCCCATCTGCTATGTCCGGCAAACGGGCGCCGTCGATAACCCGTACAAAATGCGGATTTTTTTTTTTAAACTGGTGATTTTTGGCAAAATCTAACAACTTTTATAGCAAGCGTCTGGTGATTTTCAATTTTTTGATCTGGCAACACTGTTAAAGCTAAGCACCTATGTAAACTCATCTCAATATATTATCTACTATATACCTATTTATTGGTCTTAAAAAGAGTTCACCTGAGATTGTGGAGTAGCAGACAGATTCGATGCCAAAAGTCGTTGCTGTCTGTCGTTATCTTCTCTCAACTTCTCAATTTCCAGCTTGTACTCTCGTTCGTGAGCTTTAAACTTTTTAATTTCGTCTTGCAATTCAAGTTCCAGTTGTTTGTTGATCGTTTTCTGAGTCTCGTAGGCCAAGGCCAGTTCACCGTCTTCATTAATATAAGCACCTGTAGTAATAATTTATACTGTTACAAATTTTATAGTTAGAATTTATTTAGGTTTAGTGTAGTATAAGGTTGACTTCTAGAAATAAAATTTCGGACTTCCATTGTCTTTATTTATTTTAAAACACGACGTTTCGGTTAGTAAGTATCTTTAACCGTTATCAAGTGTAAACTAAACAATCTAGTCTCTAGGCTACTACTTATACTACTTGGTGTGCAGTCAGGTGTGACGGCCCGCCCCCTTTTTAATCGTAAGACGCCTGTTTTCCTTAAGGAGTGGTTTCCATATGTTTGGTATGTCCGTGCTTGGTTGACTGAAAACTTCTTTATTCTGCATTATAAACGCAGCTTCAATAAACTTTCGTTTTCGCCAATGCGACTCCTTATGTAAAACTTTAGCTTCTGACCACTGAATCCTGTGATCATTTGACCATGCATGATCTGCTAAACCAGATTTTTCAATATCCCCTAATTGGGTACTTTTTAGATGTTCATTTACTCTAACCTGAAGAGGGCGTTTCGTTTCACCTACATATGATTTACCACACTCACACGGGATTTGGTAAATACATTCCTTGTTATTTGAGGGATTGTCTGGTTTTGTTTTAGTTACAAAACTTCTTATCGTATTTCCCGAAGAAAATACTGTTTTTATATTATAGTGTTTAGCTATTCGTCTTATGTTTTCTGAAATCCCTTGAACATATGGAATGTTAATAACACCTAACGGATTATTATTTTGAGAATTTGGTACATTTAGTTTGTTTTTAATTTTAAATATCGTTGAGTTTATTATTTCTCGGAATAACCATTCTATTGTAAGTCCTTTTTAATGTTGTTAATTTCTGTGGTTAATTCTTCATTATTACTACAAATATTTACGGCTCTTAAATACAAACTTCTTATAACTCCTTGTTTTGTTGCAACAGAATGATTAGACTTAAAATTTAGGTACTGTCCCGTGTGTGTAGGTTTCCTATATACAGTGGTTTGAATGTTTCTGTCTAATCGTTTGACAAGAACATCCAAAAAAGGTAAGGCCGAATCTTTTTCAATTTCCATGGTGCACTTGATTGTTGGTCGAATACCGTTTAAATGGTGTAGAAAATTTTGTAGTTCGTCATCATTTTCCGGCCATATAATAAATGTGTCATCCATGTATCGTAGCCATAGTTTTGGTTTGACTCTTGCTATGTTGATCGCATGGTCCTCGAACCACTCCATGTAGATGTTTGCTACCACTGGCGAAAGAGATGAACCCATTGGGAGTCCATCATTTTGCGCGTAAAACTTATCTTTCACTTGAAAGTAAGAGTTACGGAGACAGAGCTCCAAAAGATCCATCACCCCCTCCACCGATAGCGTTGTTCTCTCATGAAGTGTATCATCAGTTTGTAATTTGTTTTTGATGATACTGAGTGACTCATTTATTGGCACGTTGGTGTACAGACTTTCTACATCAAAACTTACAAATCTATCGCCGGGATCTAATTCGATACCTTTTAAAATAAATAAAGACAATGGAAGTCCGAAATTTTATTTCTACACAATCATTGTCTACGAGTTTTCAAACAAAGGTTGACTTCTCTTATGGTTGTATTAGTACTCTAGGTTTTAGTTGCATTATCTATGACTCCCGCCTCGTGCTTATTCGCGAATGTTCTAGCCTTCAAAAAAGGATAGATAGTTCGCGAAAGATCGAACAGGCTATATAAGCGACGGATATCTCCGAACGCGCCAGTCAGAGATAACGAGCTGTAGAAATCGCGAGATATTAACAAGCCGATTTGAGTAGTAAGGGAGTTTAAGTACCCTTTCTGTACATTAAGTTGTAGAAATAAATTGACATATTGTTTTTGACATGTGCTCATTTTGTTTGTTGTTTTAAATCAGTAACAATACCTAATAAAAAATAAAAGGAAAGAGTAGACGAAAAAAAATATAAAAAGAAACAGAAAAGGGACAAAGTATAAAAAATAAAAAGTAAAAGGAAATAGAAGACTAAAAGGAAAAAAGAAAAGAAATATGAAAATGAACAGAAAGAGGACAAGGGTTAAGAACAAAAACATAAAGAGAAATAGAAAAAGGAAAAGGAAAAAAAAAACAGAGAGGAAAAGGAAATAAAAAAACAGAAGAAGTATAAGGATAACAGAGGGAAAAATGTTAAGCCAAAACGTAAAGAGATAAAATAAAGACAATGGTAATTCCAAATATTCTTACCCATTCTATTACTGGAGTTAACAATCGACCTCATATTATCGGTCTGATTGGCAAGAACGCTTTTTAACTGAACGATTTCTTCGCTTCTCCTGTCCAACTCGATTTGCATTTGTTTTAAATGTTCTTGGAGTTTCGTCAGTCCGGTGCCTTCATTAATGCTGCTTTGAAGCTCGAGGAGTTGGGATTTCAGGTTGGAGTTGCACAACTCCAACTCGGAAATTCTACGAGAAAAGGATATCGTTTACTTATATTATCGAGCTAATTTTAGAAAAAGAAAATTATATTTTTTAATGATGTGCGATTTAGTTAATATTAAGGTAACGATTTATGCGCTTAAGCTTTTAAAAATATATTTCGTTGTCTCCCGTAAAGAATAATTCCATGGTGATGGGCGTTATGTTTTAAAACATTCTTTTTTAATCTTTACTTATATTTTTTTGCCACATTGTTTAATTTATTAAATTTTCTTTTTTTTGATATTATTGATAGAGATTTGCTTAACTGATATTATAATTCAGGACAGAACAGATGACTGGAAAGTATAATATTTTTTGAAAAAGTTATTTGACGGCCGTTACAAAAAACCTAAAGAAATCAAGCAAATAATATTAATTTGATTAATTTTTTACAAATATGGAGTGATCCATAAAATACGTAACACTACAGTATAAGGAAGTGGGGGTAAAGCATTGCATTTTACTTAATAATTTTGTAATGTAATTTTTCTGAAAATGCGTAACACAAGGGAGTGGGGGTCAAAAATCCTGATTTTGTGCAATATGTAATTTATGGATAGCCCTAGAGACCTTGTATATATGACATATTTTCGATCACCCAAATCTTTCATGTTTCTACCAACAAATCCACATAAAGTTCGGTCTGTTTTGAAATCGATTAAAAATCAGTATGCTTCAGGAACAGACGGCATAACTACTAAAATACTTAAGGAATTACCTGATGTAGCTTTAAGTACTTTAGCCGAATCCATAAACCAATCTTGCTTGAGTGGGGTATTTCCCGCCATTTTAAAAAAAGCATAGGTAATCCGTATACATATAAAGAAGATACGAAGAATCCGTCGAAATGCCGCATTATCTCCTTACTATCAACAACTTCTAAAGTAGTTGAGAAAATAGTAAAGAAACGTATGTTGGACTTCTTAACTAAGCACAACGTTTTTAACCCAGCGCAGTTGTGATTTCTTCCAAAAAAAAAGTACACATGATGCCATGTATCGAGTTATGGAACAATTATACCATCATTTAACAACGGCTTTGCTACCGCGGGAGTGTTCTGTGACTTTTCCAAAGCTTTTGACTGCGTGAGTCATAGAACACCTTGAAATCTAAAGCAATATGGTTTTCGAGGTGTACATGGTTAAAATCGTAATTGTTATGCGGCAGTCTACGTAGCTCCGCGAATGGTGGGGAATCATCAGATGAGTCAATCACATTTGGAGTTTCACAAGGGTCAGTTCTTGGACCCATTACATTTCTTATCTATATTAACGACCTGTTGTATCTAGACATCTCTGGTGTATTCGCGGATGATGCAACTGTGGTGTGGCACCAGATTAGCGGATTCAAGTCATACCTCATGATAGCATAAGAAAGTGGTGTGAAGCCAACGGGTTACTATTTAATTTTAACAAAACGCACATCATTGGGTTTTGATGTAATATTGACCAAGTTGACTGCCAAAAATTTTCAATCAAAAGTACTCTCCAATCTTAGTTTCTTGGGATTCACATATTTACACTTAACAAGAAATTAGCTCCTGGCTGTTATTGTGTTAGAGCTGTGTCTAATAATTTGGGAGCAAATATCGCTCGTCATTCTACTTTGCTGTGATGCAATCCCCCTTATCATATGGACTACCATTCTGGGGCTATTGTAGTCAGTATCTCTTCGAATCCATATTTAAACTACAAAAACGTGCTGTCCGATTCATTTTTGATTCTTCTCCGAGAGATCATTGCAAACCACTATTCATACAGTTTAAAATTCTAACTCTTCCGTGTCTTTTCATCATCGAATCGGTCAGCCTTATTCATAAGACTCTCTCTCCTCTAATAACTCTAGATAACCAAAATCGTTATACAACCAGACAAAGATACCAACTACCACTTCCCATACCACATTCAACTTTTGTTCAAACATCTATTATCTATTAAGGTATTAAACTTTATAATCATCTCCTTGCAACCCTTAAAAAAATCTTACATATTTCCAAGTTTCAAAAGGAACTTAAAACGATTTGTCGAGGAATTCCTCAATTTCCTATTTTAAAATTTGTGAAGAATGTATAGTTTTTTAACGGTTTCTATCATATTTGAGTGGTTTTAAACACATGCGATTTGCGGTCTATCAACCAACTTTTTATTTTATTTTTCTGTATTCTTATTTTTTTGTTATTTAAATCTACTTTATAAAATATAATTATGTATTATAACTTATTTTTATGTATATAATTTTTTAAACTTCTTTATAAGCTTGTATTTGTATTAATTTGTTTTGTCCATCTTTATTTAAATTTGTCCTGTTTCGTCTAGCCATAGCTCTATTTTTAATTTTTTATTCTATTTATAAACATTTTTTTTTCTATTTTATTGTTTTAACATTTTTAAAAAAATGTATATTTTTTGTTTATATGATTGCTTTTGTATTATTTTAATTATTAGCTCACACATATACTAAACTTTAGTAGTGTGAGCTATGGTGATCCAAATTTTTTCGAGAAAAAAAAAGGTTGCTCCGATTTCAAAATTTTTTATATATCTTTGCGTTTCAGATGATTTTGAAACTTTTTTGTTGCGCCGTTTGTCTGTCTGTCTGTCTGTATGTCTGCCTGTATGTCTGTCTGTAACGACCAACACGCATAACTCAAAAACCGCTTGGCCGATTTTAATGAAATTTGGTACCTAGGCTGGGTCTTGGTCGAGATAGTCCCATTTAAAAATTAACAAAATTCACCAAACACAAGCTAAATAAAAGGGTGGGGGTAGATTAAAAAAATTAGAGTTTATGTGAAAATATGGCGTGTGTAATATCAAACTAAAGGTAATTGAGTCTGGAGTTAAACAAAATATATTTCAGTTTTGTTTATAAAAAGGGTGGGGTGGATTTCAAAAATTAGAGTTAACGTGAAAATATGGCGTGTGCGATATCAAACGAAAGGTAATTGAGTCCGAAGTTAAACAAAATACATTTTAGGTTTTTGTTTTTTTTAAAGGGTGGGGGTAGATTTCAAAAATTTGAGTTTAAGTCAAAACATGGTTTGTGTGGTATTAAACGAAAGGTAATTTAGGCTGGAGTTGAATAAAATATATTTTAGTTTTTAGTTATATTAGCACGTACACAATAACTATAGTACCTAGTGTGAGCTTAGTGGTCCATATATTTTTTTTTGGCAACTTTATTTTGGCATTATTGTTTGAATTATTAGTTAATAGGTCAGTCTAAGATTAAGAAGTTTGCTTTGTCAATAAAGTGTAATTTTCTTTTGATAATAAAGCATCTTTACTACTAGTACTACTAAAGTTATTGAAAAAATACTTCGCATATATAATTACTTTACGGTAGATACATGTTAAGCACCAATGGAAACAGCCACGTCGGCGTATCTCCATATTCCGTCGCAACCCTATATTGGTTTTGTTCAATACTTTATTATTTATTTTATAAAGCCGTTTTTAAGCGAATAACTAGTAATTACCTCTGGTTATCCCTTGGTTGACATTTAAAATCAGCTGTTTAGGCCCTTAGCCTATAACCACAGAAACACCGCTTGAATAGCTTTTTTTATAACCGGTTATTGTTTGTTGTTGCTTTTTGCGATTTTTTAAAGAAGTTTAGTTGGTTTTAGTTTAGGTGAATAATAACCTTTTTGCCATTATTGCATTTGAGTCCTTTTCGACCGACTCTGAAATACTGGGGTATTTGATTCGAAAGGAGCATAATTTGGAAAAAAAAGTATAATAAACAGTGATTAAAGGGCTACAATGATATTGTTTTTTTATGATATTTCGTGTTTCATTGGAAAAATTAGAGAAAGCCAAGGGTTGATGAAACCAACATTTTGCCAAGACAATATAGAGGAGGGCGGCAGAGTAGTGCCGTGGTATGGTAGTCGGCTTCACATGCAGTAGGTACCAGGCTCGCGCCTCGAACAACGATGCCAAAACAAAAAACTCCTGCGCCTTGTTGCCCACTTCCTTTTCAGCGTTCAACAGCCGTCATCGAATAAGCATGCTATGCGATGCACGCAAAAATATAAGTTGAACTTAAACATCGAGAATATACGCAGGTGTAGTCCAGGAGCCGACACGCAGCCAGCCGAGGAACGAGAGATAATAACCCAGGAGCCTTCTATAAGTGATAAATAGTCGGAACCAGGATGGTGGCAGCATAAATCTCCTATAGTCAACTTACGTCGACCACGTCTGTTGTGCTGAAAAGGAAAAGAATTCTATCGTCTATAACCAGGTTCTGCTGGAACCATAGCGGTGTTAGATAGATGCAAGTCTAACATATAGCAGGACTACCTTTCGGAAGGGGTGTAAAAGCGTGTATCCACTGTCTATACTTGCTACGCAGTATAAAGATCCCTGCCCTCGACAAGGAGGTGTCAGGTAAAATTAAGTCCTCTTATAGAAAAGAAACTTGCATCCTAAGGGACACGTGCATCAGTTTGATATGATGTACGGACAAATTGGGGTTTGCGAAAAGGGCGCGTCTTGTGATTAGTCGCTAGACCAAAAATGGTTTCCCCACCAATACTACTACTACTAGAGGAGGCCATCACTTTGTACAATTTTCCCTCATAATTGAGGCAAACACGATAAATATCACTGATTGCAAAAATTCACGAAAAAATTTCCGAAAGAGAAGCAAAACAAATGATTGTGAGGTTAGAAAACCCAATAACCTTGCTCAAAAGTGTGGTAATTACCGGTAATAAACGATGACGTACAAAGAGCTCATTCGTGACGTCACTCTTCAAGGAGTGGTATTTACCAAGGCCGCTTGAACGCCAGTGGTAAATACCAGTAATTACTAGTTATTCGCTTGGAAACGGCTTAGTGTTATCTACCTAATTCCATCCTTCGCTGCGCTTTCGGCCCTCTCCACTCTCGGTGACATGTCGAGTTCATCCAGTCTTTTCTGCATCCTTGCATTTTCTCTCTCCACTTCAGAAAGTTTGTGTTGAAGTTTGATTACGAGACCCAGATCGACGTTTTTTTCTAAAGATGATTCTAGTTTGGTGGCCGATTCAGTGGTGGTGCTAGAGGTACTAGGAGTATGGCTTTCGTTTGTTGCTTAAAATAAAGATTTTCATTTTTAGTCCAGTCAATGAATTTGTTGTTTTTGTTTGTCTGTCTGTATACAGACCAAATACGTTAGAGCATAAATACATGTTCAAAAAATCGAAAACTGAAGCACTCATAGCTTGCTTTGGAAACAATGGCAAATTTAAATTAGCAGACGCGAATTTTTAGGTGCGCATGCGTGTGAGCACTTTACATTTTGCAGTGTTTTGCGTTTGTTGTGTTTTTTTTAGTGAAAAATGGGAAATAATTCAAGTAAGATATGTGCGGTTTGTGGCAAAAAGTCCGGGAGAAGTAAGAGAGTGTAATTCCATAGGTAAGTATTTTTATTAGTTATTTTTCTTTATAATTTGTTAATAAAGTAATAATTTAAAAAAAAAAACAACAATTTTAATACACAATTTGATAAATTTTCACCCAATCGGCTAGTTTTTGGAAAAAAAATAAAAGACAGAACCCTAAATCGTTGACAATTGTCAAATCATGTAGTGACGTAACGGAGTATGTTCCAAAACCACCAAAACTGACGCATGAGCTGTAACCGAAATCCTGTCTACCCGAATAAGGAACATTAAATTAAATTAAATAGAGGTCCTGGCTTCAAGCATCGCGTGTGAGAATGCATGAATATGCCCCATATTTATGCTCTAACGTATTATTTGATACAGACTAATACAGAATATAACAACAGGATTAAAGTATTTAGCAGCCGCCTTTGAGAATAAAATGTAAAATTGAGGGGCGCGTTTAGTGACAAAAAATTATAAATTGACCAAAAATTCAAAAAATATGTTATTGTAAGAAATATTAGGGCAAATTTTAAAATTTAAATAAAAAATCATTTCATAAAATATCGAGACCACAGCTAAGGTGGTTAATAAACAACAAGTGAAATTAAAGAAAGAAAAATAAGAAAACGGTTTTCTGTCTTCGGCCGGGACTCGAACACGGGATCTCTTGCTCTGTACGCAAACGCTCTCTGCATTAAGCTCATAAAGGCTATACATAAATTTTCGGAAAACTTCCATCTATGCAGTCTGCGGCGTCTCAATACAAGAACGAGAAACTCTCAGGTATTTACGCGACCAAGTCATCCAACTGATCTCTATAATTCTTCCTTCCCACTGTCAAAGGTATGAAAACTCAAATTAGACGCAAAGTATCAACGTCTGAAAACATGAGATCACCTTTTCCTGTGTTAAAATTTCTGATCGCAATGGGCGATTGCCAATATAATTCTCAAATACCAAATTGCAAATAATGCAAGGACCTAAAACTATAAACAACAAGTGAAATTAAAGAAAGCATTATTGCATTATTTGCAATGGTTAATGTTGTCTTCAATTTATTTAACCCACGAACTACCTAAAAAATATGAGCCAGAGAAACAAAGCCTTTAATTTTAGGTGCCTACTATCAACAAAACACTTACTTTCAGTCTTCCAATCTATATTCTCCACTCTTTCTCGAGTGCTATGCGTGGACCTGACCGATCCATATCCATGATCTAAGTCGCTATTTGGCAAGTCATCAGCGATGGAAATACTACTTAAATCACTGATGTTTCTTTTGTGGTGACCCTGTCGGTTCACTTGCTTCTCTAGTTCTTCACAATGCTGTTCAAGGTTTTGATATTCATGCAGCAGTTTTTGGTAAGCCTGCGAAATTAGATAAACACGTTTTGTGATAACTCACGTTGAAAAATATGAATATTTTGTATCTAAACTTTTTAAGAAATGTAACTTTGATAGTTTTTCCCTTTGGAAATAACACAAATGTGTTCAAAAAGTCAAGAACATTTGCATTTTTTAAGGCTTTTCTTAATATTTATTAATAAATAATAAGAAACGGTTTGGCTACCTCGTAGAAGTAATTAATTTTTTTATAAAAAGAGATTTTCTGTCCTCACTGTGTGGAAGTAATATAGAAGTACATGTGGGAGGTTCAAATTATGCAGAATTTTTCAAAGAAAACGAATATTGGTGTATGTTTATAAAAAACAACAGCTCCTCTTACCCTCCCAACTTTTTAGCAATAGGTGCAATGAACCCATTGTTTTGAATTGAGGCTTAAACCACACAGTCGTGGCGGCAGAAGTGCCTTTGTATTCAAGGTTCAAGAATACTTAGTTGTAACACACGTCGAGCAACAATGCAATAATCATTAATAGTAGACATTTAAAGTGGATACGCATCACGTTGTTGAGGTAGATCCTGCGGGGCTGGCTGAAATACGTACCGACGACAAAGCTATTCGTAGCCAAACCAAACCAAAACGACACCGAACCCATGTGTGTCTCATGCAGCAAACGCGCAATGACGTAGACACGGATCACTCGGTAACCCAAGATGCTAGCCCTACCAAGTCCACTTCCAATCCCTGACTTGCATGCGTAGATCTACCAATATTATTTACCTCATGTATTAGAATAGATGTACAGGGTGATTTTCACTTGAATGATTCTAACCACATGAAAATAGAAAGTTTCAAAAACCTAACCTAACGAAACCTAATCAGATCTAACCGAACCGAACCAAAGCAAACTAAACCAATATTTAAAAAAAAACTGTCTTTACTTCTTACCCGGGATCCTAGAGGATGTGAATCCGAACCGGACCGTACCGAACCGAATCTATCCAAACCTAACCCTACCCAACTAAACCTAATTAGCAGTACGTGTTGTAGTTTAGTTTGGTTAGGTTTGGTTCAGTTTAGTTAGGTTCGGTTTGGTTCGGTTCAGATTCACATCCTCTAGGATTCCGGGCAGGAAGTCAGGAAAGTTTTTTTTTGAAAAAAATTATTGGTTCAGTTTCCTTTGGTTCCGATCGGTTAGATTTGATTAGGTTTTGTTAGGTTAGGTTTTTGAAACTTTCTATTTTCATGTGGTTAGAATCATTCAAGTGAAAATCACCGTGTATTCATCTATTCTAATACATGAGGTAAATAATATTGGTAGATCTGCGCATGCGAAGTCAGGGATTGAAAGTGGACTTGGTAGGGCTAGCGTCTTATCTCGGTAACCTGTGGTAGTGAATTGTCAAAACAGAAACCTTGCCAGTCGCCAGTAAGATTATAGCGTTTGTCAGATAGGCAAACTATAACGCGTTGCGAAGTGCGTTTCAACTTGGTGTCCAATAGAATAACAGAAATACATACGGGCGCCAAATGAGAAAACATTTGCCGCATTACGACATTGCGATACAGCGTGAGAATAATATTATAATTAAGGACATTCCGAAGTCCGAACTTACCTGTCGATCACTATCGGCTTCATTTAATATGAGCGTCTTAGCTTCTTCTACTCGAACTTTTAGATCTTCTTCTGCGCCTTTTTCATTTGTTCTCAGCATTTCGTTAATATTTTCAATTTCTTTTCTTAACTTTGCCGTTTCGTGGTCCCACAAGGTACGCTGTTCCTCGGCTTCCTTTCTGTATTTTTCTTGTTCGGAAATCAAGTCCACTTTTTCTTCGCGTTCTATTTGGATTTCTTTTTCCAAGACTTCAATTTTCTTATTCTTTTCGATAATTAGACTGTTTAGATTTTTGATTTCGATTTCAAGTGCTTTAAAAGTCATCATTCTGCTCCTAAAATCAATTATTTTTGTTTTTGTTTAATGCGCTATATCTTAGAGAATATTTATCATAATAGAAAAAAATTTAAAATGAGAGAAAAACAAAGTGTCTAAAAATAAAATAAAACAGTGATTTAGTTTGCAAATTTTAACTTATAGTTTTAAAGAAATTTAACATAGTCTCACAAATATAACTTAATAACTTACTTTAACTCATTAACTTCATTCTTATAGGTCATCAGTTCGTTATTATGCTTATTAACTTCATCAATTCTTTGTTGTAAACTGATAATCTTGTTTTCCAGTCCTTTGTTGAGTTTTTTAACATGATCAATCGATCGCGCTTCGATTCTGAGTTTCTTGTATTGACGTTTAGCGAGGAACCTTCTAACAGCCGCTTGACAGATGACGATGTCTCTTCTCCGCTTCGCGAAACCCTTTCGGGCGAGATAGCCACGACAAAAGCGTTGAATGACGAGAGCCTAGAAAAGAGGTAGACATTTTCCATTATAGAAATGATAAGTATAGGAATATAGCGTTAAATATTCGCCTGAAGGCCAATTTCTGGGCACGCCACTGTCATCAGCGATCTTATCACAGCTCTATTACTTGCAGATTCCTTTAAAGCCCTTAGTACGACTTCTTCTGTAACAGTCTAATATCTTTTGACTGCTGCAAACTAAATCTGATTTAAACATAAATCAATGCGAAGGTATGCGTTCGCACCGATCAAAAACAAATAATTATAACTACAAAATTAATGTAGAGATATATCAATTGTCAACGATGACACATGTATTCGATATCTTCAGGTTGAACTTAATGCTCCTGAAAATCGGAAAAGTTTTTTTAAAATTCTAGCACTCATTAAAACACATATAAAGATGATTTTTTCTTTTGTCACATCCCATGACCAACAAAAACTTTGTCTTAAGAAAACAAATCACCATGAATTTAGAGTCCATGTGGAAGCACGGTGGATAGAATAGATCGGTGTTCGGATCTTATATGTCGAATTTTCACGTTACTGGTGGTCTAGCTGATTTTTGTAAAAGAAAATTAGAGATGATATGAACAACTAATATTTTTTGAATTTTTTGAAAACTAAAGCAATTTTCCTGCTATTTTTTAGTTTATTCTTATAAAATAATATTTTTCAGACATACTAGTCGTTATTTTTTTTAGCCTGCTTCATTTCTCTTTACCCAAAAATTAAAATTCGAAGAAAATAATGTGTTCGTTTCAGCTTCAAAAATCATCCGTTGATCTACATCGTTGTTTACTTCCCAAGTTCTTGGTTCACCTTTAATACTAAACGATCACATTCAGTTTCACTTGTAGTTTAATTTTGAGTAATAAAAAATAAGGCGGGCTAAAACAAAATAACGACAATACGTCTAGAAAATTACATTTTATAAGGATGTACTAGAAAACAGTAGGAAAATTGCCTTAGTTTTCAAAAAATTCAAAAAATATTAGTTGTTCCGTTGTTCATATCAGATATAACTTTTGTTTACAAAAATCAGCTGGACCACTAGTGACGTGGAAAATTCGACATCATCAAAGTATCAAAGTGTAATACGATACAGAATAAACAAAGTGACTATGATATGGTGCAGTTCTTTCTGAATACTAGAGAAAAAGTATTTTGCTGAAATGTTAACACTAAGCTCTAAATTCACAGTTAAAAAAAAACATATCGGATTCTCTCGTACATGTTGACTACAGATAACATTGTCTCTCTCATATGGCATGCAGCTTATTTAATTGTATAACCCAAATCAGGCTTAACCAAAGGCGACAACGCTTATCTAGATATAGAGCGTAACATTGGCAGAGTTTGCCATTGGCTTTTCTGGATGTCACCGTACCTTTGCATTGTACTTGAATTGCATAAACCTAAGTCTACAAAATTAATTTAAAGATATATTAACTGTTAACGATGACACATGTGTAAGATATCTTCACGTTGTACTTGATCCTCCTTAAAATCGGAAAAATTTCTAAAAATTCTAGGGGTCATTAAAAGAACTGTAGAACATTTAAGTTCAAAGATATTTGGGATATAGAAAAGAAAGATAATTTTTTTTTGTCACATCCACTTGATGCTCCTGAAATTAAGAAAAAGTCTCTAAAAATTCTAGGACTCATTAAGACAACTGTAGAACATTTAAGTTCAAAGATGTTTGGTACATAGAAAGAAAATTTTTTCCTTTTGTCACATCTCATGACCAACAAAAACTTTGTCATAAAAAAACAATCACCATGAATATAGAGGCCTTGTGAAAGGGCTCGTAATAGCCTATTTACAATTGAAACTGAATAAACAAAAGAATAAACTTTCTGTTTTAACAGCAAATTGATTTCAGTATGGCGGATAATGTACAACCAAAGCATTTTTCTATAAGGCGTAATGCTAACGTAATTTAAAACAGTATCAAAGTGTAATAAGATGCAGATTAAACAAAGTGGCTATGATATGGTTCAGTCCTTTCTGAATACTAGAAAAAAAGTATTTTCCTGAAATGTTAACGCCGAGCCCTAAATTCACAGTTAAAAAAAACATATCGGATTCTCTCGTACATGTTGACTACAGATAACATTGTCTCTCTCCTATGGCAAGCAGCTCGATCTCTTATTCAATTGTATAACCTAAATCAGGCTGAACCGAAGGCGACAACGCTTATCTAGACATAGAGCGTAACATTAGCAGAGTTTGCCATTGGCTTTTCTGGATGTCACCGTACCTTTGCATTGTACCTGAATTGCATAAACCTAAGTCTACAAAATTAATGTAAAGATATATTAATTGTTACCGATGACACATGTGTAAGATATCTTCACGTTGCACTTGATCCTCCTTAAAATCGGAAAAAATCTCTAAAAATTCTAGGTCTCATTAAAAGAATTGTATAACATTTAAGCTCAAAAATATTTGGAACATAGAAAAGTAAGATAATTTTTTTTCTTTTGTCACATCCACTTGATGCTCCTGAAATTCAGAAAAATTCTCTAAAAATTCTAGAACTCATTAAGATAACTGCAGAACATTTAAGTCCAAAGATGTTTGGTACATAGAAAGAAAATTTTTTCCTTTTGTCACATCTCATGACCAACAAAAACTTTGTCATAAAAAAACAATCACCATGAATATAGAGTCCATGTGAAAGGGCTCGTAATAGCCTATTTACAATAGAAACTGAATAAACAAAAGAATAAACTTTCTGTTTTAACAGCAAATTGATTTCAGTATGGCGGATAATGTACAACCAAAGCATTTTTCTATAAGGCGTAATGCTAACGTAATTTAAAACAGTATCAAAGTGTAATAAGATGCAGATTAAACAAAGTGGCCATGATATGGTTCAGTCCTTTCTGAATACTAGAAAAAAAGTCTTTTCCTGAAATGTTAACACCGAGCCCTAAATTCACAGTTAAAAAAAACATATCGGATTCTCTCGTACATGTTGACTACAGATAACATTGTCTCTCTCCTATGGCAAGCAGCTCGATCTCTTATTCAATTGTATAACCTAAATCAGGCTGAACCGAAGGCGACAACGCTTATCTAGACATAGAGCATAACATTAGCAGAGTTTGCCATTGGCTTTTCTGGATGTCACCGTACCTTTGCATTGTACCTGAATTGCATAAACCTAAGTCTACAAAATTAATGTAAAGATATATTAATTGTTAACGATGACACATGTGTAAGATATCTTCACGTTGTACTTGATCCTCCTTAAAATCGGAAAAAATCTCTAAAAATTCTAGGTCTCATTAAAAGAATTGTATAACATTTAAGCTCAAAAATATTTGGAACATAGAAAAGTAAGATAATTTTTTTTCTTTTGTCACATCCACTTGATGCTCCTGAAATTCAGAAAAATTCTCTAAAAATTCTAGAACTCATTAAGATAACTGCAGAACATTTAAGTCCAAACATGTTTGGTACACAGAAAGATGATTTTTTGCTTTTGTCACATTTCATGACCAACAAAACCTTTGAATCACCATGAATATAGAGTCCATGTGAAAGGGCTGGTAATAGCCTATTTACAATTAAAACTGAATAAGCAAAAGGATAAACTATCTGTTTTAACAGCAAATTGATTTCAATGTGGCCGAAAATGTACAACCAAAGCATTTTTCTATAAGGCGTAATGCTAACGTAATTTAAAACAGTATCAAAGTGTAATAAGATGCAGATTAAACAAAGTGGCTATGATATGGTTCAGTCCTTTCTGAATACTAGAAAAAAGTATTTTCCTAAAATATTAACACCAAGCCCTAATTTCACAGTTAAAAAAAACATATCGGATTCTCTCGTATATGTTGACTACAGATAACATTGTCTTTCTCATATGGCAAGCAGCTCGATCTCTTATTCAATTTTATAACCTAAATCAGGCTGAACCAAAGGCGACAACGCTTATCTAGACATAAAACCGTAACATTAGCAGAGTTTGCCATTGGCTTTTCTGGATGTCACCGTACCTTTGCATTGTACTTGACTTGCATGAACCTAAGTCTAGCCAAATAACCTCTGACTCGGGCTTGTATTCTGAGAATACATTCCTTGCTCCGTTGGTACTCTTTCCTTTTAAGCCAACCACGAACGTATCTCTGAATGGTGATGGCCGCTCTTTGTCTGCGAATCTTGGTTGCCAATCTAAAATATTATAACAAAATAAAATCTGGACACTGAGAAAATTAAAGCTTTTTTAATGAAACTTAAATGGTAGATTGTATTGGATAAAAAAAAATCGTTAAAGGTCTTAAAGGAAAATTGTATAACAGTCCAATTTCAAAAACGGAATTAATAATAACCGGACATTAACAAAAACGTCATCAATCAAAACAAGAATCATAATTGTTTGCGGAAAAAAAAATTGTGAAATTAGTTTTTTTGTCTTTTATGGCGATGGATAGGCATTGTATTAACAGACCACGGACCAAACTAACAATTTAAAAAACTTATATACCTTCTGGCCAATAAGCCTCTTCCATAAGTTTGCAAAAGCAGAGCCGACTTTTTGATTTTTAAATACTTTCTTCTACAAATAAAAGCTCGCACAGTTTTTTGCATCATAATGCAGCATTTTCTCAATTTTTCGGCCCTTAGTTTTTCTAAATAAGCTACTTGCCCTGCCCTGAAGAATATCTTCGTTTTACCTAAAAACATAGAAACTAATACATATTGTAGGTATATATTATTTCCCGTATAGGTTAGTAAGTCAAAATTTTATTATGTTGAATTTGTTAACCAAGGAAGTCAAAACAAGAAAATATATTTAATAACTTTAGCCCGTAGCTTTTTGATTTTCTCAATATATATGATTTATTTAATTTAAACGCCACTCTTAGTTGCTGTTCGAGTACCTTCTGGTCTACTTCTTTTGTCATTTTAACAAAAAAGTAACTAACACCTTTCAATATCGTTAACAATTGCAGAGAAGGCGGTCGGACATGGTACTAAAACAGGAGAAGATTAGAGTTTTTCAAGGCCTTTTTTTTTGGTTGGCTTTGTTATCATTTTATTCATAAATAGGAAAGGTACGATTTTGGAAAAAAAAACTGGTCAACTTTTATTTATGTTCCCCTAAAAACTATTTTTTTTTAAATTTGACATTTTACAAAAAAGATTGTTAACTTTCGTATCGTATCTTAAAAACAATTTTCTTCCCCTAAAAATAATTTTTTCGTCGTGCTAGATATCGGTGGTAAAACTAAGGTCACTCATAACCTTGTACTTAAAACGTTGTTAAATTAAATTGATTTAAACTTCTTACCAAACTGATACATATCGGAATTTTTAATATACTGCTCCAGCACAATTTTACAAGTCTTTTCCATATTATCTTGATGTATGTCTTTGAATTTACACAGTACTCTGTATCGATAGAAGAAGTCCAGATAGCCCCATCTACTTGGAAATCCTGCGGCTGATATTCTGACAGTTTCCAGAACACCTAAAAGAATGTATGTACATATTAGGGTGTTTTGGGTCAGTTGAAATAACAGCAAATTTGACATCTGTTACTATTATAGGATAAAGCTAACTTTTAGAGCAAACAAAGAGAGATTTTGGAACACTAAAAATCAGCATATCATGTCATGTTATTTGTTTCAGATAAACTTCTTTGTTTATTTACTTTTGTTTGCAATATGTATTAGATTTATAGCCTGTCCCAAAGCCAACTTAAATTACATAGCAATATAAAAGCCACCTTAAAATATACCGGTAACGTTACATACCAAACGAAATGTAAATACCCCACCCAAAATATCCCTAATATTGTAGGAATGGCATTATTTGATACCCTACTCACAAGCAACCGTAAAGCTAGTACCCAACAACAAAAAACGGTCTTCCGCATTGTATGTCCTTAGTGAACCTTAACCTTACATATCACAAGGATTTCCCTTTTATTTCACTGATTTTGCATATAGTAACATAGAGGGCGACACTGATCGAATGTCGTTACTAAAACTTAACCTCAATCTTTTCCTAACCTAAATTCAAAACGTCAGTGCGATACAATGAGTTTTTTTCGGTCGAATAATGAAATTAAACCGAAAACATTTTCGAGCTATAAGTTTTTACAATTCTCGAAGAAAATTATCTTAAAAAGAATGCCTTGCCGAGTTGATTTCTGTTTTCGGTAATAAAGCACCGTATTAGTCGACAGTTTCTCGTCAGTATGGAGAATTCCAACGTGGACGGATTAGCCTTAGCAATGATCCAAGGCCAAGTACACCATAAACGGTTGCCACCCAAAAAATCATCACGGAAGATCGAAATGTGACACATCGCGAGACTGAGGCTTCATTGGGGATTTCAATGCGGTCTAGGACAACTGGGCGCCGCCAACTCGGCGCCGCCAACTGGGCGCCGGCCAACTCGGGGCCGAAGTAAAAAAATTTTTTTTGATAAAATGTGTAGATGAAAAATAAAATATATTATTTATATAAAAACATCTTTAAAAAATCCTTTACGCAATTTTTTTGAAATTTGTTTTTGTTAAGTAAAGTTAAATCCATTAAGTCGACTGTTGAATCTTGGTAGTTGTAGTGTTTGGTAAAGGATTTTTAAAGATGTTTTTATATAAATAATATATTTTATTTTTCATCTACACATTTTATCAAAAAAAAAAAAAAATTAGTCCGGCGCCGTGTTGGCCGGCGCCCAGTTGGCGGCGCCGAGTTGGCCCGGCGCCCAGTTGGCCCGGCGCCCAGTTGACCCGGCGCCCAGTTGGCCCGGCGCCCAGTTGGCGGCGCCCAGTTGGCGGCGCCCAGTTGTCCCATTCCGATTTCAATGCCCTCAATACAAAAAAATTTGCATGAAGAATTTAAGGAAATGAGTTTCCCGCTGGATACCGCATCTGTTAACCGAAGAACAGAGAAAAGCTAGGGTCAATTGTGGTCAGAAAGCTGTAGATCGCTTTGAGGCAGGTACCTTGAAAAACGTGTACAGTATATTCAATGGTAATGAATCATGGATTTACTTATGTGAACCCGAAAATTAACTTTAGTCATCTGTTTGGGTGTTACAAGATGAAGAAAATCCAACAAAAGTCATCTGTTCTCGGAGTGTATCCAAAAAGGTGGTCGCGACATTTGTCTCGAAAGCAGGTCATGTAGCAACAATTCTTCTGAGAGATTAAAGAGTTGTTACTGCCAATTGGTCCATCACCATTTGTTTCCCGAGAGTCATCGCTGAGCTTCGAAAAACCAACCCCGAACAACGAATCATCCTTCACCAAGACAATGCAAGTTCGCACGAAGTAGAAAAACCATTGAATTTTTAACCCACTAAACCGTCGAATGGTTGGATCATCCTGCATACAGTCCCAACGATTTCTATACTTCTCCAAAAATCACGAATGCACTGCGTGGTCAAAGATTTTAGCACAAAAAATTATACTTCTTCTTCTGGTGACTAAAATTACATAGTCACCAGAAGAAGCAGTCGACGCCTTCAAGAATGCAATTTTGACACTACTAACAAACGCGTGGAATTACAACTTTGGCAACTGGTTTGAGCGCATGCAAAAGTGCATTAATTTTCGTGGAGAATACTTCGTGAAACAATAAAGTCTTTAAAAGTTATCTACTGTTTTATTCCAGCTGTATATGCAACCTTTGTATGTGGTTTTTATTCATCAATAATTTATAGCGATGCTGATAGCATAATTATTTTCGATATTTCAAAATAGAAGATTTAGACATATGGAAGTGAGCACATGTTTAGGGGGCGATTGAAAATAGAAATGGGATCAAACAGCTCTGTCATTCTGGCAAAAATTGCAACAATATATTGGACTACTGATAAAAGATAATTGGGCATACCTGTCTAAACAAGTATATTGCCCGATACAAAGTCCTATTTGGGAGTGTAAGAGGTGGGCAAAGAAAGGTTTTAAATCTAAAATACAAGTCACTTTGTATGTGTGACATATTTGTAAGTTTTAGAGACACAAGAAGCCAATCAACAAAAATAGGTTGCAAATGTTATATTTCAATACTAAAGGCAAAGTTTAAAAATCGGCAATATTACGAATGACCTACTGACCGACAGCCTAAAATACAAGCTGCCCATCAAACTGAGTTTTGCCTAGAGCAGTGATTCTCAAGCTTTTGTAGAGTGGAAAACTAAAGCTTGTTTTTTTTTCTAGGAAATTACCCTAAGTACCTAAATATAAGACATAATGCTTAGTTTTGTGTAAAAAAATAAATTTCCAAATGAAGAGTAAATAAAAAATTTAAGAACTAAGTAGTTGTATTAATAACTCGGAAACAGTCAAAATACTAAAATATGTATTAAAAATAGTTTGTTACTATCTTTTACACTTAATGGATGGATGGACTTGTTGGTTTAAGACAAGTTTCTCAATATCGGGTTCAATATTTGAAAGTTGTATGCGCATATCTGCTTCAGGATTTAGTTTACTTCTTAAGTGAAGTCGGTTTTTGTAAGAGCATACTTTGAAAACCCTAGAAGTAACACAGGAAAACAATTTTTTAATTAGCTAATTCTGGATATTCACTTTTAAGCTGGGCCCAAAACTACAACAAAGTAGCCGAATTAAAAGTAGTTTTAAGGTTTCCATCGGCTGTAACATCAATTAGCTGTTCAGTTTGTTTTACAGTTTGATGAGCTTTTTCGACTGAGACTGAGAACGGATTGCGAACCCAATTAAGATCCTCTTCTTGCCTTGGAATATATTCTTTGATTGAAACTTGCAGGTTCTGAAAATGGTTGGTTATCTCAGAAGTGATTTTTGCTGATATTGGACTCTTTGATTTGGACATAACATCATGCAGAATAGGAAAGCACTCAGTCACTCCTCTATTTAGACAAGATTCCCAAAACTGTATTTTATTTAAAATAGCTTGGATTTTGTCATGTAGTAAGATAACTGTTACAGAAGTTTCCTGAAGTGATAAGTTTAATTCATTAAAGCTTGAGAAGATATCGCCAAGATATGCCAAACATGTAACCACTTGACATCACTTATAATCTTGATGACAATTGAAATAAAGTCATTAAGAAATACCATCACCTCATTTTGCAGAGTAAGCACGTGACGGTCCCAATTCCCAAACTTACTTTACTCTACTAAGATTAATTATTTTATTTACAACACGACACTGTTGCCTATTTCATTTTTGGGTAATAATACAAATATTTTTTTGTTTTATTAACTCCATGCGGAACCCCAATAACCGCTTTGCGGAACCCTGGGATTCCGCGGAACCCAGTTTGAAATTCGGTGCCCTAGAGTACGGGAAAAACCACCAAAAGTCCGACTCAAGCAGACAAAGTAGGATGAAAGCACCTTAAGGATGGCCTAGTTCTCCGACGTGAGGATTGGCCTTCTACGACTTACCACAAGCTCTTAACTGTTGCACTGCCCTCTTTGGATTAAACCCAAAAGCCTCTTTATCATCATTTGGTTTAATACATCGAACATAGTGAGGCGTGGTAGCACTTAACGTTTCCATTAGGGCGCTTAACGACGCCCTGAATTGAGATCCGACGGATTTTTTGTGAGTTTTTTTGGCCCCTAAAAAAATATAGTCAAATGTTTTAATGTAAAAAATTAATTATCTCTTTTCTACGAATTGTTCATTGTTTAACAGGGACAATACGACGTTAAAGAAGCTCTGAACTTTCGGACTCATGATAAAATTAAAACAATTTGATAGCTAAATTCTGGATAGTCAAATCCCTAAAATGCCAGAAATTTAAATCGCTAAAATTCCGAAAACTAATTCATATGTAAAATGCTGAAATAAAAAAATTTAGCTGATGCATGGGTGTTTTAATCCGGTATTATACCAATTGGTTTTACTTTAGTCCGGGTATTTCTGCTAACTCCGCTTTATTTAATTGTTTCCCTTATCTCTTTTAGTTCTCTTCTTTGTTTGGGTATTTATGCTCTGCTTATTTCCGTTAACTTTATTTTTTTATTATTAAAATTATGATTAGTCTCCTCTTTGTTAGTTGTAGTTACTTATTGGTTGTTATTTTAGTCTAGCAAGATTTTGACTCTCGGGCTTTTGGGGTGGACGCAAAAAAATATCTATTTATTATTAAACCTTTAATTTTTTTAATTACTGTTTTCTAGTTTTAAACTTAATACTGGAAAATAAGCACTAATGGCTAAGACCATATAGAAATATATAGGTTATTCCTCTATGCTAAGACTGATGATGACACAAAATGATCAAAAGCGCTCTGATTTAAAGTAAAAATAAAAAAAATGCACTTGGATTACAAGAAGCAAAATTTGATACAGAACAATTGAAAGATTTTGTCCTCAAAAATTCAAAATTCCATTCACATTATACAAGATACAAGATACAAAGACGATTTTCATTTAAATAATTTCCAAAAATTAATTGTTGAAAAATCAGTTTTTTGTAAAGGTTTGTCAGAATTTGATAAATTAAAAAACGTAATAAAAAATGAAACGAAACTAAACACACTAAAAGATTTCTTTTTAAATATTTATTTTCAATGCAGTTTATTTGATTATAGTATTATAAATGAATAATACTATGTAGAATAAATGATTGTTAATTTTACGGTTGAAAATATTACTTAGATTCTAGATATTTACATAGTTAATAATTAGATTATAGTTTAATTTACTTTACTATTGATAAAATTGTAGCATATTCTTGCTAAAAAAAGTTTTAAAGTTAAAAAAAAGTTAAGTTATCAATGGACTCACCTGGCTCTTGCTTTGCAGCGGTAACTTTGACTTTGGTTCCTGGTACAGCCAGCTTTTGTGCGTCACTGCCAAAAAGTCGCTTTAACAAAGGGTTTTGACTGGCTCTAATTACGTTGATTTGCTCTTCTATTACAGTATCTCTAGTAAAAAACTAACACATTTATATTTACAAAATAAATAAAGCTAGTAGTAATTATTAGATTAAGGGCCAACGAATTTCCCCTAAAAAGAAATCTCTTGAATCATAAAATAAGTAGGAATTTGTGCTTGCATCAGTCTAATAATATAGATGCCTTTTATATACCTCTGTCTAAAATTGTATGGTCTATAAAAGTAATTCCATTTTTTGTTAGCTTTTTAATATTTCTGTAAAACTTTGTGTATAACCCTGTTATTTGCAATGGATCACTTTGTAGATTTAGTTCGAAACATCAGTCGATTTACTTTAATATCTCCGTTTCCTGATAAGTTACCTTGATGTTTTATTGTTGCCTCTATGCCTCTTGGATTTCGAAAGGTGTAAAAATGGTTTTATAAAATATAAGACCGTTACTGTTTTTCGACGGCAATAAATTTTTACAGTACCAGTGAGTCAACGTGAAATTGTATAGGAAACCAAGAATTAATAATTACAGTTTACTATAAATTTTATACCTGTTCTTCTCCAAGAATCCATTGCTCTCATATTGAACTCTGTCTGCGAAATGGTTAATTATAAATCCGGAAGTGCCAAATCGTGTTTTTTCAAAATGTGAGTATTTTATGCATTTGGAGTATAGTTTTTCAGTCCATGAACCATCTGTTCCTCTAGGCATCTAAAATTTAAAAAAGAAATAGTACATTTTATTTGGGCTATGCAACGAAAATAACTTTTTTTCAGAGTGTTATTTGTAAATCTTTGTCTCATTGTTGTCCATGTAAGAGTTAACACACGGACGAAGGTTCGGGTGTCTAAAATCACAACATTCTCGCTTTTGTATAATTATCTCTAAAAGTTTGAAATAAATTAAAAAAGTTACCTAATAATTCAATTTTATTTTAAATATACTTTTTTTATTTACTGTGTTTTTTAATTCATTCGAACTGTTTGCATAATCCATTTTCATAAAAAAACTCAACGCGCCACATCTCTACTGGCAGGGCCGTCGCTCGACTAGTGGCCTCCAGGAGCAAGATGGAGAATATGGCGCCCTCCCCCCGCTTTTTTCTTCAACACAGCAAGTTTTTGTGTTATTTCGTTACATAAATGGTGTCAACAAGTGAGCCCAAAAAAGTGATTTACACCAAAACAAAGTAATATTTGTAAAAATAATGATGTCAGCATTTAAAGGTCATCTATTTTTTTAAATCTAGTTTTAAGGATACATATACGTTTTTTTACGGTAGTCAAAGCCCATCTTATTAAAAAACGAAACCCAAATTTAGATCGTTTTAGTCATTTTCGATATCTCAGAAAGTTTTGAATTTTTGTTTTCAGTTACTTGACAGAATCGGTTTAAACCCATTTCTTTTGAAAAAAACCTGCAAAGTCGCGCCAATCGACACGGCATTTTTAAAATTTTTAGTTTTTGCTCTTTATCTATTGAAATAGATACATAACAGAGCAAATTCATTAATACCTAACTTATTTAATTAATTTGGTAATTCTTATCAAGAAAAAATTATACTTGAATCATTACTTTTTGAGTTTTTGAGTAAAAACCTCACAAAAAATCGTTAAGATTTTAGAAAAAGTGGTGCTAATTTAAAAAGCTAAAGTTTACCAAGCCGTAATGGTATTAAAGTGCTTGATATTTATAATGTTACAGATTCGAAGAAAAACATTTTAGCACAGTACTAAACTCCATACCATAACTTTTGAGATAACTTTTTGACAGTTATCAGCTGTTTACCATAACAAATAGCATAGGCAAACGAAAAAAACTTGTCAAAAGTTATCTTAAAAATAATGATATAGGGTGTAGTACGGTGTTTTTAGATTGCTTGAAAATTGCATCTGTAAATTGTCAAAAACCAACGAGATGTCAAATTCAACGTTTTAACAAATTTATTGCAAGAGTGCATTTTAATTTATTTTGGCAATGTCTATAACGAAAGTATATGACTACGGGTCTGGTTCTTTAACTCGCACTGTTTATGTACAGCTCAATCATTTATAGTTGCAACACAGCTGGAGCGCTTATTTTAAGATAAAATAAGATTGCCTAAAGATTCTTTGGGCACAAACTTTTTTCCACTGTCAAAAAGTAACAAAGTAAAATTCCTTTAGTTAGTTTTGGAGATATTATGTCTCAAAATAGCATCTTTGAATCGAAAGTACGTTCAAAAGTAAATAGCGGTCTTCGGCCGCTTCCTAAATCAACCGTCTGGAGCGACTGCTCTTCTGCTCCACCCATTATGACGGCCCTGCTACTGGCTTCTAAAGCCAGCTAAAAACTTGCTCTGTTTTTAGAAAATACCTTAACAGCGTTTTGCCAATATCTTGAAAAGCTTTAAAGATAACGGATAAATATTTTAAAATCATTGGATAGAGACTTGAATGATTTAATAAAAATAACTTTTTTTTACAAGTCCTAGGTACTTTTAGAATTTTATTACTTTAAGTGTTACATTTGATGCAATTGACCATTTTGGGTAACGTGATTATTTTCAGGCATGGATGACAAACAAAACATTGTTTTGCGGTTTTAGGGCTATGCCAGTGTTTATTTTTTTGTGACAATTTAATGATTTTTAATGGTCCAATAGAAAATGGAGTTGCCTTATTAATGTAAACAAATTCAGCACTAAATGCTTTATTGCCTTAGTTATAGTTATTAGGTCAATCTGCTTATTAATGCATTTATCAACATGTTTTGGACAAACTCTGGCATCTTTAAGATAAGAATCAGGCAATTCTTCTCTATTAAGGGATTTAACCCAACTTTTTTGTCTGTCCATTGAAAGCAACCTTTGCTCTTATAAAACAGCAGGAATTCTAAAAAACCGAACTTTGTCTCTATCTTCTTTATTTAAGCAAAAAAAACTCCATTAGCTACATTCAGTCTAATGTAAACAATGCTTGGTTTGTCATCCACGATAATTCAACGCATCAGGTGATCTAGTTGTGACTTCAATCCAAAATCAGTCTCTTTTTCGTATCTTCTTATGTTAATTATTTTGATACCCGTGAATTTAAAAATGAAACAAGTTTTCGTAGCTAATTGGGTAAAAAGTATTTTTTTTCTGTTTCTCTCATATTTTTCAGTGGGTAGCTGGAAAGCTTAACCTCACGGTGGTCCAAGATCTAATGGAAACCTACTAAGTGTTGACAGTTAACTTTTTCGTCCTTATGGGACTCCTCAGAATACTGCTTGGTAAATGTGACACCCTTGCGAAGTTAATTAGACAGTTTTGTCTCTAGTTCTATGTCTATAATGAGACAGACACCAAAACTTGTTTGATTTTTAAATTAACAGGAACATAAGGACGAAGCAGTTAACACTTATTTGGTGTCCATTAGATCTTGAACCCCCGTGAGTTAAGCTTTCAAGCAAGCCACAGAAAAATATGAGAGAAACAAAAAAACTTCTTTTTACCCGATTAGCCACAAAAAATTCTTTGATTAATTATTTTTCTTAACTTGAAACTCTATGGCACCGATTTTCGTGAGACCTTTAGAAATAGAAACGAGTGGGAGTGGCGTATGCCCATTTTGAATATTTGGTTTGCGTGTCTGTGCTTAGCCGTTAACCCTCAGATCCACCGTAAGCACTTAAGCGCGAAGGTTTAATCGCGATTATGGGTTTAATCGCGATTATGGGTTTAATCGCGATTAAGTCTTTGTTGCTCACATACAAAACAACAAAGAGGGAGAATGGATTAGCTAAGCCTTGTAACGGTGAATTTAAGGGTAAGTACATAGTTTATAAGTCTGGTTTGGTCTTTTCTTAAAATAACAAATTATAAATAGCTAATGAAAATTACATTAGCTGCAAAAGTTTTCGCCAATGACAATTTTGTGCTCTTTTATCCTTACACCCAACACTCTTAAATGAATTATGCCAATATACCTTGCATTCCTCGTCCAACAAATCCAAAACCCCTAATTTGGATTCAATCAAATCTATACATGGCTGGTTATCGTAAAAATCAATCATCTTCCACTCTATTCCTTCTCGGATATACTCTTCTTGTTCCAATTTAAAAACATGCAAGTTAAATTGCTGCTGAAGTTTCTCGTTAGCGTAGTTTATGCAAAACTGTTCGAAAGAGTTCGTTTCAAAAGTTTCAAATCTGAAAAACAAATCATGGTCACAATATCTCGAGTCTGATTTTAGCGCCGGCCAGATATTCGCCGAAGCCGAACCAGTTTTGGAGGTGGTCGAAAGCCCCACTAGATTTTGCGATACGCGTTGTGGTTGGTCCAAATATTTATATTTTTTACTCTTTGTTTGAATCTTTTTACGTGGTCTTTGTTTGCAATGGAATATATTGGCGCCACTTTTGTCGAAATTTAAAATGATGCCCATTTTAAATTTTTTCAGTTTTTCCAATGGTATATTCAGCACCAGTTTTTTGCGTTCAAAGCCGTTGAGATGAGGAGAGTTATCGTAACTAAGCTCTATAGAAAGCGAAGCTTTACATTGTTTTTCGATTTATTGGTTATAATTTTGTAGTGGAACAGGTAAACTCGCTCGTGGTTTGGTTTTTGAGAGCGCTGAACGCATCCTCAACTTAGGTTCACTGCATCCTGGAAGCCTGGCGTCTCCAAAGAAGACCCAGTTTTGGTGATGCAGTGACGCTACCTTAACTGTCTAATCGCGCATTATAATAATATGTGACTAGGTAGGAAATGTGCAATTTAGTCATTTTAGTTTACTAAGCAAATGACGTAAATTGTTTGGACTTGTAGGAAACTAGCCCACGTATATTAAAAAATCTTGATCATTTTGAGCCGTGTTACTTTTTGTACGCGGCGCCCCATTGTCAACAACCTTTCAAGTCAATACTTTAAAACTAGCCAATAGATTTAAACAAAATTTTGAACAATTATAAGCCAAAACATTTGCTCGGTATATAATACAAATTTTGGTCAAGCCAATTCAAAATTGTAAAAAATTTGCATATTTTTCAAAAAATGACTAAAGCATTATCGAGGAAACGCTTTGGCCTACAACTGGTCAAAATTACGTTTAAATCGAATGGCTTGCTTTAAAGTAATGACTTGAAACATTGTTGAAAATGGGTCCCAGTTCAGAAAAGCCCCATTCGGCACTTTAATTTTTCTGATTTGGCCCAATTTTACCCAGGCACATGACCACAGTGCCCCCCCCCCCCCTAAGCAAGTTGTATTTTGATTTTCTTTAATGATTTTAACGTCTTTTGGACGGAAAGTGGACGTGGAACCCCCAAAATCTTCCACCTTCGGCGAATTTTTCTCCGGCGGCGAGCATTTCTAACTACAATGTCCAAAACCTCATGAGCCGTAACTGAATAACAGCACTTTCTATATGGAAGTATCCTCCCCCAGCAAAAATAGCTAACTACGTGCCTGATTTTAACATGCTTCTTAATCAGACTCAAACGTATATTTGTGCAAAATTTCAAGTTAATAAGTTACTTCCTTGCGACACTCATACCGCATATTGCAGAAGCAACATTAAACATTAGCTGCATGCCAATTGAGTCATTTTGTCGTCTACATGACGTAATGCGCGGGGAAAACCCGTTTTAATATGCCTTACCCATAAATATCCAGTACGCCAATAAACTTATGCCTTGGTACATCAGAATTTAACTCTTTGTTGATGACAAGAACTATCCAATTAAACAATTCGGCATAAATGTGCTTGGCCAAAGCATCTCGAGCAAAAGTGGCGTCGTTTTTGGACATAGGTTTGAGGTAGATGTCCCGCATCGACACCAGTTTTCTTGTGACCAGCCATTGCTTCAGTTCGTTGCCGTCGACTTCCAGAAGTTCTGAGAGGATCGCGAGGTGCTTGTCATTACTCTAAAAATTATATTTATTAGGGCATGGCCAAAATAGCATGTAACCAGAACAGTTCGGGCAAAACAATATCGAAACACAAAATACCGCTATTTTTACCACGCGCTATTTTTCCCGGGATCCTAGGTGTAAATCCAAACCGAACCAAACCGAACCGACCCGAACCAGCATATTTAAAAAAAAACTTCTCTGACTTTTTGTCCCGGGCTCCTAGAGGGTGTGAATCTGAACAGAACCGAACCAGCATAATTTTTCAAAAAAAAACTTCCCCGATTTTTTTCCTGGGATTCTCGTGTGAATCCGAACCGAACTTAACCAAACCGAATTCGGTTCGGTTCAGTTCGGTTCGGTTCGGGTTTACACCCTCTAGGATCCCTGGAAAGAAGTCAAAGAAGTATTTTTTTGGTAAAAAATATGCTGGTTCGGTTGTTCGGATTCACACCCTCTAGGATCCAGGGAAAGAATTCATGCGCTATTTTGACCATGCGCTATTTTGGCCTGCGCCATTATGGCCATGAGCTAATATGGGTGCGCTATTATGACCTACGCGGTTTTGACCTGCGCTATTTTCTTCCAAATAAAGTCTACTCCAAATTTGCATTTTAAATATCGCTTTGATACATCGCTATTTGGATTGTCGTTATTTTGGTTGTTGCTATTTTCATACATCTCTATTTTGGTTTTCGCTATTTTGATATGTCGCTGTTTTGCTACAAACGCTATTTTGATAGTAACTTATTCATTACATCGCTATTTTGATTGTCGCTATTGCATTACTGGCCATTTCGTACGTCGCTATTTTGTACATCGCTATTTCATTTCGGAGCCGTTTTAACATGTTTATTGCGCATTTTAATTTTGTTTTAAAAACAGATATTTAAATCAGAATGGTGTAGACAGAACCATGCTCTTCCTCCCAGACAGAAAACTTACTTTTTGTTCTGCAGCGTCACCTATTTACGTCACCTAATTTCGCCTGCGGTGCTAAATTTCACAGTCACAAAACAGACCTACCAAAAACCAATTTTTTTATGTTTGCTGCCACTTTAGTCCCTCCCTTTCGGAAATCCTGGATCTGCCACTGATCAACAGTCTATAACTGACCACAACTGACGCAATTGCACTATATATAGCGTGTAACCTAGGATTAGTGAATTTAGATGGATAATGGAGAAAAATAACAGGAAAATTTAAATTTTTATCAAATACGGTAGGCTAGTAGGAGCTTTCTGGAAAAGTCTAAGAAAATCTCAAAATCTCAAGTCCCGGATTCTAAATGGTCAAAAGAAATCTAAAAAAGTGTAGAACCGTTATCTAAAAGTTTAAAAACTTGCTGAAAAATTTAAAATATGTTCCACAAAAAGGCAAAACTTTCTGAAAGATTGTGTGAAAGTCTATTAAAAACATTTCTCAAATTTTGAAAAAAAATCAGGAAAATTTGGGAATTTTGAACATGTAATGGAAAAAGGTCGTTATGACAGTCAAAAAAAGTGCGGACAGTCAGTCGTGGATCCAGAATTTCCGGGGGGGAGGGGCCGAAGTAGCAGCAAACATCAAAATGTTTTTTATTAGCGGTTTTTAATAGATCTAATAAACTAAAAAAAAAAGTTATATGTCTGGAGGAGGGGGGAGGGGCAGGGGTCTTGCAACCCCCCTGTATCCGCCGCTGCGGACAGTAATATTTTACCACACACGACGGTAGTTGACCGAACGACGCAAAGTGGAGTAACATGAAAATTCTTATTTCTGAAAAATTTGGAATGATTCTAAACAGTCTGGGAGTGTTGTAAAAAGTCTCAGAATAACCTGAATTTTTTCTAAAAATATCTCGAAATGGCTCAAAAATTACAAGGTGTAAAAATATTCTTGAAAACTCTTGGATGAAAAGTCGGATTCTTCATTATATTTCTGCATGATAAATAAACTATTTAAAAATCAAGTTAAGTTTTGAAGTGGTGATGTTTAATGTATTGTGGTTTGAGGTTACAAATAGCCTTGATCTTATCTTATTTTTAGGTCGAAAACTATAGGATTTACAGTAGGTACCGGCCAAATGTGGAGAAGCCACCAAAAATTTTATAAAAATCTGATGCTGGACCAGGGCTATCAAAATGGACGGGCCACGATCCTCCACTTTGTTGACGTCACATCCGGGGCTGATTTTTTTTTGATGGTCACGTTACGACACAGCTGATTGTCTTTAAAATTTTGAAGTTGGAATGACGGTTCATGGATATTTGATTTTTTCTTAAATAACGCCGTTTTTGAGATTGTTTTTACATTATTCTGGCAGAACAATTTTTTTAAAATGTATAGTAAGCCCTAATTTTTCATAGCCGCTTCATTAGCTCACACAAAAATTAAGTTTAAAGCAGAAGCGAATGTGACAATCACATATGACAAAGTCAAATACATGTCAAATATAACAGTTGGCATGTGGTACATGGCGGGTAATTTGAATTCAAAATAAGGAATGCTAAATCTTGAAGATTTTAACCTTTTAATCATGTTGCTTCCTTACAAACCTTTGGTGGAATATCGGGATGGTGTCTGAGAATATTTCACTGAAATTTTGCGGAAATCTGTAGTGCCATTTTGAAAATATCATAAAAAAACGTCTGACCTCCCATAAGACCCAATGTAAAATTCAGCCCCGGGAGAACAGCTGATTTTTTCAGGGTCGTGGCCTCTATTTTTGTGTTGGCCTTGGCTGGACCAACTATCAAAGATTTCGGCGATTTTCGATAAAAAAATCATTTAGTGCCTTTTTGTCTAACCGACCACCAAAAAATGGGGAGCATTCTGATTTATCATAGATCGAAAACGATGCGATATTGAGGAAGTTGATTAAGAGGATCTCAAAAAAGGAGATTTTGTTTTAGTAAGATTCAATACTAAATCCAAACTGATTCATTTTGTGGGGCAAATTTTGGAAATTTTAGAAGAGGCAACAAAAATTAATTCTTTGAGAAGAAAGGGAAAAGTGAAACAATAATTTAAGTTTAGTTACAATTTTAGCACCTTGCTTGTAAACTGATTTCGTATAGGTAGGTAGTTAATGTTATTTGTATGCTTAGTTTTGTTTTTATTTTTTGTCAAGATACCTAGTATTTTTGTTGCGCAATACGATTAAACTACTTTATCACTTGTACTTTACCGTAAGAAGGTATTTTTAGGATTATTTGTTTATTTTTTCACTGCATTGTGTTTTACTTTTGCTATATTTCCTAAAATAAAGCATTTTTTTATAAGTTTTTGTTTTTTTTTATTCCTTTAAATATACTTTTTATACGAATGCTCCCTCCCACCTGGTCGAATGCTTCATAGGGGGGCAAGATGACAAGAATGCATTTTTAAAGTTTTTTGTTATGTAGATTTTCAAGGTTTATATTTTTGTGTCTTTTTTTAAATTTGTTTGCAAAACAAAACATATATCTAACAATTAACCGAAGTTTTTTAGTGAAAACCGGGTTTGGGTATATTCTAGGAAGTTTTAATCCTCAGCATCGTCATCTTGCTCCGCTCGCTCTTATATGAATAAATTTTTGTTATTAGACCACGGATCACCTAACAAATGATCCTTGATTAGACACCTTAGACACATTAAAGTGGATACGCACTATGTATTGCATTAACGTTGCCGTGGCGAGGTGAATCCCGTAATTTTATTGGTCAGGCGGCATATAAGTAATATTACGTATGTGTCAGGCGGGCGGTCGATGCTGTGCCTACGGGGTTGGCTGAAATACAGACGACAACGCGTAGCTTTACGACAACCAACCCGTGCGTATCTCATCCAGTGAAGTGCAGCGACGTAGTGAACAGTCAAAACAAGATTCTGACCAATTTACCAGTTATAAAACGACAAAGATTTCCGAAGTAAGTATCTGATATGAGGGCACGGCAGTGCCTCGCCAAGTTCGCGCGCCGTAACCATCTTTTCTTGAAACATTTCAGCCGATATTTGACCTATCTAAAACTCTACTTCGGAATGAGCTACGAATCTCAAACTTTGCACAGTCGTAGATCTCCATGGAGTTAACAACCCCTCCCAGTTTCAGGGAATTCCATAAAGTAATAAAGTAGTTACGAAACAGCGGCGTAGCGTGCCCGAAAGGGCGGGGGGGGCGACAGCTAAAAAGGGCGCCTCTGAAAACTGATGAAAAATCTTACGGCACAAAAAAAAACAAAAGGTCAAAAAGGCGCCTCTCACAAATCTTGGCAAAAAGAACCGCGCCGTAGAAACTTGAACCGCGCCGTCTCCAAAAAAAAAAAAAAAGGTCATCATATATCAGGGGGCGGCCGATAAGTCACAAGGGCGCCTCTGACGAAATCTTGCAACTAAAAAAAAAAGGTCATGTATGAGCGGGCGGCCGATACGACACAAGGGCGCCTCTCCCACCTATGGGGCGCCACAACCCTCGGGGCGGGGGGGCGACGAACCCCCCGCGCCCCCCCACGCTACGCCGCTGTTACGAAATGTCAAAAAACGTCGAAATTGCCACTTACTCACTCATGTATAGATCATCAATATTCTACTGTACTTCCAGACATGCTACAAAGCTGAAATTTGGCAGACTGATAGAAATTATGACCAGACTCCTGGAAAAACACCAAAATTTTAATTTACTTCCCTCCCCTATAAATGTAAAGTTAAGTAAAAGTAACATTGCTTACTTCCAGACATGCTAGAGAGCTGAGCTTTGGAAGACCGGTAGTAACTATGATAAAGTTATAGAAAAAAATTAAAACACTCCAAAATTCTAATTTACTTCCTTCCCCTATAAATGTAAAGTTATGTAAAAGTAACACTGCCCACTTCCAGAAACGCTAGAGAGCTGAACTTTTTAAGCCTGAAAGACAATATGATAAAACTACATATATGAAAAAATTTCAAAACACCAACATTATAATTTACTTCCCTCTCCAATAAGTGTAAATTTATATAAAACTAATATTACCCACTTCCAGAAACGCTAGAGAGCTGAGCATTGGAAGACTGATAGGAACTATGATAAAACTATAGGACAAAATTTAAAAACACGACAATTTTAATTTATTTCCCTCCCGTATACATGTAAAGCTATGTAAAAGTAACATTGTGCACTTTCAGAAACGCTAGAGAGCTGAGTTTTGGAAGGCCGATGAAAACCTCAAAAATTTAAGTTAGGCATTGCAAAAATTTTGAACAATATTCCGAATATTTTACTACTTTAAAAATTAAGTATTTTCCAATTCCTTTAAAAAAGAAGTGAAATCATAACAAAAACATTTCACGTAAAAAAGCCAAGTACGCGAAAATGGCATTCCGTAAAAAGAATTGAGATAAAAGTAATGCCAAGTTCTCCAATACAAATTTCAAAATGAAAGGTTCTTACTAGTTTAGAAATATTTTTCTAAACTTGGCTATTACGGCTGTAAATGACTTGTGCTAAATTGAACATAAAGAAGTTTGGCTGTAATAGCAAAGTTTAAAAAAACATTTCCAAACTAGTAAGAACCTTTCATTTTGAAATTTGTATTGGAGTACTTGGCTTTACTTTTATCTCAATTCTTTTTACGGAATGCCATTTTCGCGTACTTGGCTTCTTTTACATGAAATGTTTTTGTTATGATTAACTTTAAGTGACTAATAACTACACACGTCGCATTCGCGTTGTTGTTGTAACTGGGAAACGTTGTTATCTCCTTAGCCAGGTTTGTGGTGTGTCAGCTCACTACATGGCTGCATTCCAGACGCACGGCTAGGTGTCGTAAAGCTACGTTTTGCTGCTCGTAGGCATAGTATCGACTGCGAGCCTGACCAATTAAATTGTCGAAGCCGACGATACCGCGATACTAAGTGCGTATCCACATTAATTAGGGACATTTTGGGCCGCGTATTTTACACTTTGTTACCGTTATTGTTATTGCTGAGTCTGCGCATTAGCAGCTAACAGTGCCCGGTACCTACGGTGGCCGTCCTTTAATGTTACCGTTATTTTTTTAGGTTAGTTTTGTAGCTGGAAAAAAGAATAGTAAAAGCGAAAACGGTTATTGGTTATCTTAACAGTATTTTATGGAGCAGAAAATAAAAAAGAATGTAAAATTTAACATATATGAAACAATGGTGAAAAGCACACTGTTGTTTGGAACAGAGACTTGTCGCGTAACAGAAAAATACAAAACAAAATTGGAAATGGCAGAAATAGATGCAATAAGAAGATCAATGAGAATATCTAGAGCAGATCACATAAGAAATGAGATCATAAAAAAAAGACAACTGATATGGTACTGCCATGTACAACGGATAACCGACGAAAGATTACCAAAACAGGTCCTAGAATGGCAACCAATAGGGCGCAGAAAAAGAGGTCGTCCTAAACTGGAATGGCAACAGTCAATCTAAAGATCAGTGAGTCAAAAAAACCTGACGGAAGATGATTGTCAGGATCGAAGGAGGTGGAGAATAGGCCTCGGACAACGTAGAAAAACGTTCTAAACCGACATAGTAGTAGTTGTATTGTTTTTTTAATACAGTCGAATTTTTTACTAGAATTCGGTTGTTTGGTTGGTAAAAACCCATAAATCTAATACAAATAAATAAAGAAATATAAATAAACAAAGAGAGGAATGAGTGTGAAAGTACTAAATTAACGTTTGTGTTATATTATCTTTAGTGTTCCAAAATCTATTTTTTTTGCACTGAATGTTGCCGTTATTCTTAGTAACATTAACTGTAACAGCTGTCAAAACCAACCCAAAATTTCCTATTGTCTGCTATTTAATGTTTCTTACCGCTATGGTGCATCCTTCTTCTCCATGCTGGTCGCCATCCGTTTTGACTAGGCATTCTTTAAATTCTATGTTTCCCAAGTGTAAGATCCCGGCTAAAATTTTAAACATGTTCACTTGGTTGTTCTCTGTAAAGCCGAGCAAGTTCAGAGCGTTCATTGTCTCTTCGAACTGAGTTAAATCATTTACTCCTGGCACTGTTGGATTTTGTCCTTGCCTTAGATAGAAGAAATATTCCGGCTTATCTAAAAAAATAAAAATGTAATGAATAATATAAAGGACAAAAAGAAACAAAGAAACAAGCCAAGATAGAATCAAAAGATACCCGCAAAGAGCGAATATGGATATGTTGAGGGTTATTTTAAATACCACATAATACCAATAAAAAAAGTTTCCTGTGCTTAGCCGGGAATCAAACATGAAACCTCTATTTGGATACTCCCGCATGCAGCAGGTATTTTGAATTTACAACGTAATCATACTTACATTAAACAGATTTATTTTTGGGGTTCGTCATTGAGGCACTATTTTAAAAGAATTATGTCAACTAAAAATAAACCTTGTTCAATTTTGTTAACAAATTGGTTTAATTTAAATCGGGCACTAGGCAATAGATTTATAAGGGGCTATATAAAATATTTACAACATTTATCTAAGTTTAAGAAAACATGGGGTAATAGATTTTTATAGTTTTTTTTATTTATTGCTTTATTACCCACCGGGCCTGTTCAAGGTTTGATTGATCCAGGCGGTACTGGAAGTTGGGCCATGAGTGATTGGAGCATGCTTTTTATACGGCTGTCTTCGCAGCCAACGATAAAGACCGGCCATGGCGCGTTATAAGCAAGTCGGCGGTCACGTGATCTTAGGAGTCTCAGGATTCTTATTGTATTGCTTAATATATTATATGTTTTTAAACAAATTAAATAAATTAACAAAAAAATTTTGTTCTTTTATAGGCAAAAATTGAAAAAAATATTTTGCTGATATATGTGTTTATTATGGATAAAAGAACTGAATCTATAAAATAAAAAATTATACAAAATTTGCACTCTAATATCTTCAGGTGCATATATTAGGTACATAATATCGTTAGTAGCTTCAAATCTATACAAGTCTTTCAAAATTGGACATATCAAACCTAAGCTTTTAGTGTTTTAATTTTTCTTTGACTGTCATCATCTTTGAGTTCTTATTCAAAGATTTATTAGCAGATACTAAATCATTGTGCTTTTTAATAAAATTATTTTAAAAAACTTTACATGCCCTTAAACTAATTTTTTCACGCTTTGACAATAGTTTTTCTCCACAAAAACACTCGCTAGAGTTATCTGAAGAAAAATTGTCAATATAAAACATTTCACAATAATTTATTAAAAAGAAACAAGTGATTTTGTGAATAAGTGAATAAGTGAGATGGTTTTCCCATTCAATGAACTGAATGTAGTGGTCGTCAATAATTTTTTGAAAAATTACCCAGCACAAAGTTTAATATCTATTTCAATAAAGTGTAAGTTAACTACCAACTCATGTTCTTTTAAAAGCTGTATCTTACTTTTTAAATATTTCACAGTACCAGAGAGATTACTATCTGTTAACAATATTTTACAAATCAGTTTTTTAACATTGCGAGGGTGCGGAAGACATATTACCTTAGAATTGTAAATTGACGTGTATGCACTGGATAACTGGATAAACAAAGATGAAGCCAACATTAAAGTGTATCCACCATATCTTCGATTCTCAGGTTACCTTTTCAAGAGACCTAATTGTTCGATAAGAAATGACAACTGAACACATTTTTCACTCTCACTATCGAAAATGTCACTAAGGATGTCTATTACTTGATCAATCTTATCCAAGATCTTATCTTTTACCACTTCTTTCCCGTTTGCAACAAATTAGGTTTCAGTTTTATAGTTGGACCGACAAGGAACAACACTAATTACACGTTCGCGGCATTGTTTATCTTATAGGTATTTTCTTTATAATTTACTCATTAGCCATTAATTATTTTAACGCAGCCCACTACAGTCTTTTTCGTGGGCTGCGTTATTTTAATAACTTTGATAAAATTCACATAAAATTCGTGACCGAATTAAAAAAAAATCGACGTAAACAAACATACCAAACCTGAACACACACATGTTTTATAATGACAGCGGGCCGTGAGGCGTTTTTTTGTGGGACTCCTACGGTCACGTGATATTTCCGCGCCCGGGCCGGTCTTTCTCGTGGGCTGCGGGCTGTCTTTTACTTTAAACCCCACTTTTATTCATTTATTCATTGGGTTGGTGCATAAGGCATGAGTTTGTGACTTGGGTGGGTGTTTTTCTCTTCATTTAGACCAATATACGGTTTTTTCTTTTGAAAATAGTGTTCTTAGAGTTAAGATCCATAAGAATATTTGCCACTGATTCTTAAATGTTTGGTTAAATCAGTTGTAATCGCTGAACTAATAAACTATATCCAACTATCTATTTCTTTAAAAACTATTTTTTTAATTTTCCTTAACTCTCAGCAAATATTTTAACAAACGCTAAAATATGTGTTCGTTTAATTTGAAAGCAGGACTTGGGTTCAAATTGTTATACCCCTATTAGTTAAGGCAAGATATCGGAAAACCCACTTTCTAGAATCATTTTGTATTACTTTTTGGCAAATGGTAAAATCCGAAGATCTGTGTTGCCACCTCGAAATGTTGACAGGGGCTGAGATATTCAATATGGCGGCCAACCTGGCGGCGATATTTTAAATTGCCGCTGTAAAGCCCAAATTGATACAGATGTACATTCAAAATTTATACAGTAACAATTTCCGCTGCTTAAGTTTTTTCGATATGAAATTTTTCAGCGATCTTTCGTGCTGATAGATGAGCCTTCTCCGAAACGTTAACAACTTCCATTTTTTCACGTAAGAAGTTTTTACTAGGCGCCATTTCAAAGAGATCTATTACTACCCAACTGAACAATAAAAATAAAACACAGGAGTCTCACCGAATAAAATATGTTGTAAATATGACAGAAGTATTTAGTCTTCGCATTCAAACGGAAAGAGGTAATTCCCTGGCTGCACAGTGCGTTATTGCCAACATACTACATAATATTTATGCCCATGTGTAGCGCTCTGTCCCATTGTCAGAGGTTCGCGTCCGGTTAAGGGTAGTAAGTAATTTAAAAAAGATGAAAAAATACCCATTTTTTCCCAAGATTTCTTCGATTTTTTTAAAACTAGTGTCTCCTAGAAAACATGTGTTATATTTTATTATAGTCAATAAAATTTACTGGTTTCATATTTAAAACTTTAGGGGCATCCGTAAACTAAATCAATTTGAAAAAAAAAACAGAAAATAAACCATTTTTGTTACACGTTTTATCTTTTTCTCAGAAACTAAGCTTGTCCAGTTATTTCTTCGATGGCTTAATAAGAAGAAAAATTAATATTGGGTATCCACATTTTATTTTTCCTTTTAAGATTTTATCACCGTCATTTCATCGCCTTTCCATCCATTGTGGTTGTGTCGTACTGAAAATGTGAAACTCAGTGGGCTTAATAACAAACTCTCCAGCGTCGTTCGTAAATGGGAGTGAATTAAAAAAATCATTAAAAAACCTTACCTGGTCATAGACAATAATTTGTTTTTCAAACGATGTGTAAGAAAGTAAAAGTTATTTTATAGTTACCGCTCCAGTGGTGTCCTTAATTTAAAGTAATTATTTAAAATCACCAAACTAATCAATTTTTTTAAAGGGTTTATTCATTTTTTTTAAAAACTAAGCTTCTTACGACAAAATGTCCTAACTTTCCGGTGGAAAAAGAAATTTTGTTTTAAACGGTGTATCACAAAATATGATAGAAAATATGACTAACTCTCCAGGGACGTCCGTATATTAGGGTTTACAAAAAAACATGTTTCTAAAATTTTCTTACAAACGAAGGTCTATATGATAGAATAAAATAAAATGATTTTTTTCTAAGAAGCTTATTTTTCTTTAAAAATACATAAAATATTTAACAAAAATTGATTATTTTGGTTATTTTTAAAAAGTTAATTTTATAAGTACGCCCCTGGAGACTTTAATGTGACATAAACCTTACATGGTATTACAGCTTTTAAAAGGAAATTATATTTTTTACAATTAAACATGTAGTATGTTTCTTCTCAAGTGTAGTTTTTGAGAAAGTTTTATAAAACCTATAATAAATATATTTTTTCGAAATAATCCCAATTTACGGACGCCACTTGCTTCTCCTAGATAGATAGATAGATAATTTATTCACCATATTAAATATACAATTTCAAACTATATATATAAATATATATATATATATATATATATATATATATATATATATATATGGTATGTCTAATAATTCCTAATTTCTTTATCAATCCATACATAGTTGGAAAGGAAATTCTGTGTGCCACAAAAGATTATTCTTTAGAATTTTCGATAAAAAGGTTAGTTTTCGCGAAAATTGAATAAAACTAAAAAAAAAACAGATTTTTGGGGGGGTATATCTCCGTCCCTGTTGATATTTCGAGTTGGCAACAGAGATATTCGGATTCAGCGGAGTCGAATTAGAGGAAATGGTCTGTTGCCAAAAAGTAACATGATTTGCTTCTAGACCCAAAATGGAGAGCTTTGCTCTAACTACATTGCCTTTTGTTTCCGAGATATAGAAATTTACTTTAAAATTTTAATCCTAAGGTGCGATTCACACTATATGTACCGTCACCGTACCGTCAACGACAGTAAAATATTCCCACATTGAAAGCAATGGACGTATTCACCATAACCCCTAAACACTAAAAAGCCCTGTTTAATTGTAAAATTGCTATTAGTGCAATCACTGATGATCATGCTAGGCCGTGACCATGTCACGCCTAATTTAAAAAACAATTGCCATAGTAATGACCGATGAAACTTCCATTTATTTTTTATGTTATTTGCGTTACTTAAATTTACAAAAGTTGATGGTTAAAAAGCCCTTTTGAAACTTGCGCCTATTATCAAAAATAATTTTTTTGAACATGGATTTTGAATCTGGAGGTATGTAGCTATTTATTGTACATATTTAACATTGTTTCTTATTTTACTGGTAATATTTTAAACCGGTTTAAAGCAACAGTTGCAGAAAACTTTTTAAATTTTCATTTTCTGAAATAGAATTTGACTAAATGTTTCAACTTCATCCAACTTTATTGACATTTTTGGTCCTATTAAGTGCATGCATATGTTTTCTAAGTAACAAAGTCAGTTTCAGCTGCGGAGTTATGCGGATCGAGTAAAAAAGTTAAAATTTCTTTTTGTGTATATAGAAAATTGTCCAGTAAGAAATACGTACATAATATGCGTAAATTAGAAATAAGTTTTCTTAGCTTTAATAACAATGGTTTTTGTAAACCAAAAGTATAATTATTATGTCACATGTATTCTGATTTCATTTTTACCTTCCTAGCTCGCGCAGCAATGGCTAGAAAAGGTATTATTTTCGACAACAAAAAAAATTTAGATAACACTGAAAATATGTTATTTTGGTGTATTGTATCTTAGCAATTTTATCGTGACGTCTGTCCGTGTGTGTGTCTGTGTAATGTATTTAGGTGTGTGTATATCTGTTCGGCGCAAGCCAAATAAAAGGGTGGGGGTAGATTAAAAAAACGAAAGGTAATTAAGTCTTAAATTAAACAGAATACATTTTAGTTTATTAAAAAAAAAAGGGTGGGAGTAGATTTGAAAAATTAGATTTTAAGGGAAAATATGGCGTGTGTCATATCGAAAGGTAATTGAGTCTGGAGTTAAACAAAATAAATTTTATATATTTTTTTAAAAAGGGTGTGAGTGTTTTTTCAAAATTGTTGAAATCAAAATATGGCTTGTGTGGTATCAAACGAAAGGTAATTGAGTCTGAAGTTGAATAAAATATATTTAATTTTTTAGTTATATTATACTTTATTTATAACAAAAGTCGGAAAAAACAGAAAAAGTTCAATTAACTTGTTTTTGCAGCAATACATTGTTTGATGCAATTGCGAATTTTACATACCTACATGCTGGTTAAAACATTTTTGTCATGGAGCTATGCAATTACTAAAATCAAATATTGCAATATCTTGTATAAATTTATACAGCCAAAATTATGGTTTCAACGATATTTCAGGAAGCATTTTAATTAATTAGTAAAGTTCCAAAATTTATTTTTTTTTGCGGGGTCCTTAAATAATTTTTCTTCTTTATCTTTTTTAAACAATAAATCACATATTTTTTATTACTATATGCAATTTTAGGGGGCTGTAAATGAATCTTAGGTTTTGACCAACTATTTCGTGAAATCCGCCTGTGTGCGGTGGGTTGCTGGCGGCTTGCCGGTACGTATAGTGTGAATACGAAACCGTATCAAACGACGAGTCGTTAAATACCGAGATGAATTCCATCAAAGGAGCATGCGCCAAAATTAACGTCAAAATGTCTAATTTAAATTATTGGCGCGAATACCGTCATTGGCGCGAGATCGAAGAGCTGAACGTATAATAAAAAATTCAATCAATAATTATGACAACTTTAAAAGCCAACATAATTTCACCATGTACACGGTGTCCCAAATTCGATGTTTTTGGGGGGTTTCGGGTATTTCTAGAGGGGCTAAAAAAAACTGATCCCCCTTTGTGACACTCAAATTTCAAAAGAAGCTTAAAGGTGAAAATCGCATTTTGATATAGCAAGCCGTTTGTAAACGACGGCGTGTTTTTAAAAAGTCTGCATTTTGGGAAGGGGTCTATAACTTGTTTATTTATTAATATTTTTTATTTCTGTGAAAAAATTCTTAAGACACTTTTTTAAGAGGAATTCAACTGTTAAATTAAATTTTATTTGTCACGTTTAGTTTTTTTATTTCTTTATATTTTTGTATTTTTTTTATTTTTACCACATATTTTAGTTTCCTTAATGGGTTCGGTTCGGTTTAATATTATAAAATTATAAAAATAAAAAAGTAATAAAGAGGTGATTAAAAAAGAAAAATAAAGAAAACAATAAAAAAATAAAATATTGAGTGTGATACATCATTTTAAAGGAAATTTTAAGCTGATTTTAAAAATCGAATAAAAAAAGAGTTATTCTGTAAGAAAAATAACAACTTTATGCAATATCTTAAAAACCAAAAGAGATAAATAAAAACCGTTAACATCTGTCAATTCTTCAAGAAAAGATCTATAAGCAAGCTATTTACACAAAAACAAAATTTTCATAAACAAAAAAGTTATAGACCCCCTCCCAAAATGCAGACAAAACACTCCGTAGCTTAAAAACGGCTTGCTATATCTAAATGTGGTTTTCACCTTTAGGCTTCTCTTGAAATTTGCGCGTCGCAAAGGGGTGTTAGTTTTTTTTCTATCTCCCCTAGAAATACCCGACACCACAAAAAAACAACGAATTTGGGACACCCTGTACAGGGTGTGACAATGAAGTCGATTTTTTGAGAGGGAACACCCTGTATATTTTTGCATTTTAAGATTCGTCTTTTCATTCTGATTTCAAAAATATACAATATCTATGTGCTGCGATTAATATTTTTTGAGGCATATATGCAGTATTTCTTCTATATGATCTTATGCCTTTCACGTTTATTTTGTTTTGCCATGGGTGTATTGACTCTCAACTCCAATATTTCTTCAAGTATTTCTTGATTGTGTTTGTATTTCAAATGATCACACAGATCCAAGTTTTTTGGGAAGGAAACATAAAAACACTTTCCGCATAGGAATACCTTTGTTTTTGTATGCCATGTTTACTTTGACAGTGTTTATTCAAATTAAATTGGGCACTAAATAATTTGTCACACAACTTGCACGTCACCGGCATTTTCACAGCACAAAAACGACGAATTTTCATCAAAAAGAACTGGGAATTATTAAAGTTTTGCTGTATAAAACCATACTGACATATCTCTCAGTTGATTGGTTGGCAGAAGTGACAGATCAACGCTTGCGCACGTCTTGGAATTCATCTCGATATTTAACGACTCGTATCAAACGCGGCAGCCGGTCGCCGGTGGGCTCGTTCAATTTGAGATAGAAGTCAATGTTTTGAGATTATTGAAGTGTAAACTTCTTTAGGCGCGTTTAGCAGTTTTTGTGGGTAGTGAATTGAACTGAGCCGTCAGGCTCGGCTTTGTAACGCTCATTCGGGTGAAATCGGCTCGAGTCGACTAACTGTAAGAAACATTCAGCGAGCGATATGATAATGCAGATGAAGGCCAGTACACAGAAGAGTTCGGTTCGGTCCGCTTTGCAGAATATGTTATGGGCCAATATTATTAATTTCGCCTTGTTGAAGTTTACACTTCAGCCGTGTGGTCTTAAACACACAATAATTTTTTTTCTGTTTGGTTCTCTGTTTGTGTTTTGGGTCACGGATGATGTCGACTTCAGCGAACTTCTTATTGAAGAATTCCGGAAATATAAAGATTTGTATAAATATGGCCTTACGATATTATTGCAATAATATTTATAAAGATCGCTTATGGAAAAAAATCATTTTAGATATTAACATTTGCAAAATAATACAATACAAAAAGGTGAAAATTAAATAAGAAACTTAAAATGTGATTTTCATTGTAAAACCCTTTGCACAAAGATAGAGTAGACTGGGGTAATAAATAAATTATTGTAAAACTTCGTAAATACTTGTATCAAAGATACCTATCTATCTACAAAGGATGTCTGCAATAATTTAGGGTAAAAATAAATACAGGTGTTTTTAAATTTTCTGCTACATAATTAGGTAGGTAACTTTTAATAAAAATCCTATTTTTATAAATTATATTATTTATCTTTTTTAAAACAGGAAAATTTTAAAATAAAATTAAAACGGATGCTTTGAGCCACCTATACATACTATATTTTATAAATATTTGACTGATATTTAAAAAAAAATAATGTTAACTATAAAAATACTAATTCAACATGAACCCATTATTTATCCCTTCTAAAATTTGGTAAGGATCTTGTTAAAACATTAAAGTAAAGTCCATTTTGGTACATTATGATTTGGCAATAAACCACTCCCGCCCGTGTAATGTGAATTGGGCGCCGCGCCGTCAAACGTGTCGTTGACGGTACGGTGACGTGACGGTGGCGGTACGTATAGTATGAATCGCGCCTAAGTTCTCGTAAGTGTAAAGGCGGGCTCAAACAACTCGTGTACTTGGCAAATACACAATTATTTGCGTACTTAGCAAGTATACGAGCTTTGCGAATTGCGATAGCAAGTAGGGCGCTCACACGACGTGTACAATTTAAAAGTACAGACAAGTATTTTTTTGGCAAGTGCACGAATAATCGTGAGCCCTTTGACTCGGCCCATTTTTACCGACCACAAACCCACTCACACGATATGGCAAGTATTCGCAAGTACCAATTATTCGCCAAGTACACGAGTCCTTTGATCCCGGCTTTAGAATTTCAAAATGGAAAAATACCTTGTAAAATCAATAATTTTACCTGAAGTTACTAACATATTAGCGCCGGTACACACACGCGTTTTTCTGTAGCGCGACGTCGCAGCGTTACCGCAATTGCGGTCCGTGATACTATGAAATAAATGGCGCGATTCACACAGTTGAGCGGCAAACGCGCGTTCGCCTTGCGTGCATTCTGCAGAAAAACGCGGTAACGCTGCGTCACCGCGCTGCAAAAAAATGCGTGTGTGTATCGGCGCTTAAAGTACTCTAGTTAGTACTTAGTATGTACTCGGTTTCACAACACAAATTGAACTTCACAGCACACATTTTTTCCGAATGCGGTTATATACACTGTGTCCATTGAGTAATAAAATTTTATCCAAAACTAACAAAAATAAAAATGTTAAATATAATAAATACATTTATCAATATCTCGTATTTACCTTAGAAATTTTAAGGAAAGCAACCTGGCAAGCAAAGCAAAATAGTAGGTTTAAGAAAGGGGCCCATGGAGGATCCAAAAGGGTGTTTCCTAACTCAGAAAAATTTTTTTTACAAAATATTCTTTGACTGGTTTTTATTATATAAACTTGCGTTCTCTTTTTTTATCTCTAAATGTTGAGTTATAAGTTATACATATACTGGGGATTTTCTTTAATACTTCGTTATCCAAAAAATTCTTTCTGCAGAAAAGTTTTGCTTGTACTAAAACTTATTTAACAGATCATTTCATTTATTTCTACTCAATCATTGTCTACGAGTTTCAAACAGACAGATCAAAGTTGCCATGCACAGTATACAGGGTAGAACACAAAACACATATTTTGCATAAAAGTAAAGCACCCTTATTTGAAGAGATAGGAGAAAATTGTGCAAAAAATTAGTTTTTTAGAATTAAATGTTATGTGCATGCAGATACAACTACCTATGACGACTTTGAGAAATTTAAAATTTTTCGAGGTTTTTTTTCAAGTATTTTCTATTCTGCATATTGCAAATAATGTATTCTTGCCCTCCACCCGTTGCATCAAGTATGGTTTTTTGTCAGTTTGACAATGTATGCATAATGTTAAGATGTGAAAAATTAGCCACTCATAAATTATTGGAAAATGTTAGATATATTTATTACATTTAAACAAACTAAGAAATTTAAATTAATCTCCTTTTTAACATGACCTCCCAGAAGCTCATTGCACTTCATGACCCGCCGTTTTATATTTGCTCTAACGTTTGTCAGTAGGTGTAACAGAATGACAGCCTTTTTTTTTGTTTGTTTAAGTTCATCCGCATTTCGCGGGCGAATTTTGTACACCTTTTCCTTTAGAAATCCTCACAGGAAAAAATCAAGAGGTGTAATGTCAAGAGATCTTGGAGGCCAATAAAAATATTTGAATCATGTTGTCCCAACCAACCCATTTATTAGGAAAATTGCCGTTCAGCCAAACTCTTACACGGTAAAAAATTTTGTCTACAATAAAAACACGTACTTTTCTTGAATAAATTGTTTTACCTTAAAATAATTTGTTTTGAATTAAAATATTTATTTTTAGTTCAACGCAGCCTTTAATCTTGAAATGAGACTTTATTTTTCTTCTTTAATTGTTTTGTTTCAGTATACTCCATTTTATAACAAAGCAAATTGTCTTCATATAAGTAATATTTTGCTTCTAGCGAAAACGGTGCCTTAAATTAATTCAGTTCCAATTTATAATAAAACAATTTCTGTTTCACATTAAAATAAAAGGCAAAACATTTTTTGTGCTATATCAAGAAAATATTCTCTTTGTGAATAGGAAAGCACAAATTATTTTACTTCAAAGTAATTTGCTTTGATCTAAGACAATTTTTTTTACCGTGTACCCGTGCATAGAATTGTGCAGGGGTACCATCTAATTGAAAAATGATCTGGTACCTTTCTTCAAGCGGCATCTTATCCAGAAAATTTTCAAATTCTGTATTCAGAAAATTTTAAAAATTGTCGCCATTGGTACAATTAACCTGTTGCATTTTATCCCACACGAAACATTAACCTTTTCAGAGTACTGGCTACGACACTCTACCGACCAATGTAGATTTCTTAGTGTTCTAATACCGAGAATTTTTAAGCTAAATATGCCGTTTGTTGTAAGTACTGTTTCATCAGTAAAATAATTTTTTTTATAAAAAACCTATTTTATCTTCTAAACATCTTAAAAGCCATGCACAAAAATCCAAGCGCTAATTCAAGTCTCTTGCCATTAAAGTGTAAATAAATTTCAAAAATATGGGATTGCAATTTTTGAAATTCGGCATAACAGAAGCAACAGTTACATGGGAGATGTTTGGTCTTTCGGTATGATTATTATTAAATTCTGCAGCAGTCTGCAATGTTGTGTGGTAATTATACTTTACTTTACGCATACATTGTCAAACTGACAAAAAAATCATACTTGTTGTCATGGGTGAGAGTCAAGAATACATTTGCAATATGTGTTTTATGCAGAATAGAAAATAGTGTTACAAATTTAAGTTATTTAAATTTTATAATTGGAATTTATTTAGGTTTAGTGTAGTATTAGGTCGATTTATCTTAAGGTTGTATTCTTAGTCTAGGTTTTAGTTGCGTTGTCTGTGGCCTGCGGTCGCGGTAGTGCGGGAACTTTCCGGACGTCGAAGGCTGCCGGAAAGTTCAAGAGAGATGGACGATCCTATATATAGGGCCGGGGTCGCGCACCAGGCAGTCAGTCACAGATAACGTGCTGTAAGTTAATAGACCGATTATAGTAGTGAATTATTACCAAGTTATTAATAAGTTTAAGTGCGTGTTTTTTGTACATAATTTGTCGAAATAAATTGACGTATCGTTTTCAACAATTGCGAGTTTTAATTTGTCGTTGTGAACCCGTAACAATTGGTGTCAGAAGTGGGATTAAAAGAAATAAATAGTGCAAAGACTATCCTTACACAGTACCACCGGCTAGGACAATTAAAAAGAAGAACAGTAAGTGATTTTGCCAGAATATTCGGAACTGAATAGTGCAAAGATTACCCTTACATATTACCACCGGATAGGACAATTGGACAGAAAAACAGTAAGTGATTTTTCTAGAATATTCGAAGAAGTTCGATATTGTTTTATTCAAAAACTAAAAGAGATATTTAAGAACCGACTTCGACATTAACTTTACAGTCCAAAAATTGATAATTAGAGAGATTTTCTAGAATATTCTATAGCATTCTACGACGTTCTATTCAAAAACTAGAAGAGATATACAAATACCGACTTCGACATTAGATTAGTAATTTTAAAAGTAAGAATCAGAAAGAATTTCTAGAACATTCCATCACTTTCTACGACGCTCTATTCGAAAACCAGAAGAAATATCCAAAAAGAGACTTCGACATTAGGTTAGTAATTTCAAAAGTAAGAACTAAAAAGAATTTCTAGAAGATTCCATAACATTCTACGACGTTCTACTCAAAAACTAGAAGAGATATACAAATACCGATTTCGACATTAGTTTAATTATTTCAAAAGTAAGAATTAGAAAGAATTTCTAGAAGATTCCATAACATTCTACGACGTTCTATTCAAAAACTAGAAGAGATATACAAATACCGATTTCGACATTAGTTTAGTTATTTCAAAAGTAAGAATTAGAAAGAATTTCTAGAAGATTCCATAACATTCTACGACGTTCTATTCAAAAAACTAGAAGAGATATACAAATACCGACTTCGAGAGTAGTTTAGTTATTTTAAAAGTAAGAATTAGAAATTATTTCTAGAATATTCCATAACATTCTACGACGGTCTATTCGAGAACCAAAAGAGATAATCAAAAAGTGACTTCTACATTTGCCTAGTAGCAGAAAGAGTAGCATCTACCAGTATATTCCAGAACATTCCATTAGGTTCTATTTAAGAATTGGAAGAGATATTGAAAAACCGACTTCGACATTCGCTTTATAGCCCTAAAATAGACGTTTTAAGTGATTTATCAGGAAGTTGATGCTTACTAGACAAGGATCGGCCAAGATGGAAGATTTAACTAAAATAATGCAGGCTCTAGCAGCTCAAATGGCTCAAAACCAGAACGACATGAAACAGACCATTGAACAAAACCAGGGCGATATGAAACACACCATGGACGACATGAAACACACTATTGAACAAAATCAGAATGATATGAGACAGACCATCGAACAAAACCAGAACGATATGAAACAGACATTTGAGCAAAGATTAGATGGCATTCAAGAAAACTTCGATCAAATAAAGAGCAACTCCGAACAGCTGAGAGAAGAGTTCAAGAGTGCAACCGAAGATCTTAAGGAAGAAATAACTCAAAGAATGCATAGTGTGGAACAAAAGGTACAAAATAAATTGCAGAATGTAGAAGAAAAGGTACAAAATGTTGAGGAAAAGATACAAAATGTTGAGGCAAAGGTACAAAATGTTGAAGAAAAAGTGGAGACCAAACTACAGAATGTTAGGGAAGAAGTTTTTCAAACCATAGAAGAAAAATTCCAGGACATGTCAAAACAGTTTATACAGCTTCAGAAAGAACACAACAAAATAAAAGCTCAAGGATGTGTTGTAAATTCCAACCAAAACATTAAGCCTCCAAATTTTGATGGTATGTCTTCCTGGTCTACTTACAAACAACAGTTTGAAGCTGCCGCTGCTGCAAATGGTTGGGATGATGAAGAAAAAGCTAGAGCTTTGTTAGTAGCTCTACGAGAACCTGCTCTGGGACTTTTACGGTCCATTCCAGTCGAACAAAAACAGAATTATAATGCTTTAGTGGCAGTGTTAGAAAGAAGGTATGGAGACGAACACTTGCGAAATTTACATTGGTCAGAATTAAATATTCGTCAACAAAGACCAGGAGAATCATTGCAAGAGTATGAAGCAGATATCAGGAGGCTGATGTATTTAGCTTACCCAGAAATGCCAGAAAATTACAGATATCCCTTCACGGTAGATCGCTTTATTAACGGATTACGAGACACGGACTTAGCAAAGTTACTTCGTCGAGAACGCTTCCATAACAGCAGTGAAGTGTTGATTCGAGCCCTTGAAATTGAATCATCAAATAATATGTCCAGGCCAAAAGTAAGAGCTGTTTCAATTCAGGAGGGCGAAGAAATGAGCACTGGAGAGGAGGTCAACTTAAAAACGCTAAACCAACTGTTTCAGTCACTGATAGAGAAGATTGATTCTTTGAAAGAAAGTAGACGATCCCCTCCAAATGTAAAGTGTTTCAGATGCGGACGTACATGGCATATTCAACGCGATTGTCGTGTCCAAATGAGGTCTCGCTCACCATCTACTGGGACAGAGTACCGAAGAAGAGATCAGGAAAACTAAAACTAGTCAACGCAGAGGGGCGGGTGTTGGCTAATGGGAATTTAGCCCCCAAAATTTACTCTATCAAGAGCTTAAAACATACTGCTGACAGTCTTAACATCGACGGACTTATTAATGGAAGAAAAGTTAATATAACAGTAGACACTGGTGCTGCCATATCATTGCTTAAGTTCCAAATTGCAACGAGATATAAAATTCGACCAACAGAAAAGAAAATAACACTTAAGACTGTGACTGGAGAATCCGCCGACGTGTTGGGGCAGACAGACATAGACCTACAGCTGGGGAGGTTGAAGATTCGCCACTCGGTATTAGTTGCAGACATAGAAGACGAATTTATTTTGGGAATGGACCTGATAAGTAAACATGGATTTGCGTTTGATAATAAACTTAATACCCTAAGATTTGGGAACGAAGAGTTCATTTTGTCAAATAGTCACATCAATAAAGAACCAATTAAGGTGGTGGCAGTATGCACAACAAGACTAGTCGGTAACAGTGAGACCATAATTTTTGGGAGGCTGGAAAGTAAAACATCAAGCTGCGTCGGACTCATAAGCCAACAAAACACACCCAACACCTACCTCGTTGCAAAATCACTAGTTAAAACCGATAAAGACATCCCGATTAGAGTCGCCAATATTTTCCCAAATAGTGTCAAAATTAATAAGGGGGAGGTGGTAGCATTATTTGAACCAGTACAGAAAGTAACAAGATGTGAAGAGCCAACTTCCGAGGATACAAGCAAGTTACCAATGGAGGTACTTCAGCAATTTGAGTCAACTTGGCAACATCTCACTCCAGAAGAATATAGTAAAGCGAGAGAGTTTATAGAAGAACAAAGTAATATCTTCGAAACTAGGAGTAGTTCGGGACGCACAAACCTTATTCAACATGCTATCAACACTGGCGATGCCCAACCGATAAGACAACCCCCAAGAAGACTACCAATGGCCAAGCAAGAAGAAGTTCACAATCTCATTAATAAAATGCTCAGCGACGGTGTTATTGAAGAGTCATCAAGTCCTTGGTCATCTCCTGTGGTGTTGGTCACTAAAAAGGATGGAAGTACTAGGTTTTGTGTCGACTACAGGAAACTTAACGATGTGACCAAGAAAGATAGTTACCCACTGCCAAGAATAGACGACACATTAACAACGTTGGCAGGATCATATTGGTTTTCTACTCTTGACCTGAAAAGTGGGTATTGGCAAGTAGGAATCTTTGAAAGAGATAAAGAGAAGACTGCATTCTCTGCTGGAAGTGGACTTTATCAGTTTAATGTGATGCCATTTGGCCTGTGCAATGCCCCAGCTACATTTGAAAGACTAATGGAAGTCGTTCTACGAGGCCTTACTTGGAAAACCTGCCTAGTCTATTTGGATGATGTCATAGTAATGGGGAAATCATTTCAAGAACATCTAGATAATTTACGAGAAGTATTCTCAAGAATCAGGAACGCAAATCTTAAATTAAACTCAAAGAAATGTTTTCTGTTCCAAGAAAAAGTTGAGTTCCTGGGTCACGTCGTTTCCCGAGAAGGCATCCATACCGACGAAAAGAAGCTACAAGCAATAAAAGAATGGCCTCAACCTCGTGACAAACATGCATTGAGAAGCTTTTTGGGTCTGTGTACATACTACAGACGATTTGTAGAACGATTCGCCAAAATAGCGTCTCCGTTACATAGACTTACAGAAGATAAAGCTTCTTACAAATGGAATACCGAATGTGACCAAGCATTTAGAAGACTAAAAGCAGCATTATGTTCTAGTCCGATTCTTGCATATCCCATTCCAAAAGGAAAATTCATATTAGATACTGATGCGAGCAACGATGGCATAGGAGCAGTACTCTCCCAAGTACAAGATGGAGAAGAACGGGTCATCGAATTTTTCAGCAAGAAGCTATCCAAACCAGAGAGAAATTATTGTGTTACTAGAAAGGAGCTCCTAGCCATAGTTAAATCCGTAGATCACTTTCACAAATATCTCTACGGACAAGAGTTTCTGATTAGAACGGATCATGCTGCGTTACAGTGGCTCATGAAAATGAAACAACCTGAGGGGCAAGTCGCGAGATGGATAGAAAAGCTACAACAATACCATTATCAAATTAAGCACCGAGCGGGAAGGGTGCATAATAATGCAGATGCATTGTCCAGAAGACCTTGCCCCGAGGATTGTAAACATTGCAGGAAAATTGACCAGAAAGAAGGAATTACCTACGTGCGCCAGATAAAGTTAGAACCAGATGAAGAATGGATGTCGGCTTCGATTAGAACCACACAACTTAACGACAAAGATGTAGGACCTATCTTGCGATTGAAAGAAGAGAACAAGCCACGACCATCATGGCAAGATATCGCAAACCAAGGGGTGATATTCAAATCACTGTGGGCACAATCGGATTCACTGATAGTAGAAGAAAACATCCTTAAACGTGCCTGGGAAAGTGCCGATGGCCTTACTGTGATTAATCAAGTAGTGGTTCCTAGGAGCATGGTAGACAATATAATGGCCGAATGCCATGGTGGAAAATCAGGCGCGCACCTAGGCATAAATAAAACCATGGACAAAATTCGAAACCGATTCTATTGGGTCAATTACTTTCAAGATGTGAAAAACTGGTGCCGCCGATGTTCGACTTGTGCAGCCAGCCAAGGTCCCAAAACAAGGTCCAGAGGTCAAATGAAACAATATAACGTAGGTCTGCCATTCGAACGCATTGCTATTGATGTGGCCGGACCATTTCCAGAAACTAAAAAGGGCAACAAATATATCCTTGTTGTCATGGATTATTTTAGCAAATGGCCAGAAGTTTTTGCTTTGCCTAACCAAGAGGCCGCTACAGTTGCAGAAGTTCTGGTAAATGATGTTTTCAGCCGATTTGGCATTCCTTTGGAACTACATTCAGATCAAGGAAGAAACTTTGAATCAAAGCTCTTCCAGAATCTCTGTGACCTTTTAGGAATACATAAAACACGGACTACTGCTTTGCATCCGCAGTCAGATGGCATGGTTGAAAGATTTAATAAAACAATAGAAGAACATCTTTGCAAAGTTGTTGATGAGCACCAAACAGATTGGGACCAATATATTCCATTGTTTTTGATGGCCTATAGAACTGCCATTCACAATACGACAGGAGCTACTCCATCTAGTATCCTGTTTGGTAGAGAACTGCGTTTACCATGTGATATCATGTTTGGTTCACCTGAAGAAGCATACTTAGAGGTTAATGACTATGTCGAACGTTTAAGGCAAAAGCTGCACGATATCCATGAAGTGGTTAGAGAGCGAATAGAAATAGCCAGTGACCGCATGAAAGCGAGATATGACCTGAAAGCAAACTCTTCAGGGTTCAAAGAGAATGATCAAGTCTGGCTATACAATCCTCAACGCAAGAAAGGAAGATCACCTAAGTTGACACCACCATGGGAAGGGCCTTATAAAGTTGTTAAGAGAATTAATGATGTAGTCTACCGAATCCAGAGAAGCCCGAAGTCCAAGATGAAAGTTGTTCATCTAGACAGACTAAAACCTTACCTGAGAAATGTTGATCGAGACGATCAAACCTGAAGAGGAGGATAGTGTTACAAATTTAAGTTATTTAAATTTTATAATTGGAATTTATTTAGGTTTAGTGTAGTATTAGGTCGATTTATCTTAAGGTTGTATTCTTAGTCTAGGTTTTAGTTGCGTTGTCTGTGGCTTGCGGTCGCGGTAGTGCGGGAACTTTCCGGACGTCGAAGGCTGCCGGAAAGTTCGAGAGAGATGGACGATCCTATATATAGGGCCGGGGTCGCGCACCAGGCAGTCAGTCACAGATAACGTGCTGTAAGTTAATAGACCGATTATAGTAGTGAATTATTACCAAGTTATTAGTAAGTTTAAGTGCGTGTTTTTTGTACATAATTTGTCGAAATAAATTGACGTATCGTTTTCAACAATTGCGAGTTTTAATTTGTCGTTGTGAACCCGTAACAATACCTTGAAAAAATCTCGAAAAATTTCAAAATTCTTAAAGTCGTCATTATATTATAAAGTTGAAGTTGAAAATTCTATCTGCACATAACTTTTAATTCGAAACAACTTTTTTTAGTGCAATTTTCTTCTATCTCTTCAAATAAGGGTACTTTACTTCTATGCAAAATATGTGTTTCGTATTCTACCCTGTATAGTGTATACTGTGCATTGCACCTTTGATCTGTTTATATATCTTCTTTGGTTTGGTGTTTAATAAGTTTTAGGACAAGCAAAACTTTTCGGCAGAAAGAGTTTTTTGGATAACGTAGTATTAAACAAAATCCCCATTTGTTAAGCAAATTTTCGCACACATTGTATACAGGGTGTTTGAGAGAAAATTAACAACATGGGGCTTTTGAAAACGGTAAGAGGTACCAGTGGCAAACCCAGGAATATGTCTTGCGGGTGGGCAAGAGTCTAGTGGGAGAGCCGAGACCCCATGATGCCGTATTTTATGCTATTTTATTTTTTACTCATGAAATATGTTAAAAATGCTTTAAAAAAATTAGGCTTGCGGGGGGGGGGGGGTCGGTCCCGATCAAATTGTACTCGGAATTAATCGCGTAACTTTTTCCTTACCCTGGGATGCGCCGTCGCAAGGTTTAGCTAATCCATTCTCTATTTTGCTTGTTTTGTATGCGAGCAACAAGGAAAATAATCGCGCTTAAGTGCTTACGGTGCATATGAAGGTTATTTAACCCAAATCAGCGTTTTTGAAGTCCCCAATTACTTAATTTTTTCTTAAACAACCTGTATATAAACAACCGATAAAAGGCGCGATTTTTATCCAACTGCAGCTCGGCGAAAGGAAGGGTAATGTTTTTCGATTGTTGTATGTAAGTAAATATGTTTGTGTCACGCTAGAGGCTAAACGACTGAACCAATTTTCACAAAAAAGGTGTCGTTGAATTGCTACTGAACCCGAAGGTGCTATAGGCTATATTTTTTTTAAGCACGAATCAAAATGGCGGTCGTCAGACGCCATTTTGTCACATGATGTAGGCTTCAGGACATACAAATTATCTAAATTTCCGGCGATTTTATTGAAATTCCTTTGATTACACATTGCAAATGTCCTCTAATTTGCTGTAGTTACTTTGTAGTCCTCCCTGCTCCAATTTGTCTCCCCTCCTGTCATTCCCCCCACCCTATTCAAAAACCATATTCGCATAATTTTATCAAATATAGAGCGATTTCAAAAATTATTTTTGCATACGCTTTCAGATTTTTTTACTAGTCCCCCCCCCCAGCCTCTTCCTCACTCCTCCCCACCATTCTTATTAGTAATAGTTATAGCTATAACTTTTACAAATATAAAGCGATTTCAAAAGTTCTTTCTGCACACGCTTGAGGACTTTTTTCAGTACTTAGTTTTTTATATTTAATTTTTTTTATTTCAAGATGGCTATGCATGTGGCATTCGCTCAAGGTCGCAAACTTACTGGCTAGCTATTCTCGTACTTGAACGATGTGTTCCCATCACATGCGTTGGCCAATAGCAAGCTTTAAATTAGCTCCGAGCCGTCACTTGCTATTCAAAAAAATCTCCATTGCGCAAGCTTCTCCTACGATCCGACCGAGAAACGTTCAGTCGGTACGGGGTAACAGTAACAGATTTTACTTCAAATGCGTAAAATTCACTAACTTTGAAGAGCGGGCGACTATGCCATTGGCCGAGACAAGTCATTTCGCACAACACGCGACCGCTCAGAGTTTGCTATTGGTCAAAGCGTGTAACGTGGGTGATCACATCGTTCAAGACCGAGAATAGAGTCCCTGGAATACTAAGGACCACTAATTTTTTACCTTCCTAGCCCGCGCAGCAATGGCTTGAGAAGGTATTATTTTCGACGAATTTTTTTTTTAAGAACGCCAAAAATGTGTTTTTTGGTTTTTGACCTATCTTAGCAATAGGAACTTATTGGAATAAAACGATTTAATTTTAGAGTCGACTTTATTCTCATAGACTTACAAAGAAAACTGACAGCTGACCTCTCAAAATTGACATACCAAAGTCAAATTTAAAAATAAAGTCGCTAATTTTCATTTAATAAGAACAGACACTAATAAATCCGGTTCTTAAATACACAAAGGCCGAATTTTGAAAGAAAGCAGCTGCTTTTTATATGTGAATCTGTCACAATACTCGATTTTAAAATAAAGTCAGGTTTTATATAAAGTCAGCTTTTATTCTAATAAGTCCCTATTATCGTCGTGATGTCTGTCTGTGTGTATGTAACTCCGTCCGTAACACGATAGCTCCTAAACCGGTAAACCGATTTTCATAAAATATGTAGGTAAAATAATGTTCGACACTTTAAGGGGCTGATTAGATTTTGGTCAAAATCCATTAATGTCAAAAAATTTTTAAAAATGCTAACTTTTTCAAGGGAGCATCGCATCAATATGCGGTTCTCGGAATATAGTAGTGACTACATTTTGCTTAATAATTTGTGTTATAACTAAAAACTTCGTCGGAGCTTTAGTTTCCGAGATATTTACAAAAAATAGTATTGAGGCTGATATATCATGGCTTCACTTGAAGTGTGCTAATAGGCTAGCTAAGCTTTTTATATCTTTAATGACTGACTATTTACCTAATTTTAAATGGGGTAACCTTTGTCTGGAAGCGCAGATCTGGTAAAATATGTGGTAGTTTCGTTCATCGGCCGCTTGGAAAACCACTCGGGACTTTTCCAATAGGTAAGTGCGCATAGAGGCGCCGCTAATGTTGAACTGCTTGTTGAATTGTAGTTCGATGAATTTTCCGAATCTGGAGCTGTTGTCGTTTCTGGTGGTTTTCGCATTACCAATAGCCTAAAAAATATTGGATACTTTTACTTAACCATTTGTTTAAAGGTGAGCAAAATAAAACCGTACATTTTTTTTCGGCTGTAGTTCTTTCAATTTCTGTGATTTTGAATCAAAAGCTAAGACTTACAACTATATTGTCCAGCCAGAATAAAATGAGGCGCAAAAGAGATGGCTTCAATTAGCGCTCTCTTTATCTGTGCAGTGGCGTGCTTTAATTTTTTAATTCATCATTATTAGGTATTAATTTAATTTTTTTTTATTCCTTACAAGCCTTTTTTTACTGAAACACTCAATACCTTATTTTTCTTAAGAACAAATATTTTTTCAAAACTTTTATATTTATTATATTATATAGGTACCTACCTATTTTATTAGGCAGGTGCCTACGACTCTAAAAACTAAAAAAATACCAATTGACTTTCAAAAAATTGCAAAAATCCAAAACCTATATATATATATATATATATATATATATATATATATATATATATATATATATATACAATATATCTTCAAAATCGGAACTCCACACGGTTTTATAAAAAAATTAAAAAAGAGTAAATGATACGCCACTGTTTCTTTTTGATGGTATAAAAGTTGTATGAAACGTCATCCTGTTTGAGCCCAGCGATAATAAAAGAAGCCCAATAATAAGGTGTTAATTGTGAACGGGCCGGAGTCGACTTAAGCCAGAGGTTATAATAGAAACCGAATAAAAGAGTGGCAATTATAAACGGGCTGCAGTCGATTTGGTTAAACGTGTCAGACGATACCATTTTTTCTTGTAATATTAAAATTTTTTTCATGGTAAATTTGCTTAAAATGAAGACCACCCAGTAAGACAAAAGTGCTGTAAACGTAGTACAAGGCCGAAGCTTCTAATAGGGTATTTGACAAATTTTAAAAAAGAGTTTAGAATGATACATAGATCCCTAAGTTTTCTAATTTATGATTTGAATTTGCCGCTAAAACGCTCATTTCTAGCATGGCGTTGCAATGACGTCACAGCGCAGTAAACTCGCGGACAGATACACGGCATTCAAATGTTTATTTGTTTTTGACCTGTGTTTTTACTATTTTTTATGAAAAAAAATGTCCTATAAGTGGTGTGTAGTGCCTCAGTGTTCGAATACTAGCATAAAAACACATGAAAAACTATTTATTTATGTGCCTACAGCAGTAAAAGAACGGAAAAAGTGGCTAGAACTTGCTCGAAGAGACCCAAGGGCCTTATCTAATACATCTTCACTTTACATTTGTGAAGATCACTTTGATGTGAGTATAACTAAATTGTTTCTATTAATTTTTCTCACGTTTTCGTAAATGACGATGAAATTTTTGAGGTTATGTTTATTACAAGGGGTGAACAACTATAATAGGCAGAAAGTTGTTTAAATTTTTAGGCGGTGCTAGGCAGTTATTAGGCATGACTAGGGAGTACCTCTAAATTTTTGATTGTTTCTTAATGCTTAAAATAATAATGATTGGATATTTAATTGAATCTATTGTAAGTGGTATATTAAACAAAAAAGCAAAACATATAACCTAACCTCAAAATCTAAATGAGTAAAAGTAGGCGAAGAATATCGTAAAAAAACTTTCAGTTATATACAAAACAACTCATCGAATTCTTACATCAACATTTGAACGTTTCTAAATTCCGCAGAACAAAAATCACTGTTGTTGTTAAAGAACCCTGCCACCATAAAGGAATTCAGCATTGGCAAGTTGGAGCTATCGGCTTTGGAGAATCCGTTTTCCATTAAAAATGTTTTTAATAAGCAAAACGAAAAATAAAATCTAATTTCGGACGATAATTCGCACTTTAAACCAAAGCAAACATTACCATCCATAAGAAAATAACACAGAAAATAGGTTCGTTCGAGGCGATTACTGTTTTGTGACGTCACTCGCAGCTGATTGGTAGACCGCCTGTTTTGAATCACGTGGCTAATTGTTTTAATTCAATGAAGAACTATGAATTTGAGAAAAAATTAAACAAAAAAGTTTATTTTTAGCATTCCCAAGACCTAAAGAGATATCTAAAAATAAATATATATTTATTTTTTACTACTGTCAAACACCCTATTATGTCCATTACGGTAAATTAAATAGTCTTTGATAAATCTACAGTATACCAAAAACAACCATTTTTATACATTATATATGTTGCAAAAGGGCTAAATCTGCACGTAATTCGCTAAGATACAACTTTATTATTTCTTATCCAATTTTTTCTTATAAATTTTAAAATCATGCGCCCTCTTGGATTTCACAGAAATCTAATAAAGGGCAAAAAAACTACAGCTAAATTTTTTTTTAATGTTTTTTGTGGCCCACCTTTTATTTATTATGGTAAATATGAATAACAACTATAGGCCAGGCAAATTACACTTTGAGAGTAAAAAAAATATTAACAGAACTTGGACCATTGGACATTGTAGAGCGGCAAAAAACAAAGTTAAAAAAAAATGCGTGAGCAGGGGCGTTGCGGGTTAGGTTTGGGGGGTAAAAAGGAGCAACGAATCGTATTATTGCGATTTTCGGCGAAAGTTGACGTCGGAGAAAAAAGTGACATACAGAAAAGTCATAGGCCATAAAAATGTCTAAAACTTTTGTAAATTTCATTTTTTACATAACCTCAAAATGTTCGAGAAAAATTAAAAAAACCGTAATTTTTTTTAATTTTTGTTTTTTATTCTCATTTTTGCAAAAATAACGTCAGTTTAAGAAAACTTGGTAAAAGTATAGCGATTTGGTTGCTAAATGTCTACAATATTTTACAAACAAAAAAATTAAGAAGTTTTTAAGATATTTGTTTTTTTCGCTCAAAAACACTTTTTTATTAAATGAAATTTCTCCTTCAGAAAGTCATCGTGTCCAGTTCTGCTAGTACTCAGTTTTTGACAGTGAGATATACTTTTTGGCGAAATAAAAAAACATAATAGTCGTCATTTAAAAACATGTCCGAAAATTAAAAAAACTAAAAAAAAATGTCACAATATTTTTTAAAGATATTGTAGTTATTTTATAAGTTTTAAAATATTTTTTAAAACTAGCTATATTACCTAATTCTAGGAAAAAAAAGATATTATTATGGCTCAAAAAAATAGGCTACCTGCCTTGCTTTTGGAATATTAATGTACATATATACATTTTGAAAAAAATTAAATTTTTTCTAATAAACATTTTTTATCGCTCTGTATGTTATTTTTAAATTCTCTCTGAGTTTCATCGCCCCCAGAAAGTGCCGCCCAAGGCCAAACACCCTGTCGCCCCCTAGTTAAGCTACTGATATATGTACATAGATATTTACAGCATAATGTTCAGATTAAATAAATACATAACTAAATAATACTAAACTAATCTTAGTCTTTTTGATAAAATCTCAGCTTCTTCTTCTTCGTGGTCTGAATATTGGTAACACTGGGCTTCTGTGTCTTCAAAGGTTTCTTCTACATTACTTAGCTCCTCGGGTAACTGATTTTCTGTATTTGGGCAACAGTCTGGCTGTTCATTTGAGATATCAAATTCATCGAAATCTTCAGAAATTGTTTCAACGTTTGAACAGTTGTCTGAAACGTGACATTTTATACATAATACACCCGCATCTACTCTCACAATTGGTTACGCAGCTGCAAGATATTGATTTCAATAAATCTTCAGGAATTACTGGGTCTTCAGTAAAGTGAGGCATAAGTACTTTTGAATTATTTCCAATCACTTATTTCCAGCCCCACTTGGTTGCAGTAAGATTGGTTCCAAGCCATGTTTGAATCTGAAAGTATGCTCTATAAGAGTGTTGTGTTGCTGCTCCAAGAGTTGGTGGTAATTTTTCCAATTTAAAACTGGACTTTCCAGTCAATAACTTGTATTGTTGATATCTCAAATCATCCAAAGATAATTTATCATTACCGCACTTGTAAATAGATGAAACTAGCTTATATCCATTTTGGGCAATGACCTTGGGTTCTACATCAGTTTGATAAAAAGGCTTAACTAACTCTGTCAAGTTGGGCGTTTTAATCAGTGAATTCAGTGTTTTTTTCCTTTTCCTGCAAAAGCAGATGTTGTATCACAGCCAGTAAAACAATGTAAAAATCCAACAATTGAACTATATTGTTCATATTTAAAACTTTTTGACAAATATATTTGGTCGTTTTCATTGCCTGCGTTCGATATCTTGGCCAACTACAACGACAGTTTTGTTATATTGAGCGACTCCTATTGCTGCATCTATATTTTTATTTTTTTCGGCGATTTCTAGAGCTGTATTAATAATTAAGGTATCAGCGTCCTCTTCTGCTTGTTTAATTGTATATTCTTTAAATTTAAACGCTTTTGACAACGCCTTTATTAAATGAAATGAGAGATAGACATGCCAAGTGATTCGTTTTCAATTATAAGGTTATTATGTGCTTTTGTTTTGATTTTACTTAAAATGCGTGTTTGTGCCTAGTTTTTACTGTGCTGGCGTCGTGAAAAACACCTGTTCGGAAAAATCACACGTTTCAAATTAAAACGCATACAAAAATTTGACGTTTTCCGCACGATGCACAGTGCTTTGAGTAAATGGCAGCTCAGGAAAAAAATCATATCTGCGGTGCGGCTTACCGAAATTTAAAAAAACTGATATGAGTCTACTTGAGTTAGTGTCTCACATCACAAAAATAATTTAAATCAGGTCAATAAATGATTAAGCCGTTAAGAATTTAAAAAAACCTAGGATGGAAACGCATAGATTTTTTTAAATTGGTATTATAACAAACATATTACGTAAGTTCCTAAAAATTTTAACAAAAAACGTAATTTAAAAAAAAAAACAATGCTTAAGCATAAATAAAGTTGAGCAACTTCTTTAAGAACCTAACTTAACAAATCACACACATATAACGTCTTAAAAAGGTGACCATCAAGAATCCCAGAACCTTGCATTGCATGCCAAAAAAAAAGCAAATAAATATATATGTAGAATGAAAATATACATTCCTTGAACCAGTATAAAAGTGAAGTTCAAAAAGCAAAATTAATCAGAATCCTCGTCAGTTGAATCTAGATGTAAATTTCCAATATTTAGGTCCTGACTTATTTCAAACCTATTGTTATCCAACACAAGATACTCGTTAATGTCATCAGTTTCGGTTTTTTTGTTGTAGGTGATCTTAATGGATAAAGGTACGGATCAGAGGTAAGAAGCAACAAGCAACAGAGAAGTCATTAGGTCCATATTTGTGTTTGACCTTGAGGACTTCCTTGTGTGATTTAATCTTAACTTACGGACTTCTTTGTGCCGCGCTTCTAAGGCATCCTCGCCAAGTTGTCCGATGGGTAAATCAAAGTTTTTAATTATGTCGACCCCATGTACCAGCAATTTATGAATGGAACTAGGCATATAATACCAACTGTATAATTCCAGATATATTTGGAATGTTTCCTATAATACGCTAAATTTTTCCAGGTTAATATTTTCACCACAATTAACAATTCTTAATATTTTATAAAACTTAAGTATAATATTTTCATCAATTCCAGTAATGGAAGAAGAAAGGGCAGCATTTTTGAAAAATGTTCTGCTGGTACTTCCATCATTTGTGGATCCGAACCCATAAAAAATAAACAATGTTGAATATTTGAAAGCTACTTTTAATTCTAAACATCTTTTCTTTATAACAATTTTCGATATTGTCAAAAAGAAAGGTACTTTACTCTGGAGCAAAAATCACATTTTTTGACAAACCTCGTAATATGACTGAAAAAATTTAACATCTGATGGTTGCATTTTAGGTTTTGGACCATGCAGAACTTTTTATGAAGAATAACTTTTTTTCGTAAAGCTAATAATAAAAAAGTTTCCCATATGCCGCCAACTTACGTGGACACACTGTATTTGATTAATTTCTTAATTTGATTTTTAAAATATAAAATAAAAACCAAACAATAATTCCCCTCACTCCAGTTTGCCAGCCACCACTTGGAATGGTGTTTTGCGGTTCGGATTGACGCTTCCCCAACAAACAATTAAAGTTGTAACGACGAAACCCCAACTAGAAAGAATTTCTTAAAAGTAACCGCAACATACTCCCGCTACGTCTCAGTATACCATACAGCGACGTTATAATTCCCTAAGTGGGGAACCAATTTCTGGTTATAACTACTTGGCCAAGTGTTTAAAGTCACTGTAGTAACAACTACACTACTACGTCGTAGCCAGGTATCTACTACGTCGTAGAGGCTGTTTTTTTCCGTAATGGCATAAAAGTTGCGATGTAGTTGCAAATAATATAATCGTTTCTTTTTGGTAGAATTGTTACACAATATGGTGGACACAACAGTAAACAGACTCGCTTAGTTTTTTTGTTTGGTTATGGTTATAATATGAACTATGTTATCCAAAAGTGTGAGAATTTACGAGCAGAGGATCAAAATTCGAGTGCGACGCAAAGTTTTTTGTATAACATGCATTATATATATTGCAAAAAACCGGTGCGCCCGTAAAATTGAGCCGTTTTCTGGTAGCTGATGGAATTTTTGTGTTGTGATTTTGGAGGTTATGTTTTCATAATCGACAGTTAACTCCAACAAATGGTGCTTAAGAAGAGCATTTTTGGTAAGCTTCAACTAATTTGTTTATAAAATAGTATAGCTCTTTAATATGAGCTCATAAAACGACAACAAAAATATTAAATTTTCTTTCTTACATAAAAACATGGCGTCCCAAACTATATTCCCTGATAGTCGAAAAAGTTACTTGAAAGTAGTTGCGGCTTTACAGTTGATCCAAAAAGTTATTTTGTCTACATTGTTACATCAGATGTTACTATGATGACACAAACTTTTGTGGTAAAAATTAAAGTTATAATGTAGTTGTCGGATACACTTGTTTGGGACTCCAATGAAGCTTCACTTTCTAGTGGTAATTAAGTAGAATATAAAAGTCAGGGCGACTACGAAATAACGACTAAAAAGAAAGTAAAACTTTAGCAACGTCCTATTGTGGTAGAGAAGACTATCAGAATCGACTATCAAGAAACAATCCTATGAAGTAGTTTAGAGGGTCGTTTTTACGAAACATCTACTATTTCCTGATACTAAATAGTAGTTAGAACTAAAAAGTAACAAATTTTGGTTGGGATCACCACATTTCTACTATAAGAAAGTAGCAAAGCCTTTAGAACATGTAGCCGCTACTATAAATGTTAGTTGGGTCTGGCTTAGGGAATAATTGTGCAACATTTTTTGCCTTTCTTGGAAATGGGGTTCGGTTCGGTTTCAAGCTTCAGGACTAAAACTTTTTGAATGCCGAATTTTTTTAAATTTTATAATATATGTCAATAAACATGTCAAAAATGCTATAAAATACTCGACTTGGGGGGGGCCGGGACCCGAGCCCCCGAACCGAACCCCCCTTAATGTCAAAAAAATAATTATTAGTATCCGGACATTATCAAATACGTCGTTTATCAAAACAAGACATAAGGAAAATCGTGCGCAATCAAAAAATAATAGGTAATATTCGGACATAAACAGAATTGTTTTGTATAATAACGTATTTTTTCAAAGCCGGACAAAATCATAAACGACAAAATCATCGGCCTGTGTGTCGTCCACCTAAAGAAGAGCGGTTCGGATACTGCTATGCAATAGAATCATCTTTCCCATTTTAAGAAAACAAAAAAAGCGAATTAAGGAGAGGGTTGGTTGGGTTAACAAGCCGCGGCTCGTGCCGCAGGCGAGGTTAGGCGGTACATTATAAACACCAGTATACAAGTTATTCTTTCTTAAAACTGGTTGCGTCAACGAACACCTAGAGCATGTTACATCAGTTGAAAGAGATCAGCAACATATTTGTAAGCAAAAAGTTTTATTTATAATGCCGTTTTTCTGTTTCAACTGACGTACCATGCTCTAAAAGTTCCAGGACGCGACGAGTTTTAAAGCAGAATAACTTGTATACAGGTGTTTATAATGTACCGCCTAACCTCGCTTGTGGCACGAGCCGCTGCTGAACAACGATTTCGACCTACCAAAATAAACTAATTTATGGACAAAAATGAATAATAGAGAATTATTGAAATACAGCCAGGCTATAATTGTGCCAGGCACTATTTTGACACATTCACGTTGAAAACTGACAGTTAATCCTTCAAAATTGACATAGCAAAGTCGAATTTAAAACTTTCGTCGTTTATTTTCAATTAATAAAAATTACACTATTTATTCAGGTTCATATTATAGTAAACAAAGGCCGTGTGAATTGGTGTCAAAATTGTGCCTGGCACTATTATAGCCTGGCTTTATTTCAATAATTCTCTATTATTATAATTTTATACTTTTATTGTATGTGTGAAAAGAAAAAAAAGCTGCGCATGCGCACTAAAAAAATGGCTTTGGATTTGCTTCGGTTTGGTTTGGTTTCACACCCTCTGGCATCTCGAGAAAGAAGTCAGGTACAGTTCTTTTTTTTATATGTTAGATAGGAGTTACTGAAATACCGGGAGTGGCAAGTCATAATACGCTTTTTTTTAATGTTGCCTAATATTGATTTTTTTTTAAAATCACTGTTTTTGTCGCTCTTTCAAATGTCCCTTTTTTGAATTTTCGCTCTTTTGAATGTCGCTCTTTTCAATGTCGCTGTTTTGCTATGTCGCTGTTTTGCTATGTCGCTGTTTTGCTATGTCGCTGTTTTGCTATGTCGCCCTTTGGAATGTCGCCGTTTTGATGTGTTGCGCTTTTGAGTGCCGCAGTTTTTAATATCGCATTTTTAAATATCGCTCTTCTGAACCGTTGCAGTAATGCGGTTGTAAATCACGATAAAAAAGCAAACAATGTACCTACCTAGTTATCTAAGCCTCCTACACGCTTCATATAGGAAACCGATAGAAAATATAATAACAAGATATTTTAAAAATATATTAAATTTAAATTTTTTATTTTATTGACAGCAGCTGTGGTGTTTGTTAGCTAGGTTTCATTTTTGATTTAAGAACAGGTAAATATTGTACTATTAGGTATACCTAGAGTCCCTGTATGTTGACATATTTGGATTCCAAATATGTCAACATACAGGGACTCTAGGTATACCTATACTTCGATTTATCCCGTTTGTAATAACATCATTTTTTGGTTTTTAAACTTATGTTAACCAGCAGTGATCACCAGAATGACATCATTACCAATGGTTATAAATTTCACGATACCCATTTTAAATCTATTACTTACTCGCCTGGGTGGGGGGTAAGGTACGCTTTATTACTAATTTGTATAAAAGCACAATACGTATGCTCTAGTAAGGCGGTCTAAAATTCGTCATTTCGGCGCATTACGACATACGATGACTATTTTTATTTTGTCCATTATTAACATTGTACAGTGTTTTAGTTAGTATAGGGTGTATTTCTACGTTCCTAGCAATGGCTAGAAAAGGTATTATTTTCGACGAAAGAAGAAAATGTGTTATTTGATGTCTGTCTGTGTGTGTATGTCTAGGCGTATATGGAAAAAAGTTTCGGGGGGGCCGAGACAGTTTCGGGGGGGGGGGGGGGCCCGAGACCTCATGAGGCCGTATTTTATGCTATTTTATGTTTGTATTCATGAAATATGTGGAAAATATCTAAAAAAATCTTAGCTTCGGGGGGGGGGGCGGGCCCTCCAGGCCCCCCCGTATATACGCCACTGCCGTAACACGATCGCTCCTAAACCGCTGAACTGATTTTCATAAAATTTTTAGGTAAAATAGTGTTCGACACTGTAACGAGCCAATTAGACTTTGGTCAAAATCAATTAGTGCTAGTGACATTTTTTGACAATTAAAATGTTCTAAAAATGCTAACTTTTTAACGGAGAATCGCATTTATATAGGGTTTCCAAAATATAGTAGACCGTATTTTTCTCAATAATTTATGTTATAAACAAAAACTTTATACAACCTTTGGTTTCTGAGATATTTACAAAAAACTGTTTTCACGGCTTATATATCATGGAGTGTGCTAGCTAGGAATGTATCAGATCCGTCATGGATCCATTTATTTGTTTATGTTTTATTTAAGTGTTCAGCACTATTATAGAGTTTATCTGCATAGGGTCAAGGCGTTCGCATCTTCAAAGCGCCGGTACACACACCCGTTTTTCTGCAGCGCGTTGCCGCAGCGTTAACGCAATTGCGGTCAAGAATGCACGCAAGACGAACGCGCGTTGCCGCTCAACTGTGTGAATCGCGTCATTTATTTCATAGTATCACGGACCGCAATTGCGGTAACGCTGCGACACCGCGCTGCAGAAAAACGCGTGTGTGTACCGGCGCTAAGAGTACACAGTGCGTTTTTTTCACAAGTTGATGCCGAACTGGCAACATTGTTAGTATCAAAATATAGATAAGTGGTACCATATACAAACAAGCACGTCGAAATTACCATTTATGGAAAGAAATATTTGGTAATAAAGCTAAGAAAGCTGTTTTAAACCTTCTTTGAGAATTAGCAATTAAAAAAGTATTGTGAATATTTTTAAGAAACTTTAATAAACATTGTAAAGTGCATGGTAATAATATGAGGTTATAAAGACATAGGTATACAATTGGTAGCGTGTTACCTTTAGTTCTCTATTTATTGAAAACTTTTGCCAAAGAGTTTGCAGACAAAGAGTTAGTATGTAATTAATGGTTCACAATTATGTTCTTGGTTCAAGGAACCATCGGTGTTGGATTTACCCCCTTGGATTCGCTATTTTGATCAGTGGCGGCTGCTACAGGGAAGGCGACGGTGCAGTGCCGTCCCAAAAATAGACAACAACGAGTATTTTTAATTGGTTTATTTAAAAAAAGTTAAATCTTTCCTTACGACATGTCTAGTTCTTTTTTTTAGTCTGTGGTTAACTTTTTTAGCGTAAATAATTATAAGTCGGCAGCACCGCGCGGGACAAGATTTCAATTTCACCCGGTGTATGGGTAGCTGTTCTCGCGCGGGGCCGGGAAGAATGTCTGTTATAGTTTACATCGGCAATATTCATCGTGCGAAACCGTTCGTTACCCTCCTACTTGTTGCCGGTTCTATCCTTAGTGAAGACGTATGAGTTTGTTTTGATTTGGGGTACGTCAGGGTCAGTAGTTAAAAGCCTTGCCGGTCGCGCGTTCATTGTTTTTGTTTTTGTTTGTTTTCAAAATGGAAATAAATACCGTCGTTTATATAATTAACTGCCGGACTTAAAAATCCTAAAAATTAACCAAAATTTTAGTGCAAGTAATACGATGCTGAACACTGGTTGTGCGGTTGTGAAAAACGAAATGCTTTTTGTTGCCTTATTTGTCGTATTATGAAAAATCCACGAAGTGATTCTGCGTGGGTGGCAAAGGGAATGTGTAATATCAAGCACTTTAGTGAAAAAGACACAAAGTAAGTGCTACTTATTTAAATAACCACATAGAATTTTCTATGCTAGGTAAGACTGATATTACCTGCCAATTCAATAGGGCCTATAGGCAAAACATTACCGAACATAATGAAAATGTGGCAAAAAATAGACATATACTTAGTAGGTTAATTATAATAATTCTGTGGGATTTTTGAGGTTGCTCTATAGGGCCACGATTAGTCTGAAACTGGTGCTAACGCGAGCACTTTGCGCATGTAGAAGAAGGGCGAATAGACTTTATAACAAATAAACTAAAAACTACACCAAGTAGCTGCTTGTTTGTAACATGCTAAAATGAAATTGTTTAGGTAAGTTTTTTGATCTCCTTTTCCATGCAATATAAATTTCTACTCCCACAATTTGCAACGTCACCAGCCGTCACTGATTTTGATACGTGCTATTTTAATATGCGGTATTTTGAAAACGCTATTTTGCTACGCGCTATTTTGAACACGCGCTGTTTTGATAGGACCTATTTCTTTACACCCGATGAACTCGATCAAAAATTTTTAATAATTAAAGCCCTGGTAGTATAGTACCTCACCAAGGGATCAAGGGGGTTCAATCCCCAACGAAATGGAAACAAAAAGTGTGTTAAAAAGATTTCTCAGCAATACAAATAAGACAAAAAAATTTCACAATACGCAAATTTTTATCGAACATTTTAAATCCCCTCCCCGAAATTTTTTCTGGGTACGGCTCTGGATACAAGGACATACCGTGTAATGTGTATTGTGTGCCAAAGTGGTGGGAATATAATTTGAGAGTTTCCTTATATTAGATTTTTTACTTATCAAACATTGGAACTTTTAAGTTTTGAGTTCAGGAATGTCTCAGTCTAAAATTGGGTTAAATTGGAAATTTTTCTAATAGTTCGGGGCCTAAGAGGGGAATTTTGGACCTCTATAAACTTAGCATTACCACTTAAGAATTGGATATTCGCAATATATGCATTAATTGTCGTAAATTTGTCGTAAATTTGTCGTGAAAGAAAAAAATTTGTCGCGCCACCCGTTTTCCTGAAAAGGGTATGTAATGCTAAGTTGAGTCTCAACTTAGCATTACCACCCCAGAAAAAATTAATTTTTAAAAACTAATCTATGGAATAATTGTCGTAAATTTGTCGTGAAAGAAAAAAATTTGTCGCGCCACCCGTTTTTCTGAAAAGGGTATGTAATGCTTTGAGTCTCAACTTAGCACCACCACCCCAGAAAAAATTAAAATTTTCAAAAACTAATAAATGCATTAATTGTCGTAAATTTGTCGTAAATTTGTCGTAAAAGAAAAACAATTGTCGCGTCATCCGTTTTTCCGGAAACGGGCAGTGAGCAATTTTGAGATTTCTCAGCTAAATCTTAGTGATCTTTAAGCTTTTTCACAATACGAAGATAGTATATTTAACCTTGTCGCGCCATTGTAAATTTTTGGTGAAACAATCGTTATATTACGTGCTGTTTTTACTTTTCAATATAACCCTTTGTGGTGTTAATATAAATATTCATTGCTCGCTGTTTTCAATGATCAAGCTAACGCCAGGATTTTGCGTTGTTTTAGAATTAACGAAAAAAAGCGAACTTCTCAAGAAATATTATAGGCATTTTGCTACAAAGAACGGATATAAATATGTTTCATACTAACAAAACACCATCTTCTAGTAACACTAGGTACCTACTAGTTGTATAGCTTTATTTATTTTATTGTAGGCAAAAGTTCTTACCTAACAAAATCGAGAAGCCCTCCCTACCCCTTGTTACACTTTGCCAAACTTTTAGGAAGCCCTCCAAATCCTGTTACGTAATTAATAGGCGACCCCTAATAAAATAAAGATAAAGCATAGCATAGGCAATGGTTGGGTAAAAACTTTTCGGACACGTGTGTAAACGTGGTATGTCGACTTGGCAACACAGCTCTGGGTGCCTATTCTTGAAAGTTCTTGATGTGAGCGAAATTTTCACCTTTATCTTTTTCACCGTGAAATAAATCCGCGGGAGTTTTGTGGCGTTTCTAGCCTTACTCTTGGTTGTCAGTTTTGTTTTTTTGCAACACAATTAAAAGAGACTTACTGGAAGTGAAATAAGGTCTAGCAGTAATATATTCGTCCGGATTTTTCCGGTTCGGTTCAGGAGTGGAAAAACAAACCTGGTCCAGAATGTAGCTGGCCGTACAAGAATAGTAGGCCAAGCAAGCAGTCACATATTAAGCATTGTCGGGCATGGAACTTCGTCGGCCGTGGGAGCATAACAGTGCGCAGTTTTGGTGGAAGTATTTATGTGAATCCAGTATTCTGTGGTTAAATTCGAAAACCTAAAGTATAAACTTTTTGCTACTAAACCTACTGTGTACAGTTTAAAAAATGGCAAAGGGACATTCTAAAGTTAAGAAAATTAGTTTTGGTAATTCATGGTTTAATTTTAAGAAAGGTTTTTCTCATTAACGTATTAACCGGAGGAGACTAGGAAATAAACAAAAAAATCGGCCGTCTAGATAAACAATTTGTTTTAAAAAACGTACTTCTGCAGAAAAGAACTCATCGACTATTTTTGTTTGGTCCATAGAAAACTCTATTTCCTTTCTCTTTAAGAATCACCAAAATTATCCGATCTTTCCTTTACTTTTATTTCTTTTTTAAACCAATGCAACGGAAAAAGACGAAACTGTTCTTCTTACAAACCCTTATCAGTTTAATTATACACCACCAAATATGGATATATAACAAGCGGTGATCACTTTAACTTGTGCTTCCAGCATTTATTTTGCTATTCCTTCGTTTTCCTTTATTAAACCAGTGCGAGAGAAAAAAACAAAACTATTCTCGATTACAGTCCCTCACTAAAACAAAGGAATTAGAAACATGCCGCAATCGTCTAGGCCCTCGTAAAGTATCTTATTTTGTTCTTCTTTTGTTAAACCGATGCGAGAAAAAGAGACAAAACTATTCTTGATTAGAAGGTAGTCCCTTTGGACCCATTAGTATTTTGTAAAGGGTCACATGCGACGTTTTTGACCTGTCTCTTTACGGTTCGGAGTTGTTTTCGTGTTTTTTCTTAAAATATATTTTCGATCTGGACCCAAAATAAATCTTAAAAGACTTTAAAATGGTGTGGGAGTGTATTTTGTGCTAAAATCTCGACCATCTTAATCCAGAAGTTTCGTTTTACAAGTAAGTTAAATAACTTGTTTGACCTTCAAAACAAAACAAAGACCAGTGCCGTAGAAATCAATATAAAATCAGAAAAAAATATTAGGCTATTATATAAATAATTATTTATTTGTTAAAAGTATTTAAACATAAGTTTAGTTAAAAATGTACAGGGTGTCCCAAGTTTTGGGGTTTTGATACTTTTAACTGAACTACGAGCCTTGATTTTCAACAGATAAGGTAATAAAGGTATCATATTAATATGGAAAGTAATTTTTTTACATATACCTTTTTTATTTAACCGTTTTTTTTGTGTAAACAGTTTTTTTAGATTTGGATCGAGGCAATTTTTTAGATTGGGTTAGTCCTTTTTACCTACTCTGAATTTTTAAGGTTGTCTAACCTAAAATAAAATACACTAAGCTAAAAGCATCCTAATCAAACATCTAAAAAGTGTAAAGACGAGGTCTCTACATGCAGATTTGTTTTTAACCCTATAAAATGTCAGCAAAATTTTCTATTCAAAAAATTTAAAAACAATAAACTATAGTTACCGACTTAATATTTTTTTCATTGTTAAATAAAATCCATTTCTAAGGATGATTGTTATAACCCAAAAATTGATTGCAATTATTTTAAAAACGAAAAGTAAATTTCGGCCCTGGTATCTAAATAACCCTATTTTTTAGATCATTTATAAAATATTTTTTGTTCCTTATTTTTAACTATAAGCGAGACGATATAAATATATGTTTTTTTATTTAACTCATTTTAAATGTTAAATAAAAAAAGTTATTTTTCAAAATACTATCAGCATTAAGTGATGTGTCAAAAAATAAAACTGGCAAATAAAATTAATTTTTTAAACGAAAATGATATTTTGTTCAAATTGCATTGCAAAAATATTCTGTTTAAGAGACAATTTGATTTGACATATTGTTCAAAAATTACTTTTTTAAATGACATTTTGTTCAAATGGCGTTTTGGTTGAAAACAGTTTGTTTTAAAACATCTTTTTCAAAAACATTTTGTTCAAACATCCACCTGATAAAAAAACTTTTGGATTGTTGAAAAATTAGTTTTTCGAATGACATTTTGTCGAATGGGGTTTTCTTTCGAAAACATTTTTTTAAAAACATAATATTTTCGAATGACTTTTTTTTCAAACATTTTGTTTGAATGTCAATCTGACTGAAAACATTTTGTTAAAAAATATCTTTTCTACATGACATTTTGTTCGAAAGCAGTTTGTTTGTATGACATTTTGTTCAAATGGCAGAAAGCATTGAGTTTAAATAATATAGGTTCAAATTTTTTAGTTTCAAAAATATTTTGTTCCAATGACGATCTGATGGTACACTCTTTGTGAAAATATATTTTTTATTTTAAATATTTTATATTTTTTTGAAAAACATTTTGTTCAATGACATTTTGTTTAACATTTTTAAATGAGAATCGGTTCAAAAACATGTTCAACTGTGTTTTTAAAACATTTTGTTCAAATCTTCTTTTTTAAGTGACATTTTGTTCGAGTTGCATTTTTTTCGAAAACATTTTGTTTGAAAATCTGATAGAAAAGTTTTTGTTCAAAAATTGCTTAAATTCGACATTTTGTCAAATTGTTTTGTTCAAAATATCTTTTTTGAAGTTTGTTTGAAAGCAGTGTGATTGATTGGCATTTTTTTTGGTAACATTGTGATCGATATTATGCTCAAATGATCTCTTTTTTGAAAACATTTTTAATTTCTTGAAATGGATACATTTGCGATCAATTGATTAGAGTTCAGTGTGGTTAGGTTAACAGGTTAGGATCAATTGATAAAGCTACCACCGATTGCGACCTCCCAAAAAGACACACACAGGAGCTAGTTTTTCGAAGAGTTTTCTGTTTGAAGAAAATGTTTTTGAACCAAACGTTATTCAAACAAAATGTCATTCAAAAAAGATGTTTTTGAACAAATTGTTTAAAAAAATGTCAATTGAACAAAACATCATTCGAAAAAGATGTTTTTGAAAAAACTATAATAAAGCAATTACCACAGAACAGAAATTGATATGTTGCACTTTTTTCCAGTTCCTTTTCTAATAAAACTGCTGATGAAAACCGAGATGGTAGTACGACGGAATAAGTGTCGCATTAACTTTTCTCAAAATAACTCGCTTTAAAAAAGAGTTGTTTTTTAGGTACATATTTTTTGTAGGTTTTTGTAGACACACCTTTAATCTTACTAAAAGGGACAAAACCACCGTCGCAGGAGGCAGTAAATACAAATATATTTGCAAGAAATTTTAAATTCAGGGGAAATTGAAAAATGTAGAGTAGCATAACCAAAAAAACTGTTTTAGTTCTGGCCATGGTTACTATCCTAATTAAAACAAATGTGTAAAAGTAACCCTACTAATGGGGTGCATCTTAATAAATCCCCAAAGTAAGCAAATTGTCTCCCAATCAAAGCAATAAATCGAGGGCTTTTTCAAAGAAAGTCCAAAATATCCTTATCCAAATAGAGCTCCGTTACTTTTTTACAATATTATTACCAATTTTTCATAAAAAAAGGAACTAAAATTATATTTACTTTTTATATACAAAAGAAAAGTAGGCACTACACATAGTATCTAGCTTTAAAATTGTAATAATGAGGGTGATCTAATTGTCGCTAGGAAAAAGAGAACCTTTAATACCGTTTTCGGCTGCTGGAGACGACTTCACAATTCTCGGTGAGTGCCCCGGTTCGAAAATCAAGTGGGCTCTCAAGTTTTTATTACAGCCTGTCTCCTATTTTTAATGTACGACTTCTTTATTTGGGAACATAATCTCAACAGTGCTATTAATGTAAATTTTTATTGTCAATGGGTATCTATTCAGCTGCAAACTAAATTAAATTGCTTGTTTTAATAAGTTAGGTATTTACTTTTAATAAATAAATATTTTGCCGCCGTCACTGGTAACTCGATCGACCATAAATAATAAACATACGTCTGCTGTGTGTCGCACAGCGTTGCCATCGTCTTTCCAAAAAATATTTCTATTATTTTCCAACTTATTGAAGCATCTAGGGGTCAAATCGAATTGTTTTGATGAATGAATTTTTGCCGCGATTCCTGGTCTCCTCCGGTTAATACGTTAATGGTTTTTCTTCAAGTAAACAAAAACTGATGTCTATTTCTGTCTATATGTCTGAAAAAGCTACTTGCCCGATTTTAATGAAATTTGGTACCCAGGTTGGGTTTTGGCGCTAGATGGTCCCATTTAAAAATTATTAAAATTCACCCATGTTCGGTGGATGAAAAAATTGGCGTAGATTACAAAAATTAGAGTTCTGGTAAAAATATTACTTGTACGTGTGGTACTGTATTAAAGGTGTGCAGTGTGCATGAATATAAATAAATTAATCTGTGACGGATCTGATACCTTCCTAGCTAGCCTATTACCACACTTCAAGAAAAGCCATGATAAATCAGCCTTGAAAACAGATTTTTGTATATATCTCAGAAACTGAGGCTCCTATGAGCTATTATTCAGGCTTCTACGATGATATTTTTTTTGGCTTAAGTCAAAGAAAAAATAATGGATCCTGGTTTTTTTTCAAGTATCTACTTCCCTATGTTTTGATTCCCGTGTTATGAAACCCGCTATAATGTTCTCCATTACTTACTACAAAAAAGCATAACATTGAGTACCTAATTAAATCTATTATCTATTTTCCTTTGGCGATACATACACTGGCGGACTTTAGTTTGATTCAATAAATCCTTCCGTTTATTATTCATATTTAATCATATTAAATAAATATTCTTTTGGCACTTATGATACATAGAATAATGTGCAGTGGGAATGACCAGAATGTTTGCCCACATATCGCCTAAAGCCAGGTGTTTTCATATGGAAAAGATTGTGTGATGATATAGGGAATGTTCATGTAACATAACCTTCACATATTTGGTAGTTAAGTTTTCTGACTCAAGCCCACCCCGACTTTTTTCTATATACACCGCAGGAGAGTTGAAGGAGTGCCAGTATACATACCAGTACTTTTTTTTCGTTAATTCTAAAACAACGCAAAATCCTGACGTTAGCTTGATCATTGAAAACAGCGAGCAATGAATATTTATATTAACACCATAAAGGGTTATATTGAAAAGTAAAAACAGCACGTAATATAACGACTGTTTCACCAAAAATTTACAATCGCGCGACAAGGTTAAATATACTACATCTTCGTATTGTGAAAAAGCTTAAAGATCACTAAGATTTAGCTGAGAAATCTCAAAATTGCTTACTGCCCGTTTCCGGGAAAAAGGATGACGCGACAATTGTTTTTCTTTTACGACAAATTCACGACAACTAATGCATTTATTAGTTTTTGAAAATTTTAATTTTTTCTGGGGTGGTAGTGCTGAGACTCAACTTAGCATTACATACCCTTTTCAGGAAAACGGGTTGCTCGACAAATGTTTTTCTTTCACGACAAATTTACGACAAATTTACGGCAATTATTCCATAGATTAGTTTTTAAAAATTTTAATTTTTTCTGGGGTGGTACATACCGTTTTCAGGAAAACGGGTGTCGCGACAAATTTTGTTCTTTCACGACAAATTTACGACAAATTCACGACAATTAATGCATTTATTAGTTTTTGAAAATTTTAATTTTTTTGGGGTGGTAGTGTTAAGTTGAGACTCAACTTAGCATTACACCCCCTTTTCAGGAAAACGGGTGGCGCGAGAAAATTTTTCTTTTCACGACGAATTTACGACAATTATTCCATAGATTAGTTTTTGAAAATTTAAATTTTTTCTGGGGTGGTAGTGCTAAGTTGAGATTCAACTTAGCATTACATACCCTTTTCAGGAAAACGGGTGGCGCGACAATTTTTTTTCTTTCACGACAAACTTACGACAAATTTTAGACAATTAATGCATATAAATGTTTCTTGAGAAGTTCACTTTTTTTCATAAATTCTAAAACAACGCAAAATCCTGGCGATCAATGAATATTTACACAAACACCACAAAAGGTTATATTGAAAAGTAAAAGCAGAACGTAATATAATGATTGTTTCACCAAAAATTTACAATTGCGGGAAAAGGTTAAATATGATCACCTTCATCTTCGTAAGTTTTGTGAAAAAGCTTAAAGATCACTAAGATTTGACTGAGAAATCTCAAAATTGCTCACTGCCCGTTTTCGGGAAAACGGATGACGCGTCAATTGTTTTTCCTTTACGACAAATTTACGGCAAATTCACGACAATTAACGCATTTATTAGTTTTTGAAAATTTTAATTTTTTCTGGGGTGGTAGTGCTAAGTTGAGACTCAACTTAGCATTACATACTCTTTTCAGGAAAACGGGTGGCGCGACAAATTTTTTTCTTTCACAACAAATTTACGACAAATTTACGACAATTAATGCATATATTGTGAATATCCAATTGTTAAGTGGTAATGCTAAGTTTATAGAGGTGAATTTTGGGGTTTGTCTGCATTTTCGCGTACCGTAATGAAATTTGGCACAGAGGTAGTAGACACCTAGAGATGCCATTTTAGAAGTGGTGCTCCAATGGAACCCATTGCAGGGCCCAGATACAGGGGCGTACTTAAGGTGGGACAGAATAAATGTATAAATTAAATATGAAACTCACTTCGCGTACAGTTTTTTGTTTGTTTTACCTTATAGCTTGTAAATCCAAAAAATGTACAAAAAATAAAGTTGAGAAAACGGTTTTTTTGAGGGGGGGACAAAAGGAAGGAGGACAGACATTGTTAAAATCTTATTTCGTCTAAAGTGGTCGTGTGGGGTATCGATTTCTAGGTAATTTCGTACTCCAAACGAAAATACATATAAGTCAATAAGTCAAACTTTTCACATGATATGTCAAAAACTGACACCTTAGAAACCAACCTAACCAAGCCTAACTTAATAAAATTTGATAAATTAAGTAAAAGTGGAGTTTGTAAAAGTTTTGAAGTTTAATATACAGGGTGTTCAAACTTAAGACGGCACTATTACTTACTTCGTTAATATTAGAGCTACAGGGTCGGTTAAATAGACAAAGTTGTGGTATTTTTTCCTCTGATTATTATGGTCATGAACGAAAAGAAAATCAAATAAAGAGTAGGTGAGTTATGATAAAAAACAACACATTTTTTAAATGGGACACCCGGTATACAGTTAAGCCAATAGAAAAAAAATTTGGCTTTAAACAAAAGTTATTTTATGACTTTTTCTCTCAAAGTCAAAAATAACGAAGTTATTAACAACTTTTCTAATCATAGGGGATATCGAAACCTGTCTTTGTTTAGAAAATCATTAATATTTAGAAAAAAAAATCCAAGGACAAATTTTGTTTAAAATTAAATTTTCTATCGATTGAAGGTACTATGTAACGGGTGTTAAAGCGATTTTTTTTTATTTTACTTTTTACTGTAACTCATGTACGCGTTTTTCGACTTTTCTTTTATTTCCAAAATTTTATGCCTTAGTGCAATTAAAATTTTTTCTTGTCTTAGTGCACTTAAATGGTGCCAAAGAAAAAAAAAATCAATTTTGCGTGTTTAAAATTTTTTATATATTGACAAAAGAAACATCCTGTATTTTCTTACCATTACAAAACTAAGTAATACAGTGCACACTACGTTAAAAAGACGTGCCTCTAGTTATAACACGTAGTAAAATTAAGAAGGTATCTTAAACTGCATTACCGGTATGAACAAAAATTTGAGACTACTACTTTTTACAGGATTTTTTAATATCACCCTGTATCTTATAACATATTACAATATTACGCAAACCTAAATTTTTGTGTTGTAGCCTGTGGTAAGTCGATAAATTGTGCCAATTTTCATTACAAAATTCCTATTAACGCAGTAGCTACAGTAGATAATATAAAAAGACAGTAAAAATGACAGCAAAGTAGTTGTGGCCCAGTATATACGTTCAGAAATTGGTAATGATGTAGCGCTTAATACAAACATAGAGTCCGATAAATGGTTTATAAAAGAGAGTATAGTGATTTTAATGACGTTTATTTGACATATCAAGAGTATTTTGAATTTTTAGCACTAAAATAAAAAATTGTGAAAAAACTTTATTGTGTAGTTACTTTTTAACACTCTGTACAAAACATTTTATATAAGAAAATAAAAACTGTACTAGTGTTGTTGTAATGTGCTGACTTTGAGTTTTCTATAGTGATTTTTAACGTCGTAAAAAAAACTGTTTAAAATGATGATAAAATTTTTATTTATTTTTAAGAGTCACCCTGTATTTTTAACAGTTCAACCTAGCTCTTTTTTCTTTCTATAAAATATACATAAAAGCTAAGTATCTTTTATTCGGTATATATTTTTTTACAATATCGTTACGTCTAACAAATCCACATACATTTCCATCTTAAATTTAGAATTAGTGAATAAAACCACCCTGTACTCCGACCGTGTATATGTCACACCCGTCCAGCAATTTTTGTTTTAAAGAGAAACAAATTGACTATACGTACATTAAATTTTATCGCCGTATCCTGCATAACTAAGCTTATTATTTTTTTTTCTACTCTACACCCACACTATAAATTTCTCAAAAAAAAAATATATATATTTTTTATTTCTTAAAAGAAAATAAATCAATATATTATTTTTATTGCTTAAAATAAAAGTGTATATGTCCTTATAATCGGTGCCAAGTTTCATTGCTCTAGCTTTACATTTGAATTTTATACAGAATTTTAATTAGATAGATGCAACACCCTGTATTTTTGCTCTGCACTGGGTTCGGGATGAGCACCACTTCGTAAAATAATACTATAGTGTTGTACTATATTCGTGCCAAGTATCATTACGGTACGCAAAAATGCAGACAAAAGTGGCTTAGGCTCCGAACTATAAAACTCGATGTAAATTCTTTAAATGTTTATCTATTTAGCCATTTAGCTTTCTTCGATCCATCTCTGAAAATAGGCCTCTCCAATATCCTCCACTCTTCTCTGTCTGTCGCCGTGTTTATCCATTTAGTCCCCACATATTTTTTCAAATCGTTCGCCCATCGTATTTGGGGTCTCCCTCTACTTATTTTAGTTTTCCAAGGTCTCCAGTTTACAATACATTTGTTACATCGATCGTCTGATATTATGAACGGCAAATTTACATTTTATATTTGCTACCTCTCCTCTGACATCCCTTACTTTTGTTTTATTTCTTGTCTTTCCATTGATTTTTGGGGTTTTGTTACCTTATCCATGTTTGATTTTGTAAGTGTTCAGGTCTGAGATCCATATGTTAGTACAGGAAGGATACATTGGTTATACACTTTTGTTTTGAGGCACTGAGGATATTTTTTATTTTTAGTATGTAGCTTAATTTACCAAATGCTTCCCAGGACTGGTATTCTCTTAAATTGGCATAAAAACGTTACGTTTGGAAAGCGCTTAGCGAAACGCACAGCACCCTTCGCGCATGGCATTTGTGCTGACCGATCGAATTTGGTATTCGCGTTGGTAAACGCGCCCTTGAGATGAAACTCCCTAAGCATCCTTTAAATTCTCGCTTTTTGTTCATGTTTTTTGACATTTGTGGCATAGGGATTTTTTTACCCCAGTTAGTTATTTATTGATAACAACATCGAAAATCTAGAGAAGGTGATGGTTAGAAATGGTTTTAATGAGAAATGTTGGGCTAGCGGTGTCTTAACCAGATTGTAATGACCCCTACACTCCTACGGTATAATAATAAAGGTTATATATATATATATATATATATATATAAATATATATATATATATATATATATATATATATATATATAAATATATATATATATATATATATATATATATATAAATATATATATATATATATATATATATATATAAATATATATATATATATATATATATATATATATATACGTAAACCATAAATTTTCATCATATTCTAACAAATAAAATAAAGTAAAAAAAAGATTTAGTTAAAAATCTTCAATAATTTTTAAAATTATAATTTTTTTAAGTTTTGGCACGACCACCACCATTTTATTGTTCCAACTGAATACACTCGCTTATACTAGGGTGTTTCCAATAAGGCTCAAATGCTCGGTTACCTACAGGGACCTTTACATATAGAAGTGTAGAAATAAACAATTTTTAATTATTTCAAGTGATTGTTATCCAGAGGGGAGAGAAGTACAGTAAATCTTTATTCGCAAACTGCTTAAAATCCTTCATTTCTACATTGAAGAATAAGAAAGGTAGCTATTTTAACCTTATTGTACTTAAATTATAGGCTGAAGGCCTCCTTAAACCACTATAAATACAAAATTCGCCAAAAAGATTAATAACTGCGTGCATAATACTTTTTAATAGGTTTGAATTTTTTAAAAACGCCAAGCGATTTCCAGAAACAGATGCCAATTGGTAGGTGTTTTTAAACACGGTTACCGTTTTAAAAAAATGCTCGGCGCAATCGTACGTGAATACCATTTTTGCACTTTTGGTCGGGTTCTTAGCGAATTTGACGTCATAAAACGGTGAGCGTCTTAAAAACGCTATGCGTTTTTCATTACGAGAATAGACACTTATTGGAATAAAACCTCACCTTATTTTAAAATCGACCCTATGGTGACAGATTTACATATAAAAACTGCTTCAAAATTCGGCCTTTGTGTATTTAAAAACCGGATTTATCAGTGTGGGTATTTATTAAATGGAAGTTAGCGACTGTATTATTAAATTTGGCTTTGGTATGTCAATTTTGAAACGTCAGCTGTTAGTTTTCTGTGGGAATGTGTAAGAATTAAGTCGACTCTAAAATAAAGTCAGGTTTTATTCCAATAAGTGCCTAATACCTGTCCAGGCCAATCTTATTGGTCTCTTGATTTCAGCCGTTTGAGTTTCCTTTTTAAGTTTAATAATTTGTGCCAGATCTGGTAGCACGGCAGTGCCCCGCTAAGTTTGCGTAAACAGCTTTACCATCTTTTCTTGAAAAATTTCAGCCCATATTTGACCTATCTAAAACTCAAACTTTGCACAGACGTAGATCTTCATAGAGTTAACATTTCCTCCAAGTTTTATGGACTTCCATAAAGTAGTAAGGTAGTTACGAAATTTCAAAAAACGTCGAAATTGTCACTCACTTACTCATATATAGATCATGAGAATTCTACGGTACTCAGACTTGACTGTACTTCCAGAAATGTTACAAAGCTGAAATTTGGCAGACTGATAGAAATTACGACCAAAAAGTAACATTTTGTTGCATTCTGAAAAAAGCGACATGTATACAGTGTATCTATATTTTAGCAACTTGCTAAAAGTGCAACTATTTAACAGTTGTCAAATCTTAACTTCTTTTATAAATATATTTATTTAAGCAGTCAAATTGGACATAATAGTTAAAATGCCTATTTAGTGCAGGCGCTGTAGGTAGTTGAGTATGCAAGATATGAAGAGAGCAGTTTGATAATGGTTTTTACCTGACAAAAGGTCACAGATTAACGATCTGGAGTTTGCCAAGCCTGGTTTTGGTCCAATTTTTTTTTATTCCCTCTTCTCTTATGTCGTGTTCGAATTTCTGAAAATTTAACTAAGTTGACGCCTTAAAGCCAGAATGACAAATACATTAATCAAAAATATGTAAAATCCAACCTAAATATAAAATTTTATTAGTTTGTTAAATGTTAGCTGCAAAAACCACTAAAAACCCTCCAGACCCCCCAAAACCTGAGATTTTGAGGTTTTCTTCAAATTTTCTTCACCTTCACCTTTATTATAGACAGTTAAATTTACTTTACAACAATGTTTTAGTCAGTGGGGTACGACCATTGAAAACTCTTCAGCGGCGTCCGTTTATTGAGGGGATGTATATATGTATATATGGATATGTTTATTACATGATTTACCCGATTTTCTGGAAAACTAAGCTCTTCATCAAAAATTGTGTTTTATAGTTAATTTTAGAAAATGAAATTTCCTTTAAAATAATGTATAAAAAGGTAAGATTATTTTTATTTATAACAATTTTGGGTCGTCCCGTAAATTTTGAAAAATCACTAAACTTACCAATTTTTTTACAAGTTTTGTCCAATTTTCTCAAAAACTAAGCTTTCTGGGAAAAAAATTATTTTATACTTTATTGTAGAAAATGAAATAGTCTTTTTAGTAATGTATAAGTATTAGTGCGGTCAGACTAATACCAAACTTTCCAGCGGCGTCCGTTTATTGAGAAAATGTAAAAAATATGAAAAACCACATGTTTGTCACATGTTTTACCCGATTATCTATCAAAAATCATAGTCAATTGTAAACAACTAAATTTTCTTTTAAATGCTGTATCACAAAGTAAGATTTAGCATTAAATTAAAGCTTTATAAGCGTCCGTAATTAAAACCAATGTTTACAAATCACCAAACAAATTTATTTTTTTACAGGTTTTATCCAATTTCCTCAGAAAGTAAGCCGAACTGGAAAAAATGTGTTCTAAACTTTATTGTAGAAAATAAAATTTCCTTTTTATCGACATGTAAGTCAATGAGGTTTGGTTAATGACAAACTCTCCAGCGACGTTAGTATATAAAGGTCGCATAAAAAAAATAGAAACGTTTTTGTCACATGTTTTACCCGATTTTCCAAAAAAACTAAGCTTTTTATAAGAAATATGCTTCACAGCTGATTTGTACAAAATCAAATTTTATTTTAAATGATGTATAACTTGGTAAGATTACTTTTATATTTAAAACTTCAGGGGCGTCCGGAATTAAAATAAATTTTTAAAAATTACCAAATGAAGCAACACACTATAGCTACCATTCCTCCCATCACCCCTCCACAAAAAAAATTAAACTCTCCCCGAAAAAGATTCTAGGTACGGCTCTAGCAGCAAAGGTGATCCCTCCTACTCACCTTTTCTCCACATCCTGCGCCATAATTTTGTAGGTAGGGTTAGATAAGTGCGGAAGGGGATGGCCTACTACCGTCACTGCTTCAAATTTTAAGGATCTTAAAAAAAATCGAACCAACATTAATTTGTTTGATAATTTTTAAATATTGATTTAATTTATGGACGTCCCCAAAGTTTTAAAAATTAAACTCTTCCTACCTTGTTATACATCGTTTAAAAGGACTTATAAATCGTTAGAAAGGTAATTTTATTTTCTACAATAAAGTTAAGACCACTTTTTTTTATTGAGCTTAGTTTCTAAGAAAATTGGTTAAAACCTGAAATAAAATTAATTTGTTTGGTGATTTGTAAAAATTAATTTTATTTACGGACGCCTGTAAAGTTTTATTCTTAAGATAAATTTTCCTTTGTCGTACAGCGTTTAAAAGGAATTTTTATTGTCTATAATTGACTATTTTTGATAAAGGGCTTGGTTTTTAAGATAATCGGCCAGAACATGTGACAAACATGTGGTTTTTATTTTTTTTTTAATTTTCTTAAAGAGCGGACGCCGCTGGAGAGTTTGCTGTTAGTCTGATTCACTAACTTGTACACTGTTAAAAGGAGAATTTTATTTTCTACAGTAAAGTGTAAAGTTTTTTTCTAAAAAGCAGGTAATACGCATGTTTCTTTTTTTTTATGCGTTACCTCAATAAACGGACGCCGCTGGAGAGTTTGTCTTTGGTCGTACCCCACTGACTTGTATATCGTTAAAAAGGAAATTTTATTGTTTACAATAAAGGTAATTACATATTTTTCAATATGAAGCTTATAGTTTTAGAAAATTTTAAGAAAACCTAAAAGTTTTAGGTTTTGGGGGGTTTTTGGGGGTTTTTGCAGCTTAAATTTAGAAATCTAATATAATTTTATTTTTACATACTCAACTACCTACAGCGCCTGCAATAATTTTGAAAAACAAATTGATTGCTTCAGTTTTTTTAGAGACAAAAATACAGGTCGAAAACATCCATACTGATTACCAGCAAAAACGATTTGCCCCAATAGCAAAGATTATGGTGTACAAACTAAATTGTCCATTCTATGTTACTTGGGAAGCTTTATTTAATATTTAACAACTTTTTTTTAGCAGACCTAAAGAAGGAAACCAGTTTACTCGCCACTTCCAATGTTCGCAATGCATTTTAGAAAATATTTGATTATTTTAATGGTTTGCATTCAGAAAGTAAGAAATAAATGTCTAGTTGAAACAGGGACAAGGACAATTCAGGAAGAAAATGAATTGTGTCGATATCGTCGATGTTTTCCGGCCGAAAAATATACCAATATTATTCAAAACGTAAATGCCACTGTCCACTGCTCCGTTACCACTGCTCAGGAAATAAATAATTATATATCCGACATAAATGTTAAAACATACCTTTTTGTTAAAGATTCTGAACTTGGAGTTTTGGAGCCAAAATTTAATTGGAGAAATTTGCAAGAACTGAATATTGAATCATCAAATATCTCCAAAATTCTACCAGGATTTTTTTCTGTAATTTTGGATATAAAAGTGCTAAAAATCATTGACAGTAATTTAGCAGAAATTTCTAGTAATCTGGTAAGTCCGCTAATTAAGCTAGAAATTATTGATTTATCAAAAAATAATATTAAGAGATTAGATGAACAAATATTTTCTGCTATGATTGAATTAAAATCTCTTAATTTTAGTCAAAATTTTTTAGAAATTTTACCAGAAAATATTTTTATGTATCAAACAAAACTGGAAAACATAGACTTTTCTCAAAATAATTTAAAAGTTATCAAAGCATTAGAAAATCTCCAAGACATCAACCAGATTAAATTTATTAATTTAAGTCACAATCGTTTACCTAATATAAATCAAAAAATTTCAGGGGTTTCTTTGTTTAGTCTAGATTTAGGGTTTAATAACATTTCCAATCTTTCTGCCGAAACTTTTTCTAACTCATCATTATTAAAAAAATTAGATTTAAGTCATAACTGCTTAAAAGAATTGTTATTAGGGGTATTTAGAAATTTAGTCTCTTTAGAAGAGTTAGATTTAAGTTATAATAATATTTACAATATTTCTATAGATTCTTTTGCTTATTTAATAAAATTGGAAGTGCTAGATCTAAGTCATAATATTTTAACCGAGTTACCTGTAGGTATTTTTAGATCATCGGAGAAATTATTAAAATTAAATTTGTCGAACAACAAAATAATGTCAATACAGTTTGGTTTATTTACAGGATTAAAATTTTTAACAGATTTAGATCTTTCAAATAATTATATTGCTTTGAGTGTCCACTCGTTGGCTCCTCTAGAATCTTTGCAAGACCTTCGAGTTTCGAACAACCCAAATACGGATTTTGATGTAGCATTTTTCGTTAACCATTTTCACAATATTCGTCATTTGTCAATTAATAACCCAAACTGGAATTGCTCGTTTCTTACCAAAATTTTTCACGAACTACAAAAGAAAAATATAACTCTTGAACATGGTGAGCATAAAAATATTACAAATGTTAATGGAATAAAGTGTACTCAAAGTTTGACAAATTTTGACAAAAATGTCGATTTTATTTACAAATCTGTAAATAATATCACGTCTGCAAAGGATTCTGCTATAGATCTTAAAACATTTTTGGGATTTCTGTCACAAAATAGCTCAATTATTGGTAAACAAGAAGTTAATCAAGAAATAATTCTTGAAGAATTAGACGTATTAAAGAATATATCTTTAAAGCTTGACAATTTAAAAGAAGTGAAAAATCTAAAAAGTGAAGACGTTTTTAAAAATATTTCTGATCATTTTAGACAAAATTCACAATATGAAATAGAGGGACTAATTGCTTTAAAAAATATTTCGGCACAACTGTACACTTTAAAAGAAAATAAGATATCCAAAGAAAAACAAATTCAGGAAAATGATCAATCTAAGCAAAAAAATTTTCATTCTTCTATCGAAAATACTAAGCCTAATGATTTTTTTCAAACTAATGTAAGTTACCTACTTAATGCAATAAATAGTACTTTAATACTTTTAAACAATAAAATTAATGTAAGTAACTTACAGTTTAATAAACAGAATGTAAGTGAACTAGCTAATTTAACAACAGAAAAGAGAAATGATATAATTAATGAATTAAGCAATGTGAAAATCATTACTGTTTTTTGTTTAATTTTAGCAATAATAGATATAACTTTATTAATATATAAAATATTTTTTACTGTTAAAAGATTCAAAACTACAACTGATGATGTTTCTTTAACTTAAGTTCTTTAAAAAATGTATAATAATATAAATAAAAACGTAAAATTGATAAAATGTCATTTTTTTACAGTAGAACTCAAGCAATATAGCTTTACAATTAGACTAATAAATATGGACAAATAATTTACACAAGTTAACAAAAAATTGTGAAAGGCACGTAAAAAAGAAAGTATAGGTTTTCCAAGAAGACAATCAATCAATCATTTCAATAGGTTTTTCCGTAAACCCCTTTAAGGCATTGAGTTGTATAAAGGCCCTGAAAGGGCCTTTAGAGACGGAAAGACAAGGCATTTTTTATTGACTCTATCTAATTTGGTTGCTATGTCCAGGTATTTCTTATACAATAAAAAACTAGACAGAAACTATTAAACTTATGAAACTGACAAAGATAGACTGATTCTTACATACTAATACCACCCTAGATAATATATGGGTACTTTTATCTCTTTCACATTGTCAGCATAACTGCGAAAGAAAAGCAGCTTGCTAATTTTAATCTACCTGCCGTATTTTGAGTGATTCAACCTGCTGTCGTTTTTGACAGGAAAAATTGATGTTTTGTGATGTGCAAGGTTGATAATGTACGTAATAGAATTTTATTGATTTTTGTGCGTGATTTTTCACAAAAAGTCCTAAAAGCTTTTAAAAATAAGTTTATTAGTAACTAATTTGGTTCAATTATGGTAAGAAATTGTTGTTTGTGCAAAAAAACAAGAAAAATCGATGAGAAAACAACATTTCATGAGTAAGTCGTCTTGACGTATAGTTTTTGGTCAAAATCGACAAAGTTCAGTAGCGTTACGATAGATAGTTTTTTATACGATTTTACCCTCACTCATTTTAATTCAGAAAGTTTCACTTTCCCGCAATCACAAAGATTATTTTTTAATAATTTGTTCATAAGTCCCGTAATGTAGTAGTGTGTTATGTGGCATGGTGTATGTAGTAGCATTTAAAGTTTTGTGTATAATATCTCAAAACAAAACAACTTTTTTAAAAATCATTATATGTATATAAATATATATATATATATATATATATATATATATATATATATATTATATAAACTTTAATCTAAGTTTAACAAATTTTGATTTTACTGTTATACAAATGGTCTTTAATTTTGTCAAAACTTTTCTCAGATTTCCAAAGAACAATGACCAAAAAAAATTTATGGATTGCCCTGCGGGGAATTCAATATCAACTACCTAGATATGCAACTCTATGTTCTGATCATTTTGAAGATAGTGCCTTTAGCTTAGGAAAAGATGGAAAGAAGAGGTTAAAACAGGGAAGTCTTCCGAAATTAGTCGACAATGTTTTTCGAAGTGAGCGGTAAGTAGGAAAGTTTTTATCTATTATTATCTATTACGCTGTGGTTCTGTAAATATATATTTTTTCGTTTTAAGCAAAACATAGGCTAAAGCTTTTTTTTAAATAGGTCAGTCAAAATGTTAGAGAGGTACATGATCTTATAAACCTCGGAGTAAAAACTCATAACATTTTAATAGGTTCTTTGGGTTGCTGAAGTGTTTAAACATCGTCTAATTTTTTAGACCAATATGAAGTAGCTATAATACTATTCGAGATTCAAAGCTTAATATTTTGAGGATTTTTGTAAATGATATAAATTTTTAAATTTTTAGTTTATCTATTACTTGCTATCAACTAAATAATACCTTAGGAAATTTTGACATAACAACATTGAACATTTTTAGGTCCGAAATTTCTGACTCCAGCATAACTTGTAGTCCACCCAAGAAGAGAAGAGTTGAAGGAGACACTTGTACAAGGTACATTTGTAAAGAACACCGCACCCGTTTACACAGGCCTTATGGAAAATTTTTGGCTCCGTGGAATTGGCTATAATTTTAATATGTTATAGTAGGATATGTAACTAAAAAAAATGTAAGTAAAGTTAAGTTTTTCTATGTACAGTTTTTGAGATATAAACGGTCAAAGTTCGTTAAATGGTCGTTTTTGTGTTTTTTCTAATACTAATAACTCTTACATCTTGACCGAAAAAAATTATTTGGCCATATAAATGACTTAGTAAATGTCTAAGGACAAAGTCCCTTATGATGTCATTCTTATCAATTTAATTAATACCGTATATTATTGTCAATTTATTAAATAATATAGGGGGGATAGTCAAAAAAAGATTTTTTATATCTGCACTATTACCGAATTTTATAACTGACGCTTTTTATTTTGACACAGGTTAACAGTTTTATATAATATTTAAAGAAAAAAATATTTTAGTTTTTTGACTGCCCCCTACTTTTATAGTTATTAATTTTTTTATTGCAGGTATTTTTTCTTACTAAATAAAATTGACTTTAGCTGTTTCAAGCCATTTTCCGTATAACAAAAATCAATTTGTTAAATATTTTGTAATAAGATACAGCTCAAAGAATGTTTTTATTATATAAAAAAATACTATAGCTTTTGGTTGAGTCAAAGGGTCTGTTCAAAAAAAACATTTTAATTTTTTTTTGCCCTTATATAATTTTTAATTTATTTTTGGAAAACGGCTCGGTGAATTTTAATTAAACTTCACCTGCTTATTTTTCTAACTGTAAAAGCGTCACACTAGGAATAAAAGTGTTTTTTTTCTATGTCTAGTTTTGAAGATATTAATTTTTGTAGCTGTAACTATCTTATATTTACAGGACGGCGACAAAAAAAAAGATATTTAACGTCCAATTTTTGCTGTACGTACAACTCTAAACAACTAAGAGCCAAAACAGTAGAAAAATAAAATATGTACAGGGCGTCTCAAGAAAAAAGCTTGTTTTATTGTACTGTTTTAATACTAATAATGCTAACAAGTAACTAAACAAATTAACTTAAATTAAAATGATCTTAAACATGTACTATAACCTTCATAATTTCTATTTATATGTTTATTGATTAATATTATGTGATCTATTTGCGGCATCCATTTTGAAGCAAACTTTGCCTGGAGTACATTATATACCCCTGATGACGAGCGTATCCTAGGTACCATAGTACACTGCAAATATGAGAGCAGCATCCTACTGCCCTTGCTCCACTTTTACATATACAGTAGTATCCAGTGGCGTGTCGTATAGGAGGCCAGGGGGGTCGGTTCGGTTCGGTTCGGTTCGGTTCGGATCTGTTCGGTTCGAAATAGAATTAATAGTGTTATTATTTTAAAAAGGTTTGTAATTTATTTGACTCCCATACTTATCGCCCCCCCCCCCGCTCTTTTATCCACGACACGCTACTGGTAGTATCCTAGGATACGCTGGTCTACGAGGGCTTCGGGAATTACCGAGAATGACACCCATAACTGGTGCTTAACAGTAAGTTACGTACTATTGACATTTTCTAGTTAAGTAAAAAAAAAGTACTACATTCGTACTAATAAAACACATGCATCAAATAAACCTATTTTTTGAGACGCTCTGTATATATTTTATTTTTCTACTGTTTTGGCTCTTATTTGTTTAGAGTTTCGGTACGTACAGCAAAAATTGAACTGTAAATACCTTTTTTTTGCCAAAGTTCTGTAAATATAAGAATAGTTAGAGCTACAAAAATTAATATCTTTAAAACTAGACAGAGAAAAAAAAAATTTTTTCCTTATGTGACGCTAAGTTACAAAAATGAGCAGGTTAAGTTTAATTAAAATTCACCGAGCCGTTTTCCAAAAATAAATTAAAAACTATAAAAGGGCAAAAAAAAAATAAAAAAACATTTTTTTGAAAAGACCCTTTGACTCAACCAAAAGCTATAGTATTTTTTTTATATAATAAAAATATTCCTTGAGCTGTATTTTCTTACAAAATATTTAACAAATTAATTTTTGTCATACGGAAAATAGCTTAGAACAGCTAAAGTCAATTTTATTTAGTAAGAAAAAATACCTGCAATAAAAAAATTCATATCTATTAAAGTGGGGGCAGTTAAAAAACAAAAATATTTTTTTTCTTTAAATATTATACAAAATTATTAATCCGTGCCAAAATAAAAATTGCTGGTAATAATAAAAATTCGGTAATAGTGCAGATATAAAAAAATGTTTTTTTTACTATTCCCCCTATATTATTTAATAAATTGACAAGAATGACATCATAAGTGACTTTTTCCATAGACCTTTACTAAGTCATTTTTATGGTCAATTGTTTTTTTTTGGTCAAGATGTAAGAGGTATTGTTATTACAACATACCGAAAAACGACCATTTAACGAACTTTGATCGTTTATATCTCAAAAACTGTACTGTACTTTACTTAAGTTTTTTTAGTTACATATCCCACTATAACATACTAAAATTATAGCCAATTCCACCGAGCCAAAAAACATAAGGCCTGTGTAAACGGGTGCGGTGTTCATTCTACGATGACAACAATAATTTTATTACATCCACTGCACTTAGCATGCTAACAAATTCTTTTTACTCTTTTTTTTAGTGAAGAAAATTTTGTAAACACACAGACAGATAGATTTAAAGTTTAGTAAGTATTCATGAATTATTTAATATGCAAAAATCGTTGATAAAAAATGCTAGTGGCACTCACACACAATTTTTATTTTTATTTTTCGCCGCCACTGACTTGTTTATCCAAGACATATCAATAGAAATATTTTTGCTATGTTGCATGCGTCCGGACTTACCAAACCGAAATTCTATTTTTATCCCTGTCTTGCTCATTAAATTCTTACTTATATTTGGTCAATTGCGATAAAAGCTTGATATAATGGCAATTTAGGCCCACGCCGGGTCTACCCGTAGGGTATAAGAAGTCAATGCTTTAAGGTTATAAACAGGCCAGAATAATCACCAAAAATTAAGGTAACTGACAGTTGTTATTAGTTACCTTAGCGCATATGAATTTTAGAAAAAAATACACATTATCCTGCGTGTCGCTGCAAGGTTTTAGTTGAGGTTTTCAGGGTGATGAAATGGTGCCAAGTGTTGTTCAAATTTCTTTATTGAAAAAAAATATAAATGAATTAAGTTTTGTAAGGTTAGTCGAAATAATAAAAGGTTAGGTTAGTTCGCTGAAAAAATAGGCGAAACATTCAATAGCCTACCTTCTGGATAGGCGGAGGGATCCAAATTCAAATATAGCATCTCTTGGACTATATGGGTCAAAATCATGCAGGTTGCAAATTTCATTTTCCAATTTAATTAAAGTTTAACTTTGTCTTTTGGCGGATTTATGTACTTAAGCTACTAAATCATAAAGTCTACACGGTTCCACTAACAACATTTTAGTTACTGGCTTTAGTAGGGGAGATATAACATGAAACAATTTATACTAAAATTCTCATATATTTTTAAAAATCATTCATCAAGTATATATTTATATGCGAAACCAACGAATTTGTTTATGCTCGCTGTTGTTTTTATCCAAGCCGGTAAACTAGCGAATTATTAAACAAAAACTTTATTATTTTTTAAACAATTTAAAAACTAAAATACTCTTTCTAACTTAAATGGCAAACCAAATTTACCTAAAATGTACCTTTATTAAGTAAAGATAGAAAAATTACCATTACATTGTTAGTTATATAATATTTTAAAATGATAAATATCCTAAATTTTCTGCTAAAGCTAAAGATAAGCTGCTATCAATTTCCTTTTTATATCCCATCTTTGCTGAACAGCGTTCACATTTTCGATGGGATTAAATGGGAAACTCTGTTATTATTAAAGATATCGATTTTCTGATTGCAATGGTTATTTTCTTCTAAAAAAGTTGCCACAAAAAGTTTTTACAGAATAAAAATATCTTGAAAAATGAGCGAGATATAAGGGATTATTAAAAATGCAATTTTTTCAAAAACTCCCTGTATTAGCGAAACTACGGAGTGTAGCAAAAATCTGATTACACCATTTTTAGGGGCTCAAGAAACGAGTATGGTAAGGTGCAATCAGAAAATCGAGGAGTTTAATAACCACCGAGTTTCACATTTAATCCCATCGAAAATGGGACACGCTGTACTTTCGCCTCATCGTAACAACATGTAGCCGGAATAAAAAAGCCCACGTAATTTGAAATAAAGGTGGTGTACCATTTTATCCTAATGTACCATATTATACCAATTTCTCCTACTTGTTCCAGCTACTGGAAACGTGTAAATTCGCCATTGACAGAAGATTTTTTGCCCGTTCAACATTTTATTTCCAACCAAAAATAGTAGATTATATTCTTCTCTAAATTACTTAGTTTGTAAGAAAATTGAAGAAAACTTATCTTATAAAAACACTTTTTTTTTCGTAATCTTTAAATATAACCCTAATATTGGTACGAGAAGACCTCGTAAGATGTCTATCAGGGGAAATAAATCGACCTCTGCCTTCTGTAGAAATTTAGGTACTCTGACCCGGAGGGTAAGCACCTGTCTAGGTCCCTTTCCCAGGGATACGGGAGAAGATCACACCGGTATAAAAGGCGGAGAGGAAGGACCTCGGTACGGCTAAAATAGCATATGTAACCTTTCTTTAAGGGGAAAATATAAAAGAAGAAACAGCAGCGTCTGACTCAGACTGAGCGGCTGCAAACAGCGTCTGTCCCAGAATGGACGGCTTAATATAAACTCACCAACACGCTTGGCAAGCACGGTGTTTTAATGCCAATACCAATTGAAACATCATGGCGAATTTGAAATCGAAAGGAATTGATCCCCAGGTGGGAAGGAAACTCTCCGAATCCCACACCTCTATGGTCTGCCTCACAGAATCTGGGGGAGGCAAAAATTAGCTTATGACAAGGATCAAACATCCAAAAATAAGACAAAAACTAGTCAAACTAACAATAGGAACATATAATATTAGGTTAATGAACAACGACGAAAAAATTGATGAACTAGAGGAAGAACTGACAAGAATAAAATGGGACAAACCCGTCGAAAGTCAGAAAATCGAATAAGGCTGAACTCAGGTAATCCTATGTACTGTAAAGGTAATGAAGATAATAACAACTTCGAAGTTCAAAAAATATCTTCTAAAATTCGTAATTAAAGTGTCTTGTAAGCTATTGGTCAATACCTCGCTACGCTCAGGCTACAAACTTTTTGCCTCGGGATAAGGTGTGACTTTTATTCCATAATATATAATGAGTATACTAATAATATGTGTAGATGTATATGTATTTAGTACTTTATATTTTAAATATCTATACCACAATTTAAACACATATTTCGCTAAGATTGGAATAATACTAGTAAGATGCGGTAGCTTAGTGACGCATAGCGTTACAAAAATGGCCGAATTGGTGAAAATTGTAATATACCTATGTAAGTTTTAATTTCCTGTGTAAGAAAAAGAAGTATCATACAAATTTAAATACACCGTAAGGTCAGGTTCAATGTTTGGTATGAAATTTTTCCCTTCCTAACCCGCGCAGCAATGGCTAGAAAGGCATTGTTTTCGAGGAAAATTTTGTTTTGAGATAACGTCGAAAATGTGTTATTTGGGTGTATTTTACCTATTTTAGCAATATCGTCATGACGCGACGTATTTAATAAAATGGTTGTCACATTTATAGACTTTTGATTATAACAATCTGAAAATAATAAGAAAACTGTAATTTACTACAGTTTTAACTAAGAAAATCCTCTCCAACTCAAATTTTCCACCTTCGTGGTTTTGACTTATAAAGAAAAAATCTGTTTACCCCATTTTTAACGGTTTCATAAAAAAATAACAGCAATCACACTGCTTGCACCTAGAGTCCCTGTATGTTGACATATTTGGAATTAATATATCCAAATAATATGTTAACATACAGGGACTCTACTTGCACCAAGATATTTGGTGTCTTCTTAGTAGTTGAGTGGCTTATAGTCAAAAATCATGTGGGATAGTTGTGGAAGATTTTTTTAAACTACCCTAAATCGATTGGTATAAGATGACACAATTTTAGGCCACCAGGTGTTTGCCTCCAATTTGAGAAGGAGGGCCTCCATCACGTCATATAAATCCAAAGCTTTGTTCATGTTTTCACAATTAATATGGCAAAGAAATTGGCTTTAAGACTTAAAAACTAATATCTTTATATCTATGTTAGTTTTTGAGATAGAAAGCAAAAAACAATATTGTAAATTAATACTTACAAAGGGCGAGAGAAGTGTTGGACGGACGATGGTATAGTTTATTTCACTATAAAGTCACTTTAGCTAGCTAATTAATCAAAGTTTATCAGACGCGTGTCACGACGCACGTAAAGCCGAGATAAGAGAGCGATTGCACAGCTGATTATCAATACCTTACAAATCCCTCCACATTAAGATTTGTTCCACATAATCTTGAGACAATTAATTTACAAACATTTAGCTTAGACGGCACTAACACACTGTACAACACGCGAAAATGTTTTTAGTCAATCTCTAGTGTGTAATCTTTTAGCCTGATGGCGTCTAGGATTTTGTACATTGCAGCTTGGTTCTGTCACCCCAGGTTGAGTGTTCATATGCATCTTAACACTCTGAGCATTTTCTGTGGAGCACGCCGCGCCGCTAAACCTGTTTGTTCAGTCTCTTTAAAACCAAGAAATTGTTCATTTTCTTCATCAGTGCCTTGCACTTCTATTTCTTCATGAGGGCTTTGAGGTTCCCTTTCTTTGTACGTGTCTTGCACTGTCTCAATTACTGGCTCTTCAGTCTCTGAATTTTGTAATTCAAAGTTTTGATTTGGCATCAAAGGACTTCTCGGTGTGCTTGTTACCCTTTGACCCATTTTTCTTACAGGCACATGTGTTCTCGGATAACATCTTGTTCCTGTTCCGATCTTTTGAGAATTTGATTCGTGTGACGCTCCCATAGCTGAATAGTCTTTAAACGACACAAGTATACTGTCTTACCCACTCTTTTCTCTATGGATGCATCAGTCCAGTTTTTTTTATTAATTACTCTGTAGTCTCTTGCCATGACTCCGTCTCCCACCTTAAACTCTCTGGATCTTTCACCTTTATGCTTTGCTTGCACTTCTTGTGCTTTTTTAATATTTTCACATGCTACTGGATTTTCTACTTTGTTTTCTTGTGTTGGTTTTACTAAATCCAGTAAACTACAAATTTTTCTGCCAAAAATTAGCTCGTTTGGTGGAAACTTGATGCTGCAATGAGGAGTATTCCGGTAAATAAGCAAGAATCTGGGAACCAAAACATCTAAACCAATGTTTTTATTTTTGGGATCTTCCATTGCCGCTGTAATTTTTCTCTTAAATGTCCTGACAGCGGTTTCAGCCGCTCCGTTACTCTCACTATTGTAAGGAGGAATCATTACATGTTTTATTCCATTTTTCTGGAAGAAAAGCCTGGTTTCTTGAGAACTGAAGCTGGTTCCGTTGTCTGAAACCGCTCGTTCTGGTAGTCCAAATATTGAAAAGATGGAAGTGAGGCTTGTCACTCGAATTGCCTCAGGCCACTTTCTATGAGAATCTGTCAGGATCAAAAAATTTTAGCCTCTCAACTCCAAGTAATCGAGATGGATACGTTGGAATGGGCAGGTGGCAACTGGCCAACTTGTTAATTCAGTTCTGGGTGGAGCTGAAGCTGTTTTTAAACATGGTATACATGCCTGAATTTTTCTTTCTATCTCAGCGTCCATGCCTGGCCACCATAGGTATGACCTTGCCAGTTGTTTCCTCTTCACGATGCCCAAATGACTCACGTGAATCAGGTCTAACATTTCCTTTTTTAAAGAACTTGGAATCACAACTCTGTGAGACCACATGACACACTCGCTTTCTATATAAAGATCATTTTTTAATCTGAAATATGGCATCAATGCCTCGTCATTTGTCCTTTTTGGCCATCGCTGTTTACAGAATTTAAGTACTTGGTTGAGAATTTTATCTTGTTTTGTTTCTTCTTCTACTTTTTTGTTGTCAATTTGCCACTCTGATTTCGTCGCCGGAAAATTTATGTAGTATCATTATTGTTGCCAAGTCTTTAATAAATCTAGCATAATATTGTACGAGACCACAAAATGATCTGATTTGTGTTATCGATTCTGGTCTTTTAGCATTTACAATAGCATTCACCTTTTTGTCACATTTACGGAGTCCCGCCTTTGAGATGTTAAACCCCAGGTATTCTATCTCTTTTGTAAAGAAAGTACACTTGTCTGGGCGTACTGTAAGTCCCGCCCCTTTTAGACGTTGTAAAACTGACTCTAGATTACGCATACGTGTCTCTAAATTCACTCCAGTTACAGCTATATCATCTATCCACAACGCAACTCCCTCTAAGCCTTGCAACAGTTGCTCAATCTTTTGCTGAAAAATACTAATTGCTGGTGATACCCCGAACAACATTCTTTTTGGCTTAAACAGGCCCATATGCGTAATAAGTGTTATTAACTCTTGAGTTTCGTTTTCTAAAAGAAACTGCAAATATGCCTTATTTAGGTTAAGTTTTGTGAACAATTCACCCTTATTTAGTTGAGCAAAAATCTCATTAATACGGGGTAGAGGATAATGAGTTGGTCTTTCTAAAAATCGATTTATAGAAACCGAAAAATCTGCGCAAACTCGAACCAAACCATCTGCCTTTCTAACTGGCACGATTGGTGTTGCCCACTCAGATGCTAAAACTGGCTCCGAAACATCTTCTTTAACGATCATGTTAATCTGCTCCTCAACCTGATTTTTATATGCCAAAGGTAGGGGTCGATGTTTTAAAAAAACTGGCCTAGTTCCCTCTTTCACACTGAGTGACACTTTACCATATTTAAAAGTTCCTAATTTAGTCGTAAATACATCAGAGTATTTTTTTATTAAGTGTTCTTTCATGTCAGATAGATTATTCAAATTCAACCCAATGTTAAACTGGCTTAAAAACGCCCTGCCAAGTAGTGGTGGTCCAGTTGTATTTACTACATAATATCTGACTGATTTTTCTAACTTTCTAAATCTAGTGTTTGCCTCAAAATATCCTATGGGTTTCACAATAGCCCCTGAATACCCCTTTAATTATAAGCTATCTTCATGCAACTTAAAATTTTTAAAGCTTTTTTGATACATTTCTATGCTTAGGGCTCTTACTGAAGCCCCTGTGTCAATCTGCATTTCAAACTGCCTATTGTTTATCGTTACATTAACTTTAAAAGACTCTGTATACACTTTTTTAGTAGACAAACAAAACATTTCATAAAAGTCGTTATCACTAGGTCCCGATTCGCATACATTTTCTCGATTTCCCGGCGAATTTTCCAAATATTTTGCCCAACAGCCGAACACAGTCTACATCTATAGTTTTTATACCGACACGCACCCCTAATTACGTGAACTTTTACCGCAAACGTCGCAAATTCGCGGTTTTTCCTGATATCCGAACTGTTTTCAAAATTTTCCCGTTTGTTTACATTTTTCTGGGCCCAACTTGACATTGTGCCGCCGGCATCAGGGAACAATGGCTTGGTCGGTTGCGGTTTCCGCCACGAGGCTGTTTTGAAAGCTGTACTGCACGCAGGCCGGAGTACATTTTGTTCGAGAGCCGAATTCGATTGCGAACTTTCGCATTGCACAACCAATCTGACAAGGCTTTCGAATGTTACGGCCTTGTCGTCAGCTGATGTTTCACATAACCTATCGAGAATCGGACCTTTTCTTAAACCACAAACAAGTTTTTCAGGTAACACAGAGTCTAATTCTGTACTAAAACCACAGTCTACGGCCAAACTTCTCACTCTTGCATACTATTCTTGTAACCCTTCACCCTCATTTTGAGTAGCAGACCAACATTTCGCCCGTTCCCTCCATGTGCATGCATAACACCGGAACAAACTGCTTCACCATCAATTGAGACAGCTCGTCGAAGCTCTTTTCTTTTGGTAACTTGGGGTGACATAAATCGCGGAGTAGTTTGTACGTATTTGTTCCTACCAAAGCTATTAACGTGCCGACTTTATTTTTGTCGTCTTCAATACTATTTGCCGTGAAAAATAAATCTAAACGTTCTAAATAAACAGTCCAACACTGGCTGCTGGAGTCGAATTCAGGAATTGAGCCAATTAATGCCATTTTGCCAGTTTAGTTCCTGCTCCTTCTTGCAACCCTTGTTTACAATCTGCCAGAAACAAGTTTCTCGCGCCCTAGCATAAATAAACAAAAGAACATAACCTTACTCTTTGGTGTCCTTGTCAACACACTCACGTGGATCGACCGTAACTTTTTGAATTTAATACGTAACCGTCTCGTCGCCAATGTAAAATAATACTTACAAAGGGCGAGAGAAGTGTCGGACGGACGATGGTACAGTTTATTTCACTATAAAGTCACTTTAGCTAGCTAATTAATTAAAGTTTATCAGACGCGTGTCACGACGCACGTAAAGTCGAGATAAGAGAGCGATCCCGCGCAATGCGCTTGTGCGCGTAGATATGTGGGTACTAAACAGCTGATTATCAATACATTACAAATATATTTTTTGTTCTTGAGATACAAAGCTCAGTAAAGGTAAAAACAGAAATTTGTGAAACAAAGTGGAAAAAATCGCATCCTAGGATTTATAACGTCACACAGGCTCTTTTACTCATATTTGAGGCAAACACCCTGCGACTTAAGTTTTTATCCTATTTATTTTTGCTTAAAAAATAGTTACTATTGTTTAGTATTCTTAAAAAAATTAATATATTTGTTAGATTTTGCGATATAAACCTTGCAAACAAAAAACGCTTTTTTAAAGTTTTTCCGTGAAACTAATTTAGCGAAAATTATAAGTCAAAGTTTGTGAAAAAACAGAGAAACCCCTCGCATAGGCCCTCCTACTCAGATTGGAGGCAAACACCCAGTGACTTAAAATTGTGCGATCTATTACCAATCGATCTAACATAGTTTAAACAAATCTTCCACAACTATCCCACGGAATATCATAGGCCTCTGAACTCTAAGTTGTTAGTCTATAGTCAAAAGCTCGAAAGCATACAGAGGCTGGCGACCTTGAGCATTACCGGAGCTTTAAGGTCTACTCCCGACACAGCCCTGAATACTATCCTAGGCCTTACATCGCTGTCCACCTGGATAAAGCTATAAGAGACGCGGGCGTGTGAAGAAGGAGCGGTGGACAAAATTGACATTCGGAGATCGCTACTGTGACGAAAAAGGACATTCCTCTCTCGGCGTACAGGTTAGCGATGCCAGAGAAGCGGTTAGGGGAGAAACGGAGAGCGTGTATTCATACCGCCAAGGGATGCATGGAAAAAGGACGGGATTCATGAATTCCTTAGCGATGTCACGGTTTGACAGACAGATCAAAGCTAACTGTTCAGAATTCGACCGTTGCAGGATTGTACCTCAAAAGTAAGAGTATTGGAAAATGCTACTCGCTGGGATCCAATGCAAAAGTCTTCCAGGCGGAGTTTTACGCTATACTTGCAATAATATGGAGGGAAAAATTAGGAACGAAACAGGAAAGCGCCTTTGCATTCTGTTCAGACAGTCAAGTTGCGCTGAAAGCACTGTTCAAACAAACCATTTCCGCGGATGCACTACAGGAGTTGGCCGGAATAAGAGAGATGGATCTTGTATGGGTCCCAGGCCACATGGGAGTCCCAGGAAACGGGAAAGCGGCGAACTCGCCAGGGGTAAATGCCGGCAAGAATTCGTCGGGCCAGAGCCCTTTCTGGGGCTCACAAGAGGGCAGATGAAGTCGGGCCTAATAGAGGGCCCGAAAGAGATACAAAAGGAATGTACCAACACAAGAAACGCCAGACAGGCGAAGACATGTGTTACAGAATACAGCAGGTCCCGTAGGGACTGGCTGCTCCGTAGAAAACCAAGAGAGGTAGGAGCCATAGTACCGGACACTGTGTCCTATAAGGACACTTGGCGAAAATTCGAGTAAAGGAGGACGCGACGCGCTAGCGGTGTTAGGCCGAGGTCGAGATTTAGGCGCATTTCCTCTCATCATGTGAAGCATACAAGGAGGCAAGAAGAGAGGTATTCGAAGAGGAAGCTTTTGAGAGGGAGGACCTTCTGGAAGGAAGGACGCAGTAGGAGGGATGCCCGGGGTTTGGCGAAAAGGGCGCTTCGTGTCACTAGGTTTAGAGCCTACCCCACACTACTACTACTACCACAACTATTACTAGTACCTTACCTCCATGATGGGACTACTAGCCAGAACTTTACGCTCCACCTGCGTTTCAGTTGCGTTGCCTCCTACGGTGGCGAAATACCTCATGGCATATTTGGCAGATACGGTCTTTCCTGCTCCACTTTCACCTAAAAAAGGACTGGCCTTATTATAAGTAGTCAAACCGACAATCTGCGCGTGCGCCATTTTCTCTCATTTCTTCTTTTATAATATTTTCTCCCCATTATTATTATTATTATTACCGAAAATTAAATCTCTACTCTAGGTTACATAACAAAAAAATACAAAACCAGGAATGGTGGTTTGTGTACTTAAATATTTTTTAGAATGGGTTGTTTGGCTTATACGTTATTAAAGTTTTCGTGTTAATGCAAAGCTGACTTTAGGGGGACTCAAAAATTTTTACTTTATTATTTTTTACCCGATTTGTTTTAATTAATTTTATTTTACTTGGTTCGGTTCATTGCATTTTATAAAAACTGTTAATTACTTGCATTTTTAATGTGTGTCTCAAAAAAAATATATTCCATCATGTTTTTTGTTCGCGTTTTTTGCGTTTTATAGAAAAACGAAGTAGAGCGTTTTAATTTTTGAAGCATTTTTTCCACTTTTGAAACTTTCTTGAAAAAGTAAAATTCCGGTGTCTAGGAGTACCCTTTTTAACTCATGGTAAAAATAAGAACCACTATGGATACAACATGTCAATACACATATTTTTTGTATCTTGCGATTTTTTTGTAGAATTAGCAGTTTCTTTATAAAACTAAAAAAATACGAAGAAAAACACGATGATGAGGAATATATTTTTTTTGATATCTACACAAAAATCAATTATTAAAATTACTTTTATAAAAGTGCACTATAATCCAATTAAATTAGAATACGTTAAGAAATAAAAAAGTGGTGAATTTTTCAAAATTCTTCTGTTTTTCATTTTTGAGCCGCCATATTGCATTTGGCATTAGTTTGACAGATGTCCAATAAGTGCAATTATATTTCCAAAGGTAAGGGCTTTCAACGCAGTAATGTGCCGTTTTTGATAAAACTCGAAAACACTGGCTTAACTAAAACATTGTGGAAAAACCTACTTTTGAAAAATGTTGAAAAAGCTACAGCAACTAATATGACTGGCACTGAACTAACTTAAACTTACCTGACCTAATCTAATAACCTAACCTAACACAATGCTACTTATCTCTACTATGCTAACGTTACGTAGGAACCCAATTCAATTTAACTTCTATTTAACACAACCTAACCCAATCTAACCTGACCTAACTGGATCTAATGTATCCTAATCTGTATTCTGACCTAACCTAACCCAACCTAACTTACCAAAATTGTAGTTAGATCAAGTAAGGTCAGTTTTGGTAAAGTCAGGTCAGGTCAGGCAGGTTTGTTTACGTCAGGTCAGGAAACTTTAGGTTAATTTAGTTTAAATCAAGTAAGATAGTAGCATATTTTCCTATTTTCTTTTTACCGCGGGGTGCTTTCCTAATATTTCTACAAGCATGTTTCAAAGCAGATTTTCCTTAAGTTATTGTTATTTGTTTAAAGCAGTTTTCCGACTTTTCTCAAAAATTTTCGCAAAGTTTCCCTAACAATTCCGAAATCAGAGAGCCTAGATAAGGGTATGGCAGAAAAAAAATTAAAATTCCTTACGATTACTAAATATATATAAAAGTTTTCCAATAAACAAAAAAATTAAAAGCTGTCTCTTCTACAGTGAATGTTGAAGCTTTTAGCTTGGTTAGGTTCGGTAAGTTTAGTTAAAGGGGGCCTGCGGAAATTTTTAAGCCCGAGGCTACGTCGGTGTCGCCACGCTATTATGTGAAAAACCTGGCGTGCCTCTCTTGAACATCCAGCGTGCCGCGGGCTTGCCACCGCTGCTTTAGGACACCACGACTAAGCCAGTCATTAAAGCGAAAAAAAGACCCTCTGTTGGCAAAACGTGGTGTAGTCGCGATTTTGGCAAATGTTGTTGGAGTCCTAAAAAAAAATTACCTCTATTTGTAGCCACCCCCAAGGTCGAAAACTTTGTTAACTCTATAATTTTTTTACCTCTATAAACTTAGCATTACCACTTAAAAATTGGATATTCGCAATATATGCATTAATTGTCGTAAATTTGTCTTGAAAGAAAAAAATTTGTCGTGAAAGAAAAAAATTTGTCGCGCCACCCGTTTGCCTAGACATGGGTGGTAATGCTAAGTTGAGTCTCAACTTAGCACTACCACCCAAAAAATTTAAATTTTCAAAAACCAATATGTGACATAATTGTTGTAAATTACCACCCCTTTCTAGGCAAACGGGTGGCGCGACAAATTTTTTTCTTTCATGACAAATTTACGACAATTAATGCATATATTACAAATATCCAATGCTTAAGTGCTAATGCTAAGTTTATAGAGGTAAAATCATTATAGAGTTAACAAAGTTTTCGACCTTGGGGGTGGCTACAAAAGTAAAGACAATAAAATTTCCTACAAAAACGCTATTTTACGTAATTTTGTCAGATAAATGGTTTTCTAGTTTTGACGCTAAAGGATGCCAATTAAGTGCTAACCGTGGACTTGGCCCATTTAGGTGATACATCGTTTAAAAGATAGTTTCATTTTCTATAATAAAGTTTATTACACACTTTCTGTAAAATGCTTACCTTTTGAGAAAATGACATAAAACTGAATAATATCTGATTGTTTTGCATATACTGTGGAAATACATAGGAAACGGGTGTACTGCTAGCACTTCAAGGTTCGTATCTCAGTAAGGGTACTACCCAGGGAACTCAGTGATATTTTATTTTATAGGCTATTAGTTGGTCTTTATTTTTTATTATTACAGATTTTCTCAAAAACGAGCAGTTTCGAAGTTAAAGGCCACTAAAAAAAAACTTTGTCAAAATCCAAAATGGCGGCGAAATGTTTAGCGTCATAACTCAAAAACCATTCGCTCGACAAAAAAAGCCCGACAAAAAAACGTGCAAAAGGGTTTTCGTAGAAAATTTTATTGTCTTCAACTTTTGTTTAAAACTTTTTTTTCTAAAATGTATAGTAACCAAGTAATTGTAAAAAAACTCTTTTTGTGCACACTAAATCCAAGATGGCGGGGGGAGCCGGCCCACCCCACCCGAAGATTGAAAACTCAAATTTATTTTTAGAACTTCACTAGGAATAACATATGTCAAAATTGCGACCTTTTGCAAGCTAAAATTCTATAATTACTGGACTAGATGTGTGTTCTGGTGTGTATATGGTTCAACATCACCTTACAAGCCGCGGCTCGCGAGTGAATCAGGCGCGTATTCATTTCAGGCAAAATTCGCATGCCTCCCTGCGAGGCTGTACGCGCATACGTATATGTACGTGCCTTGAAGGCGTAGCCAACAGCAAAAGGCGACATGCGACGCCGTGCCATTTAATCAGAGTGGGAACTTCAAACGAGTATCCAGTTGAATATTGATCGTCTCAAGGCGCGTATTCACTTGAGCATGAATGCGACGGAGGTATTCGTTTGGTCTCGCAGCGAGGCATGCCAATTCTGCCTCAAATGATTACCCGGCTTTACCGTTTTTCGTTTTTACCTGATACTATTATGCTTTGGTCTCGTTGTTCCCTTTCCAATTTGGTGTATGCCTCCTCAGCCACGGCGAAAATATGCGGGTCCAAATCTCCCATCGCTTGACCTCGGTAGGTCTGGATTGTGTCATTATCTAAAAAAACATAGTGCTGAAGTTCTATAGATTATTCTAGATCATCATGTGGTGGAACAAGATAATAACATATAAGATCGAAAGTATAGGGTGGTTTTCGTGTAGGCAGATCTGGAAGTGATAATGTTTTTTGTCTTAAACAAGTAATTAAGAAAAGGAGCGCCAAAAATATAGAGACTCATGTTACCTTTGTGGACCTACAAAAAGCATATGATACCGTTCCAGTAGAAAAATTATGGACAGTGTTAGAGCAGACTTAGATCAATCATACATACATAAAAGCGATAAAAGAACTATACAAAGGGCCAAAATCTAAAATTAAAATTGGAAATCGATTTTTAAAAGAATTTCTGGCAACAAAAGGCTTAAGACAGGGATGTTGTATCTCTCCAACTCTTTTTTAAAATATATATCGCAGTAGCTCTAAAAAACTGGAAACGTAAAGTGCACGGCATGGGAATACAACTTAACGACCGATTTACCATATACACACTACAGTTTGCTGACGACCAAGTAATTGTAGCTAATGATAAAGAAGTCATTGAGTATATGATGAGAAAGTGAATATTGGAAGTGGGGATTAACAGTGAACGTGGACAAGACACAGTACTTAACGAATCCAGGGAGTTTGAACTAGACAATGGACAAGTAATATCTCTATGCAATGAGTATGTATACTTGGGTGTCACATTTGATAAGACAGGAACAGACTGTAAAGAACTGGAAAAAATAATAGTAAAAGCAAAAAAGGTTTTTGGATGTTTTAACAGTATTTTATGGAGCAGAGAGATAAAAAAGAATGTAAAATTTAACATGTATGAAACAATGGTGAAAAGCACGCTGTTGTATGGAATAGAGACTTGTTGCGTAACAGAAAAATACAAAACAAAAATGAAAAGTGTCGAAATGGATGCAATAAGAAGATCAATGAGAATATCTAGAACAAATCACATAAGAAATAAGATCATAAAAGAAAGAATGGGAATCGAGGGAAGTACGGCCATGTACAACGGACGAACGACGAAAGATTACCAAAGCAGGTCATAGAATGGCAATCAAGAGGGCGCAGAAAAAGAGGGCGTCCTAAACTAGAAGCATCCAAAGATCAATGAGTCAAAAAAATCTGAAGATTATTGTCAGGATCGAAGGAGGTGGAGAATAGGCGTCGGACAACGTAGAAAAACGTTCTAAACCGTCATAATAATAATAAGTATAGGGTGGTCCAAATTTCGCACTTTTGAGGGTTAAAGGACTTCCAGGGTAGAGACACATAGGGAAAGGCGGGCAAAATGGGATAAGAGTGTGAAACGGGATACCGCAGTTTTAGCTACACTGCGCAAGAATAAAACCTCTCAATATCAGATATTCTATCCCCATGACTAGTTCAACTTTCTGCAATATGATTGGTGCCGGTCGGCTGAGCTTAAGTTGGTTTTTGTTCAACATGTGATGTTGTGCGCTGTTTATTGTAAAACTAGCTTGCGCATTTTGTGACAAATAACATTTTTTTAGACTTTTTAAAATTTTGTTTACATTGAACAATTAGTGGGTTTATGTATTCATAATTAAACGCGTTGCCCGTAAAATTAGGCTTTTACTATGTATGATTTTTGTTTAAATTTAACTGGTGGTTTGCCCCAAATTTTTTTTTTGGTACCATCATTGATAGTTGTATTTTATGTTGTATTTGCAAGAAATAGGCGCAAAATTCGTGTAGGATAGTCGACAGCGATGACTAGGTCGCTGTAATTCTTTATAAATTTTGTAAATACTAAATTTAATTATTATAAATGTATTTTTTATAACAACTTTTAATATTTTAAATAGTAGTATTTTAAACTTGGTTAGTATTTTAATGAATAAAATTTGTCTTACAAAAAACTACCATTCTGCTACATATAGGTATCCCATTTTACCCCATATGTGGAGCAAAATGGGGCAAAGTCAACTTTTTTTAAAAATGAAAGCATGATGGAGTTCTAAATTGCTTAAACTGAAAGCTAAAACATAAAGATAACATATCTAGCTAGCTAGCTATCTGGTGATCATTTAATAGGAGAAATAAGCCTATAAAATGAAGTATCCCATTTTGCCCCTCTTTTCCCCACAGTGGATTTTATGAATAGTTAAGAGGTGCAGCGAATAGGGGTTTTTCAAAAGTTTGCATTCTGAGAAGGAGCCAATAAGGTCAAAATTTTACTTTAGTGTTTTCTTTATAGAGCATCTAACTGTTGAACTGAATTGCATCTGTCAGTTTTAGTTTTCAAGAAATTACATAAAGTTTGATTTTTGTTATGGATAGAGGAAGTAATGTTTATTCAATTTCTGAAATCAGCGTAATTTTTTTGTTAAAATGTCGATATTTTATAATTTAAATAAAAGTGATAAAAATAAGTTAAGAAATTGGATTGTCTATAAAAAATATTACAAAACGCCAAAATTATTTTTTTTTTTAATATTTTATTTTTTTAAAAAATAATTTTAACTAAATATTATTTGTGGTTAACAAAGTATAAAAGGCAATCTCAAAGAGGTAAAGTCAACCACGAACACCGGTGTGTCGGAAAAAGGCATTTCCATCCTCAGAGTGACTTGAGTGACTACAGTAGTCAAACTGACTACAAGATAAGGGAGGTAAGTATGAATATACAGTATACTCCTCCGAAAATATAACGGGAGGGAACCATCAGCCCACTCTTGGTGGGTTGGTTCCCCCCCTAAATATTTTTTTCGACATTTTTTATTACATGGTATATCAATTTTGACCATTTTTGAGGCATCTATGCAAGATCAACTGCTGCGTTGAGGGGGAAGTGATATACATCGTTGGAAAATTTACCAAACATGTAAGACAGTAACATTTAAGAAAATTAAAAAGAATAGTTTTTTCCACACCTCTCATTTATTTAAATGCCTATAAAAGGTGCGCCACTGATGTAAGGGGGACGTGTCATACATCGTTAGAAAGTACTTTTCATCAACCTTAATAATTGTAACTAAGTTGTGTTTTGTCAAGTTAAAAGTTTGCAAATAATTGGGAAAATACTGTAATTACAGAAATAATTGTTCAACATTTTTATTTAATTTAAGGATATCTAAAAACACATTTATTTTTATTTCAAGGCGGCTATTTAAAAAACATATGTCTAGCTTAATAAGTATTTAACTGTATACAATGGGTATTTTACCAGAAATATTTTTTTAAATTTAAAGGAAGTTCACGAGGTAAAAAGTTTTTACAAAAAAGTTTCACGGGCAAGACGTCAGAGGTAAAAGTAGCTGCCTTTACCGTCCCCGAGCTACCTTTACCTCTGAGGTCTTGCCCGTGAAACTTTTTTATAAATATTTTTTTGAGAAAAAATAGTGTTAGGATAAAAAATACCACAAAAAAAATATTTTAAAAATATTTTAAAAATTTTTCTTTTTTTTTGTACGCTAATGGAACGTGCACCACTGCCGTCAGAGGGTACTTAGGTACATCGTTAAAAAGGAAATTGTATCCGCTTGAAAAATGGTTTCCAGAAGATTTTTGAAAAAGTTGACTGTTTTCGAGTTATTAGCAAAAAACTATCAAAAAGCACGTTTAAGGGGGGAACCACCCTCCTGCCAGGGTTGGGGGGAGGGGTGGTTCCCTTTCGTAAAATGTTCGGGCAAGTCTTATGTCTATCCATACCAAGTGTTTTGCTTCTATCATTAAACGCAGCATATCGCTTGAATCTCGGATGTAGGGTCTGAACTATAACAGTTTTTTAACAATTAAAAATTTTTAAAAATGGTATTTCTTTAACGGAGCATATTGCAACAATATGCGTTTCTTCGTAGGAGCTTTAATTGCTGAGATATTTACAAAATACAGTTTTCAAGGCTGATATATCATGGCTTTACTTGAAGTGTGCTAGCTAGGAAGGTATCAGATCCGTCATGGATCCATTTATTTATACAGGGTGTTCCAACTAAAAGGTAACAGACGTGTTTTTTGGTATTTTTTGTGTGAATTTGGAGAAACACTCGGACACGTCGATTTTGTTTGCGAGGGAGACACCTTTTGGCTATCTTGAAATTTTTGTAGCACTCACCATCTTCGAGGGGTATACTTTACCCCTATATTTTGAATAGGGAAAGTGGGTCTAGTGATACCTTGTTTTGAAGGACTCTTGAATGTCTTTACAACAGTGTAAAAATTTCAAAAATATATCTATTAGTGTTTGAGATAATTGCCTTCAAACTTTCAAATTTAACGGACTGATAAAATATAAATTTAATCAGAATTTTATATTTTTCGCATTTGATTTTTATTTTATCATTCCATGTAAAATTTGAAAATTTATAATCCCCTCGCAAACAAAATCGACGTGTCCGAGCGTTTCTCCAAATTCACACAAAAAATACCAAAAAACACGTCTGTTACCTTTTAGTTGGAACACCCTGTATATGATTTGTTGCCTTGATATCACAGTGTTTCTAATATAATTTTTCAGAGATTAATTATTAAAAGTAAAGTAATAAAATAGTTTTGTAATTTTATTTAAACTTACCGTAAATGGCAAGTTCATCATAAGGGTTGATGGCCACCAAAACGATACCGCAGTATGTGTAGATGTCTTTGTGTTGGCAAAATCTAACCTAAAAAATAATAATATTTATAACATTATTAATATTAACATTAATATAATATGATATTATAATGGTTACTTTGGGGGTTTACCAATAATGCTAAGGAGATACAAAGAACTACCAACCCGCATTTGCGATGCTAATATTTTAAGAGACGAAAAAATTGGAAATCGACTTTTAAAAGAATTCCTGGTAACAAAAGGCTTAAGACAGGGATGATGTATCTCTCCAACTCTTTAAAATATATATCCCAGTAGCTCTAAAAAACTGGAAACGTAAAGTGCACGGCATGGGAATACAACTTAACGACCAATTTACCATATGCACACTACAGTTTGCTGACGACCAAGTAATTGTGACTAATGATAAAGAAGACATGGAGTATATGATGAGAAAGTTAACAGAAGAATACCAAAAGTGGGGATTAACAGTTAACGTGGACAAGACACAGTACTTATGTATTGGAAACGAATCCAGTGAGTTAGTACTAGAAAATGGACAAACAATATCTCCATGCAATGAGTATGTATGCTTGGGTGTCACATTTGATAAGACAGGAACAGACTGTAGAGAATTGGAAAAAAGAATAGTCAAAGCAAAAAAGTTATTGGATGTCTTAACAGTATTTTAAGAAGTAAGAATGTAAAATTTAACATATATGAAACAATGGTCAAAAGCACGCTGTTGTATGGAATAGAGACTTGTCGCGTAACAAAAAAATACAAAACAAAAATGGAAAGTGTCGAATAACTAGAATCAGATCACATAAGAAATGAGATCATAAAAGAAAGAATGGGAATCGAGGGAAGCATAACGGACGACATCACTAAAAGGCAACTGATATGGTACGGCCATGTACAACGGCTAAACGACGAAAGATTACCAAAGCAGGTCCTAGAATGGCAACCAATAGGGCGCAGAAAAAAAAGGCGTCCTAAACTAGAATGGCAACAGTCAATCCAAAGATCAATAAGTCAAAAAAATCTGACAGAGGATGATTGTCAGGATCGAAGGAGGTGGAGAATAGACGTCGGACAACTTAAAACATCGAGTTTTTCAAAAACTTAATTTTTTTGTTAATAAAATTTAATTTGGATGTAAACTGTTTTTTCTTAAATAGATTTTTTACAATCCAACTGTCAAATTTTTTTTTTATAAAAAGGCAATTACCTAACTTCAAATTGAAATTTTTATACATAAACAAATTTTAGAACTTCTCTTGAAATTCAAGGGCTAGAAAAGTGTCCTCTGGCAGTACCTTATTCTAGAGTCCCTGTATGTTCACATATTTGGATATATTATGATCCAAATATGTCAACATACAGTTAATCCTCGTCCAAAACAGATAACTCAAAATGTTTCGAACACAAGGCCAACTTAAGCTGATCACGCACAAACTTGCATAAGCCGCAGAACGCGTAGCATAGGCCTTTCAACCAATCAGCGATCGAATAACCGCCCCCATATTGAATTTCCAGAAGAAAAGTTCGTAAGGTTGAACTTTTTACGGAGGTCTCTTATGCGTAGTCATATTTTGTTGTCAGTATTACGGAAGCCCGGTCGAGCATTCCCACTTCTCAGTTCCCATTCCATATGCCAGTGGTGTGCTGCTGACGTTCCTATAGGGCCAATCATGCTTAAATCCATTAACCCTATCTTTTAATTAATATTCCAAATAAAAACTCAATAGGAAAAGCTGAGTAGTTGTTGCCAACATCGGCCGGGTATCTACAGGGTGTCAAATAACCTAGGGGCCATATTCCGACAGGTAATAGAGGAGGCCATTTTTGATAAAAAAGTTCATAATTATATTATAATGCGTGGGTCAGGACTCTTTCTTTGTCGAGATACAGAGCATCAAAGTTGGCCATTTTCATAATAATTTTTGATAATAATTTAAACACAGTAAAAATATGAAATTTGGTAAAGTCATGTATTAGAACCAGAGCAATAATTTAAAATAAAAATAATTACTATACAAATTTTGCGGTCCTTTTTTTTAATAAAATACATTTTTTTTGGTATAAAATTTTTTGAATGCTATCTTAAACGCACTGTTTTGATATTTTTTGTTATTAAAAATAAGTATCTGGAAAGACAAAATAAGAAGAATAATAAAATATTATTGATATTTTTTAAAAGAATAAGTAAGAAAAAATTTAAATTTCTAAATTATTATTGTTTATACATTTTTAGAGGTTATTTTGACAGCCTGTATCTTCTTGATAAGTAATTTTATTTAAAAAAATGAATACCACATTTCACAAAACCCCTATTTCCCCCACTCTTCTAACTTTAAAAAACCTATATCCTAAAAACACCCTGTATATCGGTGCGTTGTTCAGTCGGCGGCATACATGCCCGGGCTACAGGTTGTTTCTGGCAATTGTTGCTCCGTGTGAACATACCTTTAAACTACCGATAGTGCCCAATTTAGATTACTCTAACATAGTGGAATTATCAGTCAGTCAGCATCATTTTAGAATCATTGCACATATTGATCAAATTATTAAATGGCTAATTGCCATTAATCACGTATTTGAACCAACCAAACCAATGAAAAAAACGAAATGCCAATGTCCTCGAAAATTTCAGATTGTTATTTATACTGACCCTTGCAATAATTCGAGAGAATTTACCTGTAAATTATGCAACACTGCAGGTTCGTGTAAATACGACAGGGAAGTGAGATCATTCTGCCCAATAAGAATAGTCGGATTTCTTAAAAATGGCAAATCTGTTTCGGACTTAATCTGCAAAGTTTTTTGTTCGCCGCCTTCATCGGTTTTAACCGCTAAAGTTTTTTGCGATGGATTGAAATCTTCTAATAACGTCGAACCTTGCCAAACGTTCTCGAGGTGAGGTATCCAGACTTTTGTTCCCTGAAAAATAAAGAAAATAATTTACGAACGGAACATAAAAAATCACAAGACTATAAAGTCAGAGATTACAAAACAGATATTTGATTTCACCACCAACCACAATAAAAAAAAAGTGGCTTCAACATGCGTTTGATATTACTATTGAAAAAGCTAAAATTTGAGTAAAATAGAAGGGCACTCGAAGGCAACCCGTATGGCAGCCTAACCAACTCTTTGATATTATTGCGGCCATGTCGAAATGGCGGAGCCTGTCAGTTCTTAATATTTTTGTTCTGTTTTTGAAAAAATAAATAAATTCCCGGACTTTCCTTGCTCTAATGGAAAAAGTAATGTCTTTTTAACAATTAGATTTTATGCGACATATTACAGGCGCGGATTTACGGAAGGGGAAAAAGGGGAATTTCCCCCCCAAATCTCAAGCTATATTTATTTTTGAAACACAGAATTCACGTCCTGGTAATTATTCAAAATAGTTTTATGCAATATTTATTATGATATTTCCCATCCCAGATGAAGTTCCTAGATCCGCCCCTGCATTTTATCTTAAATTTAATCAGGGCTATCAACACGGACGGGCCACGATCCTTCACTTTTTTGACGTCACACCGGGGGCTGATTTTTTTTTGATGGTTGCGTCACGACACAGCTGATTGTCTTTAAAATATTGAAGTTGGAATAACGGTTCGTGATTATTTGATTTTTTTTTAATAAAGCCGGTTTTGAGATTGTTTTTACTATATTCTTGCAGAAATTTTTTTTTAAATGTATAGTAATCCTTAATTTTTCCGAGCCGCTTCATTAGCTCACACTAAAATTAAATTTAAAACAGAAGCGAATGTGACAAACACAGATGACAACGTCAAATACATGTCAAATATATATAACAGTTGCCATGCGGTACATGGCGGGTAATTTGAATTCAAAATAAGAAATGCTAAATCTTGAAGATTTTAACCTTTTAATCATCTTGCATCCTTACAAAAATTTGGTGGAATATGAGGATGGTGTCTGAAAATATTTCACTGGAATTTCGCCGAAATCTGTAGTGCCATTTTGAAAATATCATAAAAAAAAGTCTGACCTTCCATAAGACCCAATGTATAAATCCGCCCCCGGAGAACAGCTGATTTTTTTAGGGTCGTGGCCTGTACTTTTTTGTTGGCCTTGATTTAATTTAAAAAGCTGACAAAATTTTGGATATGTCACTTTAACTTTGGTAAAAATGGTCAAATCCAAACGGAATGGATTTTCAATAATCCGTGACTAAAGCTTGTTTCGTGTACTATTTTGCAAGCTTGAAAACGGTCTCGTGCTGTATTTCTTAGAATTTGAAGAAACCTAAGCTAGCTTAATTGAGTGGAATAAGTAAGAAAGGAACAAAAAATGATTCTTTTAGATCTCCGTTTGACTATCTTGACCTACCAGGGCCACGGTGGAATCAATAAAACCTTGCCAATTTTTTGGAGTTGATCAAACAACGGTATTAAGTAAAAGAAAAATATCTCTATAACGGGTAGCATGAATTGATGTTTTGAAAGATTGTTAGAAAGCTCTTAAAAAATGGCTAAAAATAGCATTCTAACAATTTTTTTCTCAGGTGCCCCTTCACTGTAACAGTATGCATTTAGCAATATCAAAATATCTCCATGTGGCAATATTGGAAACTATAATACATCATTTGAAAGCTTTAAAAAAATGCTACAAACATTATTGGAACCATTTTTTCTTATCCAGGTTCACGTCATTAAGGAAGCAATTTTAAATCACGTAACGCAAGAATTCAGCATTTTTGACTCCCCCACCACTTCTTAATGCATTAAAAAAAAACAAGTTAAAATACATTGAGTGTAATCACAGATATGGGACCTCCCATGTCTCTGAGTGTAACACAAGGCTAAATGTCTCCTCCCCCCTTGAGCGTTACGTAATTTAAAAATAGTATGTTATAAAAAAACGGTATGTATTATATCTTTATTACAAGGGGCGATATTATGGAGGTTGTGATACATCAAATTTTACAACTCATGTTCTAACACTTTTTGCAGAGATGCCATCCATAAAGGATATATTTCCAGGGGGGGACCTGTCCACGGAATAAGTTGAGAAAACTTTTTTGTAGAAGTTTTTGAGAGCCTTGTAAGGATGTATCACAACATCCGTTTCGGTGATGATAGTTCTTAAAACATTTCTTTTGTACATACATTAATGACAACATCAGAGGTGGGGAAACCTGTTAAAAAAATGTTTCGAATAACGGTGGTTGTAGTATTTTTTAAAAGATTTTTTACGATATTATTATGCTGTCCAATATTGCCATCTGTAATGAAGATATTTTGATTTTTCTTAACATCTACATATTGTTTGTGAACTGATGACGTCATCAGAGGGGGACCAATTTGAGAAAAAAGTTGTCAATACATTATTGACCCCAATCTAGGGACGTCTCTGCGACGTACCTTGTGCGTCCCGGACGTACGAGCATAAAGTGACTTTAAATGTACTTTCATAGGATGAAGCTTGCTGTCTCTTTTACAAAAAATATCAAGAGAGTAAAATAAAATTAAAAAAATTTTGTAAGAAAATTCCGGAAAAATGCTACTGCTGAATATTTCATCTAATTTCTACTTTATGTTTTATGACAAGGTAATTTTTAAATCTTAAAACGTCTCTCAAATTTAAAAACCTAATCTTAATAATATATAATTACAATTGGATATAATTTTTTTTTATAATTGCATCGTAATAGGATTAAATTTGCGGTTACAAATATGTAACCACAGTCATATTCTCTTTCAAATAAAATATTAATTTATATAAAAAATGCCTACAAAAAAGGAAACTTTCCGTACTGCTAATTATTCGTATAATATATTACCTATGTTATTTATAAAAGCGTATAAAAAGCAGTGGCGGATCCAGGGGAGTGCCAGAGGGGCCCGGGCACCCCCCCCCGTTTACTGAAATTAAACTTTTTAAAATTTTTTTGAGAAAAGTTACTTAGTATTCCAAAAATTTTCGCCTGCGGCGAATTTTCTATGCTTGTCAATTTATATTTTGGACCTAAGACTTAATAAAAGCAACATGGAAAAAATATATTCTGGTTTTTTAATCCTCTTTGGCCTCTCCCCCCTCGAAATTCTGGATTCGCCACTGATAAAAAGTGTATAGAGATAATATTTAATAACAACAAAATAAAAAAAATGAAAAATAGAACATTTAAATAAATAAGTAGTAATAATAAAACATTTTTATAAATAATAAGCCTCATCTAGACCAACACTGAAGCCGCGTTTCCCAAGCGCGGATCTGGGCCAAAATCTAGGGGGAGTAATGGTTGATGGAAACATTTTTTTTCTAAAAGGGGTAACTATATGCGATTAGCCCGATATATTTATTAACTTCTCACATAGCACACTCACGTGTTTAAAGCGTAAAAAACGCGGGAGAAAAAAAAACGTTGATTTTAAAAACTGCTAGAAAAAAATGTTTATTTCATATATGAAAATAAGTTTAATAGGTCATTCATTAACGTTATAAAAAATAACGTTGTTGAAAACGGCGGTGTGATAACGCCATTATCAAATCAAAACAGCAATGTTTTTACGATATTTTCAAGTGAATTCTAAGTAGATTTTTATTAATGTCAAAATCACATTTTTTCTACACTAATTTTAAAACGCGACTTGCATGGCTTTTCTAGTAAATATTTTTGATAATTTACTAGAAGCAGCGCCACCTATTGCCGACATTTTTCACTTCTACGAAATCTATCCGGGAGTGCTTCGGCCTCCAAACTCCAAAAACCAGTTAATGAACATCCCTGATAATTCACGATCACGACGCATCAGTTATTAACCTGATAAAGACACATTAATATTGTGTAAAAGTGTTTACTGTTGAAAAATCTTGTTTAGCTTTAAAAGAAAACATAATGTATGTATAGAGATTTTGTCTTTTCTTGAGCACCATCTTTGTTTCAAGTGTGTAGTCTTACACTAGTAAACTTTTAGAACTTCCTTTCGCGTTACTTTTAAGTTAAAAAAAGTTATTAAAAAAAACGTGACAAAAAAAAGAGGTAGAAAGATTACTTTTAACAGGCTTTCGCGTCTTTTTTTGATTAAAAAACATATAGAGAAAAAAAGTCACAAAATAATAAGCAAAAAATTAGTAGGTTTGAGAAGTCTTATTCAAGTGGCCATTTAGAAAATGTTGTGGAGGACTTTTCAAGTGTGAATGTGGCACATGAAAAAATCCGAGGGTAAAAAAGACGTTATATACTCAGCACCAGATAGTTCAGCAAAAATTACATTTTTATAGCTTGATTCCTCCTTGTTTTTAAGTAATCTTTAAGCATGTAGATTTAACAAGACAAATATTACATTGATATCTAGTAAAAAAAAACTTTATTATTTTTGTTCACGTTAATTTATCGTTGATGTGATTTTTATGCTATGTGAGTTAAGGTCCAAATATTTTTTCTTCTAGGGGAGGTAGTTACCACGTTACCCCCTTAAATCTGCGCATGGCGTTTCCTCCTTGTATTACGACGCTAATCCTTTGGGTAATAAAGCTATGTATTTTTTTATGTTAATGTTATTTGATAAGTCCGTAACGAGATTTTTAGCTTTATTACCCCAAAGACCAAATGATGTTACACTAAAAGAAACAAAAACGAAATGACTTTCCAAGTCTATTTATTTATGTAAAATCTAGCTACCGTTTGGTGAAATTTTCGTAGGATAACTTGCTGGTTTTTGAATGTTTCATAAGCGAATCTTGGCCTCCCCCAGATACCGTGAGGCAGACCATAGAGGTGTGGGATTCGGATTATTGCCTTCTCGCATAGGGACCATTTCCTTTCGTTTTAAATGCGTCATGATTTCTCCATTGGAGAGTGGTGGCATTAAAACACCACGCTTGCCGGGCGTGTTGGTGAGTTTTTATTCAGCCGCCCATACTGAGACAGACGCTGTTTGTAGTCAGACGCTGCTGTGTTTAATCTTTTATAATGCCCCTAAAAGAAGGCTTGCCACCTACGCTACGTCCGCCGTACCGAGGTCCTTCCTCTCCGCCTTTCATACCGGTCGGTGTGGTCTTCTCCCGTATCCGTGGGAAAGGGACCCTACACACAGTGCATACATCCTTGTATACGCTGTGCCCTAGACAGGTACTAACCCTCCGGGTCAGAGTAAGGTCACTCATCGTCAAGCAAGGCTTGCCTTTACGATGAGTGTCCTTAGGTCAGAGAGTACCTGGAATCTACGAAAGGCAGAGGTCGATTTATTTCCCCTGATAGACATTTTGTGAGGTCTAGAAGTCAAGGGGTCTACCCGTACCTTGAAAGGATAACTTGCTACTAGGAATTAATTGGCATTTAATAAATATTAATATTTAGTTATTATTCTAAGGAATATTTAAACTTTAAATAAAGATAAAATTGAAATAAGTGTTGTTAAAGCTTTAACTTTACGAATAAACCTTTGCTGTTTTTGGCTGAGAATCAGTTTTTCCAGATGATGTCTTATTTTTAATCGTCCGAAACCAAGGTATTTACTGGCCGCAAGTGCTTAAAATAAAGTTATGCTTTATTCGATTAGAGGCCTTTTTGCACTTTTCGTGTTAATGCAAAGTTCACTCTAGTCGTTGAAAGCCCTTATCTTTGGAAACACAAAACACTTAAAATTACAGCTTTCGTCAAAAATCTAAAAACTCGGTTCACAAAGACAAAGTTATGAGTTTTCCAAAATGGTTCTTTATTCATTTTTAAGGCACTATCTTGTATTTGACATAAGTTTAACAGATGTCCAATAAGTCGAGTTATGTTACTAAAAGGAAGAGTTTCAGCTTCTGACGTGAAATTTGCATTTACACGCAAAAATAACGGAGGTCACCAAGTGACTAGGTAGTAACATATGATATAATGTAGTTTTTAAAACTTTTGAAGAAAGCTGTAATTTTAAGAAAAAAATTGCTCAGTAGTTTTTTGTACAGCTTTAAATTATGTTTTCACCGATGTGCATTTTAGGTTCTTAAAGAATGCCCTAAGGTATAAAAAATAGTCGGGAAAACGTTGGTGCAAAATCGTAGGTCGGCCATATTTAAACCGTCATATTTGACAGAATATAAACTTCAAAAAATTAAAAATTTGCTTACATTGTTAAGAATGGAAGAGCTTTTAATTTTTAAAGCATTTTTTCCAGTGGCATGTCATATAGGGGGCCGGGGGGGGAGAACGTCCCTGCCCCTCTGCGCTTGGCGCCCCTGGCGTCCTTTGAGAAAAAAATTGAAAAACTAAATTTAACGCAAAAACAAATGGTGCCCCCCCGCCCTTTTATCCACGACACGCTACTGGTTTTTCATGAAAAAGTTAAATTTGGTCTCTCAAGCCTCGAACTCGAAACTCGAAAACTTTTGACTTATGGTCTGGACCCTGCTTTACATAATATAATAAAATCAGACAATGTTTAGTGTGTTTCATCTACAAATTTTAATAACAAATGCTTAGTGTTTATTCAATAAGAGAAACAATAGTAATTAGTGTGTTTCATCTTACATATAATAAAATCAGACAATAATTAGCGTGATCCATCTTACAAGTTTTAAAACAAATAGTTTTTATTCAATAACTTCTTCTAAATAAAGGAAAATCGTCTGAAACACACCAGCAACCGTACGAAACATCTAAAATTGATGTTTTGGATGGTTACATTTTGTTTCGGACAATTAAGATTCTTAACATTTTAGATGAACTTTGCCAATTGTAACTTAAGGATTTAATTAAGGTTTGGTTAATTTGTTTGCCTAGCCCTTTTGCCAGAATAATGATTTTTTATTTATTTCGCACACTGTTAGCTCCCGCTAGATTTCGCGGTTGTTTGTAAATTTTAAAAACCACACAATTGGATGACGGACAGAGTACATTTTGGACATGCGCACCGAGAATCAGTGAGATCCTTTCTACCGCCTCGAGAAAATCGCGTGTTAATTTCTTTATCCAACTATTTCAAATTTCTACACTTAAAAGTGCTCGATTTTGGTGCACTGAAGCATAGAACTAGAAACTTCAGCCCTTCAGCTACGTGGTGCCATCATTAGATCAAGACAGGGGCCCCTTGGAACGTGGAGAAATTGGCTGCAAACTGGTGAGTGCTTTGTTTCTGATTTTCGTTGTGTGGTACCAACAATTAACCTATGGACCTTAATTATTTCGTGATTTCCTATCAATATATTTATGTTTGTTCGCGTTTTCATTAATTAAAATATATACAGTCCATTGCAGTTATCGTTTTTCTAACTGCGGGCAAACATAAGTGGTCCTTCGAACCAGATTATTTAAAATTTACTCCATACGATGGTATTAAGAAGTCGGCCATTTTCACGCCGAGATCATACGGCCTTGAATTTTGCCAATCGTATTGAACTGAGAGAGAGTGTCGCTCGACCTTCGGTTGTCCGGCGCAATTCACCTGTTTTCGGTCCGCTGCTATGGTAACGTAGGGTCTACCGCGTGGTCATTCAGTAAACAAATCGAGAAGCAATCAAAACAAACAAGCACGAGTTTTATGATTAGGTGTGTTCCATATCATTTCGATATTTAAAACAATTTTCATCAATTGCGATAAATTAGTGCATATTTTCGACAATTCGTCATTTTTCTATTTCAGAAGCATTAATTTAGCGTTAATTGTATATTTACCGACATTTTTGTGATTAGATGTGTTCCATATCATTTCGATATTTAAAACAATTTTCATCAATTGCGACAAATTAGTGCATATTTTCGACAATTCGTCATTTTTCTATTTCAGAAGCATTAATTTAGCGTTAATTGTGTATTTACCGACAATTTCGTCATTTCAAAGGTAAAAATCATGTCTATCAAAAAAGCCGTGCAAAAACGCAAGGGTTTTTATCTGCGATCACCGAGTGTTATGTGTTTTCACAGACCGCGGCAACGGACTTAAAAGCGAGAAACGAGTTTCAAGTGAGGTATTCCGACTTGGATGAAACTTTCGATAAATGCATGTTGGCACATAATGATGTCATTATGTTGATAGACGACTCGGACGACGAGGATTTTAAAACGCAAGGTGCGATCCTTTCAGAAGCTCGTAAATATTTTTATGCGTGTAAGGGGGTTTACTCTAAAATATTTCCGGTTGAGGCCCCATCCTTTTCGGGATCATATGTTCGACAAAACGAAACTCCAAAACTCAAAGAGTTAGGTATTCCCATATTTCGAGGTGATAAAAAATTATGGCCAAGCTTTTTCGATCTTTTTAATAACATTATAGATCAAAATCAAAGTCTAAGTAACGTGCGAAAACTTCAATATTTATTTTCATATCTCGAGGATGAGCCTTTAACATTGATATCAGGGATTAGCTTATCTGATCAAAATTATAAAATTGCTTACGACAAATTAGTCAATAGATATCAAAACAAGCGAGACCTCGCAAATGATGCTTTAAGCACAATTATGAACTCTACCTTAAAAAACGAGTCAGCTAAAGAATTGCATAATTTAATTGACACCTTTTCAGAATCCCTAGAAGTTTTAAAATCACTTAGCTTTGACGTTGACAGTTAAGACTTTATTATTTTTTTCATTTTGTTAGAAAAATTGGATATTCCGACGCGTTCAAATTTCGAAATGAGTCACGCCAATACTAATACCGAAATTCCCACTTTTCAGTCACTTTTTCAATTTCCAGAAAAAAGATGTAAAGTTTTGGAATCACTTCCTCAATCAACAGCACCCAAAAAGGTGCCTACCTATCAAAAATCAAATTCTATGCAAAATCAGTTTGGGCAAAAGCCTACCTATCAAAATTCCAATTCTATGCAAAATCAGTTTGGGCAAAAGCCTACCTATAAATCATCCAATTCGCCTTTTATAGGACTGGCTGGCACCTCAACTAATTCAAGTACGGGAATAAAATGTCTCCGGTGTAATCAAGGTCACGTGCTTTCGAAATGTCAAACATTTCTTGACCTCTCACCTATCGATCGCCTATCTTTCGTCAAGCAGAAAAAATTATGTCTAGCGTGTTTTCATCCCTCGCATGGGGTAGATACGTGCAAATCAAAATATTCATGCAGGACTTGCAATAGTAAAAGGCACCACACTTTAACTCATATCTTAGAAACTAATCAAGAGTCTGGAAGCCAAGATACTAGTCCTGTCATTCACACACCACCTGTCAATAACCTTCATGTATCATTAAATACCTCAGGACCTTCAGGTACTTTTCTTTTATGCACCGCCATAATAGATGTTATGGACGGTTGCGGAAATTTTCAACCTGTAAGGGCACTGCTTGATTCTGGATCACAGACAGGATTCATCAGTGAAAAGTGTATTCAGCGTCTTAATCTTCCTAGGCGAAGTTACACCACTGAAATATTCGGATTAAATCAAATGTCTTCTCTTACTTCAAAAGGGCTCGTTCAATGTCACATTAAGCCACAAGGACAGGTCACTCCTTTACTTAATTTCGAAGCAATTGTCGTTCCACAATTATGTTCCAATATGCCTACATTCACTTTGAACGATAATCAGTGGAAACACTTAGAAAACCTTAAACTTGCAGACCCATCTTATTTCAAATTTAGACCTGTGGACCTAGTTATTGGTTGCGAGCTATTCGCACAGATATTCAAGGAGGGCAGGGTTCTTGGACAAATAGGGCAACCTTCAGCCCTTGAAACCATCTTTGGCTGGTTCGTCATGGCAAAAGTGGACGAAGTAGGTAGTCTTCCGGAACGAACCAGTTGTTTTTTAACGAGTCATTCACCTCCGTTAGAGGTCATTATCCCTAGGTTTTGGGAAATCGAACATTTGCCTAAAAACAAATCTTATCAAAGGAAGAAAAACAAGCGGAATCAATTTTTACTGCGAGTATCGTACGGCAACCGAGCGGTAGATTCATGGTAGATCTTCCGTTTAAAGATAAAATAAACCCTGACCTAGGAAATACTTATCCGCAAGCTTATCGTAGATTTTTACTTCTAGAAAATAGATTAATCAAAAATCCTGATCTGTACACTGCCTAATCAAGTTTCATGCAAGACTATATCGATTCTAATCATATGAGTTTAGTTTTATCTAGTCAACCAAAAGTCGACGTATCATGTTTTTTAGCACATCATTGCGTACTAAAGCCGGAAAGCTTAAGTACAAAATTAAGGGTTGTCTGGGATTGTTCGGCAGTCACCCCAAAGAATATTAGTCTCAATGACACGTTGTTATCTGGACCGAAACTTCAAAAGGATATTGCTTCTTTACTCCTTACGTTTCGTCTTAATCCTATTGCCTACATTGCTGATATCAAACAGATGTTCCGTCAAGTCCTTATCAATCCTTATCACCGTCCTTATCAAAGGATATTGTGGAGGTTTTCTCCACAGGACCCACTTTCAGTGTGGGAACTTTCTACTGTCACTTTTGGCATGACATGCTCACCTTTTCTAGCCATGCGTACATTAAATGAGCTGGCAGAGAGAGAAAAGGAACGTTTTCCTATGGCTAGTACTGTTCTAAAAACGTCAATCTATATCGACGATATCTTGGGAACTAGCCCTTCGCTTTCTGAAGCTCTTTCCCTTCAAACGGAACTCAGTGATTTGTTGAAGTCGGGAGGATTTGAACTTAAAAAATGGGCAAGCAATTGTCCTGAGTTATTGGCAACATTGCCAGAATCCGATCGTCAACTGCCTCTCTCTTGTGACAAGGAGGAACCCCACTTTATCAAAGTTTTAGGACTTCAATGGCATCCAAAAAACGACATTTTTTCTTATCAATGCCGAATGAAGGACAAACCCCCAACCAAACGTTCTATTTTATCTATCATAGGAACAATCTTCGATCTCTTAGGTTTTCTTTGTCCCTTGTTGCTACAAGCAAATCTTATTTTGCAACAGTTGTGGATATCGAAAATAGGCTGGGACGAAGAACCAGATTCTTCTATCATCGACTCTTGGAACAAACTTCGTTTTGAATTCCCGCTTCTTTCCAATTTTCAATTACCCCGACAAATCAAACTGTCAAAAATCAATACCTGTCAAATCATCGGCTTCTGTGACGCTTCAATTCGAGGCTACGCAGGCGTCGTATATTTTCGTGTAGAAGAGGAAAACAATATATATGTTTCTCTCATATCTGCAAAATCTAGGGTCGCGCCTATAAAGTCACAAACTTTGGCTAGGCTAGAACTCCTAGGCGCATTTCTTTTAAGCGAATTAATTGACTTCGTTTTATCTAGCTATGAAGGAAAAATAACTTTTACAAATATCGGTACTTTCTGCGATTCGCAAGTCGTATTGCATTGGCTTTCATCCCCTCCTAATCGCTGGCAAACCTTTGTTGGAAATCGAGTCAGTAAAATCCAAGAAATCATTCCCTCAAACTCATGGCGCTACATTCCTTCTGCTTTAAATGCAGCCGATATTGCGTCACGAGGGGCCACCCCTTCACAGCTCATGTCACATGACATATGGTGGAACGCACCGTCGTTTTTGTGGTCTCCCGAAAACGAATGGCCCGATTTTCATAAATCAAAAATGCCGATTGATTTCGGAGATATTAATCTGGAGGAAAAGCCAAAGGTCTGTTGCAATGCGATAATTGACGTTAACTTCTTAGATCAGCTTCTTATCAAATATTCATCTATATCAAAAATTCAACGTATCATTTGTTATGTCCTTCGAATAGTTCACCTTTTTCAAAACCATTCCTATCAAAAACCCACTAAGCCACCGGACCAAAAAATTATTTTTGAAAATATTGTTTTTCCTACCACCAGTGAGATGCAAAGTGAGTTACACCTTCTTATCAAACGCGTTCAAGGTTCTTGTTTTTCTGAGCTTTTTTCCGCGTTATCTAAGGATAAACCAATACCGAAACCTTTTCGAAAACTTTCACCTTTTCTTGATGAAAATAATATCATTAGAGTCGGTGGCAGATTACAAAAATCTGACCTTTTGTCTTACTTTCGAGTAACCATCGTTTAACTACTCTTCTTATCGAGTCCGCTCATCGACAATACCTTCATCCTGGGTTTAAAACATTACATAATCTGCTTTTACAGCAATTTTGGATATTATCTGCCAGACGGGCAATTCAAAGAACCATATCCAAGTGTTTGCAATCTTTTAGAATCAACCCTAAACCCTATAGACCGCCCATAATGAGTTCACTTCTCGCTCATCGAATCAATCAACTTAAACCTTTTTCGAGTGTAGCTATCGACTTTTGTGGACCTTTCTTTGTGATTCCTCATCGTTACCGTGGTTGTAAAGCTTTTAAATCGTATGTCTGTGTGTTTGTCTGTACGGCCACACATTGCGTGCATTTGGAATTCACCATGGAACTGTCCACCGAAGGGTTTGTAGGTGCATTCCATCGATTCATTTCCAGACGTGGAAGCGTGACGCAATGCTGGTCAGATCAAGGCAGTAATTTTATAGGGTTTCGTAACCAATTACTTGATTACGCAAGAAGACCAGACTTTCTATTCGTTGGCATCTGGGACCTCCTCTCAGTCCACATTTCAATGGCCTGGCAGAAGCTGGCGTCAAAAGTTTTAAAACTCACTTTGTTCGAGTTGTCGGCGAACAGAAGTTGTCCATCATGGAAATGTCCACCCTTACATGTCGCATAGAAGCTGTACTTAATAGTCGCCCTTTATCTCCTGCCTCTTCAGACCCACACAATCTTCAACCTCTTACCCCTGGGCATTTTTTGACCCTTGAACCCCTTAATTCAGAAATTCCGGAGTCAGATTTGTCCGAGGTTCCCCTAAATCGGCTCTCGAGATGGCAACTAATCCAACAACTACATAATGATTTTTGGAAAAGGTATTCTGTCGAGTATTTGCATACGCTACAACAGCGACACAAGTTGGGTGATTCGTCCCCAAATATCAAATTAAATGATTTGGTTATCATAACGAGTGATCACATTCAGTCACCTTTGAAATGGCCAGTCGGTCGTGTCATCGAACTGCATCCCGGCGGAGACGGTCAGGTGCGTGTTGCGACGGTACAAACGGCTACCGGTGTTTACAAGCGGCCAGTTGTAAAACTGTGCCTCTTGCCGAATTAAAAGTAATTTTAATTTTTTCTACCTATTGAAGTCAATTATTACAATAGGTTATTCTTTATTATTTTTTTTAATTTTGTTTGTTTGTTTTGACTTTTTCGGGTTTTCGTTATCTCTAAATAAACTTACGCTACTTATCTGTTTTTCATTCATTTATATTTATCGGTCGATCATTTTTCTTATATCTATATCTGTCCGGCTGATATTCTAAAATTGTGTGTTTTGGAGGGCAGTTATGTTAGCTCCCGCTAAATTTCGCGGTTGTTTGTAAATTTTAAAAACCACACAATTGGATGACGGACAGAGTACATTTTGGACATGCGCACCGAGAATCAGTGAGATCCTTTCTACCGCCTCGAGAAAATGGCGTGTTAATTTCTTTCTCCAACTATTTCAAATTTCTACACTTAAAAGTGCTCGATTTTGGTGTACTAAAGCATAGAACTAGAAACTTCAGCCCTTCAGCTACGTGGTGCCATCATTAGATCAAGACAGGGGCCCCTTGGAACGTGGAGAAATTGGCTGCAAACTGGTGAGTGCTTTGTTTCTGATTTCCGTTGTGTGGTACCAACAATTAACCTATGGACCTTAATTATTTCGTGATTTCCTATCAATATATTTATGTTTGTTCGCGTTTTCATTAATTAAAATTTATACAGTCCATTGCAGTTATCCTTTTTCTAACTGCGGGCAAACACACACTGTTAAAGAAATTACACGTTTCGGACATTATACACCCCCTGGCTCCCCAATAAATCCGCCCACGTGAATACTATACATCAGTGGCGTATATAAGGGAAAGGCCGATGGGGCCCGGCCCCCCTCCAAGCTAAGGTTTTTTTAGATGTTTTTCACATATGTCATAAATACAAACATCACATAGCATAAAATACGGACTCATGGGGTCTCGCCCGCCCCGAAACTGTTCGGCCCCCCCTAAACGTTTTTCTATATACGCTACTGCTATACATTTTTTATTCTAATATACTATGCATGTTCTAAGTATGTAAAATTGCTATGTGGCTCCTTATTGTATAGTGAAAAAAAGACCGTGATCTGATAAATGTAAGATTATCTACCACTTACATTATTTTTTCTTTTACCAGAGATCGTTACAACATGCTGTGAGAACCCAGAACCAAGGTGAAAGGTACAACCTTTTGTCCAAAATGGGAAAGAATAATGAGAGTAGTTGTTGTATATTTTAGTATTATGAATGCTATAGACGTAAGTACTAATATCACGTACAATTTGGCGAACATACAAGAATATAATATACTTTATTAGGGGAACCCGGCGAATAACGGGCATCTTAAGGAAGAATAATTTTTTAACACTAAACTTACTGTAAAAATTTAAAAATTAATTTCAAATTGTTTATTAACATGTTATGTATTATGTAAAATAAAAAAAACCCAATTGTATGTTTTTTTTCTAAATATATATAATTAAAACAGTATATTTTGCCAGGTGCGTGGGGCATAATGGGCAGTGCCGTTAGTTGTAACATTTATTAATAAAAGTCTTATTTATTGATTGATTTATTTATGAATATGGCATAATAAGTTAAACAAAATAAAAAAAAATAAACGAAAAATATCATATTAAGCAATTAAGCATCTTAGAAAATTGTTATAAAAAACGCAATATTCATCATCTCTATCTTCGGCACAATAGCAATGGGACTATATGCTCTTCCCTCAATAGTTCTGAACCATATCTTAAATAAAAAATAAAGTCCTAGTTCCTGGGGCATACTGCGCATGTGCCCATCATGCAAATTTTTTACGTTTTACGCTTTGGTAAAGCCCCCCAAATTCTCTACAATCCGAGCGCAACTCTAGCTGCCTAGGTTCATTGGTTGCGGAGACACGTGTGGTCTAAGATGTGAAATTTTTTACAAAAACTGAAATTTTATCGGTAGGGTCATTTAGGGTCCTAAAGAAAAGTAATAGGAAAGGAATTTATAGAGAATACTATTGGCTTTAAAACGGTACTAAAATTGAGCCACTAGGAATTATAATTTGGGCAAAAATGAAAAAAATAGTAAACTATCGATGTTCCAGAATACACAAGAAACATTGTATTAAATAATTATGAAATCCTTAGTATAGCGTCTTTCTTCTACTTTTTGATAAAAATTTTATAACACACCTGTCTTAGCCAATTACTAATTATTGATGGGAACGAATACTGCGTGACCTGTTAACAGACACAAAAATGCTAAAAAGATAGAATATCAAAATATTTTTTTCATTCTGAACGGTTTACGCTAGAGTAATCAAAGCTTACACTCGCAATGACCTTTAGGTATTGAATTTTCAGGTGTTAAAAAAAATTACATATATGGTCGCTAGGAGGCGTATGGTTGCAAAATGTGTTTTTAGATAATCCCTTATATCTTCAAGACTATTACTACTGTACAGTCTAGAAGATAGGTATAAGGGATAATCTAAAAAGACATTTTGCCTCCATACTTTCCCTAGGGACCATAAATGTAATTTTTTTTGATAACTGATGAATCAGTACTGAAAAGTTTCATTGCTCTGACTTAAACCGTTAAGAATTAAAATAATTGAAATTGTTGGGATTAGTAGTCGAACAAAACGGGTGTTATAAAACCTTCATCAAAAAGCCACGAAGGCTAAACTTTGACGCTATGGCTACTGACCAATATGTGTATATATTTTATATTTTTTAAAATATTTTTATACACGAAACAAATAGACAGAAACATAAATTTAAACCATAAACAACAAGACAAAAAATCCGAAACTTAGAGGCACCATTTTCAAACTAGATTGAAGCCAATTCAATTCTCTACAAGTTTCTTTCTTACGAATTTTTTTTAGGAGAGTTAGTTTTGTCGGTACGTGGCATGAAAAATGACCAAACCAATAAAATTTCACTTATTTAAAAAAAAAATTAATCATCTTTAACTAGACGTTTCTGCTCAACAAATAGACCTAAACAGCTGTGGTTACCCTTAAATTGTAGAAAATGTATCTAGCGTGAAAAAACTATGGTCAGTACGAGAAAAATGCTTCTTTTAGATTATGAGACTGGTGGGGTAGGTATTAAAAAATTTGACAAATTCTTATTATGAGATATATCTTTCTGTTCTGTCTGTCTGTTTATCTGTCTCTATCGCAAAATCTCCAAAAACTATTAAACTTTTTCCCAAAGACACTTTTTAAAAAGCAGAATATTTAAAAAATATATTTCTACTAAAAGCTTAGGTAAACTAAAACAAAAATCAGAAATCAGTTTTAAGCATGGAATAAAATAATTATGTTTATAAATAAATACTTTCTGTTCATTTAATGGATTATTTCAAATTAGAAAATTTTATCTTTTATCACACGTTCTAAAAATATAAAACATTACTTTAAAACAGTTTTAAAATAACTAGCATTCAATTTAATATTTATTAAAAGTACATAATATAAAAATTAAAATACAATTCTTATAAAGAGAAAAAAAAATACTTTCAATTTTTAAATAAAAATACGTTACATTTGCTTAAATAGGTATAATTTATTTATTTAAGGGCTTACCTTTGAACTAAAGTAAACATTTTTCACTTTATTAACAATATTTTTTATTTAAATCGTTTATATTTGAATTTATTACTAAATATTGCTCTATAAATAAAATAAAATAATAAAATAAATTTTAAGAGTAATAATATTTAAAACTAAAGCCTATCTAGGAAAATTTAAATTATATTTTAGGATTTTTTTTCATTCCGAATCAGGTTATAGTTGCGTCCATGTTTGATAATCCACCTAATTAAAATTTTTAGTGATATTTGAAAAATAATCTAGCGTGTTCAAAAGTTTACTAGCTACCTAGTATAACGACCTATTCAACTTACTAAACATGCAATTTAAGTACCTAGTATAAAGTGAACCGGTTTTAAAAATTCGTTTTCAAAGGCCTTTTACCTATCGTCCGAGCAGACAAAGCATAATAATTGTTTAAAATATCAACAACTTTAAAAAAAATTAGACTGTGTACATAGATTTATGTATCGTTAAGTGTAGAAGAAAGCCTTTTATTTAGTGCGGCAAATATTGCCTTGCCTTTTATCTATTTAGCCTTCTTCGATCCATCTTTGGACCTCAATATCTTCCACTCTTCTCTGTCTGTCGCCGTGTTCATCCATCTAGTCCCCGCATGTTTCTTCAAATCTTCCGCGCATCTCATTTGGGGTCTTCCCCTACTTTTCTGATATTATGACCGGCAAATTTCCATTTTAATTTTGCTACCTTATCTCTGACATCCCTTAATTTTGTTTTATTTCTTATCCATTCATTCCTTTTTCTATCTGATAGCTTTACATGTAATATTTGTGTTTCCATTGATCTTTGGGCTTTTCTTACGTTATCCATGTTTTTATTTTGTAAGTGTTCAGGTCTGGGATCCATATGTGACCACAGGAAGAATACATTGGTTATATACACTTTCGTTTTAAGGTACTGAGGACATTTTTTATATTTTAATATGTAGCTTAATTTACCAAAAGCTGCCCAGGCCAATGTTACCCGTCTCTTGATTTCAGCCGTTAGGTTTTCTTTTTTTTACAAGCTTTTATTTAGCTTCAGATGTTCTGTCTAACTATCAAATCTTGTCAAGCGTATTTGACACACTTCCCATTATCCGATTTGGATGAAATTTGGTACACACATAGTGGTCCCATGACAATACAACATTAAGAAAAAAATATCCTAACACCCCTACCCCCACCCCCTTTCATAGTAAAATGAGTTTTTGACACACTTCCCATTATCCTATTTGGATGAAATTTGGTATTCACATAGTGGTCCGATGACAATACAACATTTAGAAAAATATATCCTCCCACCCCTACCCCCACCCCCTTCCATAGAAAATGCGTTTTTGACACCCTTCCCATTATCCAATTTGGATGAAATTTGGTATACATATAGTAGTCCGATGACAATACAGCATTGAAAACAAAAATCCTACCAGTCCTACCCCCACCCCCATCTATAGAAAAATGCGTTTTTGACACACTTCCCATTATCCGATATGGATGAAATTTGGTATACATATAGTGGTCCGATGATAATACAACACTAATGAAAAAATGTCCTCCCACCCTACCCCCCACCCTCTTCCATAAAAAATGCGTTTTTGACACACTTCAAATGACTTTTATAAAATTTGGTATAAAGCTCCGATGGCAATACAGCCCAAACAAAAAATATATTTCTACCTCTACCCCCACCCTCTCCTTCCCCCAATAGAAAAATGAGTTTCCAAACAACTCACGATCAGCGATTTCATTATAATCTAGAATAAACTCTTCTGTTCTGTTATTAAACAAATATTTTCATTTAATAGAGTAGATAGCTGAGACTAAAAAGTATAAAATAAATTGGTAAAAAAATTGTTTTAAGTCACAAGCTTTTATAAAATGCACTAAAAATTAAAAAATATTTTTTTAACATTCTAATATTATCATAATAATAAAAGCGATGGCCGCAAATCAAAGCATAAGTTAATCTAAATTTGTTAACCAAACACTTAAAGAATATTCAACATTGCAGGTCATCAAAGATATGTTTGATGTGCCGCAATGTTATGCCATTGCTATACCTATGTCAGAGAAATTCTGGGGTATCTTGGGTCGGGTTGGGTGGGTTTGGTACCTCTGCATTTTTCTGCTAGATTGATTCTTGCAAATAGTGATATTTAATTGATACGGATATCTTATCGTGCTAACATCGTCAAAATTTCCATCAGTCGGCCATCGCTTTTATTATTATAATATTAGAATGTTAAAAAATTATTTTTTAATTTTTAGTGCATTTTATAAATGCTTGTGACTTAAAAAAAAATTTTGCCAATTTATTTTAGCTTAATAATTTATCCCAGATATATGTCCTCTACTTGTTCTATTTTTTCCTAGTTTATTCGAATCGTGATATCTTCATTTGTGTTTGTCATGATTTTATTTTTAGTGTAGTTCATACTTAAGCCTATATTTTTAGCCGCTGTATCCAGTTCTTTCAGCATTTTTACAAGTTCTTCTTTCTTATCTGTTATTAAGGCGATATCGTCAGCGATCTTAGGTGGTTCAAGATGTAACAGTCCTAAATATCTTTACTAACTATACAAAAAATTAAGATAATAATTTTTGGAGACAGTACGATATAACATACGCTGAAAATAACTTGAGGCCCTAAAATTTCGAATTTCTTTAAAAAATACTCTGCCAATCTATGGGCACCTAAGCTCACACTAGGTACTATAGTTATAGTGTGAGCTAATATAATCAAAAACTGAAATATAATTTATTCAACTCCAGACTCAATTACCTTTCGTTTGATACCACACAAGCCATGTTTTGACTTAAACTCAAATTTTTTTAATCTACCCCCCACCCTTTTGAAAAAAACTAAAATGTATTTTGTTTAACTCCAGACTCAATTACCTTTCGTTTGATATCACACACGCCATATTTTCACTTAAACTCTAATTTTTGACATCTACCCCCACCCTTTTTTTAAAAATAAACTAAAATTATTTTTTTTTAACTCCAGACTTAATTACCTTTCGTTTGATATCACACACGCCATATTTTCACATAAACTCTAATTTTTGGAATCTACCCCCACCCTTTTATTTGGCTTGCGTTCGGTGGATTTTGTTCATTTTTAAATGGGACCATCACGGCCCAAGACCCAACTTAGGTACCAAATTTCATTAAAATCGGACAAGCGGTTTTTGAGTTATGCGGGTTGGTCGTTACAGACAGACATACAGACAGACATACAGACAGACAGACAGACAGACAGACAGACAGCAAAACAAAAAAGTTTCAAAATCATCTGAAACGCAAAGATATATAAAAATTTTTGAAATCGAAGCAACTTTTTTTTTCTCGAAAAAATTAGGATCACCATAGCTCACACTACTTATAGTTGTAGTGTGAGCTAAAATACATCAGTGCCCTCATTTGCCAGATACATTTAACTGATGTATTTTCCCACGATACACTAACGGTGTCAGCAACTCGGACCAAAACGCCTTTTCGCCGTGCATTACGTCACATAGATGACAAAATATCGAAATTGGCATACAGCTAATGTTCAATGTTGCTTTCGCGATCTGCGATAAGTGTCCAAGGAATTAGTTTTTTGAGCTATTGCGATATATATATTTTAAAAGGAGTTGAAGAAATACAACATCCCTGTCGATTTTCAGTTTTAATTTTTGATTTTGATCTTTGTATAGGTCTCATAAGGGTATCATATGCTTTTTGTAGGTCCACAAAGCTAACATGAGTCTCTATATTTCTGGCACTCCTTTTCTCAATTACTTGTTTAAGACAAAAAAATTTATCATTACAAGATGTGCCTGCACGAAACCCATTCTTTTTTTTCTTGTTTATGAAACTCATTCTCTATTAGATGTCTAAGAATCCTACCGATTAATTTACTTTAGAGTAATAGTTACTAAAATTCCTCTATAATTGTGGCAATCCAGCTTGTTTTCTTTTTTAGAATATTGAGGATTTGAATGCTATTTTCCAATCATCAGGTACTGGATGTCCGTTTATGCATTGATTAATAATATATTTGAGATTTTCTAGTAGTTTGTCTGATCCATATCCGAGCATTTCAGCGTATATTCAACCAGGTGTGCTAGCTTTTCCGGATTTAAGCTTTTTAATACTATTCTTTATTATTTCTTTTCGATGATTACTTCCTCTCCATGTACTTTTATGTCTCTCGTCGGAGAGGATGACAGATATTGGGGTCTCGTTTCCTGCAGCAGTCTCTTGTAGTGTTCTGCTCATTGTTCTGGTTTGATGATCTGAATGTTTACTTTTTCTTTTGTTGGGTTTTTTACCGTAGAAATGAATTTCCATACCTCGGAACTCTGCCTACCTCCTACGTGTAAATTTATATCGTGGCATTTGAGCTCGAACATTTAATTTTTTTTCGTGCGTATTTTCTTTATTAACACATTATTTCGAACATTATTTTCCCTGAAAATATCCTGAAAAACGGTCCAGCTGAACTTAGTTTTTTGAAAATATCTCAGAAAGGGAAGCTCTTACGAAATTTTTTCATACAAATGATTGAGAAAAATATCTCTAGCCATTGCTGGGCGGTCTGGGATAGTAAAAAGTAATGTGTGGTTAAAAAAACTTTAAATACAAAGGTGCATTATTTTCTCCATATTATCTTGGTCTATGTCAGAAGGGTCAGATGTCATTCCTTATATCAAATTTTGACAGCATCTTTATTTAAAGGGAACATCAACACCCTGTATATTATTTGTCAGAAGTAAATATATATTTGCCCTGATATCAAAAATATATTGGTTGTTGACATTAGGATAGAACGTTTTTGAGTCATATTAGTTAGAAATACTAAATACTGTTAAAATGCACTAATAATAATAGAGAATTATTGAAACAAAGCCAGGCTATAATAGTGCCAGGCACAATTTTGACACCTTCACATTGTAATATCAGCTGTGATCTTTCAACACACGGCCTTTGTTTACTATATGAACCGGAATAAATAGTGCCTTCTTTTATTAATTGAAAATAAACGATGAAAGTTTTAAATTCGACTTTGGTATGTCAATTTTTGAAGGATCAACTGTCAGTTTTCAATGTGAATGTGTCAAAATAGTGCCTGGCACAATTATAGCCTGGCTGTATTTCAAAAATTCTCTCTCTCTCTCTCTCTATTAATCGACTTGACCCAGGATAAATAATTTAATGTAAAGGAGGAGGCACTCAATACATTGTTCACCGGGATGCGTCAGATGAACTCAATTTGAGATATAGTGAAGGCCAAACCTTCCTGATATTTTTACCAAAAAAAAAATGGAGGGTCATAGGATTCGTTTTCGAGTTATACTTATTTAAATGCGCGCTACTGAAATATGAAAAAATATGACCTTTTGTAGTTTTTTTGTAATAGCTTATCGCCAAATAAAAATAAAAAACTGATATTAGTTTTATTTAATTGAGAAAGGGTCATTAAAAATTTTTTATCAATTTTTGACATATAGTTTGCATCACGTACCTACACAGTGGCTTAAAATAATTTTAAAAAAATACAGGAAAAATACCTGAGATTTATTAAATATAAAGAAAGGAAACTAAAAATGCATAGTCAAAATTAACTTCATTTGCTTTCATGTTAGTCGTTTTAATTATTCTAGAGTGATGTTTGCATAATAGATTATGTGATAAGCTTACACGGTATTTAAAAAAAAAAAAATTCATTCAACGCATGTCATGTTTACTAATTGTCTACGGAATAGTGTCTTTACCGGGATGCGTCAAATGAGGTGAATTTAAGATATGTAGAGCCCAAACCGTCGTGACACTTAAGGAGTCATCGGTTTCGTTTTCGAGCTATAATTATTTAAATACGCGCCACTGGATTATGGCATAATGCGAGTTTTTGTAGTCTTTTTGCTATAACTTCAAAAAGAAATAAAAAACCAATATTAATTTCATTTTGTTGAAAAAAAAAAGAGTTTTTAATCGTGTTCTCAATTTTTCACATATAGTTTTGTATATAGAGTGGCTCAAATTATGAATAATAGAAATACAGAAATAATAATAAACTTAAAGGGTATTCCAAACGTTTTTTGAATTCGCATGACATGTTACTAATTGCTTATGGAAAAGTGTGTTTACTGGGATGCGTCAGATTCGGTGAATTTGAGACATGTTAGAGCCTGAACCGTCATAATACTTGTTTCAAGAAAAAGTGGGGGGTGGTCGGTTTTGTTTTCGAGTTATACTAATTTAAATGCTGGAATATAGGAAATGTGGAAACGTGGGGATGAAATGTGGTCTACTCACCCCTTTCCGGGGGTTTTACCAAAAATTTTTTGCATCAGAAAGAAAACTTAATTGACAAAACTTTAAATATCAACTTTTTATCCCTATAAGGCGATAGAAGTTGTAGCAAAAATTCATAAGAGTATAGCTCAAAAACGAAACCGATGACCCCCCCCCCCCTCAATTTTTGTAAGCAAGTTTCAGGATGGCTCAGGCTCTAATATATCTTAAATTCACCTCATCTGACGCATCCCGGTAAACATACTATTCCGCTAGACAGTTGTTTAATTTAAAAAATATTTGACTCATCGTGTAAGTTTACTACATAAACGATTATGTGTATAAATGTTACTTTATAACGCCGGACATAGAATCCAATAAATTTATTTTGACTATGCATTTTTAATTTCATCCCTTTAGATATATTTAACAAATCCCAGTTATTCATGTATTTCTATTATTCATATTTTGAGCCACTCTGTAGATATGTGACGAAAACTATTAAAAAATTCTGAACATACTTAAAAGGACTTCTTTTTTCAACAAAATATAATTAATCTTGGTTTTTTATTTCTATTTGTCGAGAAGTTAAAGCAAAAAAACTACAAAAAGTCACAATTTTCTATATTCCAGTGGCGCGGATTTAAATAATTATAGCACGAAAACAAAACCGATGACCCCCAATTTATTTGAGACAAGTATTTCGACGGCTTGGGCCCTAACATATCATAAATTCACCTCATTTAACGCATCACGGTAAACACACTATTCCGTAGATAGACAATTAGTTAAAAAAAAATATTCAAAGCATGACATGTCATGCGTTGAATAATTTTTTTTTTAAATATTCTGTAAGCTTACCAAATAACCTGTTATGCAAACATCACTCTACAATAGTTAAAACGACTCACAAGAAAGCAAGTGAAGTTAATTTTTGACTATGCATTTTTAGTTTCCTTTCTTTATATTTAATAAATCTCAGGTATTTCTCCTGTATTTTTTTAAAAATTATTTTGAGTCACTCTGTAGGTATGTGACGCAAACTATGTGTCAAAAATTGATAAAGTTTCTAAAGCCTTTTGTCAGTTTTTTATTTTTATTTAGCGATAAGTAATTACAAAAAAACTACAAAAGGTCATATTTTTCCATATTTCAGTGGCGCGCCTTTAAATAAGTATAGCTCGAAAACGAATTCTATGACCTCGCCAGTTTTTTTTGGTAAAAATATCAGGAAGTTTGGCCTTCAACATATCTCAAATTTAGCTTATCTGGCGCATCCCGGTAAACAATGTATTTAGTGCCTCCTCCTTTGTAACTTAAATACTCAAAAAACAAAAACTCAAACTATATATTTTTAAAATCAATAGAAATGTGTCTTTCGATCTTACAGAAAATATACAGGGTTCCCTTTAACTTAAGAAAGTTGCTGTCAAAATTTGACGTAAGATATAAGAATTGACACTTTTTATTTAGCCCAAAAGGTAGTATGAGAAAAATTATGCAACTTTTGCATAAAGTTTTTTCTTTTAACTACATTAACCTCTTTAAGGCCACGTAAATATAACCAATGACCCTGAACGTGTTACATACCTAAATAATTAAAATTTATTTTAAAAATAATAAACAAAATTGCAATAGGAATTAACAACACCTACATATATGTACGTTTATTCGCTGATAAGCTTAAAACAGTTATATCTACCTTCGTGTAAAGTTCCTTTGTTGTCATTATGTACTAAAATGGGCTAATTCAGGATTTGGGGTTTCCAGGTCACCACTTAATCGCAATTCGCCCTTTCGAAAATTTTCTCCAGTTTCTTACTTTGAAATCGATAAACAATAATACACTGCGGCAATTTTTATTTACATATTCGCAAAACTTTTTACGTATGTATACCGCGGATCCGCGAACCGCAACTGAAAACAGATGACAACGCTTATCTTATCACCATTTTGGGAGTAAAAAAACATCGCGTTATCACGGCCCACTTAAAAAACCTGAGCGAGAGAAACGATTTGGCGGAATTGTTGACGTCACTGCGCAGCATGCGTTGTTTCAAACAGAAGCCGGAGCACGCACGCTGATTCTCGGCCGCGCGTTTTCAACTCCTGCTAGACGAAATGCTGCTATCGCAGAATCGATTCGCGCTGCCCATGCCCTTCGAATAAGTAAAGGTGGACGGTGTTGTATAAGTTTTTCGGGGAAAATCCTGACCTGAGGTTCTTTCATTTGTAACATGGGACTGCAGTAGCAGTGGTACTGTCAAATTAAATGGCCAACGCTTGAATGTTGCACGCAGAATACACCAAATATTTGTTACATTCTACCAATATTCTTATAACATTTCAGCGCATATTTGACCTAGATCTAAAACTACTTCGGAATAAGCTACAAAACTTAAACGGAGATCTTTATAGAGTTGAGTTAACAACCCATGCCAGTTTCATGGACTTCCATAAAGTAGTAAAGTAGTTACGAAATTTCAAAAAACGTCGAAATTGCCACTCACTCACTCACTCATGTATAGATCATCAAAATTCTACTCTATTTCCATATATGCTACAAAGCTGAAATTTGGCAGACTGATAGAAACTATGACCAAACTCTTGGAAAAAATCAAAAAACCCCAACATTCTAACTTACTCCTCTCCCCCTGTACACGTAAATTTATGTAAAAGTAACATTGCCCACTTCCAGAAACGCTAGAGAGCTAAACTGTGGTAGACTGATAACACTATAGGAAAAAATTTAAATACCCCAAAATTTTAACTAACTTGCCTCCCTTATAAATGTAGTTATGTAAAAATAACATTGCCCACTTCCCGAAAAGCTAGAGAGTTGAGCTTTGGAAGACTAATGGGAAGGAACTATGATAAAACTACAGGAAATTAATGGATCCATGCCGGATCTAACACCTTCCTAGCTAGCCTATTATCATACTTCAAGTGAAGCCATGATAATATATCGGCCTTGAAAACAGTTTTTTGTAAATATCTCAGAAACTAAAGCGTCTACGAAGTTTTTGGTTATAACACGAATTATTGAGCAAAATGTAGTCTACTATATTCGGAAAACAATGTATTGATACGATGCTTCGTTAAAAAGTTAGCATATTGTTTACTGATCAGCTCGTAAAAGTGTCAAACACTATTTTACCTGAAAATTTTATGAAAATCGGTTCAGCGGTTTAGTAGCTATTGTGTCACGGACAGAAATAATATACACACAGCCCATTGCTACGCAGGCTAGGAAGGTAAAAATAAATACAAACACCAACATTTTATTCCTCTATAAATGTAAATTTATGTAAACATAACAAGCTGAGCTTTAGAAGGCTGATAGGAACTATGATAAAACCATTAAAAAACCTCAATTTTAACAGTGGCGCACCCAGGAATGTGTCTTGGGGGGGCCCGACAGCTACAAAGCGCGCCCTCAAAAATCTTGTGACAAAAAAAAAAAGGTCATCATGTGTGGGGGGGCCCGACAGCTACAAAGCGCGCCCTCAAAAAACTTGCGACCAAAAAAAAAAAGGTCATCATGTCTTTTCGCAACCACGCCATTGCTTGGGCTTGGGGGGGGCCCGAAGCCTCCTGATGTCAAATTTTAAGGTATTTTTCATGTTTTATCATCAAATATGTAGAAAATATATTAAAAAATCTAAGGCTTGGGGGGGGGGGGCGGGCCCCGAGGCCCCCCCCTGGGTGCGCCCATGATTTTAAAAAGGCATTGCAAAACTTTTGGAAAATATCCTACATATTTTACTTTAAAACTTAAATATTATCCAAATTCTTTAAAAAAGGGGTGAAATCATTACAAAAATATTTTATGTAAAAAAAAGCCAAGTACGCGAAAATGGTGTTCCGTGAAAAGAATTGAGATAAAAGTAAAGTTCTCCAATACAAATTTCAAAATGAGAGGTTTTTACTAGTTGGAAAATGTTTTTCTAAACTTGTGATCTGTAGTTTTTCTAGTATTTTTGTTGGGAATTACGTGCGAGGTACGCCTGCGGCCTGTGGCTATATTGTTAACGCAACACTTGGCGCTGGAAATGCAAGCTATTCAATTCTTGTATTCTACGCAAAAAGGCAACCAAAGCCTATTTCTGCTCAAAACAATTTTTTAAGCAATCCTACTTTGTTATTTTGAGATTGTATTTGTAAATTGATTAGTATTAGTTCTTTGCCTAATACCTATATTGTTAGTTTTGCTTATTAGATGTAGAAATATAGGTAGATAGGGATTTAAGTGATATAGGAATGCCTTATATTTCTAGAATAATCCGGCTCGAAGGACGATGTAGAAATATAGGGTGTTCCTATATCTCTTAAATCCCGGAGCAGCCTCACTACAGGATAATGGTAAGAAGGCTTACCTGAGATAGCATGAGTCGCCATAAATATACTAGATCAGTACCAGTTGTTATAATTGTCATAGGCCAGTCAGTATAACGAAAAAAAGATATAATTAAAATGTCAAGGTACACCCTATATCATTATTTTTGAGACAAATTTTTACTTTTTTTCGTTGGCCTATGCTATTTGTTATGGTAAACAGCTGACAACCGTCAAGAAGTCTCAAAAATTATTATATGGAGTTTAGTACCCTTGCTTAGATATGAACCAGCAGTGCTCGCGTTTCCTATGCTTACCTTTTGAGAAAGTTACATAAAACTTAATAATTTCGGTATATTTTGTGGAAATGGAAATGGAAATGGAAATACATAGGAAACGGTTATACTGCTAACACTTCAGGGTTTGTACCTCAGCAAGGGTACTACCCAGACAACCCAGTTATATTTTAATTTCTATGCTATTAATTGTCTTTAGTTTATGTTACTACATATTTTCTTAAAAATAAACAGTTTCTAAGTAAAAGGTCACTAAAAAAAATTGTTCAAAATCCAAAATGGCGGCGACTTGTTTTACCCTTATATCTCGAAAATCATATCATCATATGAAAAAACGTATAAAGGCGTTTTTGTAGAAAATTTTATTGTTTTCAACTTTTTTTTAATGTACAGCAACCAAATTATTTTAAAAAAACCTAAAATCCTAGATGGTGGGGAAACCGACACCCCGCCCCAGCGCAAACTCATTTTTTTTTAGGTTATGGAATCCAATGTGAACAATATGTGTCAAAATCAAGACTACGCGACCTTTTGCAAGCTAAAATTCTACAATCACTATTAATTCCCAAATTTTTCTTAAATTTTGCAAAAAATCTTAGATCCATTTAAAATTTTTATGTATTTTATTTTATATAATACAAACCAACCAGTAAGGTTGCTGTAAGGTAGGTTTAATATTTTAAAGTAAACTCAAAAAATATTTGAGATATTTATAAAATAAAAAACGTATTAAGAGAAATCTATTTAAAAAATGCAAAAAATGTTAAAAGTCTAAATTGTTATTTAGATAAGGCTTTATAATTCTTTATTTAGGAATTATTTTACCATGTGGCAACGTTTTGGCCAACAACGACATCTATACAATATTTGAAAAGTAATATTTCCATTCCTGCAACATTCACTTTGCGAAAAATCCTGCGGTACTGGTTCTCCATCAACCACTAAGTTGCGCATTATCGTAAGTTAAGATTTATAAAACTATATGTCGCTGCCTTGCTTTGATAGTGGCATAACTGGAAATGATAATTTTCAGGAAACGCTTTTTAAAAATAATGGCAAAGGTAAATATTTATATATTTTTGTTGCTTTAATTAAATCAAACAATAACTTACCCATGCTTGAAATAGACAATAAGGAAAATTTTGTGGTAAAAATATATACAACACGATGAGAAGTTTGTTTTTACAGAAAACGCAAAAACGCATTTTTTTAGTTGTGCCAGTATCAAAGCAAAGCAGCGATGTATAGGGCTAAATTTTAATGATGTAGATTTGTGACCCTCAAAACTATTTAAATATTTTTGCTTTTGAATGTCTTAAAAAAACACTAAACGCATTTGTATTACAGTGGCATACGCAGCGCAGGGGGGATTAGAGCCCAGGATCATATTAAATAAAATGTTATCTTTGGAGACTTTGTTGTTATTTTAATTTTTAACTGAAATCCTTGTATAATCTTTCATTTTAACCGAAAAGGCTTGTTCGAAAGCTAAGGGCCCGAGCATGTGCCCAGAGTGCCATTACGAAATAGGCGAAACCGCTCAAATTTTTTCATACGGCAAGAAGGAAGCCCCTCCCATCCATTTATGCTAATGACAGTTTTTTGACAATAAAAAAAGCTAACTTTTTAACGGAACATTGCATCAGTATGCCGGTTTTAGAATAGAGGAGACCACATTTTTCTTAATAATATATATAATAATATAATAATATATATCTTATTAACAAAACTTCATAGGAGATTTCGTTTCTGAGATATTTAAAAAAAACTGTTTTCAAGTTTTCTAATAGGCTATAGTCTAAATTATACGCATTTGTAATGACGTCACCAGATGAGAAAAAAACGTATGGCGTAGATATTTTTACCAATGAATATTTGTTGTTGTGTTTTTGATTGATAGTGACGGATACTTCACAAAACCAGTTACCGACCTATTTAAAAATGAATTAATCATAAACACTACTTTTTTTTAAAAGTTTATTGTCACCGCTGTTTATAATATACTAAACAAAGATAAACAAAAATGACGTCATTACAAATGCGTATAATTTGGACTATAGCTAGGAAGGTATCAGATCCGTCATGAATCCATTTATTCAATATTAAAATGGACGGGTACCATAATCCTACATTTTTATTTTTAGACTCTTATCAGTACCGATTCCTTGTTGGTGAGTAAAAAGTACCAAATAAAAGAAGAACATACACCATAAAGTACAAGATGAGTAAAACTAATGATCTATTTGAAAGGCTGACAAAGTATATTAAGGAGCATAACGAGACAAAACAATTAAAAAGGAAATCAAGTCGGAAACGCAAAAAATTAGAGGTAAGAAGAGTTAAATACACTTAGACACACAGTAGATGAAGAAAGTAAATAAATTAAGGTTTTGTAGACCAAACAAGATCTACAGGAATAAGCAAACGAAACTCTCCTCAGATACTTAAAAAAAACAATATCATTATCTCGGGAGTTGTCTACGAAAAAACGGAAAGCGTTACTGAAGTTGCATTAAATATATTGAACTCACTACTTGGCCTTCAGATAAAAATAATAGATTGCAGCAACATTTAACTCATTGGAAAAAGCAAGAGGAAAATCGGCGGATTCTGGTACAGCTTATTTCTTATTTTACAAGATTGGGCGTGTTTAAAAACTGCAAAAAACCTAAATCCACCACAATCAGTATTTCGGAAGACCTTACCAAAAAAAAAGGGAAATAAGCGCGTTATAAGCAAGTTCGTATTGGATTGCTTAATATATTATGTGTTTTTACACAATTTAAATAAATTGACCAAATTTTTGTGTTCACTCAAAACTCAAATAGGCAAAAATTCAAAATATTCTGCTGATGTATGTGTTTATTATGGATAAAAGAACTGAATCTATAAAATAAAAAATTATATAAAATTTGCTCTAATATCTTCAGGTATATTAGGTACATAATATCGTTAGTTAATTCAAATCTATACAACTCTTTTAAAATTGGACATAACAAACCTAAGCTTTAAGTTTTTAAATTTTTCTTTGTCTTGTCACAAAGTTTAATATATATTTCATCAATGTGTAAGTTAACTACCAACTCATGTTGTTTTAAAAGCTGTATTCTACTTTTTAAATATTGCACACTACCGGAGAGATTACTATCTGTTAACGATATTTTACAAATAAGTTTTTTAATATTGCGAGGGTGCAGAAGACATATTACCTTAGTTTTGTAAATTGACATGTATGCACTGGATGACTGGATAAACAAAGATGTAGCCAACATTAAAATGTATCCACAATATATTCGATTCTCAGGTGACCTTTTCAAGAGACCTAATTGTTCAATAAGAAATGACAATTGAACACATTTTTCACTCTCACTATCGAAAATGTCACTAAGGATGTCTATTACTTGATCAATCTTATCTTTTACCACTTCTTTCCCGTTTGCAACTTTCATTTCAATAAATTGCATTAGCTTTCAAGTGTATCGGGGCTGTCCAAAAATAAAACTCCTACTTTTTTTGGCAGTTTGTTTTTTGGTATGGACACATTGTTAACATTTACAAAAAATGACAGATCCCCTCAACAACTAGAGATGCTAACAGTGATGGATTGTTGTTCAAAAATGTCATCAGGCACAGGGAGACCGGGTTCTTGGGTTAAAATCCAATTTTTGTTTATTTTAGTATTAGAGAGAACAATAAAATTTTTAAATGTCCTCAATATTTGATAAAACTTTTGATTTCTTATGAGCTTGAAGTGTTTTAAGACTTTCTTGTATTGCAGTTTCCATTTGTTGCCTCTCGACATCAGCTAATCGAACAGTAGATACGGGTTGTCTACTTAGGTATTTCGGAACATTTTTAAAAATCATTTTCTGTTAATTTGGGTCTTTGTCTTTTAACATTTTTTAGCTCTTCATTTAGAAGACACTTATCAAACCAAATAACCTGCTCGTTACGAAAATGTTTGATGCAAACTTGTGGACGTTTTAAGATACTTAAATCATTACGAGTTTTTCGCAACCAAAGTTCATGCATTTGTTTATTTACTGGCAAATTAAAAGTTGACACATATTCGGTTTCAGTTTTATAGTTGGACCGACAACCAACAACACTACACGTTCGCGGCATTGTTTATCTTATAGGTATTTTATTTTTAATTTACACATTAGCCATTAATTATTTTAACGCAGATCACGACAGTCTTTTTCGTGGGCTGCGTTATTTTAATAACTTTGATAAAATTCATATAAAATTCGTGCCCGAATTAAAAAAAAAATCGACGTTTGTTTACGTCCACACCAAAACTGAAAACACACATGTTTTATAATGACAGCTGGCCGGAAGGCGTTCTTTTGTAACCCTCCTACGGTCACGTGATATTTCCGCATCCGGGCTGGTCTTTCTCGTGGGCTACGGGAAATAAGGAAGGCTTTACTTAAATACAAAAAATAGGCAACTGAAAAGAGAAAAAGGCCAATATCAAAGGCGATTTTCTTTTCGTGGAGGGCGAAAAATGTCTATCTTTTTGCGGTCCTTAAGATAAAATGTCCTGATTGGTTATACTATATACTATTATACACATGCATAATATTATCAGGTTTAGGTTTTCTTCTTGGCTTGGTTTCAACCAGGAAACCATCTGCCTGCACTCTTCGGGCGATTCCAAGATTGTCTGGCACTTTGACCACTTGGAACCGAGTATTCTGATTATCTTCTTGTAAGATTCTCTGTCAATGTTCTTGCAAGATTTAGCTTTTATCTTGTTACTCTTTCTACTTTATTTTTTTTTTCAGGAGTGGATAGATAGGTGTAAGAAGTTAGTCCTCTCTCTCTGACCGTACACAATTTAGAAAAAACCGAATAAAATTCAGAAAAACACATAATTAGTTTGTCCTCTATTCTTACCCCGCCCATTTAAGCCTATGTAGGTTTTCCTATTTCTATATTGTATCTATCTATATTCTAAGGTTGCCTATGTAGGTATGTTTAATGTCTAAAATTACAATTATAATATAAGTTATTGATGTCTATCATCATAATTATAATATAATCACAGTTGAGTATTTTTGTTTTTTTTTATTTATGTATGTATAGTTTTTTTTTAAATTATTATCTTTTTTATTACAGAGGCTTTTTATATTTTATAAATCATTCTTAGTAGTTTATAAAAAAAAATAAAATTCAGAAAAACACATATTATTCTTAACCTGCCCATTTAAGCCTATGTAGGTTTTCCTATTTCTATCTTGCATTTATCTGTATCTATTCTAAAATCACAATTAATTATATAATATAAGTTATTAATGTCTAAAATCACAATTATAATATAATGCATAATATTATGTTTGTGTGTTCGTCACGTTAAATCATGGATGCACAGTGGACAAAAACTCTATCTATGTTACATTATATCTATGCAATTTTAGTACCTTTATTTCTGATTGTTTGCTTCAAACACCACTTATTGTGTAAATCGGTAACAGGGAATTACGTAAATGGTGTAATAGAGAAATTTTGGGTAAGTTAAAATAAAAGAAAATTTGACAGCTGTTACCTTTATTGTTTCTAAGAGCAACGGTTCATTCAGGGCAAAATATATAGATTTTGGAACACTAAAAATAAGCAGAACATAAACTTTAAGTTAGTAGTTTTACACACCTTCAACTTTTTGTTTATTTATATTTGTTGATTTATTTTTATTAGATTTATGGCTTTTTATAAACCAAACTACCGAATTTTAGTACAAAATTCGACTGCATTAAAAAAACCATAAAAAACGAACCTAAAAAAATAACGGTAACATTAAAGGATGGTTACCGTAAGTACCGGGCGCTGTTACCGTAAATAACAAAAATGGAGCGAGAAGCTGCTAATGCACAGAATCACTAATAACAATAACGGTAAAAAGGTGTAAAATACGCGATCCAAAACGTCCCTAATGGCAACTAATATTCCGTGTCGTACACAGAGAAATATTAGGGGAAAAGCTAAAGACACCATGGGGATATGCCAGTCGGCCATTTTGCGGTCATCTTCCCCTAAATTCTTCCCCGATACCAACTTATTAAAAAGACTAGTGGAGGGCAAAAATTATTGTGATGAACAATTACAAGAAGAAACAGAGGAGGACCTAGATCCTTAAAAATTAAACAGAAAAAAGCAAGAGAACCACCAAATGGCTATCCTTTTCTTGAACTTTCGAATTGTATATACCTTGTGCCGATAAAGAAATTGAAGTTGTATACGTTTTCCCTAGTAAAACACAAACTATGGGCTTGCTGTTCTTTGGTTTGAGCAAGCAAGTTACTGTCTTAGTTCAAGAGATGTCTGCACAGGTTTAAAGAAAGCGTTCTGCACATTATTTTACCTGAGTATAGTATATGAGTTTACAAGGTACTGCCGAGGTTTGTGCTTGCAGTAGACAGCAGTAACAACAGTTTCGAGCCGGACATTCAAGATGTCGCTTCAGTACTGGTTGTTACAAGAGTATAGAAAGAAGTCATTTACAAATTATAGAGTGGGGAGATAACTAAAATAAAAATAAAAAGGGCTTCTTAAAGTTTTCTGCTATTGGCAGGAAAGGACCCAGACTTAACTAAGGGCGCACCGAAGGGAAAGGAGGGGCTCGGGGTCCGGGCTCCCCAAGCCTTAGATTTTTTAAAATATGAAATATCATATCATTGGGTCTGGCCCACCCCAAAACAAATTCCTGGGTGCACTACTGGATTAATGTCCTTAAGGTTAGCAGTACAAAGTATGCAGCACATGTTCCCAAATTTAGTGCTCTTATAGTTTTTGAGTTAGAGCCTGTATTGCGAACTGCCTGTTAAAAATAGCAGTGCACCATATATAACTGGCCTGAGAAGGTGGGGGGAGGGTTGAAATTGGAGAAATAATAAACTGCTTTGATTTCTAAAGAGAAATTTGATTTCAGCTTATATGTTTTTCGATTTTCTATTGCACTGTACTAAGAAGTCTCCAGTATAGAAGTAAAATTTACAATTGGAAAAATTAGTGCTTATTAGGTGCTAAATAAATTCTAAGTTAGAGCCTGTACTGCTACCTACCTCTCAAAAATAGCAGTGCACCGTATGGAAGTGGTCTAAGAAAGAAATGTTTCCATTTCTGCCTAAGATATTAAAAATCCTACTTGAAATAATCTGTATGGTCAAAATTTAGTACTAATGTAGCGGGTGACCTTGTTGACAGTGGTACTGTCAAATCAAGTAGCCAAGGCTTAAACACTGCAAGCCACCAATTTTGTGCAACACTTTGAATGGCTAATAAAATTATTAAAAGTTATTAAACTTATTATTTATTAGGATCTCGAAAGGGAATTTGGCGGTTCTTGGAGGAAGTATATACTATAAGCGTTTTTCTCAATTGTGCAAACAATGTAGGAAAATCATACATATTTTTTCAATTTTCTTCGTTAAACATCACATTTTCACTTCTTTATATTTATTAAACATATATCAAGTTTTACTACTTTTAAACTTTTATATTCTAATATTTACACCCTTTAAACTTTTAGGTTTTAGAAACCTTTTGCATGTTTGTTATAAATATATTTATTTAGCAACATTTTAAATGTTGATTGAATAGGTAAAAGTCATTCAATCAACTGTTTAATTTACTTATAATAATTGTTTAGGTTTAGGATATTATATGGTTAAAAAATGCCTATTTTAGGGCAACGAAAGGTTTGTATTTGATGGTAAAAAAACCAGAAAAAGTAAGCAGTAATATTTCAAAACACTGGAAACAGTAATAATCAAAAGCTTTAAAATTAAAGTAAACTCCAAAAGTAAAGATTAAAATAGTTATGAATAACAAAGATAATAGTTTTATAGAAAGTTAAAACAATTGACAGACTTAATATTTCCTTATTTGAAAAAAAATCTTTCTTAAATCTAACGAAACGAAGCGTACAAAAACCAACTAAAGAGTGCTCTCTAACGATTTTCTATTCTCATCAAAAACAACCATTTCGTAGCCTAAAGCATTTTGGCGAGAAAGAGATATACTGTACTTTAAATGCTTCAGACATAGAGCCAAAATTCCAGCACAAGCCAGAGACGCGTCGACTTGGAAAACTGTTAGAATTTAAAATTACACAGTGTGTTTTTGGAAAAACAGCTTTAAAAAATAAGCAGAATTTATTTGTGTCTGCAGAAATAAAAGAAATTAAATTGTATCTAATTATTTCCCTTTGACCATCTTTAAATGATACACTTATATTTTTATCGTATAGTTAGCATTACAGGAGCTCGGAGACTATAAGAGCATTAAATTTGGGAACTTAAACATTTAATTAGCACTTAATAAGCAACTTTTTTAGCTCACACATATACTATACTATAGTAGTGTGAGCTATGGTGATCCTAATTTTTTCGAGAAAAAAAAAGTTGCTCCGATTTCAAAAATTTTTATATATCTTTGCGTTTCAGATGAATTTGAAACTTTTTTGTTGCGCCGTCTGTCTGTCTGTCTGTCTGTCTGTCTGTCTGTCTGTCTGTCTGTATGTCTGTCTGTCTGTCTGTCTGTCTGTATGTCTGTCTGTAACGACCAACGCGCATAACTGAAAAACCGCTTGGCCGATTTTAATGAAATTTGGTACCTATGCTGGGTTTTGGGCCGAGATGGTCCCATTTAAAAATTAACAAAATCCACCGAGCACAAACCAAATAAAAGGGTGGGGGTAGATTTCAAAAATTAGAGTTTATGGAAAAATATGGCGTGTGTGACATCAAACGAAAGGTAATTGAGTCTAGAGTTCAACAAAATACATTTTAATTTATTTTGAAAAAAGGGTGGGGGTATATTTCAAAAATTAGAGTTTAAGTGAAAATATGGCGTGTGTGATATCAAACGAAAGGCAATTGAGTCCGGAGTTTAACAAAATACATTTTAGTTTTTGTTTTTTTTAAGGGTGGGGGTAGATTTCAAAAATTTGAGTTTAAGTCAAAACATGGCTTGTGTGGTATCAAGGAAAAGGTAATTTAGTCCAGAGTTGAATAAAATATATTTTAGTTTTTAGTTATACTAGCTCACACGTACACTATAACTATAGTACCTAGTGTGAGCTTAGGGGCCCATATATTGGCAGAGTATTCTTCCTGTGCTCACATATGGATCCCAGACATGGACACTTACAAAATCAAACATGGATAAGGTAACAAAAGCCCAAAGATCAATGGAACGACAAATTTTACATGTAAAGCAACAGATACAAAAAGGAATGAATGTTGCTATTTAATTTGATTTTTTTAGCTTACACATATACTATACTATAGTAGTGTGAGCTATGGTGATCCTAATTTTTTCGAGAAAAAAAAGTTGCTCCGATTTCAAAATTTTTTATATATCTTTGCGTTTCAGATGATTTTGAAACTTTTTTGTTGCGCCGTCTGTCTGTCTGTCTGTATGTCTGTCTGTCTGTCTGACTGTCTGTCTGTCTGTATGTCTGTAACGACCAACGCGCATAACTCAAAAACCGCTTGGCCGATTTTAATGAAATTTGGTACCTAGGCTGGGTCCTGGGTCGAGATGGTCCCATTTAAAAATGAACAAAATCCACCGAACAGAAACCAAATAAAAGGGTGGGGGTAGATTTCAAAAATTAGAGTTTATGTGAAAATATGGCGTGTGTGATATCAAACGAAAGGTAATTGAGTCTGCAGTTAAACAAAATACATTTTAATTTATTTTAAAAAAAAGGGTGGGGGTATATTTTAAAAATTAGAGTTTAAGTGAAAATATGGCGTGTGTGATATCAAACGAAAGGTAATTGAGTCCGGAGTTTAACAAAATACATTTTAGTTTTTTGTTTTTTTTAAGGGTGGGGGTAGATTTCAAAAATTTGAGTTTAAGTCAAAACATGGCTTGTGTGGTATCAAACAAAAGGTAATTTAGTCTGGAGTTAAATAAAATATCTTTCAGTTTTTAGTTATATTAGCTCACACGTACACTATAACTATAGTACCTAGTGTGAGCTTAAGGGCCCATATATTGGCAGAGTATTTTTTGTGTATTCGTCACGTTTATCATCGGCGCACGGTGGACAGAAGCTCTATGTATGTTACTTTGGTATCTATGTATTTTTCGTATCTTCATTTCTGAATGTTTGCTTCAAACACATTATGTAAATCGGTAACAGGGAATTACGTATACGGTGTAAATTACCAATATAGGGACATTTTGGGTCAGTTAAAATAACAGAAAATTTGACAGCTGTTACCGTTATTGTTACTAAAAATACCGGTATGTATTCGAAAGTGGTGGCAGGCCTACTGGACCTCCATGCACTGCGGACACAAATGGATCAAGTGGCATATTTTTTTTTCCACCCAGCACATAAAAAAACTCTGCAGATTACATACAACAATATGATTTAGGCTTAACACTATGGCCTCTCCATTACTAGCCATAAAAAAAATACCGGTAACATTCAGGGCAAAAAGATAGATTTTGAAACACTAAAAATAAGCATAACATAAAGTTTTAGGAAATAGTCCATATTATGGTGGAGTCGTTGAATAGAAAATCAAACAGGTTATTGTCTTCCTCCACTAATATTTGGTTTGGAATTTTTTTGATAAAATTCCATAATAATTTTTAAAATGTCGATGACAACCGTAAAGCAGTAGCTAAACATAGTTTTTTAACCAGTTTTTCAAAATGTTGTGCTAATTTAGTTTGGTAATGTCCCCTGAAGATGTAAATTTCTGATTACGAAACATGTAGGGACAATTTGTTTAAAACAAATTAAAAATTACTGGAGGAAGACAATAATCTGTTTGATTTCCATAACATAAAGGTTAATTTAGTAGTTTCACACACCTTCAACATTTTGTTTATTTATATTTGTTTATTTATTTTTATTGAATTTTTACCAACCAAACTACCGAATTTTAGTAAAAAATTCGACTGCATTAAAAAAAAACGATATTATAAAACTAACTTTTACCGTAATAACAAAAGGGGAACGCTAATGCGCAAACTCAGTAATAACAATAACGGTAATAAAGCATTTTGCGGTCATCTTTCCCTAAATTCTTTTCCGATACCAGCTTATTAAATAGACTAGTCACAAAAAAAGATTGCAAAGGGATAAATAATTGAATTTTTAATTATTAAAAGTAACACAATCGTTTTTTTTTATCTTCTGTATATTGGAACATAACACATGTCCTAGTCTATTAAAACCGATCGATAGTCATGGCTTGAAAGAGTGGTTTTATTTTTGTCGAGCGCATTATTATTTGGTTTTAGTAGTGAAGTTTTTAATAGGCAAACTGGAGAATAGAGGGCTTTGCGTACGTTTAACTTTTTTTAAAAATTGTGTGTGCTTAAGACCACACGGCAGAAGTGTAACTTCAACAAGGCGAAATTAATAATACGAAATAAAAGAATTTTTTGCGTTATATATTGACAAAGTAATATACAAAGTAATAACATTTACATAATTATAATTGGGTATAAATTACTTTGGTAAATGTTGCCCTGAGTGGCGTTCATCTGCCTCATCATATCGCTCTGCTGACTGCTCTCACAGTTAGTCGACTCGAACCGATTTCACCCGAATGATGCCGAACGTGACGGCTCAGTTCAATTCAGTACCCACAAAAAGTGCTAATCGCGCCTAAAGAAGTTTACACTTCAAAAATTCGGTCAAAGGACATTTTAGTGACTTATCGTTTCTCTGTTATTAATGAATGGCCTATACGCTGCCAGTAGTGACGTCCTTAAAAGTAAAAATGGATGCCCAAGGAATCTCAACGTGGGCGCAGGAAAAGTAATGTTCGTACACACCAAGCGTATTCAGGGGAGGGCAACGGAAGGCAGCTTTCCCCTATCTAGTTTCTTTAGAATCAGACAATAAAACGCAAATAAATTATGAATTTGCCCCCTTTAAGAAAGCCATGGAATTCAAAAACCTGCTTACCCCTTCTGTACCTGCCCTCCTTCCATCTGTTTTAGCTTGAAACGCCTTCGGTACACACTGAATACCTGAAAATAAGATTTTGTAGATTTGCTACGAGAATGCCATGGTCCAGTCTATCGAATGCTTTAGAAAAATCTATATAGATAACGTCAACCTGTGAGTTCGACTCGATTGCATGAAAAATGTATTCAGTGATTGTGATAAGATTACAGCCAGTGGATCTGTCTTACATAAAGTCATGCTGACGAGTATCTATCAATTCAATAATCAAAGATTTTCTTTCACAATTTTGCGACGATGTCACTGTTGTTGTGCAAGAGGATACACCTGAATTATGTAGTATTCAAGGAAGCCAATCAATGAAGTCACTAAGTAATTATTTTTTTTAAACAAAATAATTTGCAATTAAATACAAATAAAACACAAATAATTAATTTTAGAAACAACACTGCACAAATAAAAATTGATGATGTTGGGTTAATAAATCTTTATTCGGTTTTGGTTCTAGGACTAAATATAGACAAAGGTCTTAACTGGAAAACACATGTCGAAACTTTATCCAAAAGTATGTGTCAATATTGGTATGCCCTAAAACTAGTTAGGGATAATATTGGTCTAACAGCTTCCCTGTCAGCATTTCATGCCTATATTCAGTCCAGGGTCAGGTATGGAATTATTTTCTGGGGAAACTCAGTTGAAGCAATTAGAGTTTTAAAATTGCAAAAACTAGGACTCAGAATTATTTTTCAATTAAAAAATACCGTTAGTTGTAAGGAAGTATTTATTAAAAATAAAATACTAACGATATTTTCCTTGTATATATTGGAGTGTGTGAGTTTTATGCTTTCCAATCATGATCTTTTTATGGATTTGGAACATAAACATGTATACAATACAAGAAATAAGAATAGCCTTAAATGTGAAACAGCACACTATACATATGTACAAAAAAACGGTAAAAGTTCTATCCGTAGAGTTTGGAATAAATTACCACTAAAATTTAGAAATTTTGCTCCTAAAACCTTAAAGATTAAACTAAAAGACTATTTAATAACAAAGGCATATTATTCCGTCGATGAGTTTTTTATTCTAGTTTAAGGGATTTGTTTTAAAATTATTTTATTATTACTTGTTCAGTGTTTGTTATAAATGTACTATATTTTTTAAACAATTTTAGCTAGTTAGTAGTTCAGCTTTAGGGCAATTTTATTTTCTTATAATGTTGACTTAATAACGATTAAAAGTTATTCAAAATACCTATCAGCGAAAAAAATATTTACATTCTAAAAAAGAAGTGACAGTGTACTTACTATAAGTAGATATATATATATATATATATATATATATATATATATATATTATTGTAAATATTAATTTGTAAGATAATTTATATAATAAAGGTTTTATAAAAAAAAAGAAAGTTAAAAAAATACTACTGTAAAATAGTGATTTACAATAAGTATTCTTGATTTTACTTGTAGCAATGTATTAATGATTTTTTTTATGTATTTGACAGGATCCACACCCATTTGGGTAATAAGGATTAAATAAAGATTTTACTTACTTACTTACTCTATAAGATTTCTCATCGAGAAGTAGAGGGCCGTTTGACGAACGCGCTCAAAACATTTTGAGATTGAGATAAGTATTTTGTTGTTCGTTTTAAAAACTGGTTTGATCTTGGATTGTTTTCACAAGTAGGAAAATTCTTCGAATTTTAGAGAAAAAGTTAATAATATTGTCACGAAGACATAAGCGCAATCAGATAAAAGAAACGCAAGGATCTTATCGGTTCCCACAGTTGCTTTGGACTTAAGGCTTTTCAAGGCTCTTAGAACTTGCTCTTCTATTATGCAGTTTATATTAATGGTATTTGTTAGTGTGGTTTGTGGGTCTATCTGATTTAAGGGTTGTATAGTCGGAGTTGTGTAAGAGCTTTGAAAGAATTGTGCAAACGCTTCAGTAAGTTTTTTTGGGTTTGACAAATGTGAACCGGTTTGATTTGTAACGTTGTTTGGTAGAGTACTATTTTTTGAGAGCTTTGAATAAGCCAAAAATGGATTGAATTTAAAGTAATATTGTCTTCAAGATCTGAGCAGTAGTTTTTATAAGAGAGATCACTGAAGCGTTTAAATACTTTTTCCAGGCACCATGTTTTTGCTTTATCAATTTTAATATTTGCGTAGAGAACCAAATTGGATAGTTTCTAAGCCTTTTGGATGTCTGGGGATCATCAAGACATATTTTTAGGAGAAATAGTTCAAGGGCTATATTAATATTTAATAAAAATAATAATAATAATAATAATTAATGCTTTTATTGAAATTTACGTTCAAAAAGCTAGCATATGAACCCCTCAAATTAGCTAGTTCAAAATTGTGAAAGACATTTTGAATATTGCCTCCTTTCCACTATATTAAACACAAAATGAATAAATCTCCTTGAAACATTCCTGAAAGTTGAAGATCGACACTCCCTAAGGCTTAAAGCCTGAATTCTAAGAGGCCAGTTTTTTGTCTTTTAAGACATACATATGATTGCCATAACCCATCGATACAAAGTAATGAATGCTGATTTGGCCCGAGGCAGAGATTTTAATTTTTTGGTATTCCGTTACTCACATTATAACCAGTATTTAAATTGCCAGAACCGTTGCGGTCTCAGAGAATATTAAATTAAAGATGGGAGCTATTTTATTTCTTGCTTTGTAAATCTGGTTTTAAAACCGTTTTCCTTCTTCATGACCATCAAAAAAAATCAGTTATATCTTCTCTGTCATGGCCATCCCTTATTTTTATTCTTAGATTTTTCTCAAGATTTTCTGCACGTTTGTTTCTTGGTCCCACGGGATTCCACATTACACGTTTGGTCACAGCTGGCTGATTTGACAATACAACTGTCAAATCGATTGACCAATGCTTAAATGTTGCTTGCTGCCATTGACTTCTATACCCTACGGCCTTATACAATTCAATGCTTGCTGCCAATTTGTGCAACAACTAAAATTTACAGATTAACAAAATTGAATACTAAATTATTGTTATTTCGATCTCGAAAAGAAAATTGCCGGTTCTTGAAGGAAGTACTGCTATAAGTGTGAATAAAATTTAATGAACTGTTTAGTTTCTTTAATACTGTCTTAGTAAAGTCAAGTAACCGGCTTCACCGGATAGCCCCACTCGTGGCGGTATCAAATAAAGCCCTGTTACTTTATATATTTATTAATGATGATATACTTAATTAAACGGTGCGTATATGAGGTGGCGGTACTGGGGGAAAGTACGTCTCCCCCTGAGCAAGTTTGTATCATAATACGTAAGTTTCTTGTTGTTTTTTTCAACGATTTTAACGTCTTTTGGACGAAAATTGGACGTAGTATTTCTAAAATCTTCCACCTCCGGCGGCGACGTGGCGATTATTTCTGACTTCCCTGTTCAAAGAGGGAAATGAGGCCGCAGACCAGGCAGCGAGGGAAGCGGCATCTGCCGAATTTTTCGGCCCCGAACCAGCCCTGGGGATATCATACAATGCTGCTAAATTAACCATATTGAGATGGATGGAGAACAGCTTTCAACAATACTGGATGAATATGCCAGAACTGGCTTACTCTAAAGAGCTCATTAAAGGACCTTATCAGAAGAGGGCCAGGAATATTATTGCACTTACCAGACAGGAGATCCGTATAGTGGTTGGACTCTTTACGGGTCACTGTCGACTAAGAGTACCCATGCACAGAATGGGAATAACCGAAGAGACCGAATGTAGACTCTGTATGGAGGATGACGAAATAGTTAGACATGTACTGTGCGAATGTCCGGCTATTGCAAGTTTACGTCAAAACACTTTCGGTAAACCTCAGATTGATTCAGAAGATCTAAACAGTGTCTCATCCAAACTGATAGCTAACCTTTTTGGAGGATTAGGCATACAGTGGTGAGAAACCACTCAAAAGTGAGCCACAATAGACCCACTAGTGGTCGCAGTAGAAGGGCTGCAAGGCCCACTCACATATGAATCATCATCATCATCCCTGTTCGAAACTTCATGGACCGTCACACTCAGTCAGCACTTTCTATATCTCCGCCAATAAAATAAACAGCCTAAAAATAAAAATCAACTCTAAAAGTTAAGATCCAAATAATTAGGAACCACAAAAGGAATCGTTTTACATAGGTTAAAAATTGATTTGGAAATCGACTTTCAAAAGAATTTCTGGTAACGAAAGGCTTAAGACAAGGATGTTGTATCTCTCCCACTCTTTTTAAAATATATATCGCATTAGCTCTATAAAACTAAAAGCGCAAAGTACACGCCATGGGAATACAACTTAACAACCGAGTATATTATAAGAAAGTTAACGGAAGAATACCAAAAGTGGGGGTTAATCAAGTGAGTTAGAACTAGACAATGGACATGTAATATCTCCATGTAATAAGTATGTATACTTGGGTGTCACATTTGATAAGACAGGGACAGACTGTAAAAAACTGGAAAAAAGAATAGTAAAAGCAAAAAAGGTTATTGGATGTCTTAACAGTATTTTATGGAGCAGAGAGATAAAAAATAATGTAAATTTTAACATATATGAAACAATGGTGAAGAGCACGCTGTTGTATGTGATAGAGACTTGTCGTGTAACAGAAAAATACAAAACAAAAATGGAAAGTGTCGAAATAGATGCAATAAGAGGATCAATGAGAAAATCTAGAACAGATCATATAAGAAATGAGATCATAAAAGAAAGAATGGGAATCGAGAGAAGCATAACGGATGACATCACTAAAAGACAACTGATATGGTACCGCCATGTACAACGGATGAACGACGAAAGATTTACCAAATCAGGTCCTAGAATAGGGCGCAGAAAAGAGGGCGAAACTACAAATTTCCCCTAAGCTAAAAACCTCCCCTAAATCAAACGAAGTAAAGCGTACAAAACCCCCCGAAAGACTGGATTCCCACTTTCAACGGCTTTTCTCGTCTGACTGAAAACCACTCTGCTTTGAATCTGCAACTTACCGCTGATTGGTGAGAACTCTAAGGCCATAGTGCTTTACAGAGAAAGACTAAAACTGTACTTTCAACACTCTAGACAAAGAGGTAATACAGCAGCACAGCGTAAGCCAGTAACCACGAGTACAGTGGGTGTTTTGAAAAATTTTAAATACTTCGTTAAACTTCTTTCCAGTAACAACATTTTAATTAATATCATGTTAGCGGATCAAGGTAAGATTAGCCAAATACAACTTTTATAAAAATACAGCAAGCCTTCACTACCTAAAAATAAGTTGCTGGTTGCAAAAAGTTTTCTTCTTGCATGGTTTGATAAGATCCACCTACAGATATAGTGGCGCACTTTTCAAAATGTGTACCCATTTTTATGTAAGTAGGTAGCTACTGTTCGTCTAGAAGGTTTTGTATTCTTAGAATTTCATTTTTTAAAAACATTGGTTGGCTATATACGATGGCATTTCTTTTTTGTTGATGCTGAATATTATATTTGTGACTTGCTGCAACATCTTCAGGAATGACCAATGGCAAAATAAACACTGTGGAGTAATTTTGTTATTGTTGATTTTTTTTTAAGTCACAGTCCCTATTTGCAAAATTAAACACTTCTTAAAAATACTGTTTCGTTTAAAATGGCAGAATAAATTTAAAAAATAGTCCATTTGGTAGTTATCAAGGAATATAAATATGTACTTATATTACTAGTATGGAATGAGTTTTATTACCGGATGAAGTGGCATATGGGAGCAACATGGGGTATCTACTTTTTTTCTATCAAATATATCCCATTGCGTCCGTTCCTTGAAATTATGTTGGTCAGATATGTCATGTTGTAAATTTCAGCTTAGGTGATTCAAAACTCCACTATATTTTTATTTTTGTTAAAGGTTGACTGCGCCACATGTAGGGAGAAATCTATAGGGAAGTATGATAGGTAATATGGGACGATATAGGGTTGAGATGGGTATAGAATTTAAAAGCAATGTTTAACTAAGACTAGAGTCCCTGTATGTTGACATATTTGGATATATTAGAGTCGCGACAAGCCCATCAATGTCATTCTTAAATTTGCGTCTAGGTTATGTTATTTTCATTGGCGTGGTATAAGTATATTACTCTATTAAAAATTATGAACGGGAAATTAATAAGGCCTCCCAATACAGAGGGCCCCTTCAAAACCACCTGAGTATTAGATATGTATGTTTATTGGGGGTGCGGTGCAGTAAAATAAATCCAGTATTAAAATCAACATTTTGGTTTTATCTGTTTATCATTTCATTATTTTAGCATTATTTTAGGTTCTTTTTCCTAAAGAAGAAAGTCAGAAATTGTTATATTATGTATATATTTAATTATAAAATAACATATAATTAGGTAACATCCAAAGTGCATATCACATTGTCAATAATTTATAACTATTTCCTAAACAAAGTAGTTAATGATTTTTTTATTATTATAGCAACTGCTTTGGAGGATTTTAGTCCACAGTACACCACTGAGTAACAGGCTGAATTTTCGTAAATAGCATTCTTATACTAAAACGTTCAACTTTTCTATGTGTAAAAAATGATTGAGGGTGATTCTTAACAGAAGCTGTATCCAAAGATTTTATGATACATAGAGGGACTCTTACTAAGACAAGTTTTAATTATTTTAAACGTAACCTATTTTAAAATATTTATTTCGAAAAACAAAGTTGTGGTGAAAAATACATTTATAATCGCTGTTGACTCCGGCACACGATTTATAAGAAGCCAATTTTTTGCAGAAACAACACAAAATCCATCCTTCAGTACATGACATGACAATACTATAAAAAATTAAAAATAATAACTAGTTACATAGGGATCATTCTTAAATAACATATCGCTCAAGGGGGAGGTAGAGTCCCTGTATGTTGACATATTTGGATATATTATCAGGGCTATCAAAATGGACGGGCCACGATCCTCCACTTTGTTGACGTCACATCCGGGGCTGATTTTTTTTTTGATGGTCACGTTACGACGCAGCTGATTGTCTTTAGAATATTGAAGTTGGAATGACGGTTCATGGATATTTAATTTTTTTTAAATAAAGCCGTTTTTAATATTGTTTTTACTTTATTAAGGCAGAACAATTTTTTTTTAATGTATAGTAAGCCCTAATTTTTCATAGCCGCTTCATTAGCTCACACAAAAATTAAGTTTAAAGCAGAAGCGAATGTGACAATCACATATGACAAAGTCAAATACATGTCAAATATAACAGTTGGCATGTGGTACCAAGGCCAACACAAAAATAGAGGCCACGACCCTGAAAAAATCAGCTGTTCTCCCGGGGCTGAATGTTACATTGGGTCTTATGGGAGGTCAGACGTTTTTTTATGATATTTTCAAAATGGCACTACAGATTTTCGCAAAATTTCAGTGAAATATTCTTAGACACCATCCCGATATTCCACCAAAGGTTTGTAAGGAAGCAACATGATTAAAAGGTTAAAATCTTCAAGATTTAGCATTTCTTATTTTGAATTCAAATTACCCGCCATGTACCACATGCCAACTGTTATATTTGACATGTATTTGACTTTGTCATCTGTGATTGTCACATTTGCTTCTGCTTTAAACTGAATTATTGTGTGAGCTAATGAAGCGGCTATGAAAAATTAAGGATTACTATACATTTAAAAAAAATTGTTCTGCAAGAATAAAGTAAAAACAATCTCAAAAACGGCGTTATTTAAAAAAAAATTAAATATTCATGAACCGTCATTCTAACTTCAATATTTTAAAGACAATCAGCTGAGTCGTAACGTGACCATCAAAAAAAAAATCAGCCCCGGATGTGACGTCAACAAAGTGGAGGATCGTGGCCCGTCCGTTTTGATAGCCCTGGTGGTACATGGCGGGTAATTTGAATTCAAAATAAGGAATGCTAAATTTTGAAGATTTTAACCTTTTAATCATGTTGCTTCCTTACAAACCTTTGGTGGAATATCAGGATCGTGTCTGAGAATATTTCACTGAAATTTTGCGGAAATCTGTAGTGCCATTTTGAAAATATCATAAAAAAACGTCTGACCTCCCATAAGACCCAATGAAAATTCAGCCCCGGGAGAACAGCTGATTTTTTCAGGGTCGTGGCCTCTGTTTTTGTGTTGGCCTTGATATTATATCCGAATATGTCAACATACGGGGACTCTAGGAGGAGGGGGTTTAGCCTAAGGTCACTAGATCACGAAGTAACTTCCTGATATACTGACCTTAGTGTAGCCTTGCGTTACATCTAATGGTTTTTATGTATTTTTTCGTAAACATGTGTTACAAAGGGGGAGGGGGCTCAAAAATTTTTACGTTACGTATAGTTTTTTTTTTTTTTTTTTTTTTTTTTTTTACGGTTAAGCGCACTCGCAAGGAGGTCCCTATCACGCTCGAAAAGCGGCCAGTGCGCGAAAATGTTGGTGTGTGTTGGTTTTGAAACGGTTCAGGTTGTAACCTGCAGGGAAAACTGTCGCAGGGAGTTTATTCCACAGCGATGCTGTTCTCCAGAGATATGAATTCTGATATAATGAGGTTCTTGGTGCCTCTATTTTGACAGTAAATTTATGGTTACCGTCTGTTTGACGTGTTCGCCTAGTAGGTGCTACTCCCGGGGGGATCATACGTGCCAACTCTTCAGAGCATTTTCCGTGATAATACCTGTAGAAGAGAGATAGATCGCCCACAGTTCTTCGATGTTCGAGACTATCCAAACTATGGGTAAGTGCGGGGTCATTGATCAGCTTGATAGCTCGTTTTTGCACGGTGTTCAAAAGCATTAAGGTATGTTTGGGTGCCGCACTCCATATATGTGAGCAGTACTCCATAGTTGGTCGAATCTGGGCTTTGTAGAGTGTCAGCAGTTGGCTTGGTGTATACAGATGTCTTGTACGAAATAGCACCCCAAGCTTTTGGGACGCCCTTTTAGCTATATCTGCCACGTGACTGTGCCAAGACATGTTGGTCTCTGCAGTGACTCCTAAGATGTTCAACTGGCTCTGCAATGTGACAGCACTTCCAGATAGCATGATGTTTGGCTCACCGGTGCTGGTCTTTTTTGAAAACAGGGCTGCTTGGGTTTTCTGCGCGTTGAACTGTACAAGGTTTTTGTTGCCCCAGTCCTCTATTATCTCCAGGTCGTTATTTATCTGCGATATTTGAGTTTGTCTAAGATGATGGAATTCACGTGCGGATAGACACTGAGTGGGTGGTATGACTGAGGAGACTACATTGCCATCATCTGCAAAGCAATAAAGTGGATTTACTGTTTTATCTATGAGGTCATTTATGTAAATCAGAAAAAGTGTTGGCGAAAGGATTGCTCCCTGTGGCACACCAGCATTTATTTGGTAAGAGTTGGAGTTCCGGCCATCCAGTGCAACATAAATGGATCTATCCTTAAGGTAACTTTCAAACCAAGTGCAAAGTTTCGACGACAATCCCATTGCTTTAAGCTTGTTGAGCAGATTTTCATGCCAGACTTTATCGAATGCTTTTGATATATCTAAGGCAATTGTTCTTGTTTCGCCCCGTAACTCAATCGCTTTTTGCCATAAATGAGTGACGTATGTAAGTAAATCGCCAGTTGACCTATATTTTCGAAATCCGTATTGCTTGTCGTTGATAAGTTTGTACTTTTCCAAGTACTTGGTTAGGTGATTGTTCACAACTCTTTCCATTACTTTTGATATCACCGGAAGTAGAGCAATTGGTCTATAGTTTAACGGATCTGTCTTTTTTCCTTTCTTTGGAATAGGCTGTACTGCGGCAGACTTCCATGATGATGGATATACTCCTTGCCTGTAAGATAAATTGAATAATTTAGCGAAAGTTGGGGTGAGTTCGTTAGCACAATTTTTGAGTACTATCGCGGGAATGCCATCTGGACCCATTGCTTTGTTTGTATCCAACTTTTTAAGGGATTTTCGTATTTCTCTGTGACAAAAGGGTACCTCTGGCATACTGTGGGAAACCCTTTCAATGAACGGTGGAGTTTTTCCATTTGGCACTGTTAGGTTTGAGTTGGAGGAAAAGATTTTGACCAGCATATTGGCTTTTTCCTCTGATGTTGTGGCTGAGTGAGTATTTTTATCTGTAAGTGGTGGTATGGATGGCTTGGTGAAGTTTGATCCAACGGCTTTTGCAAGAGACCAAAAGGACCTAGAACTACTTGGACAATTCAGCAACCTGTTTTTTATTCTTTGATTGTATGTTTCTTTGGCGGCGTCAATAGTAATTTTGCAACTATTTCTGGCTTCTATAAATTCTGTGTGGTTTTGAGCAGTTTGTTGTCGTTTCCAAAGGTTATATGCTCTGTGTTTTTTCTGTACAGCCGTTTGACACTGGCTGTTGAACCAAGGTTTTGCATTAGCTCTGCTTTTTATTGTATGTGGGATATATGCATCCATTCCAGATAAGATTACTTTTGTTATTTCATTACAGCAAATAGTGGGATCAGCTGTTTTAAAGCAAACTTCTTGCCATGGAAAATCCAGGTAAAACTGTTTAAGGTCATTCCATTTTGCCGATTTATAGTGCCACATTTTACGAGGAAGTGATTGTTGGCTTGGCGGTATGAACATTTCGCACTTTGTTCTTATAAGTTTATGATCGGATGAACCAAGTGGGGGATCTACTTGAATTGTGTACAAGTCAGGATTTGTAGTTAGGAACAAGTCTAAAAGCGCTGCAAATTCACCCCTTTCTGAGATACGGGTAGGTTCATCGACAAGCTGCGTTAGACCACAACTTATGGCAAAAGCTTCTGCTTCCCTGCCTTCATTATCTGTTTTGTTGTGGTATTTTAGCCAGGGTATATTGTGGACGTTGAAATCGCCTAAAAAAACAATTTCCGCATGTGGATAGTTAGACTGTATATTATCACAGTTTTCGGATAATGTCGCAAAAAAGTTTTGATACTCGGTGTTACTTGGCGGTCGGTAGAGGCAGCAAATGAACTTGGTCGATGACTTTGAGGTGAATTTCAGCCATATGATATCGAGGTTCGCTGGTTCTAGCTTCTCCTCTCGATGACATGAAAGGTCATTTTTAATGTACACACAGATCCCAAAATTATGTCGAAATCGGTGGTGTAGGTCATAGCCGGGATAAAGATAGTTCACAATAGGTGTTGCAGAACTGATTTTAGTTTCAGTGAGAACAAGGATGTCAGGTCTTTGTTCTTCAAGATGTTGGTGAACTGAATTCATGTTGGTACTTAATCCTCTTATATTGCTAAAATCAATTCTGAGTTGAGTTTTTGGTCTTCTTTTAATATCTTTGCATGAAGGACCCCCAGGATCACCCGACGCCCGGAGATCCGAGTGGTCGGGTATTTTACCTCCGGAATATTTTGATCCTGGAAGCGCCATCATACTATCTGTTACTCATTGTTGGAACCGGACTGCCAGCGCAGTAGCGGAACGTGGTGATACCACTTAGCGCTACTCACTTCTGGCATGGTGGTATCTCACCGGTCGACGCCCAATGAGTAAAAAGCGTCTACCACCGAAAAGTTTAAGAATGTGTCCTAGTTATACAGCAAGAGCATAAAGCTTTTGTCAAGAATTCATTAAAATAGGCCTTTAGCAAGTGTTCTTTTCAAAGTTCTTTCGCCTTTGGTTTTATACTATACAATGGTGACTCGATAATCCGGATCAATTAAAACCGGGCCGATCCGAATTATCAAGGAATGCGGATTGTTGAGGACATTTCTTTAATAACAAAAAAATGTAATGTCCTATCCGCACTCATCCACTTAGCACTTCAAAAGTAGCACTTTTCGCACACGAGTAAAAAAACATACATGGATTTCCAAAGAATAGAATTTTTAATAAATTTTTAATTTTTTTTTAAATTAATAATAATTAATTTTTCCGAATATCGCTGATTGTTGATGTATCCACCATACTCCAGAGCTAATGCGTTTCCAGTAACGCTATCACTTTTCACTGCAACAAAATCTCTGACTTCTCTTGTGTGGTTAAAGTTTTATGTTTCCTTTTGATTGGATCCATTCTAGACACGACCGTGTCCTATAACCTTGATCCAAATTACCGAATACCTCTATGGACTACTGAGGCTATCCGGACTACCAAAGCATCTGGAATATCGCGTGTACGGATTACCGAGTCATCACTGTAATAGGCAATTCAACTTATCATACCACGTTCTATCACGTGCTAAATCAATTAGATATTCACAACGCTTTTCTTGCCATGTCGATCTTTCGCAAGTACAAACCACCGCGCTTTAGATGCCATAAAAAACTGCGTGAAAGATCCTGTGTCTATTTGATGTCCAACGATTTTCCGCGTACGCAAACCAAACAAAAATGCATGCGAGTCCAACATTACGGCTCCATGTGATTTTATTTTTCCAAATCTAGGGATTATTAATGAAGAAACCTGATGTTAGCTTGCTCGTTCTCACAGTAATGAATGGTTACAAAGAATAAAATTAGCAGGAATTAATGGACTTTTTATTGTTGCTACGAATGTGTGAGCAACGTGCTATGTAAAGAAGATACCTTTTACATACAACTACATTCGAAAATGGTAAATTTCTTACTGTTAGATAATACAGTGAAACTCTCCTTGCGGCCACCTCTATTAAGCTGATATTTCCTTTAGGCGGACAAATTTGTTGGAACCAAGCTTTTCCCTATTTATTTACATGTAAAATTCACTCCTAACCGAACCGAACCGAACTGAACCAGTCACACACTTTTTTTATTAAAAAATTCTGAAACCTCCCTTAACCGGACGCGAGCTTCTGACAACGGGACGGAGCGCTGCACGAAATGGGCATAAATATTATGTAGTATGTTGGCAACAACGCACTCTGCAGCCGGGAAATAACTTATTTCCGTTTTAATTCGGAAACTAAATAATTCTGTCTACAACATATTTTATTCGGCGGGACTTTTATGTTTTATTTTTATTATTGGGTTGGGTAACAATAGATTTCTTTTAAAATGGCGCCTAGTAAAAAACATCTTAATTTACGTGAAAAAATAAAAAAGTTGTTAATGTTTCGGAGAAGGAACTTCTATCAGCACAAAAGATCGCTGAAAAATTTAATATCGGAAAAACTTAAGCTTAAATATATATTAAAATTTCGCAGTTCTCTCTCATAAGCGGACACCTTCAATAAGCGGACAAAATCGACGAAACCGTGAATGTCCGCCTATAGGAGGTTTCACTATAATTGTCTTGAAACCAACGCCAACGGCGTAGCACACAAGCTAAACCAGGAGTTAAACGTTAAAGTTGGAATTATTTAAAAAATCTGGGTTGTTTTCAAAAGATAGGAGAGGGTGAGGTGAGTTGGGAGAGGGGAGGACTGTGGACAGTACTTTTTCTTGAAAATGCGAAGGGATTTGGGTAACTATCGCAATAGTTCGTATTCTCCATTGGCGAGTTTCGGACTATATACAGTGGTGGATCCAGGATTTCCAGGGGGGAGGGGCCAAAGTGTCGGCAAACATTAAAATATTTTCTATAAGTGGTTTTTGATAGATCTGAGGTGTGAAATTTAGTATCTAAAGAAGATTTATGGCGCCGCAGACGAATTTTTTATTAAAACTAAAAAATAAGCTATAATTCTGGGAGGGGGGCCCGGGCCCCTCTGGCCCCCCCTTGATCCGCCACTGACTGTATATACAGGGTGTTCCATAATTATTGCGACAAAATGATAGGGGGCATGTAGAGGGCATCAAAATAAGCAATTTTGCCTTATAAACCCCTGTTCGGAAATATGCAGTTTCTTGGAACAGCTTACCTACAGTATTGCTCAAAGTGTCCTCCACCTTGCTCAATACACAGCTGGGCACGATTGTTCAATGATCGACGAACTCTGTGGCATACCCCCGGTATGTTCTGAACATGTGCGGACGCGGCCATCACTCTTCCCAGTAGCTCTTGTTGGCTGGAAACAGGAGTTTCGTACGTCAGCGTCGATATTAAAGAGATCCGTTTATTCTTACGTAAAACCCTATTTTTGCTGCGCAAAACAAAGTAATAGGGAACTTGCCCAAAAAATCGAATCCTTTAAAAACAATTAAAATCGTAAGGTATTATCATAAGAAACTTCCTAGAAACTTCCAATAACAATTAAATTACCTGGGAAATAAAGGTTTGAAATTTGAATAACTTGACCTGTTCTTAAAACGCGCTGCCATTGGTTGTGACGTCACGTCTTTGGATCTCGGTCCATGCGACCGTTAACCGACATTGAAACAACACGTAAATAATTGATATTATACTTATTGGAGCTTTTTGAACGTGGTGTTCAGTTATTTCCGGACGTAGTTTTGTTTAAATTTTCTTAATTTAGTGTTTTGTGATTCTGTTAAAGACTGAAAATAGTTGATGCGGGGTTTATAAAAGGACAATCAGACAATTTACCTGGAGTTGATATGTTCATGACTGCATTATACATTAAAAATTCGGAGGATTTTTCTCAAGCTGAAGTTCGTGGTGTAAAAGCTCGCAAGTAAGTATAAATACCTAAGTACTGTAAGTACTATAATATAATAATTATATATATATATATATATATATATATATATATATATACAGTGTGTCCACGTAAGTTGGCGGCATATGGGAAACTTTTTTATTATTAGCTTTACGAAAAAAAGTTATTCTTCATAAAAAGTTCTGCATGGTCCAAAACCTAAAATGCAACCATCAGATGTTAAATTTTTTCAGTCATATTACGAGGTTTGTCAAAAAATGTGATTTTTGCTCTAGAGTTTAGAGATGTTTAGAATTAAAAATAGCTTTCAAATATTCAACATTGTTTATTTACATTATTATTATTTGCATCCTAGATTAATTATGCATTAATGTGCAAACTTAAAAAAATAAAAAATAAAAATATTTTTTTAATGTAAATAAACAATGGTAATATTTAAAAGCTATTTTTAATTCTAAACATCTTTTCTTTATAACAATTTTCGATATTGTCAAAAAGAAAGGTACTTTACTCTAGAACAAAAATCACATTTTTTGACAAACCTCGTAATATGACTGAAAAAATTTAACATCTGATGGTTGCATTTTAGGTTTTGGACCATGCAGAACTTTTTATGAAGAATAACTTTTTTTCGTAAAGCTAATAATAAAAAAGTTTCCCATATGCCGCCAACTTACGTGGACACACTGTATATATATATATATATATATATATATATATATATATATATAACCATACTAATAAGTCTTATTAAAAATAAGTATATTAATTAAGTAGGTACCCACCTATTTAAAACACTGTTTAAAATGAGCTCTATAAACACTAGTACTGATTTATTTTCATTTATACCAACACACATAGGTACACTTTTGATAGGAAACGCCCATTTCTAGAGGAGATAGAAAAAAACTAACCTACATGCTACGAGCTCGATTTTTGTTAAAACATTAATGCCGAAAACCGCACATCGATATCTTAAACTACTTTCAAGATATATATTTTCAATTTGGTGCATTTTTGACCCACCCCTGTAACTTTTTTATTTATGAATATTTTTTATTACTGTAAAAAGATTCCTGAGGCACTTTTTTAAGAGCAATTCAACTGTCAAATTAAATTTTATCTATCACTTTTAGTTTTTGAGATATTACATAAGGTTTGTATTTTTCTTATAGAATTACCTTTTTTTTATTCGATTTTTGAAATCAGCGTAATTTTTTTTTTAAATGGCATGTCACACTTAATATTTTATTTTTTATTTTTTTTATTGTTTTTTATATTTTTAGTTTTTAGTTACCTCTTAACTTTTTTTTTTAGTTTGCTGAATAAGAATTGGTTTAAATTATTTGAAAAAAATAAAAAAAATAAGAAGTAATAAAAAAATAAAAATATAAAAAAATTAAATATTAAGTGTGAAACATCATTTTAACGGAAATTTTACGCTAATTTTAAAAATCGAATAAAATAAGGATCAATCCATAAGTAAAATATAAACTTTATGTAACATCTCAAAAACTAAAAGTGACAAATAAACTTTAATTTGACAGTTGAATTGCTCTTAAAAGAATGTTTTTACAGAAATAAAAAATATTCATAAATAAAAAAGTTATGAACCGAATGGCCGTTATACTCATAAGGGGTCCGGGATTTTTCTAAGGCGTGACGTCACAGCGGCTGCCGCGCATTTTGCTGTGTTTGAATATACCAGTCAGCGATTCCAACTTTAATTATTTATTGTAAAATAAGTATTGCGATTTAAGGGCTGATATTTGGTATAATGCGTTTTCATACAGAAATACACATTGTAGTAAAATAAAAAAAAATGGGCAAGTTCCCTATTACTGGTTCCCAAAAAATAGATTTTTGTCATTGTTTTAGAGACTGCATGATTATCTTCCCAAGTCTGTCTGCAATCATTTCCTAATAAATTGAAGACTCTGGTGAGAGAGAAGCTGCCTGCATATTTAGGTTTAAAGAAGTTGCTCTTCTTTTTTGGTGCAAGTATGGGATACGTACATGTAATGGTACTGAATTATACCAGTTTGGCTATACATCATAAACAACATAAATTGTGAATAAAAAATTATTTTTTTTGTTTTCCTGAGAAATTTACGTATTGTTGCTTATCCCCTTCTTGTATCAGGGTCTTTAATTCGTGAACACTGATTTCTTTTTAAAGATTACTATTAAATTAAACGAGGACAATTTAGTGGCATAAGGGCAAGGGATAAGTACGAAAAATAAGATAATAAATAGATTTACCTCAGGCTGAATTTGAAACACTGATTCAAAATTCGCCTAATTGAAAACCGTTTCGTCATCTCTAATTTTTCTTTGTTAGTATAGGTGTGTGCTCTCAAGCTTCCGTTAGCTACGAGAACACGGTAGGTATTATATGGTTATGGGAGGGGAATACACATTCACTATTGTTAGTTGTATGAAACCCTAAATGCAATATAAAAAAGTTAATAGAAAATGCAAGAAAAAATGCGATGCGAAATTGTTTTTCATAGTATAACGAAATAAATGGCGCAGGCCAAAATTTTTGAAAAACTGAGTACCTTCTGGCAAAAACTGCGCCACAAAAAAAAATTTGGGAAAAAGAAAATTGTGCCACAAGCAAGAATTTTAGAAAAATAAAATAAGTTTAAGAAGAAAAGACTCTGGAGGCGGATGCTAAAAATTTCTCAAGAAAACTGATGTAAAATGCAGTAGTTATACTTAGTTTCAAAAATTTATTTTCAGTTCGGTTTGGCTTGTTTTGTTGAAAATTTGTTCAATTCGTTTGGGGGAAGGCCTAAGCTTGAGTTTAAGGGGTCTAAGCTCCCTAGGCCACTTCTATCTGCGCCTCTGTCATTCGGTATCATGTTCTCATGGATTAGCTGTTAATACATTTTAAATTTTCAAATAAATCTGATTGTTTTATTTTTGGGCCCCCCAATTTTTAGGACCTAGATACGCCGCTGCCCACATAAAAAATTTAAAATAAACAAAACAAGAGTACGTTTGTTTATGTTTTTCATACAAATTTTTTTCGTTGTTGTTTGTGACGGATGGAAATAAGAAGTTGGTGTTACCCCAAGGGCGTATCCAGAGGTGCTTCTCGGGGGGGGGGGGAGGGGGTGTTCGGTTCGGTTCGGTTTGGTTTCGGGGGGGGGGGGGGGGCACCTGAGGTGACATTCTCTGTTGGTAAAAAACAGTATATATTTTTTTAAGCAGCATTTTATTAAATAAGTCAGTGGTTGTAATTTCGATGATAATAACAATAGACACTTTCATGCGCCGCAAGCAAAACTTTTGAATTTTTATTAGCAAAAACATTACTTTTTACTCATTTTTTGTATGTTCAAAAAATTATCGGGGGGGGCAAGTGCCCCTGGTGCCTCCCCCCTGGATCCGCCACTGTGTTACCCTAACCCAGAACCTAACCCTCGTGGATTCATTAGATAGATAGTTTTTGGTCGTGCCAAATTTAAGCCCCATAACTTCATCGCCAGGTGACATTCTCTGTTGGTAAAAAACAGTATATATTTTTTTAAGCAGCATTTTATTAAATAAGTCAGTGGTTGTAATTTCGATGATAATAACAATAGACACTTTCATGCGCCGCAAGCAAAACTTTTGAATTTTTATTAGCAAAAACATTACTTTTTACTCATTTTTTGTATGTTCAAAAAATTATCGGGGGGGGCAAGTGCCCCTGGTGCCTCCCCCCTGGATCCGCCACTGTGTTACCCTAACCCAGAACCTAACCCTCGTGGATTCATTAGATAGATAGTTTTTGGTCGTGCCAAATTTAAGCCCCATAACTTCATCGCCAACGATAACTTTAACAATATTTAACAGTTCAAAATAGCATTTTTGGTACCGGGTTTAGTCAACGCCTACCTTGCGGGTATTTGTCGTTTGGTGTGCAAGACTATTAAAAATCGAGATATTGTAGGGGAAGATAGGGGAATATTTTTTTGTCTAAAGGGAGCTTTATTTGCAGTTTTAATACTTTGTGGATTTTCTTGTGTTAAAAAAGTAGTTTAGAATGGAAATATTTCGTATTACCCCTTCGTTTTGACTAGAGTTCCTGTATGTTGACATATTTGGATTTATCCAAATAGAGATAGTTTTGACTATCGGGAGTAATAGGAAATATCGTAATGGGGCAATAATAAGTACACTCGAACCTCTCTATAACTCGAACCTTTTAAGTGGTCCCTGCATTTTTTAGATGTATCGAACTCTCCATAACTCGAAGTGTTTTGGTTTTCTCTTTAGTTCGAGTTATAGAGGTGCGACTGTACAATATTTTTTGTTGCACTTGGATTTGAGTAGTAATGTTATCTTCAAATTTGACTAAAGTGACTTTGTAAAGCTGTAGAAATAGCAAGTTGCAGAAATATTAAATGGCATCTAACGCAAATAGTCCACACTACACCGGTCTATTTTTTAAGTGATAACTAAGAGGCTGAATTCTTGTACATACTTTATTCGGCCTAGATACCTAACTTTTTCCTCTGCAAAAATGTTTTAAACTAATTTTAACAGAATGCGCGGGCGCAGGAATCTTTTGAGCTTCGAACTAACCAAACCAAGCATACGGACTAACCAAACCAAGCAATTTTGGGGAAAATCTTGCAATTTACTTTTAAACACATTTTTTAGGCAACAAGAAAAAAACAGGCATTAACTATCAAATTATCTCAAAATTATAAATTACTAAGGATATTTTTTAATATGTAGCTTAATAGCATTTGTTCAATTTTTTTTAGTGTAGTTTACACTCAAGCCTATATTTTTAGCTGCTGTATCCAGTTCTTCCAGCATTTTTATCAGTTCTTCTTCCTTATTAAGGTGATATCTTAGTATTGTTTGTTTAGTTTGATGCTTATTTCTTCCCAAACTAATTGTTTTTCAAAGATTTTTTTGGGGCTGGTTATATAATAACCATTGCAACTTGCCATTTCTAAAACTTTAAATAGGTCACTTTTGTCAAATTTGAAGGCATCTTCACTAAGTGCTTAAATCAATAGGCAACAAAAAATAATATATTTTTTATTGCCCCATTACGATGTTTTTTATTACTGCACAATATTCAAAATGAAACGGTAATAAGAAACAACTACTTGTTTACGACAAGCAAGACTTAAAACAATATATAGAAAGTCTTACATTTGACAAAAAACTTAAGTATTAAAATTGAAAATAAAGTGTTTCCTTTAGATAAAAAAAAAATATTATTTAAAATGGTTTGCTTGTGAAAAATATGTTTAAAAAAGGGCACACAATTACTAAAACTTTATAAATATTGTTAGAAGAATTTCAAAAGTTTTTTCAGATATCTCAAATGACAAAACACAAAATGCAAGAGTAGCAAAAAATATTTTCTGTTACCCCATCTTCCCCTATGTCTAATAAATGGGTTCCGCCCACGGAACTGTAACAAAAACTCCACCAAAAACTGATTAATCTTCTTCCATCTGTCCCTGGTTCCGCTGGTGATCTGTGCAGCCAGCGCCTCCAAAAGGCCCGGAATTTAGTAGAAGCTCGCTAAAACACAATCGCGCACGTTCTACGTACGTCAAAATTCTTATGTTAGTGAGTTTGCGGCGTCCCACAGAAGCCGTTAACGACATGTGACGCACAGAGGGGCCGCGACCCATAAAAGTTACCAAAAATATGAAATTTAAGTGAAAAAAACACTTGAAAATTATCCTCCTTGCATCTCTCTTTGTTTAAGGCATCCATAAAAAAGTGCGTACAACAAAACAATTGATAGGGCTGGTCAAAGGTAACGTCATTTTAATTGTGTTACATATGCGTTCTTTAAAGTAAAATATTTGGTACTTTCAAAGGTCATTTTCTCTGTGACAGAATTTCTTAGAACTAAAAAGTAAATGGCTAGCACTAACTACGGTAAGTATAGATTTGTTTAGTATAAATTTATTTAGTTTATTTTTTAATCTTATTTAGATAATTAAATTCTAATCAAAACGTAACAGAAATTGAGTTTTGTTTTAAAACTGTAGTTTCAGCTGGCTCAAAAGTTAATCCAAGGATCCATTCGAATCCATCACACACTTTTATTACTTCCTTTTCTACAAAACCCCATCTTTAATCTGGTATAAGCATTTTTTGCGGTATTTTGCGGTTTAACTCAAGAAAACGATTTCCAGAGTTTCAAGCATTTGCATATTGTGTGACATTTTAACAAGCACATTTCCGTCTAAATGCCCCACACACTATAATTTAAATTTAATAAAACAATATCACTCTGTTTTGGTTTATTAACAACTTTGCCTAGTTAAAAAAGGGATTAACACATTTTAGCATCGTTTTCTGCCAATTCTTAAGCATTTAAGCTTAAAAGATTAAAATCAGAATTGGAATAAAAAATAAGTACCTATTTTCTCCGCAACTATTTATTAATATCCTAAAAAAATTTAATAAATATTTTTTATATAAACATATAGGCATACATCATACACACATACACTTTTTGTTCTTGTAGCATTCAGTAGGATCACTATAGATAATAATTAATCATAGTTTGATATATTGTGCGCTAAAAATGACAGGAGAAAATAAGTTTGTTATATTTTAATAAAGACAGAATTTAGAAATATTAGGGTCGAAAATTTTTTATTTAAATTTAAAAAAATAATATGTGGATTATTTTGAAATCAGCCGTCATGATATTTCGATAAAAGTAAAAGAATGTTCGTCTTTAAATTCAGACCAAAAGTGTCAAAATGTATGTTATAGTTTAAAGAGAAGTGGAAAAAAGCTGCTAGAAATGAGTCAACTTTTATTTGAACAAACAGAAATTGGTTGGAAACATTGAGTTGTATAACGCCCTGGTCAATGGTTGGAAAGTAATTTAACTTCCAAAATTTGTCTATTAAAAAGTATGTCGTCTGCTAACAGAGTTTACAGAATGCAGTGAAAACAGTAAACGTCAGAAAACTGCACATTTGCGAACAAAAAAAACACAGTTGAGGAAATCGTATATGCTGCCCAAATGAAGTTTATATTACATATTTAAGCTTTCAAACTATTAAAAGAATTATCTTTAAATCCCAAATGAGCTTCTGAATACATAAACTTTTTAACAAAAGTAGTAAAAAAACGACTGTCAATCAATTGTCACAAAATGAGGCGCTCTCGGTTCTTGTAGAAGTTGGCTAAGCAAGGAATCAGTACAATCTCATCCGAGAAAAAGACAGAATCCATCGTCTTCCCGCTACTTAAGATTGTGATAATTATAGCGTAGTTTAGTTTTGTTTTGTTGTTTTTTTTATTCCTTTAAATATACTTTTTTTAAATAGATCATTTTTAAATTTATTCATTTTATTAACATGGGTTGTGGTTTATCAAATTAAAGGTTATTTTACCTAGATAATGAAATTACAATCAGGGAACATAAGGGTTGTTGTTTTTTTTAATTACTTTAACTTTTAATATTAAATTTTGTTGCTATATGTAAGTACTGCGTTAGCGTACCGCACATCTCGGCTAACTGCTAGTGCGACAATAATTTATCATTAAATTATTAATTTTAAGAATAAAAATGCGTTTATAGACAATTTCAATAAACATTATATGCATATAGAATTTTCGGTAACTTTTATGTGTCCCGGCCCCACTGTGTGACGTTCAAATGTCAACAGTGTTAGTCGTCGACCGTTTTCGGCACGACCAAAAAGTATTAATTGCAGGGTTAGAATACGTTTGCGATTAATTGACCATCGTTTATTTAACACCGATTTAAACCTCCCAAAAGGAGAAATGCCGAGCCAGTTCGAAGCTCGAAAGAATTCTGCCCCGCACACTCTGTTAGATTTCAAGAATTTTTACAGAGAAGTTTTTTACTTTTAAGTTTTGCGTATACATCTCAAATAAAACAGTAGATAACTTTTAAAGACTTTATCGAAGTATTCTCCATGAAAATTAGTGCACTTTTGCATGCACTCAAATCAGTTGTCAAAGCTATAATTCCACTCGTTGGTTGGTACTGTCAAAATTGCATTTTTGAAAGTGTCGACGGCTTCCTCTGGCGATTGAAATCTTTGACCACGCAGTTCATTTATGATTTTCGGAAAAAAAAGTATAAATATCGTTGGGACTTTATGGAGGATGTTTCAACAATTCGACGTTCTGTTGGGTTAGAAATTCGATGGGTTTTTGTGCTTTGTGCGAACTTGCATGGTCTTGGTGGAGGATGAATCGTCGTTCGGGGTTCGTTTTTCGAAGCTCAGCGATGACTTTCGATAAACAAATGGTGATGTACCAATCGGCAGTAACAGTCCTTTGATCTTTCAGAGGAATAGTTGCTACATGACCTGCTTTTGAGACAAATGTCGCGACCAGCTTTTTGGTTACACTTCGAGAACGGACGACTTTTGTTGGCTTTTCTTCATCTTGAAACACCCAAACCGACGACCTACATTTATTTTCGGGTTCATATATATAAATCCACGATTTATCACCACTGACAATTCGGTACACGTTTTTGGAGTTTCCTGCCTCAAAACGGTCTAGAGTTTTCTGACACCAATTGGCCCTAGCTTCTTTCTGTTCTTCGGTTAATAAATGCGGTACCCAGCGGAAAACTGATTTTCTTACCCCTAATTCTTGCATGCAAAATGTTTTGATTTGAGGTTTTTAAAATCCCAAATGAAGCCTCAATATCGCAATATATCACATATCGATCATCCATGAAGAGCATGCGCACAGCATCGATATTTTCCTGGGTGACAGCCGTTTTTGGTGCACCTGGCCTTGGATCGTCGCTAAGGCTAATCCGTTCACGCTTAAGTTTTCCATAACAACGAGAAGTTGTCGACTGATGTGATGCTTCATTATCGAAAACAGAAACCAGCTCGGCAGGGCATTCTAGTTGAGATAATTTCCTTCGAAAATTGTAAAAAATTTTAGCCCGAAAAGGTTCTCGATCTAATTCTATTTTTCGACTGATTTGTTAATTAAAAAAATTCACTAATAAAACTATATGTATCGGACTGACGTTTTGGGTTTAGGTTAGGTAAAAATTGAGGTTAGTTTTTGTAACGGCATTCGATCAGTGTTGCCCTCTATGTTCCTATATGCAAAATATAAAGCTATCTACGAAAATTCAGGCTGTTACTTAAAAAATAGACCGGTGCACTGTGGACTATAAATAGACCAGATCAGTGGCCTAGATAAACACAAACACCCACACAACATCATATAGTCCTTTGACAACTTTGACTATACTTTGACAGATTATAAATATTTTGTATCATAATATTATGTTTCATTTAATAAGTTTAATATTTTAAAGCAAGACATGGGTAGATTTTTATTACGGAATTTTTTAAAGCCTATAAAAATTATTTTATCACCGCCGATTAGAAAAAACTCCAGCGAAAAAAGCTCTCAATGCATTAAGGGAAAAGGCGAGGTACGCATATCTAATATTGTAACAAACAAACCCATTTTAATTAATTAATTGATTCCACTAATAGGAAAAACTTGTATAAATATACATGGACAGGGTGTCTCTAAAAGGTCTGTACAAAATCTTAATACATATTCCTGAGGTCAAAATAAGTCGATTTACAGCAACTTACTTTTGTCCGAAATTGCTCTGTTTCAGAGATACAGGGTGGTAAATTTAAAAATTAAAAATCGATTGTCTTAAAATTAAAGAACATTTCTCAACGCATTACTTTAAAAATTGGTACTCAGGGGTTTTATGGGATGCGAAACCTAAATATGGATACCTTTTCACTGTGGCCGTTAGAGGGCGCTTTACAATGCCCTTTTTATAGTTTAAAATTACTATAACTTTTTTCTCAGTGTAACTTTGAACTTTTTTTATTAAGGAAATTTTTCCTGAATCTTTTTAAGCCAAAAAGGTACTCTTGTTAACATGCGCTTAAGTAAGTCGTTTTCGAGATATTTCCGTTTTTAGTGTTCGATGCCGCAACGGAATAGTGAAATTATGTGTTTTACACTGGTAAAATGTCATAGCAACAGCCAGTTTTCTAGTGACTATTGTTCTCAAAGCTTTATTCAAGTTTGTTGCTTTTCGGCAATTTCGCTCATGAAATTTTTTAATTAATTTTTAAATTCACCACCCTGTATCTTTGAAACGGAGCAATTTCGGACTAAGGTAAGTTGCTTTAAATCGACTTATTTTGACCTCAGGAATATGTGCTAAGATTTTGTACAGACCTTTTAGAGACACCCTGTATAATATGATAACAAACTAAAAAGTTTTTAAATTTCGCTACAAATTTTTTACATTATAATTACCAAGCAAATTTTTGTTTAAAAGGTAACAAGCCTTTTTCGGGTATTTATCGTAGGGTTTTGGAAGGGGGTGTAACAATTCGCCAAGGCCGATTCGCCGCAGGCTTATTCACCACGGGGACAATTTGCCGCAGTCCGATTTGCCGCGCACAGGGACAATTCGGCGCCGACGAGCTTTAAAATTACAACTTTGTTTATTTCGTATAGTAAACATATTTAACAAAGAATCTGTTTTCTTTTATAAATTAGTTTTTGGAAAAACTACTTTTTAAAGAAGTAATATTTTCAAAAATATTTTTTTTTCTGAACCAATAGTTTTTTAAAAACTACTTGTTAAAAAAGCATTTTTTTTCGAAAAACATTTTTTGTTGCAAACTGTTGTTGGTGTCTGGACCAGTTAGGATATGTTTGCGATCAATTGAGGTTAGGTTATATGAATTAGGTAGTTAGCAGAAACAGAAGCAGTGACCAAGAGTGTTTACAGGTTCAAGCTTTTAATTTGACGCCCGAAGCGCTCGGCAGCTGCTTCTCTTTTTTTTAAATGAGTTTTATGCTCCTAAATGCAACAAATTCAAAAGAAGGGGAAGAGCTGCCAAGCCCTTCGGGGCGTCAAATCAAACGCTCGAGACTGTGAACACCCTCGGGCGGTGTTTTTGCTTGCTAACTACCTTATTCATATGCGTAGGTTGAGAACAGATTTTGATCTACCAACAAGAGTACAGGGGAGCTATGATTTAAGAAAAAATAAGTCGACTGATAAAATAAAAATTAAAAAGTTTATGTTTTCCTGATTTAATTTTTATTTTATCTGTCTATGTTAAATTTAAAAATTTGAAGGCAAATATCTCAAAAACTAATCGATAGATTTTCGAAATTTTTAGAAGGTTGTAAAATATTATCGATACATTAAAAACAAGGTATCAAAAAGTGATACGACAAATACTTATACTTGATATTGTATTAAAGTGGCACCGCGTCATCAAAACCGTGGTGGGCCGGAAGGGAGTAGAGGGGTACATACAGTGGCACAGACTTCCTTTAATTTTTTTAGTGATATTGATTCCCAACACGAGGCGCTGCACTAATTAGCCATTAGCTTACTATTTTACTTGCTTTTTATTTATGTCTTTTTCTAAACGATTTCATTAGAAAGGAATATATATACTCTTATCTGGTGGTTACGAACATATTAATTTAGCCGGGCTTTGACGTTTTCTGTCCATTGTTGTTTTGACTATTTTATGTCAAACAAATTACGACCGAGCTTTTTACAAAACAAATTACCGTTTTTGCAACCAAATCAATATTTGTGCATATTTTAATGTGAGTTTGAAATCTCTTTTATGTTTCGGATCTTTATTTATTAATTAAATACCTAAAACATTTAAAATATTTCAGCGTTACACTAATTTTTTAAGGCTTCTTTACTTAGATTTTGCCGCAAAATTTGGTTTACCATAGCTATGACGCGGTGCCTCTTATATACATCCTCAACTAAAGTTACCTATAGTTTTTGCAAAGTCACCTGAAATGCTCCTAATACGGGGTTCTATCGATTTCATGAAATTTTGCTTCAATCTGCCCTTCAAAAGTTATCCAAATTCATATAAAATCTTTCTGGTATAATTTCAACCCTACCGACAGAGAAAAGGCGCGGCTCTTTGCGGTCCGAGCACAAAGTATTTATTTTCTGACCGACCCAGCACAGGTGGATAGACGGCAACTGATTGGTAGATTTTTTTGAGATGCGCTTTTAATTGCTTTAGGGTGTGCTTTTCAGTGTCGTTTCTATAGGTGTAGGAATAGAAAGTTTTATTATCTATTTTTATTTCTTTAGTTTACGCCATAATTAAATGAAATAATTTTCATGAGTATATCTACCACCGCCCATGTCACTTTCTTTAAAGGATATGCCGATGGTCGGCTTTAACCTTTGTTCAACTGACTTTGCAAAAACTTATACCTATATAGCTTTTTGTTGTCCATAGTTCTGCGCTTATAAACTTTTTTCACATGGTTTGGTATGTGTTGTTTTCAGATATCACAAAAATATCCAATCACTAACCACGAATATGATGCGGTGGTGGTAGGAGGCGGTGGAGCGGGACTAAGAGCGGCCTTTGGATTAAAAACGCATGGATTTAAAACCGCTTGCATCACTAAACTTTTCCCGACTAGATCTCATACTGTTGCTGCTCAAGGCAAGTTTTCCTTCATCTTTTATGTCATGCCTTTAACTTCTATTTATTGGAATAAAACCTGACTTTATTTTAGAGTCGACCTTATTTTGACACATTTACACAGAAAACTCTGAAAATTGACATACAGCCAAATTTAATAATAAAAACTCTAACTTTCATTTAATGAATACCGACACTAATGAATCCGGTTTTGAAATACACAAAGGCCGAATTTTAAAGGAGAGCAGCTGCTTTTTCTATGTAAAACTGTCACCATAGGGTCGATTTTAAAATAAGGTCAGGTTTTATTTCAGTTAGTGTCTAATATTTCTTGATGAAATACAATATGTCAGTTGATCTCAGGACGGTGATTCTGGGCTTTGTAAGACGTGATAGCCCATGCATATCGTGCACCCGTACATTAAGTGTAATTCTTTCCTCAAGCAGTTTTCCTTCGCTCTGCTATGACATGCTATGATATGCTGTATTGGCTCTGCTGACCGTCATTGATGCTAATTTTTAGTTGATTTCCCTTGATTTGCCTTTTCCTTTCCATTTATCCTTAGACGTGGTCCTTTATAAACAATTTTAGTTGACCGTTAGCCTCAAAATAAACTAACGCTTCTATTTTATTTCATTTTGAAATTTTTCTAATTGTCACTCGTTCCTGTTGCGGTTTGTGAGATGGAAGAAATATTGCTTTTGATTTTTGACCCTTTCAGGAGGGATAAATGCATCTCTTAGCAACTACGAGGACGACTACTGGCACTGGCACCACTACGACACTGTAAAAGGTTCCGACTGGTTGGGTGACCAGAATGCAATTCACTATATGACTCGCGAAGCACCACATTGCATTCAAGAACTTGAAAATTGGGGCTGTCCATTTTCCAGAATGAAGGACGGTTTGTAACACGTCTTATTTATATATTTTTTTGATCGACTCCTTTTTTGAGTAAAGAATTATCGACAGTGATTTTTGGTTATATTGAGGCTTAAATCCTTGATGACCTATTGAACGATTTTTCATCAGGAAGAATTTATCAACGCGCTTTTGGTGGGCAGTCCCTAAAATTTGGCGAAGGCGGTCAAGCACACCGAACATGCGCAGCAGCTGATGCCACTGGACATTACATCTTGCACACTCTGTACGGACAAGCTGTACGTCATAATGTGGAATTTTTTATTGAGTATTATGTTTTAGGTAAGTTGGTAAAGTATATTTCGTAAACACAGAGAATGTAGAACAGCTATGAGATAGGATTTCACAACCAACACACTTTAAAAAAAGGGGGGCATCTAAATGCGTTTGACATAACCATTGAAAAAGCTGAAAATTTGGATGAAATAAAAGGCACTCCTCGTAGACAACCCATTAGGCAGCCTAACCAAACATAATATACTTTAATTTCATCTCAACCTTGTCAAAATGGCGGAGATCTGTTTTTATTTTTGTTTTTGTAGAAAAAGAAACTATCAGACTTAGACCCTTTGATATTACCATTGAAAAATAGTAAAATTGGCTTAGACAGCCTAACCAATCTTGCTCTACTCGATTTTATCAAGGTCTTGTCAAAATGGCAGAAACTATCGGTTGTTGTTATTTTTGTTGTGTTTTTGTTGGAAAAGAAACGAAAATCTCGGACTTTCTCTGCTCTAATAGAAACAGTAACGTCTTAAGACCCTGAAATGTTTTTGACAGTTTTATCCCAAATTCAATGCTTACCTTCTCTAGTCATTGCTACGCGGGCTAGGAAGGTAAAAACTGGCAAAACACAAATAAACAAAAACAGTGGTTGACAAGCACTGGACATTTCGAAACCAAATAAAGAAATGTCACACTAAAAAAATTGCCAGGCGGCCATTTTGGATTTGTCACTTTAACTTTGGTCAAATCCAATCCGTTTATTTTCAATATCTCCAGGATAAAAACCAAGGTCTGTAGAGGATATTTCAATAATTCAAGGATAAAAACCAAGGTCTGTAGAGGATAGGTTGCTTGGCAACTTTATGGTCGAAGCGGCGTGAGAGGTGACAGCGCGTCATTTGACGTGCCATGATTTGATTAGAGCCCTTTGTTTACATGTGTTTTTAAGTATTTTGAATCTTCGATGGTTAATTTTTTACATTTGTGGTGTTTTTTCGGACTATATTTATTTAAAAACTGTAAATACTTTATACTTGTAGTTATTTTAACGGACTAAAAGCTTCCCAAGATATTGTGCGTTTGGGATATTTGGTGTAAGGTAAGTTTTATATTTGAGTTAGTTGATGTATTTTATAAATATTATTATTAGAGACACTAACTAGAGAAAAATAACCAAACATATTTACATTTAAATCAATAAAGGAACACAAAAAACTTGAAAATTTCGTACTATAATTAATGCTTTTTATTTAAATGGGCACCCCGAGTGACGTCATTTCCCGCGTTTAAACAACTGGCTCTGATTGGTCAGAAAGTTACCAGGTAACCTATCCTCTACAGACCTTGGGTAAAAACCATATATTATGCTGAAGGAAAGAAAATATTTCTCAAATGATGTATAATGCATGCGTAGTTAATCGCAACACGTTTCTTGTTTTAGCCGTCAATTTGTCGACCCCTTAATACCAGGGGCTCTATTCTTATACTTAAACGATGTGATTATTCCCATCACATCCTTTGACCAATAGTGGTCGTATGTTGTATGAAATGATTTGCCTCGACCGTCGCATATTCGCGCGCTTTTGACAGTTAGTGAATTTTAAGCGTTTAAAGCGAAATCTATTCTCCTGCCACATACCGACTGAACGTTTCTCGGTCAGATCATAGGAGAAGCTTGCGCAATAGAGTTATTTTCGCATAACATATGACGGCATGGAGATTATGTAAAGCTAGCTATTGGCCAGAGCATGTTGTCGCAAAACCCTTGGTGGCTGCAGGGTTTTGAGGGGTTAGTAGGTTGGCAGGTTTAAATTAAACACCAAGTAGATTTAGTTGCTGCTGTATTTGGGTGCGTCGATGTTTCTTAAGCTAAACACAATAGAAAGATCACTATGTAGGATATGTAGAGACAATAAAAAATGGTTAGGTTAGGTTAGTATTCTTTTAACAAGTGTAAATAAAACTATATGACATGTTCCAAGCTTAACTAAGCATATAATGACTTCTAGACTTACCTAACACCAGAATATTCACTAGTTGCACAGTTTATAACTGAGAAAAGTAAAAAACTCATAGGGCTGCTACTTAAGATGGCGCATAACCCGAAAAACGCTAAATCATTTAATGAAGTATTCTGACAGATGTCAGTTGGCCGTGATCAAACTGCGCGCACTCTAGTCAATGGTCACTGAATAGTCTATATATCCCACTCTAACATAAATCAATGGTTTTGTGCAAAAAGTAGAAATTGATAAAAACATGTATTGATAAATATAACTAAATTTAGAAATGCCCGATAGATTGGTTTATGGTGTGCAGCGCAGAAATAAATAATAATTTAATAAATAGAGGCAATTTGGTGTTCACAATGTGATGAGAACCATCACACCCTACGACTATGAGAATAGCTACCCAGTAGTATTAAGGACACTCATCGTAAAGGCAAGCCTCATAGGAAGCGAAGCCAAGGCCAACATAAATATAGAGGCCACGACCCTGAAAAAATCTGCTTTTCTCCGGGGGCTGAATTTTACATTGGGTCTTATGGGAGGTCAGAGGTTTTTTTATGATATTTTCAAAATGGCACTACAGATTTCCGCAAAATTTCAGTGAATTATTCTTAGACACCATCCCGATATTCCACCAAAGTTTTGTAAGGAATAGCAACATGATTAGAAGGTTAAAATCTTCAAAATGTAGCATTCCTTATTTTGAATTCAAATTACCACAGGCCAACTGTTATATTTGACATGTATTTGACTTTGGCATCTGTGATTGTCCCATTCGCTTCTGCTTTAAACTTAATTTTTGTATGAGCTAATGAAGCGGCTCTGAAAAATTAAGGATTACTATTAATTTTTTTTCAACCAAAAACACAACAACTGACAATTTCTGCCATTTTGACAAAGCCTCGATAAAATCGAGTAGAGCGAGTTTGGTTAAGCTGTCTTAGGCAATTTTTTTTCAACAGTAATATCAAACGCATTGTGTACCCACTTTTTTTTATTTTGGTTGGTTGTGAAGTCCAATCCCTAGTTCTATAACCTCTGACTCGATTTATGGTGGAATTCTGTTAAGTTTATTACCACAAGTTGCCATGACGCTAGAATTATTTTGAATGGAACAATCGACCAACCAAAAAAGATTGATCATGATCTCGCCGATTCCTTTAATTTTAGATTTGTTGATGATTGACAACGAATGTAAGGGGGTCATAGCTTGGTGCCTCGAAGATGGTACCATCCATAGGTTCTTTGCAAAAAATACAGTGTTGGCGACTGGTGGATATGAAAGGTCATATTTTTCTTGTACCGCCGCCTATACATCTACCGGGGATGGAACAGCTATGGTTAGTCTCTTAAACAGATTGTAAAGTACTGAAACTAAAAACTTCTTTCAAATAGTTTTAGAGGTTCAACTTTTAATCTTAACTAGGATCTTTTTTTAAATACGCCACATCTTTATTTACTTATCTAATATTTGAGTTGTAAAGTATTGTACTGCTTTATGTACAGGTTACTATTGTTTCTGGTATTATCTCTATGAATGTTATTGAAACTCATTAAAAATATTAAGTTTACTATTTTACTCAAGGTTACCAGAGCCGGACTCCCACTTCAAGATCTTGAGTTTATTCAATTTCATCCTACTGGTGTATATGGTTTTGGCGTACTGATTACTGAAGGTGCGAGAGGAGAAGGAGGATATTTTGTAAACAGTGCCGGTAAGAAAACAATGAGAACAAGCTACAGCATTTTTACCTTTATGGCATTTGTCGTCATTGTCGTCAAGAAACAAAATATCGTAAAAATATTAAACGTAGTTACCTATTTTGAATCGTCCATTACCTAAATAACACACGCGGTAGAAGATTGAGACTTTCTAGATAGTTTCATTTGACGACATTAATTTTTTTTTATTACTTGTTAAACATGCTCTGTAAACCAGCAAATATTTACCAGTTTTATTCCCAAAATAATTAGGTCATGTTGTAGTTGTCTTCTTTTGTTTATTATAGGAGAAAGATTTATGGAAAAATATGCCCCAAAAGCAAAGGATCTTGCATCCAGAGACGTTGTGTCGAGAGCTTGCACTATAGAAATTATGGAAGGAAGAGGGTGTGGTCCCAACAAAGAATACGTTCACCTTCAGGTATTATTGAGTGGCATCGATGTACCTAAATATTATGCCGCAGGCTAAAAATTTGGTAAATCAAATCAAATACAAAAAAAAGTTTTGGTTAATTTTCAAAACTTTAAGAACCGCAGTTGGAAATTTTCACGGGCTTGGTCAGTTCACCTGTGATCAATTATGCTTGTTTTGTTTGGGGACTAATTCTGAGCTTAGGAAGGGTCTAAATTCCCGTAGCTCCCCCCAATTGCGCCACTGACCTGTAAACTATATTTTTCCGGTCTAGTAGCCTAAATATCCTCATTTGTATACAAAAAATATATTTTTTTACATTTCCTACATATGAGAACACTAATATGCTTTTATGCAGCTTCATCATATTCCAAGAGAGAAAATCCTTAAGCAGCTTCCTGGAATACGATCATCTGCAATGGCCTTTGCGGGCGTCGATATTCTGAAGGAACCCATTCCTACAATACCAACTGTCCATTACACGATGGGTGGCATTCCGACCAATTACAAGGGACAAGTGATAACCCAAGTAAGTAGAACGTAAATTAGTATATACAGTGAAATCTCCTATATGCGGACAATCACGGTTTCGTCGATTTTGTTCGCCTATTGGAGGTGTCCGCTTAAAAATTCGTAGTTCTGTATTTTAATATGTATTCATTAACAATTTTCCCTGCTTAAGTTTTTCCGATATTAAATATTTCAGCAATCTTTCGTGCTGATAGATGTTCCTTCTCCGAGACGTTAACAACTTCCATTTTTTCAAGTGAACTAAGATTTACTTGGCGCCATTTCAAAGAGATCTATTACTATTACTACCCAACTGAACAATAAAAACTAAACACAGCAGTCCCGCCGAATAAAATATGTCGTAAATACGACAGAAGTATTTAGCTCCGCATTAAAACGGAAAGAGGTAATTCCCCGGCTGCATAGTGCGTTGTTGTTAACATACTACGTAATATTTTTGCCCATGTCGTGCAGCGCTCCGTCCCGTTGTCAGAGCTTCACGTCCGGTTAAGAGAGGTGTCAGAATTTGTTTGGCAAAAAAATTGTCGGCGTCCGGTTATTAGAGTGTCCGGTTACAGGAGTAAATTTTACATGTAAAGAAATAGTGAAAAGCATGGTTTCAACAAATTTGTCCGTATAAATGGAGTGCCCCCTTAATAGAGGTGTTCGCAAGGAGAGGTTTCACTGTACTACGGTACTGACTACCAACAAAAATTCAAAATCTCTAAGGCTTTACAAGGTAACCAAGTTTTGAAAGTGTTTTCCGAGATAAACTTAAACTCAGGTTGGCAAATGTTAATTTGATAAAGGAGCCCTGATAAGTCTATAAAAAAGGACCCATTTAAAACGCAAAAAGATTTTGTCGTATAATTTACTTTATTTTTACATGAATATACTGATTTTTTAATAAATAGTTATACAAATCTTCACATGATATATTTTTAAAGTTGTATTGAAGAATATTGAATCAAAGCTTTAACTGACTCTACATTTATACGATTTTGTCTTTATCTCACTGAGTAATATTCAGCAAAAACACTCTTCACTTAGGCGTTATGTATGCAATATTAAAGGAAATACATACAATAGGCAAGGGAGAGCGGGAGGATATGCAAATCACCCCTGACTGTGCCACTGTACGAAACCATCTTGAAAAAATGAAAAACGCAAAATAGGGTTTTCCCTTCAAAATGTTGTCTATAAAATGTAATTTTATCTCTGTTTTTTTTAAGTTTTCTTGTTTAACTCATTAGCTAGAAAGTAAAGTAAATTTTTGAATTATCAGCAACGCTACTGACTTGGTTCCTCCAAGCTCTTCAAACAGGGGATAATGGATTACTTAGGTCCAACCTACCGTTAATAAAAACCCAAACTTTGAGGAGACAAGTCGGTAGTCACATCTAAGTTTTGTTGAATTTAAACTAAAACCTCTAAACTAACTATCAGTAAAGAAACATAAGATTTTGCTATTTGAAGAACATTTTGTAGTTTGTTATTTTGGTTAGTTAAAGTTTTTATTTTAATATTTTGGGTCTTGTTTGTTTTATTTTTGTAAATAGCAACATAGTTTTATTTTGTATTCATTAAACTTTGTAGCGTTTTTAAAACTGTTTTATATTTATTTTATACACACAAGAGATTTACTACGGTACCCTCGTTTAAGGGTTCGATTTAAAATAAAATCGTACCCGACAATATGGAAAAGGAGAACATGTCCCTTCTATTTGTTACTACCCCATTATCGGTCCTGATCGTGATGTTGGGTGGTGTAGAAAATTTAATGCCTATTATTTCTTTGTTAGATCGCACCAGCATGTGATAAAATCGTCAAAGGACTTTACGCATGCGGAGAATGTGCCTCAGTTTCTGTTCATGGAGCTAATAGGTGAGTTTACTATTTTAATAACTTTGCTATTTAGCTTAATCAGTGGCGCTCACAAGATTTTACTTTGAAGTTGGTTTCATTCAATTAATCCGGTTCGAAGGACCATGAAGAAATATAGCATGTTCATAATATTTCTTAAATCCCTCTCTTCCTCTAGCAGCCTCACTATAGGATAAAGGCAAGAAGGCGTAGTCGAGATAGGTTGAGTTGCAATAAATATACTTGATTGGTACAAGTTGCAAACTGATTTTATTGAATCCCAAATTCTGTTTTTATACAAAAAATCTTACATCTAAACGTGATCTTTAAAATTGGTAGGTATTTTTATTTTATATAACAAATCTCTCAGCGAGGCTGCTGCAAGGTGCAAGGTATGTTTAATGTTTTAAAATATACTAGAAATCTTTACTAATAGCCCAAGCGTCAGGTACAAAATATTGGGTTCTATTTGCAAAAGGTCGAACAAAGCTGAAATTTGGTGGATGGTAGACATAGGTAGCACCGCGATGCAGAGTTTTCATCTCCCCTCCCCTCGAGCGGCAACCCCCCGAGGTCGCAAACTTAGATGTACTATCAGGACCTATGTCTACCATACCACCAAAATTCAGCTTTGTTCGACCTTTTGCAAATTGAAATCCCCTGACGCTTGGGCTATATGCAGCTATTTTTATAAAATAAAAAACCTATTAAGAGAAATCTTAAAAAATTCAAAAATCGTTAAAATGGCTAAAAGTCATTTAGACACAGAGTTTTAGGAATAAATAATAGTTACTAGATAATCTTTATTATTTGTTACAGATTAGGAGCGAACTCACTCTTAGAAGTTGTAGTATTTGGTAGAGCTGTAGCCCAGTCTATCGCCGATAATAATTCTCCTGGTGATTGTTTGGACATGGGGTCAACATGGGGACTTGACTCGCTGCACAATTTGGACAAACTGCGATACGCCAAGGGGAAATATTCTGTCGGCAATATAAGGTAAGAACAAAATACAGAGTGTTCCGTAAATAATGTGCAATACATTTAATAAAGTGTTTTTGTATGAAAACCACGTTACTCTGTTTAATAAACTTAGGGTGTCAGAGTTTTCATTTACAAAATATTGAGCGACTCAATTACTAGATATTCCTAATTTGCATATCAAATTTTAACCAGTGGCGGAGATATGGGTTATCAGTTAAAATTAAAAAATAACTATCTTTAAAAGTTGTCCGTCATTTTAGATCTTTATTCAAATTCATAAATTCTGGAATCGTGCCTTCTCAAAATAATAAAAATCATTAAAATCGGACAAAAACCTAAGTAATGGGCAATCCAAAGAATCTCATTTTTTGGCCCACGTTATACAGGATGTCTAGATAAAAGTAACTAACTATATAAGAATTTCGGTAACGTTAAGAGATACTATGTAAATAAGAAGCAAGTTGCGTCATTCCAAGCCTAATCAGGTGCTCTAGCGGAATTAAAAATATCTACAGAGATTTAAAAAAAAATGTGTCTTCAAAAAAAGTATTGTTGCCATCGTGTAAAAATCCTTAATAAAATTTGGTAATCTTTTATTAGTGACTTGTAAAATGACTTTAACGAATTTTTTCTAGGCCTACTAGTTCTTTTGGAACCATAGCTTACTTTAGATCAGCGAAAATGTGAATTTATTTAAAAAAAACAAGTTTTTTCTTAGTTGGCTATGATACAAATAAACAAATTTTATATTTATTTTTGATGTTATACCTACATATGTAGCTATCTATAAAAATTTTGCTGATAGAGAGTTATTGAAATAAAGCCAGGCTATAATGGTGCCAGGCACAATTTTGACACCTTCACATTGTAATATCAGCTGTGATCTTTCAACACACGGCCTTTGTTTACTATATGAACCGAAATAAATAGTGCCTTCTTTTATTAATTGAAAATGAACGACGAAAGCTTTAAATTCGACTTTGGTATGTCAATTTTGAAGGATCAACTGTCAGTTTTCAATGTGAATGTGTCAAACTAGTGCCTGGCACAATTATAGCCTGGCTGTATTTCAATTATTTATTTAATAATTTATTATTTTCCAACTTTATTTCTTAAGGGGGAGGGATGATTTAGCCTTGCGTTATTATACTCAATGTACAGGGTGTCCCAAATTGGGCACTTTTAGGGGGTTTAAGGTACTTCTAGGGGAGACAGACAAAAACTGACCACGCACTGCGAGGCTCAAATTTCAAGAGAAGACTTATAGTGAAAACCGCATTTTGAAATATCGTCTCCGTCTTTGAGCTACGGGAGCCTTTTGAAAAGTCTGCATTTTGGAACGGGAGCTGCAAAATTTCTACTAATAACTTCGTTATTAGTAGAAATTTTGATTTAGAGTAAATTGCAATTTTATAGACTTTGTCACGAGGAATTCACCCACCAAATTAAATTTTAACTGTCACTTTTAGTTTTTGAGATATGACATAAAGTTGCATTTTTTCTTATGGAATGGCCTACATTTTAATTAATTTTCAAATTCGTCATTGAATTCTTTTCAAAATGATGTATCATATGTCATAGTTTGATTGAGCGGTTTCGGAGATAATTCAAGTTTTTTATTTTTGTCTAGTGTGCATTGAATGACGTCATACGCCATTGACATGAAAGCCTTGCGGTTAAATCCTACTTCAATGCACCTATAGTTTTGTCACGGATCACCTAACAAACAGATAAATAAGCCGGCTGGCCGTCTTTGATCTCGGAGAATTCAACGATGGCTGAGCATTGGGAATCAAACTCAGAGCCGGACTAAAATAAATTTATCATAAAATATGAATGTTTCAGATTGTTGAGGCGAAAAAATATGTTTACTGTCAGAAACAATAAAAACATTAAAATAGTTTTGTTCTGCTAAAAATGGGAGCTAAAATGAATTTTAAAGTCTCGGCCGCGTAAAAATATTGTATCCTCTGTAGGGGACTATGGAAATAATGTGTTCTATTGAATGACATATATGGGAAGCACAAAAAGAGGTCTTCGTCTTCGTTCAGAATACGTTAGCATGTTGTCGTTTCCAGCATACAGATAAACACAAAAAGAAAAAAATTGATTGCTTTTTTTGTTGTATTGGGGATAACATTTATTAAGTTTCAAGAGGAGTAAAATTGTGAATTTTAAATATAAGAAGTTTGACATTCTACATTCGTCATTTTATTTATTATTTCCAATTAAAAAATGCTGGATTGTATAGTTACCACCAAAGAAATAGTTGGAAAGTTTGAAAACATTATTTTTATAAAAAAATATTATTTGAAGTCAAAAGTAAATAAAACAATGGTAATATCATGAAACAAAAATCTCGCGGCGAAATGTTCCCGCGGCAAATTCTCCCCGCGGCAATTCGATTGGCGGCAAAATGTCCCCGCAGCAAAACGAGCCGTGGCCAATCAGCCAGCCGCGGCGAATCGGCCGCGGTTAATCGGCCGCGGCGAATTGTCCCCTACCCTTTTAATTTGTGAACCTCTGCTTAATTTAAGGATCAAAATACCAAATCTACAAATTTCCCTTTTCTACAAACTGAGCTCTTGCCGCTGTTTCATACAAAACACCAAAAACTTTCTAAACAAAGCATAGTTTATATCTTGTTTTTTAGGATCTAATGGCGGCGCATTTTTAAATTTGAGATAAATATAACAAACCCTGCAAAAGTATAAAAAAAATAAAGAAACAAAATCAAAGGGGTTGCAGATCTATATGTGCTTAAGAACTCTTTGTACTTAAATCATTTACAGATTCATCTCATAGGACATTTAATTATTGAACACCTTGTATAGGATATGGCAAAAGTTTGAAAAAAATCGAAAGATAAAATAATGTATAAGTTTGCCTTATAGGATCCTGCCGAAATCGAAAATTACTTCGATTAAGAGTATACCGTCGCGTGGATTTACAGTCTCTTACGGCACAAACCGTTCCCATTGTTTAAAATCAAAAATAACATATATCAAATACAAAAATCACATCTACACACCACTAATGCTCAACACGTACTAAAAGTTTAAACAATATTGAAATACAGAATGCGCCTCTGGAGTGGTTGACCCCAACATGGCAGGCTGCGTGAAAGATGCGCGTAGCACCCCCCACCACCTGAGTTCCCTATCTGTTTGTTAGGTGATCCGTGGTTTTGTTGTCTTATACTATGCAAATCAAGTTGGCCTTGCGTTTTGGCGTTTTGTCATTGTTTTCAATTGTTTAAACAATTTGACACAAGGCCAACATAAAAATAGAGGCCACGACCCTGAAAAAATCAGCTGTTCTCCCGGGGCTGAATTTTACATTGGGTCTTATGGGAGGTCAGACGTTTTTTTATGATATTTTCAAAATGGCACTACAGATTTCCGCAAAATTTCAGTGAAATATTCTCAGACACCATCCCGATATTCCACCAAAGGTTTGTAAGGAAGCAACATGATTAAAAGGTTAAAATCTTCAAGATTTAGCATTCCTTATTTTGAATTCAAATTACCCGCCATGTACCACATGCCAACTGTTATATTTGACATGTATTTGACTGTGTCATATGTGATTGTCACATTCGCTTCTGCTTTAAACTTTTGTGTGAGCTTATGAAGCGGCTATGAAAAATTAGGGCTTACTATACATTTTAAAAAAATTGTTCTGCCAGAATAAAGTAAAAACCATCTCAAAAACGGCTTTATTTAAAAAAAATCAAATATCCATGAACCGTCATTCCAACTTCAATATTTTAAAGACAATCAGCTGTGTCGTAACGTGACCATCAAAAAAAAATCAGCCCCGGATGTGACGTCAACAAAGTGGAGGATCGTGGCCCGTCCATTTTGATAGCCCTGTTTGACATTACGCTTTGATATGAAATTATTTTGCACAAAAGCGTTTTTAATTTTATTTTGAAATATGTGGAAATATGTATCAAAACGATGAAAAGTATGACATGTTAAAATGTTACTGGGAAAGTAATGATAATCGACAGAACGCTGGAAACTTATATCTTCAAAGGTATCCCGAACAAAGACAACCTTATATGGATACATTTCCAAAGTTGAAAAGGAACCTTGTTCAGTATGGCTTTTTCAAAACCGTGGGCCAAAATATATGACGTTAGGAGGGACCGTGAGTTAGAGGAGATAGGCATTATTGGTGAGTTAGAATAAAATAATTCGCGATCATTGAGACAATTAGAAGCTGCCACAGGCATACCGAGAACTTCAATCCACCGAACACTTAAACGGAATAATTATAAGCCTTATCGCACAAAAAAGGTTCATAAGCTTTATGACTGGGACTACCAGCCTAGAATAAACTTTTCTAATTGGTTTATTGACAAATGCGAGGAAGATTTTTCTGTTGATCTATGACGCAATGATTATTGATAATTTTTAATAATATCGAATTTCTATTGTCTGTAATTTTTGTTTCTTTTTATAACTAGGTTTTGAGGGCCGTCAGCTGAATTATAATTTTTCCACCAGGCTTGCTATATTTTTGACTGTGTAAAATAATAAAAATACCGAAGCGCTTTGACCTGCCTCAGCAGGAAATCAAAGCGCACTAGAAATAAGTGAAAAAGCTGAATATCTCCTAAACCGCTCAATCAAAGTATGACATATGATACATCATTTTGAAAAGAGTTCAATGACGAATTCGAAAATTAAATAAAATATAGGCCATTCCATAAGAAAAAATGCAACTTTATGTCATATCTCAAAAACTAAAAGTGACAGTTAAAATTTAATTTGGTGGGTGAATTCCTCGTGACAGTCTATAAAAGTGCAATTAACTCTAAATCAAAATTTCCACTAATAACGAAGTTATAGATCCCCTTCCAAAATGCAGACTTTTCAGAAAGCCCCCGTAGCTCAAAGACAAGACGGTATTTCAAAATGCCGTTTTCACTATAAGTCTTCTCTTGAAATATGAGCCTCGCAATGCGTGGTCAGTTTTTCTCTGTCTCCCCTATAAGTACCTTAAACCCCCTAAAAGTGCCCAATTTGGGACACCCTGTACTATTGTATTTTTTTCAAAAATGGGTTACGAATTTTTGCGTTATGCAATATATGAATGTTTTCTTGCCAGATAAATCAATTGGCAAAGTTTTGACAACTGGTTATGTCGATAAGACAACAGACAAAATTGGCTTTTGTTTCACAGTCAAGTAAAAAGATGTGTTTTAAATAAATTTAAATTTTCTACGATTTAAAGACAGGCTTGTTATACATGGTTAAAAAGCTCCTTTGAAGCTCTGTTTACATATAAACGTAATATGGCGCCATAAGAAATAGCTAGCAAAGTTGGCATGTTTACTAAAAAACCAGAACACCTAGAACACATTGCAAACGTTATTCGATTGGCACTAATACAAAACTACTACGTAAATTTTCTAAAATTTTACGAAAAAAATAAAATTTTCAGTCTTTATCTTAATATTTTAGAAACCCCTGCAGATATTTTAAATTTCGATATAGCATCTAATTGAGCTCGTGATAGCGCAACTTTTTTCTCATTTAACCAAAATTGTATCTCTTACCGTTTCCGAAGTCGATATGTAGGGATCTCCTGCATATTGTCGCTGAAATGCAACAATGCAATATCGTATACAGGCGAAAGCTCCATTATTTATATTATAGGATCAGACAAAGGGGCGAACATCCACAAAATGGAGTTTTGCCTATCTTGTCGTTTTGGCCCATTTGTTTTTTCAGCGTCGATATATTCAGAGGAAAATATGTTTTTGATGATATATTCGAATTCTTACGCAGGCTAAAACTTCAAAAAGTAATGCAAAAGCACGCAGGGGTATTCAGAACGCACGAAATCCTAGCGGAGGGTGTTGAGGCCGTGGCGGCCCTGTACAAAGAGCTGGAAAACATGAACGTTCAAGATCATACCATGATATGGAATACAAATTTGGTGGATGCTTTAGAGTTGCAGAATTTGTTTATCAATGCTCTGCAAACAATTACCGCCATGGAAAACAGGACAGAATCAAGAGGTAATTTTGTATCACACCTCAACATACAAGCCCTGTCTCAGTGAAGTTGGCCCCACGTTCCAAAACATGATATTTCTGAATTTATTTAAGGGCTAATTAAAATTTTATTGCAATTATAATATTATTGGTTTCTTTAAATGTTTATGGAAAGATAACAAAACCGACACAGCTATGTTTAAAGCGTTTTTATTTTGAAATTGTCTTCTTTGCAAAATGATTTGTGTATTGCAAAATACGTGATGGAGACAACTTAAGTTGAATGGTCTGTTTTATGCGATGCGACAAAATAAAGGTAGGCTTTGTAAAACAAATAACATAACACGTTGCTATTAAGCCGATTTTGATGTTTAAATGTGGTAAAGCTGTTTCTGACGAACTAAGAAAAGTGATCATTCACTTGCATTTAAAAGATCAGAATGCTTCCCAAATCGCTGACAGTATTAACAAATCGAGGTATACACTTCGAAATATTAAATTGTAAAAAAAATCGGGATCTGTTGCTCAAAAACCCAGAATGGTAACTTAAGAGCCTTAAAACGGATTATCAAGGAAAATCGGCGTGCTAATTATAACGAAATGAAAATATTGTGGAATCAGGCAACCACAAAAAACTTTTCAAGAGCAACTTGTCACAGAGCTGCCCAAAAAGTGGGATTTGAAACGTACAAGGTAGGCTTAAATTATTTTTTTTTATTATTCGTTTTTAATTCAGTATTTTTAGGCAAAAGAGATACCCTCACTGACAAAGATTCAGAAGAAAAACAGAATAGCGTAGGTCAAAGAACACAAATTATGGTCGTCGCACAAATGGACCTCCATTATTTGGAGTGATGAAGCCAGATTTGAAGTATGCGTTGGTAATAGTAGGAGTCATAAGAACTAAAGAAGAAGTGTTTCATATTGACCGGTTTCCGGCTTTTGTTATGATTTGGGTATCCATATCAGCAAGTGGAGTGGGAAACTTACACTTTGTGGAAGGTGTTATGAATGCTGAGAAGTACATTATTGTGCTTCAAAATAACTTATTACCCCAAATTGAACAAATGCGTTTAAAAAATATCGAATGTATCTTCCAACAAGATGGTGCCGCTTATTCCTTATATTCCAGTTTTCAAAATGGACGTCGAGTAGTCCAGATCTATCGCCGATTGAGACCTTGTGGCATATCATAAAAGAAAGCTCAGATCAAATCCCGCAAGAACCGTTCCAGAATTCCGAACCCATCTCCAAGAAATTTGGAACAGTTTTACACCAGATGACTGCCAAACATTAGTTGACACTATGTCAAGACGTATCACAGCAGTAATTAGTGGTGATTTGCTGTTATTTGATTTCGTTGATTTTTATTAATCGGAGTTTTTTTGTTACAAAATATGTAGTATTTTAGACTAATATTAAACAAAAATATCGTATGTTATCAGAAATACATTTTAGTATTTATTATGTTTTCGCTAATATTAAAAACTTCATAAAAAACGTAGTTTTGATATTTGGGCCAACTTCACTGAGACAGGGCTCGTATTTCTTAAGGGTAGGGATCGGCAAAGCACTTGAAAACAGTAATCCGGGAGAAAAGTAATTGGTAAGTTACTTAACTTACCAATTACTGAGAAAAGTAGTATAATTTAGTTATCAAGCACCAGGTATATACTTAAAAAGTGCTTAAATTAACTCAAGTCAAGTCATTGACCAAGCACTTTTTCATTTACTTTCTGTTCAGATAATGTTTATTATATAAATGAAAAAAAAGAATGACGTTTTTGGATGATAGTCTTAATAAAACCCAAAAATTTATTATTAGATAAAATAAATAAATAAAATAAAAAGGCTTTTATTTTAACCTCGGCGAAGTTCAGCATGACTGTTCTTAACCGAGTACAACAAGTACATTTATTATATTGCACAGAAAAAATATTGGTGATGCCTATTTTGTATCGAGACACTATTAAATTAAATATGTATATAATAAAAAAATGTGTTTGATAAAAATAAATAAATAAAAAAACAGCAGAAATAAAATAATAATAATTATAAAATACTTAAATTAAAGACTTTTGTAGCATGCAGTTTTTAAATTTATATTTAAAAGATAAGAATGATGAAAAAATAGAGTTGGTCGGTAGCTCGTTCAGGCAGTACGATGTTTGGGGATTTCGAATTTTACATTGTTTTGAGTTTGACGCTGGTGTATGTCTCTTCTGGAAATGACCTTTTCATTGAGATATTCTGGTTTGCCTGTTTTAAGCAGTTTATAAAGGAAGCAACCCATATGTAATTTTAGTCTATCCCACATATTAATCCAAGCTGCTTGAGTTTATGACTTACATGATATCGAAGTCCATAAATAAATCGTATGCATGAATTTTGGATTTTTTGCAAAGATTGTTGCGCCCGCATGTCTAAGCACGATCCGTACACAAAGTCGCAATAATTACAATGCGAAAGCACAAGTAATTCGGATAATTGTTTTGTTAACCTAAGATTCATAAGATGTCGACTTTTGAAACGATTTCTTAGAGAAAAATACGCTTTTTGTGAAACTCTAGCTACTTGCGATCTAAATCTAAGTTTCAAATCAAACATCACACATAAATTTTTGTACTCTTGCACTGCTGGAACGGAGATTTGAACCATACCCAGTTCAATATTTTCCTCTGCCCACTCACTGTGGGGACCAAAAAATATAACTGTCGATTTTGTTGGATTTATTTTAAGACCATTATTATTCGAGTAAGTATAAATTTGGTTCATGGTAATATTTATTTGTTCTTGTGCCTGCAAATACTCTGATATGCTAAAAGTAGTAACACTCTGACTGTCATCACAATACTGTCAAAGAATCGACATCTCTGCATACTATCTGCAGATGCATATCCATAGTGTAAATTGCAAAAAGCAAAGGTCCCAAAGTTAACCCCTGAGGGACGCCCCGCCAGCGTTTGCGAAGTCTTGTGATCCAAAATAATAAGTTGATCCCTATTGTCTAAGTAATCTTGAAAAAGATTCACTGAACTAGAATCAAAACCATAATAGTTAAGCTTGACGGTAAGAAGAGCCGGGTGTAATCCATCAAAACCAGAACTGAGGTTTTTCCTTCATCCGAAGCCCGAATGATGTCATCCAGAACAGTTGAAAGCGCCGTGGCTATATTAAATCCTTTTCTAAAACCCGAATGTCCTTTGAAAAATGAATCGTTGTCATTTAAGTATTCAACAATTTGTTTATAGATAATTTGTTTAAAGAGTTTCGAGACTACATTTAATAAAATAATAGAACGCAAATCAGAATACGTTTTTGGGCCAGTGATTTTTGGCAGTGGTATTACAAGACCTGTTTTCCGTTTCGAAGGAAATTTATTGAGACTAATCGTATGCTTAAAAATATGTACCAAAAATGGTATTATAACGGGCAGCACAGCTTTATCATTTGCGTGGTAAGTTTTTCAGTGCCTGCCGCATTCGATCTTAGAGTGGATATAGCCCAAGTAAAGTCACAAGGACTTCTGTGTACAGTCCTTGGTAAAGTCACTGTCGCCAACCTCTGTCAGTTCAAACCTTTTGTCAGTGGTCTTATTGCTTAGATAGTGGTTTATTGTATCTGGGTTAACTAAGGTCACTCATCGTCAAGCAAGCTTTACAGGTAGCGAAGCTAACGTCAGGCTTTCTATTTTTTGGTTATTATTTTTGACATGTTTTCCTCGGTTTCGCATTGGCGCGGCGGTTCTGTTTTATTGTAGAAAAATACTGTTAGACTATATTATCAGCACTACACAGTTTAGCAGAACAACTTTGGAAATTGAAAAAAATCATATGCTCATAATTTACCGTTAATTATCCGTAAATTAGTTTAAATATGGTGTTTTGCTAACTTTTTATAAAGTTAGCAGAACACCTATAGAAACAATGGATTAATCCAAAAAAATTTTAGTTCACAATTTGCCGTTAATTATTCGTAAATTATTTGTAAAAACAAAAAATTTGCCGTGCCCGTTTTTTAAAAAAATATATTGTGTTTTGCTAACTTTATATAAAGTTAGCAGAAAACCTATAGAAACACTGGATTTATCTAAAAAAAATTTGGTTCACAATTTGCCGTTAATTATTCGTAAATTAGTTGTGAAAACAAAATCTTTTCCGTGCCCGTTTTTTTCAAAAAATATGGTGTTTTGCTAACTTTATATAAAGTTAGCAGAACACCTATAGAAACAATGGATTTATGTGCATGCGGCAAATTGTGAACTAAATTTTTTTAAGTAATTATATTTATTGAAAAAAACGGGGACGGCAAATTTTTTGTTTTCACAACTAATTTACGAATAATTAACGGCAAATTGTGAACTAAAATTTTTTTAAGTAAATCCATAGTTTCTATAAGGTAAGATCTTCAAAATTCTTGGAGGCCCTTTAGGGTTCTTGTAAGCAAAGTGCTTTAAAGCCCTTTAAATAGCTTGCAATCTCCTTCCATGGTTGCAATGAAAAATTCAAGTCTCATTTACCAAGCACTTTTAATTTTAAATTACCACTTACCAAGCACGGTATTTAGGTGCTTAGAGCAGTTTCAAGGGAATTTCTACACAATTCTGATTCTGAGCCAGTCAAATTGTATCCAAAAATGGCTCAAACTGGAAAGTACTAGTAAGTGTTTCCGTACAAAAATTCTCTCGAGAAATATGAGATATTCAAGAAGGCGGTCAAAAATAGACAAAGTCATGACGAGGTGTAATCAATAGATATAGTCCACAGTACACCGGTCTATGTTTTAAGTGATAAAGGTAACAGGCTACATAACTTTGATCTACCGAGATGCCCAACTTTTTCCCCTTCGAAAGTTCTTGTAATTGATTCGTAGCAGCTTGCGTGGGCGCAGAAATCTTTCGAGCTTCGGCCTGACTAAACCAAGTTTGCGATTTTGGGAACAAAGTCTTTTACCTTCTCTTAATCCAATGAAAAAAAATTCTATCCCAGAACTTTGTTCATTTAAATTGCAATGTGTAGAAAATATAATGGATCACCCTGTGCAAAAATCCCACTCTTACCCTTGTTATTGTTATCTTTTTAGGTGCTCATGCGAGAGACGATTTCAAAATTAGAATAGATGAATACGACTATTCCAAGCCCACCAAGAACCAATGTAAGAAAGCGTTTGAGGACCATTGGAGAAAACATACTCTATGTTGGATGGATATCGAATCTGGGGAGGTATGGTGAATACAGTTTATTTTTGGGACGACTTTTAATAGCTGTCTTCTTGAATCTTTATAGGAGGCATAGTTACGTTAGGTTAGGTTTGGTTACGTTATGAACATTGACTTCTATACCCTACGGGTAGACCCGGCATGGGCCAAAATTGCCATTATATCAAGCTTTTATCGCAATTGACCAAATACAAGTAAGAATTTAATGAGCAAAATAGGGATGAAAATAGAATTTCGGTTTGGTGAGTCCGGAAACATGCAACATCGCAAAAATATTCTATTTGCTTGTCTTGGATAAAAAAGGGCAGTGGCGGCGCAAAATAAAAATTTTGAATTCCACTAGAATTTTTTTATCAACAATTTTCTGTTTGAATAATAAATAATTCATGAATACTTACTTGTGTGTGTTTACAAAATTCTCTTCAGTAAAAAAAAAGAGTAAAAAGAATTTCTAAGCATGCTAAGTGCAGTGGATGTATTAAAATTATTGTTTTCATCTTAGAACTTTACAAATGTTGTACCTTCCAGGTAAAATATTTTCTTTCTTTCAACTCTTCTTTTCTTGGGTGGACTACAAGTTATGCTCGAGTCAGATAAAATTTCGGAACTAAAAATTTCAATTCGAAATGGGACAACCGGGCGCCGGGCCAACTCGGCGCCGCCAACAGGGCGCCACGCCGGGCCTAATGGGCGCCGGGCCAACTCAGCGCCGGACTATTTTTTTTCGATAGAATGTGCAGATAAAAACAAAATAAATATGTTATTTATACAAAACTTTCAACATCTATTAAGTCGAGTGTTGAAATTTGGTAGGTGTAGTGTTCTGCGACTTGAAACACCGCCAAGTTCCATATTCGATACATATCGATGCATAAATAAGAAAGTCCGCCATTTTGGATCCGCCACTTTAATTTTTTTAAGGTTGTTTTTCATCTGCACATTTTATCAAGAAAAAATATTTTAGACCGGCGCCCAGTTGGCTCGGCGTCAAGTTGACCCGGCGCCCAGTTGGCCTGCCGCCCAGTTGGTGGCGCCGAGTTGGCGGCGCCCAGTTGTCCTAGACTGTAACACATTTCAGGGGTCTGGTACGTTTTACCACCTTTCTTAAAACTACGAAGTTTTTTGAAAAAATGATAATTTTAGACCATTTTATAGTGATTTCTAAAAAAAAAATTGCGGACTCGTTGATTTTGTTAAAAAAATTGAAATTGAAACATTCTTAAAACCCCATTAAAACCCATACAAATTGCTACAAAAGAAGCATTTTCTCATTTCAAACTGAAACAAAACGGTCCCTGACGTCTATCAGCTGTCAACAAAAACTTGAAATAACTAAGGTCACTGATCCAAATCGGGTCAGTTTTTTTGGTCCTTTTATGAAAATGCACAATTTTTAAAAAAGCATGAAGTTCAAAACAAAATCAAGAAAATTATGATTCCTACATTTTTACAAATAAAAATTAGTTTAATTGAACATTATATCAATTTGTATTCCTTAAAACACTAAAAATTAATAATTATTTACTTTTTTAAAATTTATCGAAGGTCTAACTGAACAAAAGCAAACTGAACCCATCCGTATCGAAATGAACCAAATCAAACCGAATCTAACGGTTCGGTTTGGTTCGGTTCGATTTGCTTAAACTGAACCGAACCTAACCGAATATAGCTAAACCTAACCTAAACAATCCTAGCGGAACCTAACCGAACATACTCAAACTGAACCAACCTAACCCAACCTAACCCAACCTAACCCAACCTAACCCAACCTAACCCAACCTAACCCAACCTAACCCAACCTAACCCAACCTAACCCAACCTAACCCAACCTAACCCAACCTAACCCAACCTAACCCAACCTAACCCAACCTAACCCAACCTAACCCAACCTAACCCAACCTTACCCAACCTAACCCAACCTAACCCAACCTAACCCAACCTAACCCAACCTAACATAACCTAACCCAACCTAACCCAACCTAACCCAACCTAACCCAACCTAACCCAACCTAACCCAACCTAACCCAACCTAACCCAACCTAACCCAACCTAACCCAACCTAACCCAACCTAACCCAACCTAACCCAACCTAACCCAACCTAACCCAACCTAACCCAACCTAACCCAACCTAACCCAACCTAACCCAACCTAACCCAACCTAACCCAACCTAACCCAACCTAACCCAACCTAACCCAACCTAACCCAACCTAACCCAACCTAACCCAACCTAACCCAACCTAACCCAACCCAACCCAACCCAACCTAACCCAACCTAACCCAACCTAACCCAACCTAACCCAACCTAACCCAACCTAACCCAACCTAACCCAACCTAACCCAACCTAACCCAACCTAACCCAACCTAACCCAACCTAACCCAACCTAACCCAACCTAACCCAACCTAACCCAACCTAACCCAACCTAACCCAACCTAACCCAACCTAACCCAACCTAATCCAACCTAACCCAACCTAACCCAACCTAACCCAACCTAACCCAACCTAACCCAACCTAACCCAACCTAACCCAACCTAACCCAACCTAACCCAACCTAACCCAACCTAACCCAACCTAACCCAACCTAACCCAACCTAACCCAACCTAACCCAACCCAGCCCAACCTAACCCAACCTAACCCAACCTAACCCAACCTAACCCAACCTAACCAAACCTAACCTACCTATTGTTAATAAATATAGTAAAAGTTGTTAGGTTTATGTCCAGGGGGTAACCATTGTCCATAATCGTCGGAAATCGAGTTAGGATTAGTGTATGCGACCATAAACATTGAGTGGCGAGTGAGTGTTTGGTCTTCAATTTTTTTAGGGAAATTTTTCAAAATCTTTTTTTGCGCACTCTGGGCACCCTAATAAACCGTAATCTGGTCACCCTAAACCATCGCAATCAAAGAAAATGGGTAATCGAAGTGTCACAAATTTTTTGTTGGTTTCTATTCTTCTTTTATATTATGTAGGACAAAATTATTAATTAAACTAAGTGACCTTATTAAGTAAGACAGCATGATAGTCAAATGACATTAGAAGGACATAAACATATGATACCGGCCTGTAGACCGGTCGCGGTGGTCATATAATAATAAATATATACTTTCGCGATGAAAGACCAAAATTTAACTTAAAATTACTGTAAAGTCCGCAAAAAACATTAAATTTATCGAAATTTATAAAAAAATAGATCAGTGTGTGTAACAATTCATCAAGATGTATGAAACTCGACCGTGACATGTCAAAAGTTTGGTTCGAAAAAACAAAAACAACTGGATAAAAATCGGTATGTAAGAATTTAAAAAGAAATCATTTTTAAGAAAATCAAATACTTTTTGTTAATTTTCATGCAATGCAAAAAAAAGTGCGGGGAAGTGACACTTTCTGAATCAAAATGTGTGAGGGTAAAATCGCACGGTCGCAGAAAAAACTATATATCGTGACGCTACTGATCTTTCTCGTGTTTTAGGAAAAACTATCTGTCAAGACGACTTACCCATGAAATGTTGTTTTTTTATGGATTTTTTTTCTTCTTTTGCACAAAAAACAATTTTGGACCATGTTTAAACTCAAATAGTTACTTCTAAACTTGTTTTTAAACGTTTTAAGATTTCTTTTTGTAATATTCCCGCACAAAATTAAAAAAAAAATCATTTCCGTACTTAGACAACATTGTCTATCAGTTTTCCCTGTATACACGGACTAACAGGTAGAATCACTCAAAATACGGCAGGTGGATTAAAGGTAGCTAGCTGCTTTTCTGTCGCACTTATGCCGTCAGTGTGAAAGAGATAAAAGTACCCTTATATTATCTAGGGTATTATTAGCATGCAAAATCACCCTATCTTTGTCCGTTTCACATGTTCAATAATGTCTATCTCTGTTTTTATTGTAAAAGAAATACCCGACCATAGGAACCAAATTGGATAGGGTCAATAAAAAATGCCTTGTCTTTCCGTCTCTAACGCCCTTTTAGGGCGTTATACAACTCAATGGTTATGAAGCTACATTTTCTGTGTCTTAACTTGGAGGCTCTGGATATGTTTTCACATTTTGCACTCGCTGCTAATATGCTTTTGCAAATGCTGTGACTGGATGTAGAAACAACTAAATTTCCTTAGTATTTTAACAAAATAAGCCTCTGACCTTACTATATATTTAAATGTCTCTTTTGACAAGTTCTTGTGGCACTTACTGCTAGTGATTTTGCCAGAGTTTTCCTGAACATTTCAAGATTGTTCTAGGCTTTTCTAGACTTTTCCAGAACATTTTCAGACTTTTACAGGACTTGTACACCAGTATTAGTAAATTTTACTAAGACCTTAAGACTTAAGTATCAAGTCTATAGACTTGATACCGACCGGTTTAAGTGTATTTGTTTGATACTCACAGGTCAAATAACTGCAAAGATTCGGTTCACCCTAATGTATAATATGATAGGAAGGAAATTCACAGTGAGTTTCATCTGATATAAATTTAAATTAACTTAAGAAATAAAGAAAACCCACGTAAAAAATTGGTAAGGAAAGTCATTTTTTAGAAATGTACTCCGTGCAGTCATAGGATTCCCGTTAAAAATAGTCTCAAATTGTAGTACCACCCATTGGGGGTGGTTTAAAGTTCGAAAAACAATAGAAATAGTCCATGATTGATAAAAAAAGGTATATACAGTGAAACCTCCCAGAAGCGGACACTCACGGTTCCGTCGATTTTGTCCGCTTATTGGAGGTGTCCGCTTAAGAGAGGAAACTGCGAAATTTTGATATATATTTATTAACAATTTCCGCTGCTTGAGATTTTTCGATATTAAATTTTTCAGCGATCTTTCGTGCTGATAGATGTTCCTTCCATGAAACGTTAAGAACTTCCATTTCTCCATTATTACCCAACTGAACAATAAACACAGCAGTCCCGCTGATTCAAATAATGTTGTAAATACGACAGATGTATTTCGTCTCCGCATTAAAACGGAAAGAGGTAATTCCCCGGCTGCAGAGTGCCTTGTTGCCAACATACTACATAATATTTATGCCCATGTCGTGCAGCGCTCCGTCCCGTTTTCAGAGGTTCGCGTCCGGTTAAGGGAGGTTTCAGAATTTTTTAACCAAGAAAAATTGTCCGCGTCCGGTTATTAGAGTGTCCGATTTTAGGAGGGAATTTTACATGTAAAGACATAGGCAAAAGCTTGGTTCCAACAAATTTGTCCGCCTAAAGGGAGTGTCCGCTTAATAGAGGTGTCCGCAAGCAGAGGTTTCACTGTAATACATAAATAACTTAAAACTATATGTCTACATGCATTACCGTATTAAATCCGTATCCATATTTAAATACTGTATTGTATATTAGAATCTGTTTTCAATTACACATCCATCAAAATAATTGAACATACGTTTTATCATCGCTAACTTGTTTACAAAATTAACATGTAAAATATAGAGGACAGCTGACACTGACTTACACCGTTTTTATTAGACCTCAACTAGTGACGTTTGGAAGTTTAAATATGGCTACCATTTTTAACCCAAAATATTATTTTCATTTTTATTTATTCCTAACCTTTGTGAGAAAATAATGTTTTTGTTACAACGAAAATATTATATTAAAAACTATTGCCTTCCCGGAAAAAATAAGTTAAACCTTCAACCAAATTCTAGACTTGTAGACCTAGGATTGTAGCACTGTAGACCCTTTAGTAAATACTGGTGTTAAAGTCTTGTTCAGACTTTTCCAGCCATTTCCATACACATCAGGACTTTTGCAGAACCTTTTTAGACCTTTCCAGAACATTTCCAGACTTTTCAAGATCTTTCTAGATTTGTTCAGACTTTTCTAAACTTTTACAGAACAACTCCAGACATTTTTTGAACATTTCCAGAATTTTCCAGGATATATCAACTTTTCAGAATATCTCCAGACTTGCCCAGACTTTTCCTGAACATTTCCAGACTTTAACAGGACATTTCCAGAATTTTAAATGTAATACTTGTTCAAAATTTTCTAGCCATTTAAGTAAAATTTTCGGACATTTCCAGAATATGTTTGGACTTTTCCAAAACATTTTCAGACTTTCCAGGATATTTTCAGATTTGCCTGTAAAATTTTCCAGACATTTTCTGAATATTTCCAGACTTTACCAGATATTTCGAGAACAAAACATTTAAAAACTTTTCTAAACATTTCCGGACTTTGTCAGGATATTTCCAGACTTTCTAGAGGTGATACCTCGTTTTAAAGGCCTTGAAAACTAATTTTTTGACATAACCGTCAGTTGTCTACGTCAAATCTGTCAAAAGCTGTAGACTGTCAAACATATTTTTTTTCAGTTAAGTTAAACTGAAGTTTGTCAAAAAAGGTAGAAAACATGTTTGACGTAAACAAGTGACGGCAACAATTTAGTTAGACAAAAACCAAAGATTATAGATTATAATATGACAAAACTTGTGAAATTTGTCAAAAATTGTAAAATAATAATTTTGACAGTCGATAGAATTTGTCACGTTTGACATATGCAAGGGGAAGTTACGCCAAAATGCTGGCTTTTCAAAGACCTTTCAAACCAGATATCACCTAATAGGTTTCTTGTTTAAAGCAACTTAAACTTGTTAATATTGTCAAAAAGGGAAAAAATAAATTAGGTTTGGCCGTAATTAGCTTTTGACAAATTTGACGTAGACAATTGATAGGTATATCAAACTGTTAGTTTTTTAATGACCTTTAAAATGAGGTATCACTCGATAGGGGTTTCAATTTGAAAAATTTAAGTTGACCGCACCTATACCGCCCCCCAATGTAGGGGCCCCTTAATAAAATAGATCTGTTAATGTTATTGATCACTGCCAAATATCGTTCAGTTATCTTATATAGTTCAGAAGATATTTGGGTGGACTCGGACTTTTGGGACACCCTGTAGATTAACTCTGGTTATAATAATAATTGTATAATCAATGGTATACAAATAAGCTTTAAAGAGTGCGTTGTTTTAGGTATGTATCACATACCGCCCAGTTATCGACGAGACAATGAATCAAGAAGAATGTCCACACGTTCCTCCCAAACTCAGAGTTTACTAACATTTCTAGATTTTTTAAATAAATTTTAGAAGCAAGCTGTATGATTTTTTTACTATAAAATGCGGCAATTGTGAAAATTTTAAATTTTAAACAAAAAATAGTGAGATGGGAAGAGTACAAAAAAAATTGCAAAATATCTTTTGCGTTAATTTTAGCATAATTGTTTTTTGTGAAATCTTATTGGCAAATATAAAGAAAAAATGATTTGATAAAATACTTAGCGCAGATATACTTAGTTTTTCAATGATTTGCTGTTTTCTAAATGAAATAATATTCAAAACGAAGTTCCTTTTTTAACTCTTGCTAGTTTTTTGCCTTCCTAGCCCGCACAGCAATGGCTAGAGAAGGTTTATTTTCGACGAAAAAAAATCTTTAGAGATAATGCCCAAATGTATTATTTGGATGTAGTTTGACCTATCTTAGCAATATCGTCGATATGTCTGTGTGTGTGTATGTGTATGTCTGTCCGTAACACGATAGCTCCTAAACCGCCAAACCGATTTTTATAAAATTTTCAGTTAAAATAGCGTTCGACAGTATAACGGGCTGATTAGATTTTAGTCAAAATCCATGCTAATGACAGTTTTTTGACAATTAAATAATTAAAAAAATGCTAACTTTTTAACGGAGCATTGTATCAATATGCGATTTGCGGAATATAGTAGATTACATTTTGGTTAATACTTTGTTTTAGGAGCTTTAGTTTGTAAGATATTTACAAAAAACTGTTTTCAAGGCTGATATAACGTGTAGTTTACTTGGAGTGTGCTAATGGGCCAGGAAGGAATCAAATCCATCGGATCCATTTATTTATTATTCTATCCAAAAACCCTTGGGGTAAAAAGGATGTATGCCACATGCATTTACTTTAGAGAAATTAATTTTTGAAAATCATTTTATATCCACAAAATCCAATTTACGTGTAATGCATTTAATTTTAGGTACAAAAGAAAAAATTGCATATTGAATATCTTACCTATAAAATGAAATTGAAAAAAAACGCCGATTTTGTTTTTTAAGATATATTTGTTTAAAAAATGTGTTTTTTCATGATAAAATAATCATTAATCTAAAACAACTCAATTTTCAGTAAAATAGTGTATGCCACATAACCTTAAAGACATACCGGTTGCTCTTCAGATGATGATAAACAGTTTTTACTTTCACTCTCAGTATAGTCCTTGTCCTTTACACTATCGCCTGAGTCAAACTTACAGCCATTTTAGTCGCTTAAATCATTAAAAAACTCATAAATCGCGAGAGCACCCAGCATGTGTTTCACGCATGATTGTAACTTGTATCAATGGTTACAGTACATTGCTTGTATCGTTTTGAAAATATTCGCCGCCTAGCCGAAATTGTGGAAAGGTCATTTTTGTACCGTTGTTTGACCATCAAACAATGCTTACCTTTATATCTAAACTATTTGCACTAAAAATATAAATTTGTAAGATTTTGTGGCTTGCACCCTTTTTACGCCAAAGTCTTCAATTAATTGACAAATCGAGTAAATACTTTGCGCAGCAAGTAGAAAAAAATATTGTCTCTAAAGCGTGCGCAAAGTGCATTTTCCTCTGTTAAAGTTTAGCCAAACCTTGCCTAGTGTCAGCCTTCTAACTGCTTTTGCGTCCGATAAAGTAACACTTGTGCCCACTTGTTTGAAAAATCACAATTATAGCACTGAACCTACTGAAGCAATTTGCATAACTACCGTATTTAAGGTACACGGTTTTTTAATGTTTTAGTTTCAGGTCCGTTTAACTTCTGGCCGCTGACTTCTTGATGACTTGATATTACTCTATCTGCAATAGATAAAGATATAGATATAAATTTGAATCTCAAAGATTTTGCCGCCCAAAATCGAATCTTGCCCAATTTCTTAGCAATTTTTGTTGAAGACTCCAAAGATCACCCACACTTGATGACAAGAATTGGAAAAAGCTTATAGATTAAATTTGTGAAGCCGAAGAAACAAAATAAAAAGGGCAGTCTTGTTTAAATACACGTACAGTGGCGCACCCAGGAATATGTCGAAAGCTCATGATATGTCGAAAATATGTAAAAAAATCTAAGGCTTGGGGGGGGCAGGACACGCCCCCCCCTGGGTGCGCCCATGTACACGTATATTAAAAATAGGACCATATCACCCAGGAAAATTAAAATACGTATAAAATTTTATAGCGATCTTCTAGACATCCCTGCAAAAAGCAGGGAGTAATAAAAATTTGTTCAATGGCTGAATTTGATTATGTCACAGTCAATATGGATTTCTAGTTTTTATTTTTTATTATCTATATAAATGAAGCTTTCCGAGGATTCCAGATTTATAGTTAATTAGTCAGTTTTCCACAAAAAAAGTCAAAGCTTCTTAAAAAAAACATTAGTTTTTAAATTTTTAAAATGTTGATTTCTCCACCCTGCAAAAAAATGCCTAAAACTGCTGACTTGTTTCCTTTTTTTGGTGAAGCGAGCAAGAAGTAAAACTGCGGATCAGGCATAACTGCAGCTTTGACGTGCCAAAAAGTATCACGTTTTACACTTATTTAAAAAAATATCTATTACGACACCAATCGAATCTACCAATGTAATACATAGTTTCAGACTGCCCTGCAAATCAAAACACAGCTATTTCAGTAATTTGTAATTTTAAATGCACAGAAGGAATCAAAATTACATGTTATTGTACGTTGAATGAAACTTTATTAGATTTAACATTGATTACGGCCAATTCAGATGCACATGACCATCTTGTATTGACGTAACGCTAACCGTTATGCGTGAAAAAAGGCTTTTGAAGCATTTCAGCCAATTTAGCAAATCGCAGTTCAACTGAACTTTTCTTTAATTAAAAATCAATCAAATTGAACAGTCATTTTCAGAAATAGGCATTAAAAAATTTCCCAGTTTCCAAAAATAACGTCAAAAGATCCGAACTTGTATTTGAAGTTAAAGAAGGGGGGTGGATCCATAGCATAGTCAAAATTACAAAAGTCAAAAACCCAAAAATCCCAAAAGAGTTTGCTTGCGGGTTATGTTACCGTTAGTAACCGGGTGAGCAAAAAAATCGAAAAGTTAAAATTTTAGAACCATACCACCGATTTTCATGGATTGAGCTGCATGTTTATTTTTTAATTTATATCAAATCATTAAATCATCGAAATCGACCTAGTGTTTCTCGAAAAAATAAGTTTTGTTTTACTATTGTTTTACAGGCTTGGGAACAATTATAGATTACGTAACGCAATCAGGATATTTGATCCCACCTCCTTCATAACGAAAGTCTAACGCAAAGCACATTATCCTCCCCCCTTGTAACCCGAGCTGTACACCCTAGACACGTGGCAAATGGAGGTAAAAACATAAAAATTTGTACACATATTATGTGAAAAAATTCAAAATTTTTGACCCGCTACTCCTTTATTTTGCTTCACAAAGGAAGGGTTGGGGGAATTGAAAAATTTAATTGACTTTACACGACCTTTAAAAGTTACACGATTCTTAGGTATTTTAATTAAAAAGACTATCAAAATTCGAGGTTTATCAAATGAAAAACAAAAAAAAATTAAACTATAAACAAGACCTGTGGAAATTTGTGATTTTTTTTGTGACTTTGAAAAATGCCCCATAGAAAGTGACATATTTCGAGAACCCAACATTGGTGCGTGCTACTCATAGACGTAGTTTACTGTGGTGCTACTCCAATACCAATTGAGTGAAGCTTACTAAATTTGGAAGCATTAAGGAGGTCAGGTCGAATATTTTCAAAAAAAACTTGACTTACCTATCATTGTTTCCAAGATGGCGGCAACTTTATCAAATTATCAACATATTTTATTTTTTCCAATTTAGCACAAAACAAATTTTCAGTGCGCTTACATTTAAAAAACTTTAAAAAAAGAATACTTTGTAGGGTAACGGAAGCCCCAAGGGACACCTTCCCGGTTTTTTTATTTAGTGCTATTAGTCCAGGAGCTATGCCCCATTAAAATTGGCCTATATTCAAAAAAATAATGTCATGCAGATTCAGTACTGCGGCATTATTTTTTAATGTTTACACTAGATTTTGAAAAAAAATGTGCCCAATTAAAAATATTTTTAATTATCAATTAATAAATATTTAAAATTGATTTTCCACTTCCATGGTAGAGGAAGAATTTTTTTAATGGTATATTTTAATTAGGTGACCTTGACTACAAGGCTATAACCTAATTTTTGACAATTTCTTTCCCTTATTTTGTTTAAATTTTCTTCAACCCTTCCACGGTGAAGCAAAATAAGGGTGGTTCAGGTTAATAATTCTGTATTTTGCCACAGTATCTGTATACAAATTTTCATGCTTTTATCCCCATTTCCCACATAGTTGGGAAAATAGGGCTTGTACAGCTCGGGCTTTTGAGCGTTACCTAATTTAAGAAGCCCCTTACACCTTGCTAATTCTATCTGCATTAATTTTCTCATAAGCTCATTTGAATGAAATAAAAGCCATCATGGTTCTTTGAAGATTACTTGTGGAAATTTTCCGTCATCTTAAAATCCAAGCAAAAAAGCTTTAAAACACTTTTAAACTACTGAAACGATTTTAATGTTAGAAACTGTAGTGCCTGGCGGATCTAAATCATTTACAAACATTTTAAAAAGGATCGAAAACTCGATGTAGTTCGCTATATTGGATTTCAAAATAGCGAAAATTTTTAATAGTTGTGTTTAGAGAGCAATCGGTTTTTACCACGATGGTTTTTATTTTACTGAAATCCGTTCAGTATTAATAAATTTACGACGAAATATCTGTAAAACAACGGATGGAACAAAAATTAATATTTTGGGAACAAATGAATTGATTTTAATGACTAATAACTTGTTGTGCACAACAATAAAAAGCTTTTCTACAAATTCAAAAATAGCCCGAAACTTTCTTAAAACATAAGAATAATCGAGTCTCTTTTATGGGTTAAGTTTGTTTCTATGTCCGCCTTTTCGGATTTCAAAATAGCTCTAACTTATGCTAATAGAAAAACCTATCCTCATGATGCCACTTTTTACTTCTTAAAATCGGTTAAGAAAAATTTAATTTATGACAAAATGAATGCAGATATAGATCTGAGAAGGCATTTGTATAATCGGTAAAATAATGGTTGAAACAAAAACTCATATTTCCATAACCACTTGACTGAATTTAATTTTATTTTACATCTCGTGTTATGTGGTCGAAACTTTCTTTCAAAAAGTCTGTAAATTAATATTATAATTAATAAAATGTTAAACAAGTTATTATGTATCCTCAATTTTGAATAATATCCATAATAAAAACGGGTCGTGGTTCGTTTGTCGAAAACACGTTTATCGAAAACATCTTTATCGAAGACATTTTGATCAAAAATCTTAATTTCGAATGACATTTTGATCGAATGACATTTTGATCGAAAACTTTTTTATCGAATACAACTTTTTCGAATGACTTTTTAATCGAAAACATTTTTAAAATATCTGAAAGTTATCCAAATACGCCGGCGGCCCGCGTTATGCGGCCCGCATATTTGTAAACGACGTCCATGATTACGATTCGGTTGTAGCCCGAACGCTGCCGTAACCGTGTCAATGAAGCCCTATTCTACATTGACACGGTTCGGTTACGTTGGCGATCGATTGACAACGGTTAGGTTTCACATTCTCTAGGATCCCGGGAAAGAGGTCAGGAGAGTATGTTTTAAAAAAATCTATGATTTCCGATTAAATTGCTATTCGATAAAAGTGCCATTCGAAATTAAGATTTTAGATCAAAATGTCATTCGATCAAAATGTCATTCGAAATTAAGCTTTTCGATCAAAATTTCTTCGATAAAGATGTTTTCGATAAACGTGTTTTCGACAAACGAACCGCGACCCAATAAAAACAAGCAATAGAGACGTAAATACACAGTAGAAAAAAAATCTAATAATACCAGGTAGTTGCTAAGCGCCATTGTAAAAGTAGCTAGGTTAAGTAGGGCAACTCCTTAGATGGTCGTTTAAAATCTTTTAAGAAAATACAACAGAAGGCACATCCTAAAATAAATATTCAATATTCATTTGAGAATCTAAAAAATAAATTAAATGAAAATATACGATATGCCATTTAAAGTCAGGTAGTAAATGTGAGGGCCCGATGCAGACTAGTGCCGCAAGCAATATACTGTGACCGACCGGTTCAAAAAAAGACCACGTTTTCGTCTTATGGGGATTTACATGGGAAAAGTGGCCCAGAACCCCTATAGCCTATCTACTAATTTTATACATTTTCGTAACATAAGAATAAACAAGCCTCTTTAAACAGTAAAGTTCCCAAGAGTTTTGCATAATTTCTACAGCTTATCAAATTTCTAGCGATTCTGGAAGTACTAATTTATCAGCTAGCTACATGACGAATTTATTTATTGAATTCAGTGACCTTTAGAGGGATGTTAGCCCTGACAAGATCCGAAGCAGTCTAAGCGAACTGGTCTGGGCTTGTGTCGGAAGCACTGTCAATTTTATTGGTCAGGTTCGTGGTTTGACAGATTCCTGACGAATTTTACGAAAAAAGTTTAACAGGTCCTTTTTTTTGGTTGTGATGTCTGTGATTACCCTGGCAATAAGAATCCAAGAAGAAGAAATCAAGTAGTCAATTTTTAAATGTGAGGTTAAAATTAATCTCTCCTAAACTAAACCTGAGTTTCTTGTGTTTCCCTAAATTTTTAGCAGTTCTCTGGAAATCCTGGGTGTGATACGTGCGTTTTAAATCGAACGCACTGTATAAGGCACAAACGGAAAAATATGGAACTGAAATGCTACGGGCCAATCAAGAATTAAACGTTAAACTGTTAAACACGTTCAGTGGTTTGAATCGGTACCAAAGCAGGTAATGTGTAAAACATGGCAAATCATGCGATGTTAAAGCCATTTTCAGGTTTTCCCTTAGCAGAAGTTAAGTAACGAAGAAAAGAACCGTAAGCTTTTACTGGAACTTGCCACACAAGTTCAAGCCAATTGAATTTGTGTAAAACATTGCCGTTTTACCAGAATTTTTTGTCTTCACAAAAAAAAATATTTTTGCGTCGACTGCCTTGATTTATATTTGAAAAAATATCAACTTTTTTGCACACCATTCCATTGGTTTAAATTGATACAATTTAAACCATTGCAACGCGTGAACAAATCCACATCTAGAGGGCTTAGTTTCTATAAGAGGATACAGAATGGATAGAGTGTATTAATAAAAGACCGCGATATGCACGATTCCCGTAGAAAGCATTCCAGCGTTGCCAAAAGTAACAACCTGAAACAATTGTTTGGGGCGACAATTATTATTACTTGACGAAAACTAATAAACAAAATAATACTTTAAAATGCTGCTTGTTTGTAAAAGTAATTATTTATTAAATTATTTACATTTTAATTCAATTAATTTATTAAATTATTTACTTCTTAGGAACAAGCAGAATGTTAAGGTATTATTCTGGTTCTGTATCACACCCCGTACGGGTCACTATCCGTTTTTCAAAAACAAGCGTTTCAAAAATACCTTTTTCGAAGACAGTTTGATCGAGAACCTTAATTTCCAAAATATTTTTTGCAAAAATCTTTTTTCGAATTTAATTTTTTTTTAATGATATTTTATAGAAAAATTCTTTCTTTAAGATTGCTTTCCTGTCCTCGTTTTAACAAATTAAAAGCGGTGTTATCCTAACCTTCTTAAATTGATAACAAACATATCCTAACTTGTCCATTGGGAAAAATTTCAGGGCCCATACAGTAACCTGGAACGTAACTCTTGGAAGAACGTCACGTTCACGGGACGTACACGTACGTACCAATACGTTCTATGTCCTTACCGGGGACGTACATTTTCCATCCTTATGTACGACCCCGGTACGTCACTGGGATATGGTGCAGTAGGTACCATGTACGTCCTATGGACGTACATTTCAAATACGTACATTTTACGTCCGATGCGGGACCAAAACGGGATGTAAAATAATCGAAGTGCGTACCAGGTACATCCCCACTACGTCTCTGGGATGTGGTGTAGTACGTACCATGTACGTCCTATGGACGTACATTTCAGGTACGTATATTTTACGTCCCATGCGGTACCAAAACGGGATGTAAAATGGTCGAAGGTATTTTTGTAGGGACGTCTTTGAAACGTAAAATTCCCTGCAGTTATGATCGCGAAAAGGGGAATGGGGTTGCACTTGAAACAGGTGCAACAAAATATACATATTATTCCACGTAATTAATAGTTTAGAGTGGATAGTCCATTAGCCTTTTCGAAAATAATGTCATTCGAAATTTATTACGTTTTCGATTAAAATATCCTTGAAAAAAGTGTTTTTGAAAAACGGGCACGACCTCGTTTAATGAATGCATTTAGATAAAACTGACTAAATTGACCTTTCGCGAACCGAGTACCGGCTTATACTGATATTTTATTTAATCTGGGAACGTTGGTTTTACGCTTTTCTGTTCTCCAATGCAATCCTTATGGCCCATACAAAAATCCTAACCCTTAATAGAAGGCTCGCCATGTTCTGATTAGGCATCAAACTCATGATTCTTTTAATACCCTATGGATTTTGTAAAGAACTTCTCCAAAAATAACTTAGATTTTTCATCGGATCTTTTATGCCAATTCTTGATAATGCATGGCCAAAAATGTTTTTTTTTCTTTTCGGAGACCTGCGACCTTCTATTGTCTCTTGAAGAAGTTTCGGGTTTCAGTATTGTCCGGCCGGAACAAAATGAGGCGCAAAAGGGATGGATTCAATTAGCGCTATATTTCTCTGTCCAGTGGCGTGCTATAATTTTTTAATTCATCATTATTAGGTACTAATTTTATATTTTACTCCTCATAAGCCTTTTTTTGCTGGAAAACTTCATACCTTATTTTTCTTAAGAAGGAATATTTTTTGAAAAATTTTATATTTATTATAATATATAGGTACTTACCTATTTCATTAGGTAGCTGCGTACGAATCTATAAACCTAAAAAAATACCAGTTGACTCTAAAAATTGTAAAAATCCAAAACCATTCGTTATATCTTCAAAATTGTGACACCACACAATTTTCTTAAAAATGTAAAAAGAGTAGATGATACGCCACTGTTTCTTTTTGTGTGTATGAAACGTGCTTAGTCATCCTGTTTGACACCAGCGAGAACAATAGAAGTCCGTCCAATAAAAAAGTGTGAATCGTGAACGGGCCGGATTCAATTAGAGTCAGCGGTAACAATAGAAACCTAATAAAAGGGTATAAATTATGAACGGACTGGAGTCCAGACGGGTACCGTTTTTTCTTGTAATATTAATGTTTTGTTCAAGGTAAATTTGCTAAAAGTAAAGGCCACCCAGTAAGACCAAAGTGCTGTAAACAGAGGGAGACAGATTGAGTTGAGCCATCTCTTTAGCGCTTCATTTTATTCTGGCCGGACAGTATCTGTCACCTTTTACAAAATGGTCCTGTCATAAGTTGTCTTTCTGAATCCATGACATGACTTTCGTAGCACCTCACCAAGACAATTGATATTCTCGCAGTTTACCTTCTTAGATTATCATTTGTTCCAAAGAACACCGCACCCGTTTACATAGGTTAAATGGGAATTTTTGTCTCGATGGAACTGGCTATAATTTTACTATGTTATAGTACGTTAAGTCACTTATAATGTCATTCTCGTCAATTTATTAGATAATAGATGGGAGGTAGTCAAAAAAACAGTTTTTTATATCTGCACTATTACCGAATTTTATAACTAGCACATTGTATTTCGGCACGAATTAATAGCTTTATATGGTATTGTGTATAAAACTCAATTCACGTAGCCAAAAAACGAACTTAAATAATATTTTGGTTAAATATTGCAAATATATAATTCTACAATTAATTTTTTTATTTCAAGTTTATTTATCAAAAATGCAATTACATACAAAGTGAAGAAAAATTAAAATAGATAAATAGACAAAATGCCATGTACTTGTTAGGGCAAAATATTATAAAACGAAAAAAACTAAAAATTGACCCACGGTACAGCACTTTCCCCTACTAGTTTTATACAATATTTGAAGGAAAAAAATATATTTTTGTTTTTTGATTGTCTTCACTTATAAATATTCATTATTTTATTGTAGAATTTTTTTCTTACCAAATAAAATTGACTTCAGCTGTTTTAAGCTATTTTCCGTACAACAAAAATTAATTAAATATAGGAAAAAAATACTATTGCTTTTGGTTTCGTCAAAGGGTCTATTGAAAAAAATTGCTTTCTTTTTTTTGTTCTTAAATCATTTTTGAGCTATTTGTGGAAAACGGCTCGGTGATTTTGATTAAACTTTATTTGCCTATTTTCGTAACTTAGTGTTGCACCAGTAAAAAGAAAAGGATCTTGTTTCTATGTCTAGTTTTGAAGATATTAATTTTTGTATTTCTTACTATTCTTATATTTATCGTACGGCAAAATAAAAAAATATATTTTACCTCCAATTTTTGCTGCACATATCGAAATTCCAAATAAATAAGCTAACACAGTAGAAAAATAAAATTTATACAGCTAGCCTCAACTTTTGATTTTTCGCAAGAAGTTTTTAAGTTAAATTAAAAAAAAAACAAGTTTAATATAACTGCCTCTTCTCTCCACTGGAAGTCTACCAAGTTTATCAAGATCTCTCGTATATTTAAACAGTCTTTAATTGGAGCTAACCTTTTTATATTGACATGCACAATCCTTAATCTGGACTAATAAGATTCCGCATATCATCCTGGTTAAAAAAAGCTCCATTAAATGAACCGAACCGCCGTTTTAGCTAAAATTATTTTGGTATCTTCACTGAAAGTTGTATTTTATATTTATTCGTGGTGGAACTGGATCTTCTGAAAAAGTCTTTTTGGTTTTCCCACGGGATTTGGCGTTACTGGGTTTCCTATGGGAATCGGTGGACAGGGTCCCGGGGGAAAGACAACCTGACACAGAACCTCCAGATGTGCCGAGTATCCACCTCCCCGAGTACAGGAGCAGATGTTGCCCTGTCGGTGCCACCGGGGATCTCTGTGGGGGCGGCAGAGGCCAGGAGGCCGAAGCCACCACGCACCGGAGGGATTGCCGAGGATACAGGCTATGCACAACACAACACAGGCCACCATGACAACTCTAGTTGATATTGTGGCAACATCATTCAAGAACACAAATTACACAACAGAGCTCAGAGGGGACTGATCTGAGGCATCCCCCCCCCCCCCCAGTGGCAAAGCCCCGGACATATTATATTGAGGAAATTAAAACCATATTTAAAAAATTAAAAAACAAAAAAGCGTCAGGGTGGGATAAAATGTCAATAAAAATTTTTGAAGCATTGCCGGACGTTGCACTTGAAAATTTGGCTAAAGCAATTAATTTATCTTTTTCTACCGGTAAATTTTCAGAAACACTCAAAAAAGCAGTTGTCGTTCCATTGTGTAAGGGGGGAGACCACATAACCCATCAAATTTTCGACCGATTGCCTTATTGCCTACATTAGCTAAAATAGTCGAGAAACTGGTACAAATTCGCTTAACAGCTTTTTTAACTAAAAATAATCTGTTAAATAGTCACCAATTCGGCTTTCAGGCTGCAAAAAGTACCGACGACGCTATTTTTGGCTTTTTGAAAGACCTTTATGTTAAGCTTAACTCTGGTGAGAAGGCTGCTACAATATTTTGTGATCTATCGAAAGCCTTTGATTGTGTAAATCACAGAATATTGCTGCAAAAACTGCAAAAATATGGAGTCAGAGGCATCAATCAGTTTTTTTTAACGAAGAAACTTTAATTGAACAAGAAGTTGATACAGGTGTTCCTCAGGGTTCAATTTTGGGCCCATTATTATTTTTGGTTTTTGTTAATGACCTTCCAAACATTGACATTACGGGCAAAATAACAGCTTTTTGTGACGATAACACAGTTCTTTGGCACAATACTGATATAGACAGAGTAAATATTGATGTTCAGAACGATATTTGTAAAATAAAACAATGGTGTGACGCAAACTTTCTGTCCTTTAATATATCAAAAACACACATTTTAAATTTTAAATGTGATATAGGTGATATCACACTAGAAAATGAAGTGTTATCAAATCCAGAAATAAACAGATTTTAGGTCTAACAATCGATCGATGTTTAAAGTTCGATAAGTATATTGCAAACCTTCAAAGTAAAATTGCTTCAAACTGTTATGCTGTAAGAGTGATTGGTGATAACCTTGGCTTGGATGTTGCCAAAAATATTTATCACTCGTTGGTAGAATCACATCTTCGATATGGCATTTGCTTTTGGGGATCCTGTTCGCAGTTTTTAATAAATTCAGTTTTTGTCCTTCAAAAAAGGGCAATTTGTGTGGAGTCAAAAGGCGCGTTTCTTGCAGGCCTCTTTTTTTGAGGCATATAATTTTAACTTTGTGTTGTATTTTTATTTTAGAAACTGTATGTTTAATGTTTAAAAAGTATCGTCATGAATTATTATTACCTAGACAGTATAACACTCGTAATACGTTTACTCTTAATCTTCCTATACCTCGCTCAACTTTGGTGAAAAACTCATTTATTTACAATGGAAAAAAGCTTTTTAATCATTTGCCAGTTGAGTTTCGAGAAATAAAAAAGCTAGGGAAATTTAGAAGAAAAACAAAAGATTTTTTAGCGAGCAAAGCTTACTATACTTTGGAAGAACACTTTGCTGACTGAAACTATTTATTTTTATATTTAGGTTTATCTGACAAAATTTGACCCAGATCGTGGGGTTTTGATTTTATTGAATGTAAATTTTGACGTCGTTTTGTTTTATCAAGTTTTAGCTTTTTATTGTTTTCCCCAATTTTTATCTATAGTTTTAAGTTTGACTTACTTTTTTTATTTAAATAATTTTAAATCAATAATTTTCATTGAATTTAAATTTTGGCGTCGTTTTGTTTAAATCAAATTTTAGATTTTTCTTAACCGACTTTTATATAGTTTTAAGTCTGACTGTTTGACTTTTTTTATTTAAATAATTTTAAATCAATAATAATTATTAGTGTTCAATAGACTGTAATTGGATAAATGAGGCTTTTGTCAATGTCTACTTTGGTAAACTGACTAATAAAGCCAATTTTTGTATTTGAACTTAAATAAAATTATGGCGTTAGCAATTAAAAGTAGCAGTAACGCACCCAGGAATATGTCTTGGGGGGGGGGGGGGGGCGACGCCTCATAATGTCGTATTTCATGCTATTTTTTGTGTTTATTCATGAAATATGTGGAAAATATATACAAAAATCATAGGCTTGGGGGGGAGGCGGGTTGCGCCCATGAAAGTAGGTACACCAAATGTTAGTTAAATTTATTTTTAAACTTATTTAGTTTTTCCATTATTGTGATTTTGATAGGGATTAATGTATCTCCATAGTTTTAAAGCTTTTAGTTGGATATTTGTACTTTAGATAAGCAAGGTTTTGTCAATTTATACTATTGTATTCTGACTAATAAAGCTAATTTTGATTTGATTTGATTTGATAAAAGTCCACAGTCGGGACAGGTAGTAGCAGAAAACTAGGAGTGGTACACCTAGGCCACCGAGAAGCATAGGGCCCACCCTTGTCTCACCAACGTAGGGGGCTGCCCCGGACACTCGGTGAAAATCTCCTAGCGTTGCAGCAGTGCAGTTGGTAACTGGTAGGGGAGCGCTGCGCGCTTGGGGGGGATCTTAACTACGGCCGCCGGCGACCAAGTGACCGGAACCAGCTAGCCATTGGGGCGGGGGGGTGGCGGGGGGGCGGAGATGGCGCGGAGAAGACCCCTGTGACTGCCGCACCACAGAAATACTCAATTACTTACAACAACACAACCACTAAGTTTGCTTATTTTACAGGCTTAAATATGGAGCAAAATAAAATCGAAAGAGAAGACGTATCGTCAGAGAAGAGCAGGGAAACCCCTAACCCCGTCACTCCATCCGCTGAGGAGGGTGGAACACCGCCGACTCAGGTCGACGAAGACCTGCTTCTCCAATCCTCCGATGGGGGAATGGACGCAGACCCGGATGATTCTTCGAAAGAAGAAGACGGGCCTGCTGACCAACTCCCAAAGGAGGGTGCTCAGCTTCTCAACCCCGAACAGGTGGAGGAGAGGCTGTGGAGAAAGCGGGAAAGAAACAGGAGGCATAAGAAGAACCAAGCCCTTCGCAGAAAGCGGGAGCAAGAGGCTCTGAAAGAGTTGGGGGGAAGGACCGAGGGGGGACTAAGAGACCAGCGTAAGCCGGACTCTCCCTCCTCGGCCACAAACCCCGACCCCCAAACGACTGTGCCGGGCGGCCCGGTTAAGTTGGCAAAGGAGTACCCCGATAAGGGAACTCCAAAACCAACCTCTGCCCATGGCGGGCCGACCAGTCGATGGGGAAAGGGTTCTGTTGCTCGCGGTCCTGCGAAGCGGGAGACTACCAAGGCAGCCAAACAGCTTGCCAAGGAGGTTGCAGTGGCCAACCTACCCAAAGGCCCGGGAGTGACGAGGGTGAGCAAGGGGGTGCTACCAGGTATCTCCGGGCTCCAATTCTCCACTCCTAAGCGAAGCCGGGCGGAGAAGACCACACCGCCGGAATACAGAAGCAAGAGGGTCAAACGGGGCGCGGGCCATGGGGGAAGGGGGTGTGATCGACAACAGGTCGCCTCTGTTAAGAGACAACCTGGAATCGGACAGACCCTCGGCTGAGCCCGCGTCCCGGAAGACCGGACAGCCAAGTAGGAAGGCGATGAAGGTCGTCTTCATGGCCGACAGGGTAGACGGCAAAATCCGAGAGGAATAGGGAGCAGCTATCCGCTGTGAGCTTCTGGAACGGATGCTCCGGACCATGAGGGGACCACCCGAGGGACCGGTGCTCCGTTTTGTGAACTCTGGCCTGGTAGAACCAGGCTGGATGCTGTTCACAGCGGATAATTCAGCGGTCACAAGGGACTGGCTACTGAACCAGATCGTAACGGTCGGAGGAGTCATATTCCGTCCTGTCAGGTCGGATGAGGCACCCTGGCCGGAGCGGATCACGTTTTGGATCCGGTTCCAACAGGAGGTAGACATCGCCATGTTAATGGATTTCCTAGGACTCCAGAACAGGCCGCTCGATATTTCGGGCTGGCGACATCTGGAGACCACAGGAGGACCAGGCGCCTGGCGATTGACTTTCATGGTAGGGGTGGACACCATAAGGCATCTGGAGGGAGTCAATTGGCGGCTCGCATATGAGTTTATAACCATCGCTGTGTCGAGAATGCAAACTTACAGCGCAGCTGCGCGACGACCGCCCAGAGGGCCCGACGGTGACCCGCCTACCAAGAGAAAGACGGAGTGATGGGTTCCCCTGCTCTCCCCCATGTAACAACCCCCACATGGCGATGGATAGACTACGAGTAAGTCAAATTAATTTGCACAAGAGTCTCGGACCAACAGGCGAGCTTGTACGGACTGTGACTGGCACCAGTGCCTCGCAAATTGTATTTGTACAAGAACCTTTTATCGTTTCAGGTAGAAGTAGGGGGCCTAGGGAGTACCGGCATGAACATCCTGACCGGGACAAGGGAGGAAGCACCAAGAGCTAAGCCTAATGGTGTCAAAGGACCTGACAGTTGTGGAGTTACCACAACTAGGGACCCGAGATTTGACGGCAGCGCTTTTGGAATTAACGGTGACTAACAATAGGCTTAAGATCGTGGTATGTTCCGCATACTTACCATATGACAGTGAGCACCCACCACCTTCCCAAGAACTAGCGCGAGTAATCTCATTCGCGGAGTCTAACAAATTTCCGGTGATCGTAGGGTGTTACGCAAAAACACATCATGTAGCGTGGGGTAGTAGTGATGTGAATAAACGTGGAGAGGCTCTTTTTGAGTTTCTCGCCAACTCGGACCTGGAAATAGCTAACAAAGGCTGCGAACCAACGTTTATCAAAAACACCCGCGAGGAAGTCATTGACATTACGCTGGCTTCACGAGACATTTACGAAAAGATCGTCAATTGGAGGGTCACGAAGGACATCGTCACATCTGACCATCGTATGATCAGATTCGAGATGAAGACCGACGAGACACCGCCAGAACTTAGGAGGAACCCAAGAAGTACGGACTGAGGACGCTATCTGTCGACTCTGGATCGGAATAGGGACCCTCTTGAAATAAACATTGACACCAAAAAACAACAACTTGAAAGAGCAATCGGCGACCTGGAAAAGACCATCATAGCCAGCTATGAGGAGGCCTGCCCCTTAAAACCCTTGCCGACTCGACATGTCCCCTGGTGGAACAGCCAGCTAGACAAGCTACGTCGGAAAACCAGGGGGACCCTTAACAGAGCGATGAGGGATGGTGGGGAGGCCACCTGGGAACAGTACAGAGAAGCCAGAAGAGAGTTTAAGACAGAGGTAAGAAGAAGTAAAAGGGAAAGCTAGAGGACTTACTGTGGGGAGATCAATTCTCTCCCAGGGACCTCCAGACTTCTCAAAATACTGAGTAGTGATTCGAGACAAACACTCACGTCTCTTAAAAAACCTGATGGAAACTGGACCGCCTCCATCCTCCCCAGGGGAGGAGAGCGACCACGAAACGCAACCCGTCGCTGGACCACAGTTTAGGGTTGAACCCGACTGGGAACTGGCAGATAAAGTCGTTACGGACGCCACCATAACCTGGGCGATCAACGAGTTCAGCCCATACAAGTCACCAGGGCCGGACGGGCTGTTTCCGGCACTATTGCAGAAAGGGCTCGAGGTTCTCCTTCCGTACATGAGAGGAATCTTTAGAGCGAGCATAGCGTTGGGCTATGCATCTCCAACATGGAGAAAGGCAACCGTAGCCTTTATCCCTAAGGCGGGGAGAAGAGACTACACAGCAGCCAAATCCTACCGGCCCATAAGTCTGACATCTTTTATGATGAAGGCAATGGAGAAGATGGTTGACCGACACCTTCTAGGAGGAGTCTTGGCAAACAACCCATTCCACAGAAATCAGCATGCCTACATGGAGGGCAAGTGAACTGACTCGGCCATACATGCAGTAGTGCATAAGGCAGAGAAGGCTCTTCAATTCAAGCAATACGCACTTGCGGTGTTCTTTGACATAGAAGGGGCTTTCGACAAGGCCAAAGTGCAGATGCTAACATCCGCCCTTCAAAAGAGGGGGGCAGAAACCCCCATTATTGAATGGGTAAGATCTGCACTAAATCAACGAGCAATACAAACTACATTGGGGGAGTCAACGGTCAGGATTAGGGTCACGGGAGGGTGCCCAGAAGGCAGTTGCCTGTCGCCCCACCTGTGGTGCCTGATTATGGACAACTTACTGAAGCGCTTAGTAGAGAACGGATTCGAGGCCTATGCCTATGCAGATGATGGCGTGGTGGTTGGTCGCTTCCTTAACGTTGTCTGCAGTAGAATGCAAATGGCTGTTCGCATCATAGAAGACTGGTGCCAAGAAAATGGACTCTCTGTTAACCCAGGTAAAACAAAGATGATACTGTTTACCAGAAAGAGAAAAATCGAAGGTTTTAGAGCACCTGTGATGTACGGAAGACCCCTAGCTTTAGTACCAAAGCTGAAGTACCTGGGTGTCATTCTTGATAGCGGACTCCCCTGGACGCCACATGTTACCAATATGATCGTAGAAGGTCCAGGCAACAATGTGGCAGCTACGACGGGTAGTCGGCAGGACCTGGGGACTATCCCCCAGGACCCTCCACTGGATGTACACGGCAATACTGAGACCGAGGATCCAATACGGATCCATAGTCTGGTTGCCGGCAGTGGAGAAAACGACCACATTCCTAAAACGCAGAAGCCTACAGGGGCTGATGTGTAGAGGGATAACCGGAGCTATGAGAACTACCCCGATCCTGGCCCTAGAAACAATTCTGGGACTACCATTGCTACCAACTTGGATCAAGAGGGAGGCGATGGGGACCTACCTACGTCTAAGGGCCACGGGTCAGTGGCGAGGAAGAGGGGAAACAGCTGGTCATCTAGCTATAGAAGAGCTGACAATTAGAGAAATCCCCCTCACGTCAATGACGGTCAGCAGAGCACACGCACCTTGGAGGCTCGAGAAGAGGTACAAAATCCACATCCCAGACAGGGAAGCGTGGCAGAGAGACGAAATGATGTTTGAGGAGAGCGCTTTAGTTTGCTACACTGATGGATCCAAACTATCAGAGAGGCAAACCACAGGAGCGGGAGTATTCGTAAAAAAACTAGAAGTTCAGAAGAGCTACTAGCTCGGTGAGCAGGCTACTGTTTTTCAAGCAGAAGTCTACGCCATAATAATGGTGGCAACCCTAGAAGAGGTTCGGAACAGCGAAGAGGAGCTTATATATATGCTCTGACAGTCAAGCCACCCTGAAGGCGCTAAACGCACCCAAGATTGCTGACGGCTTGGTGGAAGAATGCGCAGAGGCGCTGGAGACCCTAAGCGATGGCAAACGGGTGACGCTGGTTTGGGTTCCGGGACATACGGGGGTACCAGGCAACGAGAAGGCGGACGAACTCGCACGACTCGGGGCAGGAACCACCTATGTAGGGCCGGAGCCACTTTTGGGCGTGACAAAAAGACAAGTGCAAAGCGGACTCAACAAATGGGCCCAGGACGCGCTATTAAACTCCTGGGAAACAGGAACGGGTTGCAGACAGACCAGAGAATTCGTAGACCGTCCAAAAGCGACCAGAATTAGATGGATGCTGGGACGGACACGAAAAGACCTCGGCAAGGGCGGTTAGTGCATAAGGGCTGCAGAGCTGCTGAGCCCCCAACATTTTCACATTATTTGACTGTTTTTCAGCCGCTGCTATTTTTCTAATATAATTATTTTATTTCTAAAAGTATTGGAATAGCATTATATTTTCGGTCCGTGTTGGTATAGTAGGCCTTCAAATCGCGTGTGTTGAGTATGACGCCGCGCGCCGTCGCCGAAGGCCGCATTTTACAGTCGGTCAAATGAAGTTATTGGCAATGTTGCACTGCTAAAACACAACGTAGCTGAGCGGCTAACGAGATCTGTGCTCGGCTAGGAACCCCTTCCTTCGCCCCGCACTGCACTTGCTCCTGGGTTTAGATAGCGAAATCTAGGCAAAAATAGAGCTGCAAAACTTGCAATTCCGGTACAATTCCGGGCGGGCGGGCTCAGCGTTGCGTGTTTGCAGGCGCGTTTATTTATTTAGAAGATGCCAAACGCAGTTGTGTCACAATTTAATTCATGTAAAAAAATTCTCTCTTTTTACTTATGAAGAAAAACTAAAACTGAAAGAAGAAGGACGGCCATTGCCCGATATTTTAATAGAAAAGTGTGGTTCAAGCCGGGGAAAATCGTATAAAAGGATTGTTACAAGAGAAATTTTTTACTTTTTATAATAGACACGTGATATGGAGACTGTAAAAAAATAGCATTTTTTATACCCTATCGGCAGAACTCACAAACTTTACTGTCACGAGCCGCCACTGGACCTCGGACTGCTGATAGGTACTCTAACCGGACATAACCGGTTGAGGAAGCACATGACACGTATAGGAGTCGAGAATGACCCTACCTGCCCAGCCTGTGGACAGGAAGAAGAGACATCAAGACACCTCGTGGCAGAATGCGACGCCTACGCAAGGATGAGGCAACAGGCACTCGGAGCGCCAACTCTGAGCGAGGAAGAACTGCACATGCTCAAATGGGCAGACTTACTAGACTTTGTAAAGAGAACAGGAAGGCCCAATGAGTTACCCGACCATCAAAGGGAAGTGCAGAGAGTGGGTTAAGGGACAGACTTGGGGCATGGCAAAAAGGGCCTACTCTGGCCTACTTGTCAGACCTGCGGGTCAACCCCCCCCCCACTACTACTACTGTATTTTATATTGTCTTTGCAAAAAGTGGGCACAAAATTCGTGTAGGACAGTCGACATCGATGACTAGGTCGCTGTAATTCTTTATAAATTTTGTAAATGTTAAATTTAATTATTATAAATGTATTTTTTATTACAACGTTTTTTTTTTAATAAGTATTTGAATCTTGGTTAGTGTTTTATTAAATTAAGCTTGTCTTACAAAAACATTGATTATAAACTACACAACCGCCCCGCCTGTTTTTCCACATATAGGTACCCCATTTTCTAAATCGCTTAAACTGAAAATTAGAACATAAAGGTAAAATATCTAGCCAACTTATTTCCAAATGACGAACGCAATGGTGATCATTTAATGGGAGAAATAAGCCTATGAAATTTAGTATTCCATATTGCCCCCTTTTCCCCTACCTACCTGTAAAAGGGGGTATGCATATTAAACTAATAAAGTGATTTAGTTAGTTTTAGGTTTGATTTAATGATTTCAAGATTTAAAATAAGAAGTTAAGTACTATTGACCTTTTCTTGTCAATTTAAAAATTTAAAGTCTATAAGTGCTGCATTAGCTATAATAAAACTTATACAATAAACAAGCTTTTGATTTCGACTGTTTTGCCGTCCGGTAAATATAAGAATAGTAAAAAATATAAAAATTCATGGGCGCACCCAGGAAGGGGTGCCCCCCAAGCCTAAGATTTTTGTAGATATTTTCCACCTATTTCATGAATTAAAATATAAAATAGCATAAAATACGCCATCGTGAGGCCTTGGGCCCCCCCAAAGGCCGAGCTTCCCCCCCAGACATATTCCTGGGTGCGCCACTGAGGTTATTATATTTCTTATAAACTAGACAGCAAAAAATATTTTGTTCCTAGAGTAATACAAAGTTACAAAAATAAAAAGGTAAAGTTTTATCAAAATCCAGCGAGCCCTTTTCCACAAATAACATAAATCATTTAAAAGCAAAAAAAATTAATTATTTATTCTGAATAAACCTTTTTACTAAACCAAAAGCTATAATATTTTTTTTTGCATATTTAAAATACTTTTTATGCTGTGTTTTAATCCAAAATATTTTTTCCTTTTGATAATGTTAAAAGAAAAACTAGATTTTTTGTAATCTAAAATAAGTACACCATCAATTGATATATCGTCGGTATACAAGCAAAATCCACTAAGTATTTTTTTTTAGTTTTTGAGATATTAGCATATTAATAAAGAAAACAACAAGTCTTTATCTTAGTAAAACTAGCCGTGATCAAGCATCGCCGTTAAAACCAAATTTAGAAAATACATTAAATCACAGACTTGACAAAATCTATAAAAAATGATTAAATTAAAAAAAACAAAAAAAACTTTTTTTACATACTTACATACGTTCTCTAATATCCAATACATTTATTAGGTAAAATTCAGGAGTTTCTCACTCAAACCAATGTCTCAAAATGTGGTTCCTAATTTTAGAACTTTTTAAAATGCGATTTTCTCAAAACTACCTTCTTTGACTTAGATTTTGCCAGTATACCGACGATATAAAATGTCATTGTTATACTAAAACCCTCGCTTTGAAAAACTCAAAGAATCAAAACTGTGACAACCATATACGTAATGTATATGGTGACAACCACCCCCTGGTCTCCTCTATTCACTACCACTACTATGTCGGTTTAGAACGTTCTTCTACGTTTCCCGACGCCTATTCTCCACCTCCTCCGATTCTGACAATCATCTTCTGTCAGGTTTTTTTGACCCATTGATCTTTGGATTGACTGTTGACCATTCTAGTATAGAACGCCCTCTTTTTCTGTGCCCTATGGGTTGCTAATCTAGGACCTACTTTGGCAATCTTTCGTCGTTCATTCTTTCTTTTATGATCTCATTTCTTATATGAACTGTTCTAGAGATTCTCACTGATCTTTTTATTGCATCCATTTCGACACTTTCCATTTTTGTTTTGTATTTTTGTTACGCGACAAATCTCTATTCCATACAACAGCGTGCTTTTCACCATTGTTTCGTATATGTTAAATTTTACATTATTTTTTATCTCTCTGCTCCATAAAATATTGTTAGGATATCCAATAACCTTTTTTGTTGTTTTTTGTTCCTGTCTTATCAAATGTGGCACCCACGTATACATACTTATTGCATAAAGATATTGTTTGTCTATTGTCTAGTTTTAACTCACTTGATTCGTTTCCAATACATAAGTACTGTGTCTTGTCCACGTTCACTGTTAACCCCCACAATTGGTATTGTTGCGTTAACTTTCTCATCATATACACCATATCTTCTTTATTATTAGCTACAATTACTTGGTCGTCAGCAAACTAGTGTTTATATGGTAAATGCTGTGTACTTTAAGTTTCCAGTTTTTTAGAGTTACGGCCATATATATTTTAAAAAGAGTTTGAGAGATACAACATCCCTGTCTTAAGCCTTTCTTTACCAGGAATTCTTTTGAAAGTCGATTTCCAAATTTAATTTTCGATTTTGACATTTTGTATAATTCTTTTAGTGCTTTTATGTATGATTAATATTAGTTTGCTCTAACACTGTCTATAATTTTTCAACTGGAATGCCTTTTGTAGGTCCACAAACGTAACATAAGTCTCTATATTACTGGCACTCCTTTTTTTAATTATTTGTTTAGGACAAAAAACATTATCACTACAAGGTCTTACTTACTCTTTCAACCGCTTTGTAATTTGTAATAAAATTAACGTGTGGGAAATCCAGTTAATTTTTCGCCCCTGTTCGAGTGATGCAAGTTGGCAAAATGTGGGTACAATGCAGCTTTATAAAAAATTACAGAAAATGCAAATCGGATTGCGGCCTCTATTTTTTCTATACACGTTATGATGACGTAACAGTAAATAACCGTAAAGCCGGTCTTGTCTTATGCTTGTAATCGTTATGCGTGTAAATATGGTAAAAACGGTGATTTCCCTCGGAAGACAGAAAGAACCGTTGCAGAAGTGCTGAAATGTAATATTGTTGCGCAAGTCTTCGAGTCTAGCAGGAATTCTGTAAAATAAAATAAAAAAATAGAAAAAATCCATGTCCAAGAAATTGCAGCAATAACTTGCTAATTCCAAATGCTGACAATAGCATCAGCTTGTGTATAATTACAATTAGGTACCAAAAATAATTTTTAAATATTTGCTAAAAATTATACTTTATCAAAGGCAACAGGAAACAAACAAAATCCTGTTAATTTTTAATTTGAATTTCAGCTGCTATCTTGAATGTTAAATGCAAAATAAAAGAAAAAGATTATATAAAATTTTATAAAATCCAAATAGTTTTTACCTTCCTAGCCCGCGCAGCAATGGCTAGAGAAGGTATTATTTTCGAAGAAATTTTTTTTCCGATAACACCGAAAATGTGTTTTTTGGGTGTATTTTGACCTATCTTAGCAATTCGTCGTGATGTTTGTCTGTGAGTATGTGTGTGTGTATTTTTTCTGTCCGTAACACATACTCTAAGTAGATTGTACGGTAGGATTCTTAGAGATCTAATAGGGAATGATTTTCATGAACAAGAAGAAGAAAAGCAAAGTGGGTTTCGTGCAGGCAGATCTTGTAGTGATAATGTTTTTTGTCTTAAACAAGTAATTAAGAAAAGGAGCGCCAGAAATATATAAATGTTACCTTTGTGGACCTACAAAAAGCATATGATACCGTTCCAGTAGAAAAATTATGGACAGTGTTAGAGCAAACTATTATCAATCATACATACATAAAAGCGATAAAAGAACTATACAAGGGTCACAATCTAAAATGAAAATTGGAAATCGACTTTCAAAAGAATTCCTGGTAACAAAGGGCTTAAACAGGGATGTTGTATCTCTCCAACTCTTTTTAAAATATATATCGCAGTACTAAAAAACTGGAAACGTAAAGTGCACGGCATGGGAATACAACTTAACGACCGATTTACCATATACACACTACAGTTTGCTGACGACCAAGTAATTGTGGCTAATGATAAAAAAGACATGGAGTATATGATGAGAAAGTTAACAGAAGAATACCAAAAGTGGGGATTAACAGTGAACGTGGACAAGACACAGTACTTATGTATTGGAAACGAATCCAGTGAGTTAGTACTAAAAAATGGACAAATAATATCTCCATGCAATGAGTATGTATACTTAACAGACTGTAAAGAATTGGAAAAAAGAATAGTAAAAGCAAAAAAGATTACTGGATGTTTTAACAGTATTTTATGGAGCAGAGAAATAAAAAAGAACGTAAAATTTAACATAACTGAAACAATGGTAAAAAGCACGCTGTTGTATGGAATAGAGACAAAAATGGAAAGTGTCGAAATGGATGCAATAAGAAGATCAATGAGAATATCTAGAATAGATCACATCTGAAATGAGATCATAAAAGAAAGAATGGGAATCGAGGGAAGCATAACGGATGACATCACTAAAAGGCAACTGATATGGTACGGCCATGTACAACGGATGAACGACGAAAGATTACCAAAGCAGGTCCTAAAATCGCAACCAATAGGGCGCAGAAAAAGAGGGCGTCCTAAACTAGAATGGCAACAGTCAATCCAAAGATCAATGAGTCAAAAAAATCTGACAGAAGATGACTGTCAGGATCGAAGGAGGTGGAGAATAGGCGTCGGACAACGTTTAAAAACGTTCTAAACCGACATAGTAGTAGTAGTAGCACGATAGCTCCTAAACCGCTTAACCGATTTTCATAAAATTTTCAGGTAAAATAGTATTCGACACTCTTACGAGCTGATTAGTTTTTGGTGAAAAGCCATTGATGCTAATGACAGTTTTTTGACAATTAAACAATTTAAAAAATGCTTACTTTTTAACGGAGCATCACATCAATCTGCGGTTTTTAGAATATAGTAAACTACATTTTGCTCAATAATTTGTGTAAAAAAGTGTTTTCAAGGCTGATTATCATATACGATCATTCAAGGCCGTGCGAGCTTAGGCATCTAATTGACCTGCTGTCTACTGATAATTTAACCACCATAAAAACTATAGCGCACTACATTTTGTATACTAAAATTTAGAGCCAAGGTTATGGAGGAATGATTGCTCGCAGTGCCTTCGTTTGGGTCTCATTTTTGTAAAGGTGTATTTTTTTTGTTTGATTTTTTTGACACATTGTTGCCTTATAATTTATTTTTTTAATTTTTCATATAATAATTTTCTCATTTGTACTGGGTATATTATGTATGTAAGATACGCACTTCTTGTTATATAGGTATAAATTTACATTATAAACAATAAAAGATTGAGGCTAATTATCATAGCTTCCCTTGTGCTAATAGGCTAGCTAGGAAGGTGTCAGATTAGTCATGGATCCATTTATTTATTTTTATAAATGCTAATACAACAGTATTATTTTTAAAACAACAAATAAAATAAATATAGAGCGACATACGGACATAACTAGGTATAGTGACTGCAAAGTCAATTGAATAAAGATAAAAGCCGACCATCGTATATCCTTTATAGAAAGTGACATGGGCGGCGGTAGATATACTCCTGATAATTATTTCATTTAATTATGGCGTAAACTAAAGAAATAAAAATATATCACAAAACCTTCTATTCCTACACCTACAGGAACGACACTGATTTATTTTCTACCTCTGCATACTGCCGACCAGTGTTGCTACACGTCACAAAGAGAATTATCGCATGAGCCGTTTAAAATTATCGTACGTTATCGTACAAAATATTGATACTTAAAAACAAACATTCCTGCTTAATAAATTTTCGAAAAAGGGCTTAAAAAATACTTTAAAATTACATATCTTACAAATTATTTCCATAAAATGATTATTCTACATATAGTCATAGGCATAAATATGAAAACGTCCGATGCGCGAGCAAAATATATAAAATGCAAGGAGCAATACAATAATAAACCATTCGGTGAACCCCGCAAATTGGTGTGAATCCCCTGACTCGATCGGTATGGGTAATGTCAAGTGTTCCAGTGCTGTTCAAAATTTTTATAGCGGTATATATTTAGGTTTGTCAGGGACTTTAAAAATTTTGTAAGATTTCATGACCAAAACATCATTACATATTTTGCAATAGTTGTAATTTATAAATTATCGTACAAAAGGCCATTATCGCATAGCTACTATCATACATCGTACATTCGTTATATTATCGTACAAAATCGATAATTATTGTACATCTAGCAACACTGCTGCCGACTAAAGAGGTCCCGAAAGACACACCCGAAAGCAATTACAAGCGCATCTCAGAAAAATCTGTCAATCAGGTACCGGCCATCCACCTGAGCTCGCTCGGTCGGAAAACAAATACTTTGTGGTCGGACCGAAAAGAGCCGCAGCTCTTCTCTGTCGGTACGGTTGAAATTATACCAGGAAGATTTTATATGAATTTGGATAACTTTTGAAGGGCAGAATCAAGCAAAATTTCATGAAATCGATAAAACCCCGTATTAGGAGGTTCGGTTCATATACTTTGCAAAGAGCATACCTATATTTTAAAACTATCTTATGAAGACGACGAGTCTTTGTTTTCTGTTTCATCCAAATATAGTAGCCTACTTTAACCGAGTTTTTTGGTAATATTTTTATTCAAAGTAAATTCGTAACATGTCTTGTTTTCCATAAAACTTTTTGTGTACAAAAGACCGATTGTTTTTGTTTTTAATTTATTGCGAAACTATGTTTTAATCAGATTGATTTGAGAGAATATCCTCTCTACAGCCGCGCTAGAATAAGACAAACAGAGAACTCAAAAAACAAATTTGGAAATTTTAGCAAATCTCACATTGGCAATTTCTTTCCAAAATGGTACAACATTATTATCAGTATCATCTAGTGGAAAATATTTTAGCAATCTCTTCAGGTTTTTATTAAGTGTTTCTTTAGCAGAATTTAAAAATCGTGAGAATTGACCTTTGATTCGTGTAATCGTGTAAAAAGAACTGAAATCGTGTAATTACACGATTAATCGTGTAATCTGGCAACACTGTCCCGAGCTTCTCTAGAGAGTCACTGTAAATTACTCTCCACAAGATTTATCCTATTTTTGATTAATACTTACCGTATAGGCACCAAAAGTTGTGGAAAAAAACGCACAAAATAAAAATACTACATACAACAATTTCATTTTAATTCTATATTTAGGATTTTTTTTAAATTTAATTTTCTATTGTTTTTAAAATTATCGTTAAATCAATGTACTTGTGCCTAACTTATTATTTATTTATAAACAATCTTGTCTAGGTAAATGAGGTGAAATCTTAGAGTCCTTAAGCTTAAACCCCAATTTAAAAAAGTATAGTTTTCAAAACCAAAGAAAACCATAGATATCAAAGAAAAAATAGATAGCAGATAGATTGCCCTAGGGGGGAAGAGCCCTCCCAAAACTAGACAACAACCAGTAATTTTAATTGATTTATTTAAAAAAAGTTAAATCTTTCCTTACGACATGTCTAGTTCGTCTTTTTAGTCTGTGGATAACTGGGTAAATTTTTTTAGCGTAAATAATTACAAGCCGGCAGCACGGCGCGGGACAAAATTTCAATTTCAACCGTTTTTCAGCGGTGTATGGGTTGACGTCGGACATATTCCTCGTGCCAAACCGTTCGTTGTCCTTCCTACATGTTGCCGGTTCTATTCTAAGTGAATACGTATGAGTTTGTTTTGATTTGGAGTACGTCAGGGTCAAAGTTAAAGGCGGGTAATTTGAATTCAAAATAAGGAATGCTAAATCTTGAAGATTTTAACCTTTTAGTCATCTTGCAGCCTTACAAAAGTTTGGTGGAAAATTAGGAGCATTTTGAAAATATCATAAAAAACGTCTGACCTCCCATAAGACCTAATATAAAAGCCAACCCCCCAAAAACAGCTGATTTTTTCATGGTCGTGACCTGTATTTTTTGTTGGCCTTGGTATAATTTGTAAAAAAATACTTATTTCCCCTCCACTCCACCACTGCATATTGACCTTTCAGTTTGTTGCGTTTTTCACAAAACGCCACTTGCTTTTGCGTAGCTTAAGGACTATTATTTATCTTAGAACAATTTTAGTAAAACGGAAAATTACTGGCTTTCTGTGTCTTGTTGGAAAATAAGGGGATTACGCAACTTAGTGTCCAAATATTTTACTTCCGGTTACCAGTTTGAAATTTTGCACCATGCTTATCCACATACCACATACCCAAGGTCTATAGAGGATAGATTGCCTAGTAAATCTATGGTCGAAGCGGCGTGAGAGGTCATTTCAAGGGCCAGAATTTGATTAGATTCCTTTGTTTACATGTGTTTTTAAGTATTTTTAATCTTCGATGATTTATTTTTTACATTTGTGGTATTCTTTTAGACTACATTTATTTAAAAACTGTAAATAATTCTTCTAGTTTACTTATACCTTCTACTTGTAGTTATTTTAACGAACTAAAAGCTTCCCAAAACATTGTCCCTTTCAGTAGCGTGTCGTGGATAAAAGGGCGGGGGGGGGGGGCGAAGACCTTAAGGTGCGCAAATATAGGTATGGGAGTCAAATAAATTACAAATCTTTGTTTAAAATAATAACACTATTAATTCTATTTTTTTCTCAAAGGACGCCAGGGGCGCCAAGCGCAGAGGGGCGGGGGGTGTTCGCCCCCCCGCTGGCTCCCTATACGACACGCCACTCGTCCCCTTGTGATATTTGGTATAAGGAAAGTTCTATATTTGAGTAGTTAGTTAATGTATTTTATGAATAATGTTATTAGAAACACTTTAGGAAAAATAACAAAGTATATTTACTTTTTTATTTAAATAAATAAAGGAAAACAAGAAACTTAAAGATTTCGTACTATACTAGAAGCTTTTTATTTCAATGGGCACTCCGGGTGACGTCATTTCACACGTTTCAACAACTGACTTTGAATCGTCAGAAAGTTACCAGGTAACCTATCCTCTACAGACCTTGCCCCTTACCATCCCCTTACCTACAGAAAATCTCCGGAAGGCACTCGATCAGAGTTACTTCCCTCCCTACATACGAGGTGTACAGCTACTATAAAAAAAACTGATCCGACTCTTTAAAGTACTTTTTCCAAAATTTGAGCAGAGTATTTATCAGAACGTCAGTATTTTAACAATATCAAAAGTCTTTGTTTGAAACTTGTAGAAAATGATTGAGTAGAAATGAAATTTTGGACTTCCATCATTGTCATAATAATGAATGTATTTACCAAATCTCGTGTGAGTTTGGTAAATCATATGTAGGTAAAACGAAACGCCCTCTTCAGGTTAGAGTAAATGAACATCTAAAAAGTACTCAATTAGGGGATGAAAAATCTGGCTTAGCGGAACATGCATGGTCAAATGATCACAGGATTCAGTGCTCAGTGCTTAGAAGCTAAAGTTTTGCAGAAGGAGTCGCATTGGCGAAAACGAAAGTTTATTGAAGCTGCGTTTATAATGCGTAATAAAGAAGTCAAAATTTTTACTGAGTCGCAAAATGGCTGGTCCTTTCCAGCGGTAGCCCAGCATTTTAACGTAAGCTGAACAACAGTTTGTTCTATAAATAAAAGATGGATAAAAGAACAATCACTTGAAAGGAAACAAGGATGATCTGGCAGGCCAAAAGTAAGTCATGTTCGGGAAGATCAGGCGCTACTTCGAGTACTCTAAAATAACCCTTGAGAGAGCCAAGAATGCAAGATTTTTTTCACAGTTTCCACGCAGCTCAGCACGCATTTACCGTAGAATTCAATCATCAAATCTCAGGTTCCGAACTGCAGCAAAAAATGACGAACCTACTTTTTAAATGTATTATTTGGCACACCTAATAAAGACTAGAGTCCCTGTATGTTGACATATTTGGATCCAAATATGTCAACATACAGGGATTTTAATAAAGACATTCAAACAGAAACAAGCACGTTATTTCTAAAAACGACCAAAACTATATTTGACTATATTGCTAACTCTTATTGGACGTCATAACACTACTTTAAAATGTAAATGTCAACCCGATATTATTTAATATACCGGCTGGGCCAAAACAAACCGGACAATTTTTTTTCATTATAGCTTTATAACTATACAATCGATTTTAATGGGACAAACTGCACTTTAGAGAATTAATCAGAGTAATGAATAAATATTTTTTTGTCGACCATCTCAAAATCCAAGATGGCGGACGAAATTAAAATATAGCCTTCAAAGATGTTCGTTTATTCTTGTGTTGCGAAAATGTTTTAACAATTTTTTTTACATTTTTGAAAAAGCCGCATTCTTGCCACGCACACCAAGGTATAAACTAGCGAAATCGGTTAAGTGGTTCTAAAAACAAATATTTTTGTTTCAACCATTGTTTTGCATATTATACGATTCCTTGCCAATCGTGTCTGCATTTATTTCCTTATGACTTCATTACTACTAAACCTATTTTGATGAAATAAAAAACATCCTGGTAAGAATTGATTGCTTTTTAAAGATCATGATCAAAATTTATCGCTATCTTAAAATTTAAGATGGCGGACAGAATCATACTTGATTCTTTAAAATGGCGGGTTTATTCTTATTTTCCGAAAATCTTTTAGATTTTTGTTTAAACCATTATTTTACAGATTCTACGATTGCATTGCCAATCCTGTCTGCATTAATTTCCTTATGAATTCGTTATTACGAAACCAATTTTAGTGAAATAAAAAAGATCGTAGTGAGAATTGATTGCTCTTTAAAGACTTTTATAGAAATATTCCGCCATCTCAATATTTAAGATGTCGAACAGAATCATACTTGATTCTTCAAAATGGCGTGTTTATTCTTATTTTGCGAAAATATTTTAGTTTTTTTTTAATTATAGAAAAACACTACTTTTCTTTCGCATAAAGAGCTACAAATTAATAAAATCAGTGTAGTGGTTCTCACAAAATCGGATTTTGTTTTAAAAATTATACGATTGCATTGCCAATCCTGTCTGCATTCATTTCTTTATAAATTCATTATTACTGAACCGATTTTAGTGAAATATAAGACATCATGGTGCAAACTGTAAAGATCAATCAGTTTGCGCCATGATGTTTTATATTTTACTAAAATCGGCTCAGTAATAATGAATTTATAAAGAACTGAATGCAGACAGGATTGGCATTGCAATCGTATATGTTGTAAAACAATTGTTAAAACAAAATCAGATTTTGTGAGAACAACTTAACAGATTTTATTACTTTGTACCTTGTTAAGTGGGAGAAAAGTAGTGCTTTTAAATATATTTAAAAAAAAACTAAAACAATTTCCAGAAAATAAGAATAAACACGCCATTTTGAAGAATCAAGTATGATTATGTCCGCCATCTTAAATTTTAAGACGGCCATAAATTTTGATCATGATCTAAAAAATCTGAAAGGCAATTAATTCTCACCAGAATGTTTTTTATTCCATCAAAATCGGTTTAGTAGTAATGAATTTATAAGGAAATAAATGCAGACATGATTGGTAAGGTATACGTATAATATGCAAAACAATGGTTGAAACAAACATTTTTTTTTAGAACCATCGAACCGATTTTGCTGATTGATACCTTCTTGTGCGTGGCAGGAATGCAGCTTTTTGACTGACTTCAATAAATAATTAAAAGATGTTCGCAACACAAGAATGAACGAGCATCTTTGAAGGGTGGACAAAAAAAAATCTTTAGTCAAAACTCTGATTAATTCTCTGTCAAGTGCAGTTTGTCTCATTAAAATCGATGGTATGGTTCAAAAGTTATAATGAAAAAAAAATCTCCTGTTTTTTTTTGGCCCACCCGGTATATACTGATTAAAATAAAAAACGAGTTTATTCAGTGATATCAGATTTTTTTGAAATCAGCTGTACGTCATCATTGTACAGGTATGTTTTAAGGAATGTCGAAATATTTTCATGATGGCACATCACCCCTTGTATGACTATTGTTTTTTTTTAATGGTTGCCATTACACAGCGGCGTAGTGAGGGCAGGGCGACCGGGGCACCTGCCCCGGGCGCCAAATTCAGGGGGCGCCGAAAGGCGCCTCTTACATTGATTATTTTTTGTAAGTAAGATTTTATATGGGGGGGTGGCGCCAAACTTTAACCCTGCCCCGGGCGCATGAAACCCTCACTACGCCGCTGCATTACAAGAGAGTAAACGACGTGAATATTAATAACTTTATTTTAGAGTCGACTTTATTCTGACAGATTTCCAAAGAAAACTGACAGCTGGTCTCTCAAAATTGACATACCAAAGTCAAATTTAAAAATAAAGTCGCCAATTTTGAAAGAAAGCAGCTGCTTTTTATATGTAAATCTGTCACAATACGGCGGATTTAAGATAAGGTCAGGTTTTATTCCAATAAGTCCTTATTTCTTAAGCGAACAGCATTTAAAATGTTCGAAGATATAAAAGAGATCCCTAATGAAATTTTAGATGTTGCCGATAAAGCCACCTCGGTGCTTGTACACTCGCCCACTTTTTAAATGCTCTCTTATTTTTCCTACATTTATGAAATACAATGAAACAGTGCGTTGTTTGCATTAATACTGCATGGATTTAAACAAACATCATGATTTACTAAACGATATTCCAAATTAACTTTACTTGCTTTCATGTGAGTCGTTTTAACTATTCTAGAGTGATGTTTGCATAATAAGTTACAGGGTATTTCAAATACTTATCTCAAAAATGTGGTGATCGGTTTTGTTTTCGAGGTATACTTATTTAAATGTTGGAATATAGGAAATGAGGAAACGTGGGTTTTACCCAAAAAATCTTTCCGGGGGTTTTACCCAAAATTTATTTTTTGCATGAGAAAGAAAGCCTGTGCACAAACTTAATTGACAAATCTTTAAATATCAACTATTCCTATAAGGCGATAGAAGTTGTAGCAAAAATCCATAAGAGTATAGCTCAAAAACGAAACCGATTACCCCCCCCCCCCCCCCCAATTTTTTTAAGCAAGTTTCAGGATGACTCGGGCTCTAACATATCTCAAGTTCACCTCATCTTACGCATCCCGGTAAACACACTATTCCCCTAGACAGTTAGTACACCTATTATTTGTTTAATTGAAAAAATTTTTGATTTACCCTGTAAGTTTACTACGTAAACTATTATGTCTGTAAATGTTACTTTACAATAGTTACAACGACTCACATTGAAGCAAATGAACTTATTTTGACTATGCATTTTTAATTTCATCCCTTTAGGTATATTTAACAAATACCAGTTATTACTTCTGTATTTCTATTATTCATATTTTGAGCCACTCTGTAGATATGTGACGAAAGCTATAGGATAATAATTGAGAACGTACTTAAAAAGACTTTTTTTTCAACTAGATAAAATTAATTGGTTTTTTATTATTATTTGACGAGAAGTTATAGCAAAAAAACTACAATAAGTCACATATTTCTATATTCCAGTGGCGCGGATTTAAATAATTATAGCTCGAAAACGAAACCGATGACCCCCAATTTCTTTGAGACAAGTATTTGGACGGCTTGGGCCCTAACATATCGTAAATTCACCTCATTTAAAGCATCCCGGTACACACACTATTCCGTAGATCATTAGTAAACATGTCATGCGATGAATTACATTTTTTTTGAAATACACAGTTTATATCATTATTTTTGAGACAATTTCTTACAACTTTTTTTCGTTGGCCTATGCTATTTGTTATGGTAAACAGTTGATAACTGTCAAAAAGTTATCTCAAAAATTATGATATGGAGTTTACCCTGGAAGCTTATCACATAACCTATTATGCAAACATCACTCTAGAACCCTTGCAGCAACCTATTTTTCGGCACCTAAATGCTTGACCGAACTCACTACACATCGTTCTGTCAACAGCATTTGCGTGCGGTAAAATCGATTTTCTGCACTTGCTAGGAAAATAGCTATTTTATACAAGCAAGCGTTAATGTAACACTTTCCGAACTTTTTGGGTAAACTACAATTTCTGCATGCAGTGCGGAAAAGAGGAAATTTAAAAACTAAAATGCGTGCGGAAAAGTGACACTTTCTGCACGCACTTAAAAAAATTAAATAACAAACAAATAGGTAAACTGGTTCAAACTGTGTAAAAATGATAACGATTTTAAAGGGTTTTTACATTTTATTCAACTTATAAACAAAACTTTTTTATCGGGGGTAATATCACAAGTGCATCTAATTTATCCGACAAAATTTGGAAAAACGAGTTGATACGCGAGTGTTTTGTTTCCAACAAATTACTTAAAAACGAGTTTTTTGGATTTTTTCAAAGGATAAATTAGATGCACGAATGTTATTTGGTAAGATTATTTCCTGATTGAACAAAAAACCTCATTTAACAAAAATATGACAATTTTTTCAATTAAATATAGCAACGACAGGACCTACCAAACATTTTATCGGACAAACTTCTGACAGGAGTTGTCAACCAATTTATCCACTTGAAAACAATTTTTGACGTTGAAAGCCGTCTTTTTGATTGGTTCAAATTGACAGGTGGGAAATAATCAATATAAATTAGTCTTATATTAATTAAAAATATACCAGTGACTGATAGTGCCTGTAAGCCTTTGGGCCTTTTGCTCTGGCCCTGCCCACGTGCCCGCAGTGGCTGGAGTGGCCGCAGTGGCAGGTGTGGCCGCAGTGGCAGGTGTGGCCGCAGTGGCAGGTGTGGCTGGAGTGGCCGGAGCTGCCGCAGTGGCCGGAGTGGCGGCCGTGGCTGGAGTGGCCGGTGTTGCAGGAGTGGCCGCAGTAGCCGGGGTGGCTGGAGTAGCCGGAGTGGCAGGAGTAGCCGCAGTGGCTGGAGTGGCCGCAGTGGCGGGTGTGGCTGGAGTGGCCGGAGTTGCCGCAGTGGCCGGAGTGGCGGCAGCGGCTGGAGTGGCCGGTGTTGCAGGAGTGGCCGCAGTAGCCGGGGTGGCTGGAGTAGCCGGAGTAGCAGGAGTAGCCGCAGTGGCTGGAGTAGCCGCAGTGGCTGAAGTGGCCGCAGTGGCCGCAGTGGCCGGAGTGGCGGCAGTGGCTGGAGTGGCCGGTGTTGCAGGAGTGGCCGCAGTAGCCGGGGTGGCTGGAGTAGCCGGAGTGGCAGGAGTAGCCGCAGTGGCTGGAGTGGCCGCAGTGGCCGCAGTGGCCGGAGTGGCCGCAGTAGCTGGAGTGGCCGGAGTAGCAGCAGTGGCTGGAGTGGCCGGAGTGGCTGGAGTTGCCGGAGTGGCTGAAGTGACCGGAGTGTCCGGAGTGACCGGCACTGCCGGAGTTCCCGGAGTCGTTGTACTGACCGGATCTGGTGTAGTTATCGGATACGATGGAGTATTATCCGTGCAGATCAATTGAATGCAAATTGTACTGTAACGACTTTCTAGTACCTTAAGGTCGGTACCGCCAGTTACTGCATTAAACGTAAAGGGTTTTAAGCTTTTTTCCTTGAGAAGCTCAACGAAGTAGGATAAAGCCTAAAATAATATAATATGATTATATTAGGCAGTGGCGTACGCAGGTGGGAGGGCTTAGGGGCTGAAGCCCCCCCAGAGACACTGGATATTGACCACTAAAACAAGAATTTTCAGTTTATCCCCACAAATTAATACCAAAATGTATCGATCGAACGAAAAATAAATGGATCCATGACGTATCTGATACCTTCCTAGCCCATTAGCATACTTCAAGTAAACTCCATGCTATATCAGCCTTGAAAAAAGTTTTTTGTAAATCTCTCAGAAACGAAAGCGCCTATAAAGTTTTTGGTTATGACACAAATTATTTAGAAAAAGATGTTCTACTATATTCCGAAAAGCGCATATTGATGCGATGTTCTGATAAAAAGTTAGCATATTTTTATATTGTTAACTGTCAAAAAACTGAAATCTAATCAGCTCGTTACAGTGTCGAACACTAAATTTATGCAAATCTGTTAAGCGGTTAAGGAGCTATCGTGTTACGGACAGACATACACATACACACACACAGACAGACGTCACGCCGATATTGCTAAGATAGGTCCAAATACACCCAAATAACCAATTTATCGTTATCTGAAATGCTCTGCCAATTTATGGGCACTTAAGCTCACACTAGGTACTATAGTTATAGTGTACGTGTGAGCTAATATTACTAACAACTGAAATATATTTTATTCAATTCCAGACTCAATTACCTTTCGTTCGCCATGTTTTGACAAACTCTAATTTTTGAAATTTTCCCCACCCTTTTTTTAAACTCAAATGTATTTTGTTTAACCCCAGATTGAATTACCTTTCGTTTGATATCAAACACGCCATATTTCAACTTAAACTCTAATTTTTGAAATTTATCCCCACCTTTTTTTTTAAATAAACTAAAATGTATTTTGTTTGACTCCAGACTCAATTATCTTTCGTTTGATATCACACTCGCCATATTTTTACATACTCTAATTTTTGAAATATTCCCCCACCTCTTTGTTTGGCTTGTGTTCGGTGGATTTTGTTCATTTTTAAATGGGACCATCTCGACCCAAAACCCATCCTAGGTACCAAATTTCATTAAAATCGGGCCAGCGGTTTAAGAGTTATGCGCGTTGGTAGTTACAGACAGACATACAGACATACAGACAGACAGAACAGACAGATAGACGGCGCAACAAAAGAGTTTCAAAATCATCTGAAACGCAAAGATCTATAGATTTTTTTTATATTGGAGCAACTTTTTTTTTCTCGAAAAAATTAGGATCACCAAAGCTCATACTACTATAGTATATATAGTAGTAGTGTGAGCTGAAAATCGACATATTCTCAATACATAAAAAAGAAAACTTCAGGAACCTATTAATCTAAGTAGATTGTACGGTAGGATTCTTAGAGATCTAATGGAGAATGAATTTTATGAACAAGGAGAAGAAGAGCAAAGTGGGTTTCGTGCAGGCAGATCCTGTAGAGATTTTTGTCTTAAACAAGTAATTAAGAAAGAGAGTGCCTAAAATATAGAGACGTATGTTACCTTTGTAAACCTACAAAAAGCATATGATACCGTTCCAGTAGAACAAATTATTATGGACAGTGTTAGAATACACTAATATCAATCATACATATATAAAGCAATAAAAGAACTATTAAAGGGTCAAAATCTAAAATAAAATTTGGAAATCGACTTTCAAAAAAATTCCTGGTAACTAAAGGCTTAAAACTGGAATGTATCTCTACAACTCTTTTTAAAATATATATCGCAGTAGCTCTGAAAAACTGGAAACGTAAAGTACACGGCATGATAATACAACATGACGACCACATATAGTTTGCTGACGATGAAGTTTTTGTAGCTAATGATAAAGAAGACATGGAGTATATGATGAGAAAATTAACGGAAGGATACCATAAGTGGGGGTTAACAGTAAACGTGGACAAGACACAGTATTTATGTGTTGGAAACGAATCAAGTGAGTTAGAACTAGACAATGGACCAACAATATCTCCTTGCAAAGAGTATGTTTACTTGGGTGTCACATTAATTAAGACAGGACTGTAAAGAAATGGAAAAAAGAATAGTGAAAGCAAAAAGAGTTATAAGGATAAGATTTAGCGTTGGACAACGTAGAAAAACGTTCTAAACTGACATAGTGTTATTACCCTAAAGATACATCTTCCAAAATTTTATTGAATAATCAAAATATCAAAAACGGTATGCTCGTTATATGGACTAAAATTATATATATATTTTATGGGTGGCGGAACAAAGATCGAAAGACAAAAGATCGAAAGACAATAGATCGAATACAAAAGGTCGAAACACAAAAGATCGAGAAGGCAAAAGATCGAAAATACAAAAGATCGAAAGACAAAAGATCGAAAATATAGAAGATCGAAAAACAAAAGATCGAAAAGGCAAAAGTTCGAAAATACAAAAGATTAAAAAACAAAAGATCGAAAAACAAAAGATCGAAAATACAGATGATCGAAAGCACAAAGGACCAAAACACAAAAGATCGAAAGGCAAAAGATCGAAAAACAAAATTTTATAATAAGTAAATAAGATCGAAATATACAAAATGACGCATATCATGTTTGCTAAGGTGTATTCACATAAACAGTTTAGGCAAGGTCAGGTAAGGTAAAATTACCTTACCGTTAAATAAACCAATGGTTTGCCATACTTAACACAAATCATATAGTTCGATAAAAGGGTCTCTTTTTCCATGGGCGGAGTCAGGATCCCGGTTCGAGGTGGGGCAAAAAAGCAAAAAAAATTACAATCAAATAACCTAAACTTAATTTAGTATTAGCTTGCGAGGATTGCGAAAAAACCTTGATAAAACGTCTTACTAAATGAGCTAAAGCCAAGATGGGGCAGGTGACAAGCCAGGGTGGGGCAAGTGCCCCACACTGGCCCACCCTGATTTCGCCTATGTCTTTTTCAATCATATTTTTTCAACAAAAAAAACTCTCCTGATTTCTTTCCCGGGATCCTAGAGGATGTGTAACCAAACCGAACTAAACCGAAACGAACCTAAAAAATATGTTAGAAAGAGACTCCATAGTCGAACCGGTTCGGTTTAGTTACACACCTTCTAGGATCCCGGAAAAGAAATCAGGAAAGTTTTTTTTAAAACTATGTAATAGCGATATTTGGAAACGCGCTATTTTAATCTTTTGTCTTTCGATCTTTTGTACTTTCGACCTTCTGTACTTTCGATCTTTTGTCTTTCAATCTTTTGTATTTTCGATCGTTTGCAATTTTTGATCTTTTGTTTTTCGATCTTTTGTAGTTTCGATCTTTTGTTTTTCGATCTTTTATTGTTTCGATCTTTTGTCTTTTCGACCTTTTGTATTTCGATCTTTTGTCTTTTCGATCTTTTGTTTTTCGATCTTTTGTATTCGATCTATTGTCTTTCGATCTTTTGTCTTTCGATCTTTGTTCCGCCACCCATATTTTATACTAGAAAAAAAAATATTATTATGCCCGGTGTTCCCCTAATATTTACTTACCAAGGTTCTGTTTGATGGTGCGAACTCTAGGGCTTGTGCTAAGGAATCTTTTGCATTGATAACAAACTGTAAACTGGGAGCTTTGTAAGATCCAACTGAAATCTGTCAAAATAAAAAAGAAAATAGTAAACTATATACCAAGGGCTAAAAGTGGCAATTTTATACCGAGGTCAAAAGTTTGTAGCCGGACCAGCGCGCAGCGGGAGAGCCAAAATTCGTCAAGGATATAAATAAACTTTATTACGAGGTTTATATGCTAATTTTCGCATCTTTTGAGTTTTTTCCGATTTTTTTTTTTTGATTTTTTAGTTTTGTTTTTTTATCCCAATTATTAATTTTCAATACTGATATGTCACATTTAATTAAGATCTTTTAACCCTTTGTCCTTCACTTTTCATTTTTATTATTATTTTTTTTTATTTGTCAAACAAACTGTGTTTATTGTATTACAATCTAGTCAGTAAGACTAATTAGCATTTTGTTTTAACATGATTTACTAGAAAAGTCAGATTTACACTTAGGGTTCGCTCAACAGTTCTCCCCGCTTTGCTTCGTCTGTAACTCACAATTGTGTTGTGTTTATAGCATTATTTTGTTTTATGTAATTTACTTAGTTTACTAGCTCAAACGGCTTCACTCTTTTTAGTCTTAGAAGTAGCATAGTATTGTCTAGAAACTGAATTGCTTCCATATTCACATGCCGATTGAGTCTATCTTTATGGCTTTTTGCGGACTTGCATTCACAATGTTTCTTAATACTTTATTTTGAAATATCTATAAAACTAAAATGTTACTCTCTTTAGCACAACCCCATAGTTGAATACCATATGTCCATACTGGTTTTAGTATTTGTCTATAAAGCAGTATGTTATTATGAATAATTGTTAAATTGGACTTCCTTCCAATTAGCCAGTTCATTTTTCTATACCTTATCTCAAGTTCTTTTTTTTCTTAACTTTCTTCTTTCCAGCGCAATTTGGCATTAAGTGTCATACCGAGATAGTTTGCTTGATTTGAATATGGTACGGGAATGTTGTTAATTGTTATTTGTATGTGATTTATATTTTTGTTTGTAAAATCAACATGAATTGATTTGGTTTCATTTAATTTTATTCGCCACTTTGTGGTCCAACTGTGAACTTCGGTGACTGCATCCTGAAGTTTTTCTATGCATTTTGCAATAGATTTTCTACTGTCAATAAACCAGTATCATCGGCAAATGTCGCTAAGTGACAATTTTCTGGCTTTGGGATATCAGAAGTAAATAATAAGTATAGATAAATGTCTAGTACGCTACCCTGGTGCATGCCTGCTTGAATTTCTCTTAAATATGAGTATGTGTCTTCCTGTTTTACTCTGAAATGTCTATCAGATATGTATGATTCTAAAATATCTAAATATTGTTCTGGCAGAAACCGTTTTAGTTTAAAATTAAGACCTTTATGCCACACTTTGTCAAATGCTTGTGCTACATCTAGAAAGACTACAAAACAAACTTTTTCCTCTTCTAGTGCTTTTTCTATTATATTAATAATTCTGTGTACTTGATCTATCGTGGAATGCTTGTCTCGAAAACCAAATTGATAAGATGGAATAATTTCTTGTTTTCTATAATGGGTTTTATTCTTTTAAGCAATAATTTTTCATAGAGCTTGGATATAATTGGCAGCAAAGATATTGGCCTGTAAGATGACACGTCATGGAGTGGTTTTCCCGGTTTTGGAATCATGATAACTTCTGCAACTTTCCACAGTTTAGGTACATACCTAAGCCCAAAGAAATTCAAGGAACCCTTGAATGTTTTTGCCTAAGCCTAAAGGACGCATTAATTAAGTTGCATAGTTTTACGATAGCTTTTCTGGGGAGTTGTTTTATGACTACCCCGTTAATAAGATCATACCCTGGGGCTTTTTTCGAATTAATATTTTTGATTTCTGTAATATTTCTTTTGGTGATGTAAGCTTAATATGGTCTTAGATTTGATGGGGTTCATTTAAATTAAAGTTTTTATCTGGTGCTTCATGGGGCTGAAATGTTTGTTCTTAATCCCGTAGATAAAAACGGTCACTTTATCCCTAAAATGCTGGATGAAAAGTGAACTTTACGTGCCAAAATATTTAACAAGTTGAAATGTTTAGGATATTTTTAAAAATTCATGCCACACGAGCGGATGTCGATATGATATCAGCAAAGAGGACTTTAGTGGCACGGCTCGTTCATTTGGATAGCCCTGCCTATTTCGGAAACGGTAAGGGGTACGATTTTGGTTAAATAAGAAAAAGGTTTAGAAAAACATTTAGAAACTGTAAGAGCCTTTCATTTTGAAATTTGTATTAGAGACCTTGGCTTTACTTTTATCTCAATTCTTTTTACGGAATACCATTTTCGCGTACTTGGCTTTTTTATGATTTCACTCACTCCGTTTTTAAATGATTTGAATAATATTTAAGTTTTAAAGTAGTAAAATATGCGAAATATTTTTCAAAACTTTTGCAAAGCCTTATTAAAATTTTTGATGTTTTTTAATTTTTTCCTATGGTTTTATCATAGTTCCTATCAGCCTTTCAAAACTCAGCACTCTAGCGTTCCTGGGAGTGGACAATGTTACTTTTCCATAACTTTACATTTATATAAGAGGGAAGCAAATTAAAATTTTGGAGTTTTTTAATTTTTCCCATAATTTTGTCATATTTCCTATCAGTCTGTCAAAGCTCAGCTCTCTAGCGGTTGTGGAAGTGGGCAATGTTACTTTTAAATTAATTTACATGTATATAGGAGGCGAGTAAGAGTCTGGTCATAATTTCTATGAGTCTGCCAAATTTCAGCTTTGTAGCATGTCTGGAAGTAAAGGAACTACTTTACTCTTTATGGAAGTCCATGAAACTTGAAGGGGTTGTTAACTCTATGAAGATCTACGACTCGACTGTGCAAAGTTTGAGTTTCGTAGTTCATTCCGAAGTAGAGTTTTAGATAGGTCAAATATGGGCTGAAATGTTTCAAGAAAAGATGGTACAGCAGTTTATCTACTTACTTATCTGTCAAACCCTTGCCAATTATTTTAATTTATCTGTCAAGACCTCTATTTTTTAACTGAACTTTTTTTACCTTTGTTCAAGAAATAATGCAGTTTCAATATTTTATGGTGTTTTAAAAATAATGTTTTAATCAAATAAATATGCTTAGCTCAAGATTTTAACTTGTTTTATGGTTTTGAAGAATTGACCTTATTATGATCCAAATAAGGTTCTTAGAGTGCAGTATGTTTTATTTATATAGTTTACAAAAATTAAGAAAAAAATTAAAAATAAAAATATTACAACACCTATAGATAATATTTTATTATATTTACAATTATTTGGTTAGTTGGTTTTAAAAATAATAAATAAAACTTCTTGTGTGGCCTTAGTTGCGAAAGGTAGGGTGAACCGGGAAATGTCCACCTCCCTGTGAATGACCACTTTATACGGTTTTTTGTATTATTAAGAATTGTAGTTAACCCAAAGCAATACAATATACAGCAATTGGATCCTTATTAAATTCTGAAATTTTTTTGTGTGTTTGGCATTACTACATATTAGTTAGTGCTTTGCATTTCTTTTTCATTTGTCAAACACACTGTGTTTATTGTATTACAATCTAGTCAATAAGACTAATTAGCAATTTTGTTTTAACTTAATTTACTATAAAAGTTAGATTTAAACTTAGGGTTCACTCAACAGTTCTCCCCGCTTTGAAGTCTGTACTGACAAATGTGTTGTGTTTATTGCATAATTTCGTTTTATATACTTCATTTAGTTCACTAGCTCAAACAGCTTCACTCTTTTTAGTCTTCGAACTAGCATAGTATTGACTAGAAGAATTGCTTGCTTTTTGCGTACTTTTTATAGTCTCTGCTACGGTCTCGATTTATTTTAAGGTCCCGATGAAGGATATTATTTCGAACATACCAAGTGCATTCACAATGTTTCTTAATACTTTATTTTGAAATATCTGTAAAATTAAACTAAAACAGTTCATTTTTCTATACCTTATCTTTATATTAGCTCTTATTTTGATTTTCAGAAAATATTGATAATGCTACTTTTAAATGCTCGCAGGTGACAAGCACAGGCAAAAATGTTTTAAATACATAAAGAACATTTTTAAACAAAAATCGATACAAGAAAAGTTGATAATAAAGTTGATAGATTTAAGGTAAAATTGGTTAAATAATACTTTTCCCTAACCCTTTTTTTTAAACCAAAATCTAATGCCGACAAAAAACTTGTGTATCATATTGGGTTATCGTGTATTGAGACAGACAATTTATTTTATTATCCAATCTAGGTGTTTTAGGAACTAAATAACTCACATTTAATAAAATTTTAAAAATAAAATGTTCACGTTTTTAATAGTCCACTTCTTGTGACAAGTCAAGTAATAATACTGGCCCTAAAAAAATGTTTCAGATTGTCCACCTCTTGACGAGTGCGACTGCGTGCGCCTGTTGTAATTTATCAAGGTTACCTCTGACAACGCTGCAAAAATTTAGCCCCCTAAATGTGAACTTGTTCACGCAGTATGACGTACTCTTTCCTTAAGTGGTCATTCACTGGTCGGTTCAATATCTTCCACTCTTCCCTGTCTGTCGCCGTGTTCATCCATCTAGCTCCCGCATGTTTCTTCAAATCGTCCGCTATCTCATTTGTGGTCTTCCCCTACTCCTTTTATTTTCCCAAGGTCTCCAGTTTACAGTACATTTGTTCCATCGATCGTCTTTCTGTCTGATATTATGACCGGAAAATTTCCATTTTAATTTTGCTACTTCTCCTCTGACATCCCTTACTTTTGTTTTATTTCTTATCCATTCATTCCTTTTTCTATCTGTTAGCTTTATATGTAACATTTGTCTTTCCATTGATCTTTGGGCTTTTGTTACCTTCCCACATAGCACAATCACGTGTTTAACACGTAAAAAAGGCGTGAGAAAAAAAACGTTGATTTTAAAAGCTGCTAGAAAAACGTTTATTTCATATATGAAAACAAGCTTAATAGGTCATTCATTAACGTTATAAAAAATAACGTTGTTAAAAACTGCGTTGTAATAACGCCATTATCAAATTAAAACAGCAATGTTTTTACGTTAGTTTCAAGTGATTTTTATCAACGTTAAAATCCCATTAGATTCACACCTTTTCTACACGAATTTTAAAACGCGACTTGCATGCCTTTTCTACCGAATATTTTTGAGATTTTATTAGCAGCAGCGCCACCTATTGTCGGGATTTTTCACTTTGACGAAATCTATCAGGCAGTGCTTTGGCCTCTAAACTCCAAAAACCTGTGAAGGATCTGATCCCTGATCCTTCACGATCACGACGCACCTGTTATTAACCTGATAAAGACACATTAATATTCTGTGAAAGTGTTTACTGTTAAAAAATCTTGTTTAACTTTAAAAATACTCTGCCAATATATGGGCACCTGAGCTCACACTAGGTACAATAGTTATAGAGAACGGGTGAGCTAATATAAATAAAAACTTAAATATATTTTGTTCAACTCCAGACTCAATTACCTTTCGTTTGATTCCATACAAGCCATGTTTTGACTTAAACTCTAATTTTTTAAATCTACCCCCACCCTTTTTTTTAAACTAAAATATATTTTTTAAACTCCAGACTCAATTACCTTTCGTTTGATATCACACACGCCATATTTTCATTAAACTCTAATTTTTGAAATCTACCCCCACCCCTTTTTTTAAACTAAAATTTATTTTGGTTAACTCCAGACTCAATTGCATTTCGTTTGATATCACACACGCCATATTTTCACATAAACTCTTATTTTGGAAATCAACCCCCACCCTTTTATTTGGCTTGTGTTCGGTAGATTTTGTTCAGTTTTAAACGGGACCATCTCGACCCAAGACCCAATCTAGGTACCAAATTTCATTAAAATCGGGCAAGCGGTTTGTGAGTTATGCGCGTTGGTCGTTACGGTTCGGTTCGACAGACAGACAGACAGACAGACAGACAGACAGACAGACAGACAGACAGACAGACAGACAGACAGACAGACAGACAGACGGCGCAACAAAAAAGTTTCAAAATCATCTGAAACGCAAAGATATATAAAAATTTTTTAAATCGGAGCAACTTTTTTTTTCTGGAAAAAATTAGGATCACCATAGCTCACACCACTATAGTATAGTAGTAGTGTGAGCTAAAAAACATAATGTATATAGATAGATATATAGATATTTTGTCTTGCCTTGAGCGACATCTTTAAAATTGTCTTGAAGTGTTGTAGTCTTAAACTAGTGAACTTTTATAACTTCCTTTCGCGTCTGTTTTAAGTTAATAAAATGTTAATAAAAAAAACGTGAAAGTTAGTAGGTTTGAGAAGTCTTACTCCTGATTTATAAGTTGCCGTTCGTTAAAGTTGGGCCGTTCGCGATAGTTGGAGATAATTCATATTTATCTTTCGCCGTTAGATATTCGTAGTCGGCCACGTACGTCACACCTAGTTGGTTTATTTTTGTATTTTCCTTTTATTTTTTTTTGTTTATGACAAATTCTAAGTCAGAAAAGGTAGAGGCTCCATTTTAAACAAAAAAACTATGAAAAAAACAATTTTTTTAGGCTATTATTACCGAACGGTTGCGAACGGAAGACGGCAACCTATAAATGCTAAAATCTGTCTACGAACTGTGAACCGTGAACGTCAACCGTGAACGGCAACTTATAAATCAGGGGTTAATCTAGTGACGTTTTAGAACATGTTGTGGAGGATTTTTCAAGTGTGAATTTGGTACATGAAAATATCGAGGGTAAAAAACACGTTATATACACAGCAACAGAAACTTCAGCAAAAAGTACATTTTTGTTGCTTCATTTCTCCTTGTTTTTAAGTTATCTTTAAGCATGTAGATTTAACAAAATAAATATAACATGCTATGAGGTTGTTTTCATGTAAAAAAAAACTTTGTCATTTTTGTTCACGTTAATTTAACGTTGATGTGATTTTTGTGCTATGTGGGTTATCCATGTTTGATTTTGTAAGTGTGCAGGTCTGGGATCCATAGGTAAGGCCAGGAAGGATACATTGGGTATACACTTTCGTTTTGAGGTACTGAGGATATTTTTTATTTTTAGCTCACACTACTACTATATAAGTAGTGTGAGCTATGGTGATCCTAATTTTTTCGAGAAAAAAAAAGTTGCTCCGATTTCAAAAATTTTTATATATCTTTGCGTTTCAGATGATTTTGAAACTTTTTTGTTTTGCTGTCTGTCTGTCTGTCTGTCTGTCTGTCTGTATGTCTGTCTGTCTGTATGTCTGTCTGTAACGACCAACCCGCATAACTCAAAAACCGCTTGTCCGATTTTAATGAAATTTGGTACCTAAGTTGGGTTTTGGGCCGTGATGGTCCCATTTAAAAATGAACAAAATCCACAGCACGCAAGCCAAATAAAATGGTGGGGGTAGATTCCAAAAATTAGAGTTTATGTGAAAATATGGCGTGTGTGATATCAAACGAAAGGTAATTAAGTCTGGAGTTAAACAAAATGAATATTAGTTTATTTAAAAAAAAAGGGTGGGGGTAGATGTCAAAAATTAGAGTTTAAGTGAAAATATGGCGTGTGTGATATCAAACGAAAGGTAATTGAGTCTGGAGTTAAACAAAATACATTTTAGTTTTTTTTAAAAGGGTGGGGGTAGATTTAAAAAAATTGAGTTTAAGTCAAAACATGGCTTGTGTGGTATCAAACGAAAGGTAATTGAGTCTGGAGTTGAATAAAATATATTTCAGTTTTTGATTATATTAGCTCACACTATAACTATAGTACCTAGTGTGAGCTTAGGTGCCCATAGATTGGCAGAGTATTTAATATGTTGCTTAATTTACCGAATGCTGCCAAAGCCAATCTTACTCGTCTCTTGATTTCAGCTGTTTGGTTTCCTTTTTTTAGTTTAATAATTTGTCCTAGGTATATATATTCCTCTACTTGTTCCATTTTCTCCTGGTTTATTCTGATCGTGATATTTTCATCTGTGTTTGTTATGATTTTAATTTTAGTGTAGTTCATACTCAAGCCTATATTTGTAGCTGCTGTCTCCAGTTCTTCCAGCATTTTTATCAGTTCTTTTTTCTGATCTGTTATTAAGGCGATATCATTAGCATATCCTAGGTGGTTCAAGTATTGTCCGTTTACTTTGATGCCCATTTCTTTCCAATCAAAGTTTTTCAAAACATATTCTAGGGCCTGATTAAATAGTTTAGGGGATATTGTATCACCCTTTCTGACACCTCTTCTTATGTGGATTGGCTTGGGTTCTTCGTGGATTTTAATTGATGTTGTTGCTTCGCTATATATATATTGGCTATTAAATCTGTGATCGATTCGGATATTAATTAAAGATGCTTTTACTGCTTAGTGCTTAATGATGTCGAAAGCTTTTTCAAAATCTATAAACGCAATATATAGTGGAATGTTGTATTCGTTGGCTCGTTCTGTACTGAAACCTTTTCTGAAGCCTGCTTGTTCTTTTAATTGATATCCGTCAAATTTTGCTGTTAGTCTATCTGTTAATATTTTCGTGAAAAGCTTATAAATTACATGAAGGAGTGTTATAGGTTAATAGTTTCTTAGGTCTGCTCTATCGCCTTTCTTGTGTAGAATAATGGTTATGGATTATTTCCAGTTGTTTGGGATTATTTTTTCTTTTAGTATTTTATTCAGTAGGATATGGAGGATATTAACTACAGTTTTCCACCGTACTTGAGCATTTCTGCCGTTACTCCGTCTTTTCCAGTGGATTTGTTATTTTTTATTTTCTTTAATGCTCTCTTAATTTCCCTTTTGCTTATTTCAAGTTGTAGCTCTGAGTTTATCTTCTTTATTTTTGTTTGGAGTTTCTTCATTGTTTCTCGCGATGGTTCCCTTTTTGTTTGGTATATTTCTGTATAGAATAGTTGTGTGATATTTATAATATTATCTTTAACGTTAGTTTCTATGCCGTTCATATCCTTTATTTTAATTATTCCATATCTACCTAGAGTCGGCCTTAAACATTTTATATTTCTATTATTTTCTATAAAACTCTCAACTTTTATTTCATGGCTCTTTCTTTTATTTTCTTTTATCATATTTCTTATAGTTTTATTTATTTCTGTGTATTCTATCGATATTCCATCAGTTTCTTTATTTGTTCTGATATACAATTATCTGTCTTTATCTTTTTTTGCGATATCTTTTCCTACTTTGGTCATAGCTTTTGTCAGCGTATCATTTATTTCATCAATATTTTCATTTTCGCAGTTTCGGGTTAGCTGTTCCTGTAGTCTTTCTTTGTAGATAGCTTTATTTTGTGTAAGCCTATTCATGTCAAGTTGTTATTATTAATTTTTCTTTTCATTTCGAAATTGCTATCAATGCAGTTTTTTGTTCTGATCATCATGTGATCACTGCCTGTTGTAAAGCTGTTTAGGACTGTTACATATCTAATGATGTTTTTTTCAGTAGTCAGTATGTCAGGACGATTTTGTTTTTCGTTATTCCATTAGGGCTGAGCCATGTCGACTTTCGTTGCGGTTTCTTTCTATAGAACGTATAGAGTATTTGACATATTTTAGAAAAGAGTTTAGAATGATACATAGATCCCTAATTTGCTACGCAAAATTATTAAAATAGTATATTTTATCATGACTACATTTAAAATCAAGTTTTCTAATTTCCGATTTGAATTTGCCGCTAAAACGCTCATTTCTAGCATGGCGTTGCAATGACGTCACAGCGCAGTACACTCGCGGACAGATACACGGCATTCAAGTGTTTATTTGTTTTTGGTCTGTGTTTTTACTGTTTTTTATGTAAAAATATGTCTTTTAAGTGGTGTGTAGTGCTTCAGTGTTCGAATACTAGCATAAAAACACCTGAAAAACTATTTATGCATGTGCCTACAGCAGCAAAAGAACGGAAAAAGTGGCTAGAACTTGCTCGAAGAGACCCAAGGGCCTTATCTAATACATCTTTACTTTACATTTGTGAAGATCACTTTGATGTGAGTATAAGTAAATTGTTTCTATTAATCACGTTGTCTATAATATATATAACTATTTCATAAATGACGATGAAATTTAGGACTAGGGAGTACCTCTAAATTCAGGATTAGGTAGTGCACATGCAGGCTAAATGTAGGACTGAGTTTTATTTCAGGTTGTAGCTCTGTTGCAAGACTAGGCAGTGCATATTTGTTATGAAGAGTCATAAGAATTCTTTGAAACAAAATGTATTTAGAAATTTTTGTTTTAAAAAGCAATTTTTGATTGTTTCTTAATGCTTAAAATATTGTATATTTTGTAATATGTAAATATGATTGGGTATTTAATTGAATCTATTATAAGTGGCATATTAAACAAAAAAGCAAAACATATAACGTAATCTCAAAATCTAAATGAGTAAAAGTAGGCGAAGAATACCATAAAAAATCTTTCAGTTATATACAAAACAACTCATCGAATACTTACATCAACATTTTAACTTTTCTAAATTCCGCAGAACAAAAATCACAGTTGTTGGCAAAGAAGCCTGCTACCATAAAGGAATTCAGCATTGGCACGTTGGAGCTATCGGCTTTGGAGAATCCGTCTTCCATTAAAAATATTTTTTATAAGCAAATCACAAAATAAAATCTAATTTAGGACGATAATTGGCACTTTAAACCAAATCAAACATTACCATCCATAAGAAAATAATACAGAAAATAGGTTCGTTCGAGGTGTTTACTGTTTTGTGACGTCACTCGCAGCTGATTGGTAGACCGACTGTTTTGAATCACGTGGCTAATTGTTTTAATTCAATAAATTTATTTAATTAAAAGAACTATGAATTTGAGAAATAATTTTAAAAAAATGTTTGTTTTAAGTATTCCCAAGACCTAAACAGATATCTAAAAATAAATACATATATATTTATTTTTTACTACTGTCAAACACCCTATTCATTCACATTCATCACCCTTTTCTATTATAATACTTACGGTATAAGTTCCAAAGGTTGTAGAATCAATCGCACAAAAGATAAAAACTAGCGACAATAACTTCATTTTAATTATATATTTAAGATTTTTCTGACTTAAGTAAGTTCTATAGTTTGTACTGAAATTCAATGTTCATCAGAGATTCTAACTTAATTGATTGAATTAAGATTGAATAAAATTTGGTATTTATAAAAAAATCCTGTCTAGGTAAATGGGGTAAGATCTTGATTATTTGCTTGTTTTTTACAATTATACATATAATTTATATTTAGAAAAATTTTAATAGAACGGAAATATACTGCCATACAGTTTCCACTTGGAAGACAAGAGGCTTACGCAACTTTATAGGCCCTTGATTGTGTGTTTTTTTGTTTTTTTTCTTAATTTGAGACACTAAGGTCGCCAATCGGATCTCCTAATTGCACGGGTCATCAGTCACCTTTGGTACCCCAGACCTGGGCCGGGAGGTGAAAGAAAGAGGCACTAAATACATTGTTTACCGGGATGCGTCAGATGAGCTAAATTTGAGATATGTTGAAGGCCAAACCTTCTTGATATTTTTTTGCAAAAAAAATTGGGGGGTAATGGGATTCGTTTTTGAGCTATACTTATTTAAATACGCCCCACTGAAATATGGAAAAACGTGACTTTTTGTAGTTTTTTCGTAATAACTTATCGTCAAATAAAAGTAAAAAACGAGTCCTTTTAAGATTTTTATCAATTTTTGACATATAATTTGCGTCACATACCTATAGAGTGGCTGAAAATAATTATAAAAAAATACAGAAAAAATACCTGAGATTTATTAAATATAAAGAGTGGAAACTGAAAATAAAAGGTCAAAATTAACTTGACTTGCTTTCATGTGAGTCGTCTTATCTATTCTAATGTGGTGTTTGCATAATAGGTTATGTGCTAAACTTACAGGGTATTTCAAACATTTTTTTAATTCAATACATGACATTTTTTCTAATTGTCTACGGAATAGTGTGTTTACCGGGATCGCAGCCAACGATAAAGATCGGCCATGGCGCGTTATAAGCAAGTCGGCGGTCACGTGATCTTAGGAGTCCCAGGATTCTTATTTTATTGCTTAATATATTATATGTTTTTACACAATTTAAATAAATTAACAAAAAAATTTTTTTCATTTATAGGCAAAAATTGAAAAAAATATTGTGCTGATATATGTGTTTATTATGTATAAAAGAACTGAATCTATAAAATAAAAAATTATACAAAATTTGCACTCTCATATCTTCAGGTACATATATTAGGTACATAATATCGTTAGTAACTTCAAATCTATACAAGTCTTTCAAAATTGGACATATGAAACCTAAGCTTTTAGTTTTTTAATTTTTCTTTGAGTGTCATCATCTTTGTCTGAGTTCTTATTCAAAGATTTATTAGCAGACACTAAATCATTGTGCTTTTTAATAAAATTATTTTAAAAAACTTTACATGTCCTTAAACTAATTTTTTCAAGCTTTGACAATAGTTTTTCTCCACAAAAACACTCGCTAGAGTTATCTGAAGAAAAATTTTCAATATAAAACATTTCACAATAATTTATTAAAAAGAAACAAGTGATTTTGTGAATAAGTGAGATGGTTTTCACACTCAATGAACTGAATGTAGTGGTCGTCAATAATTTTTTGAAAAATTACCCAGCACAAAGTTTAATATATATTTCATTAAAGTGTAAGTTAACTACCAACTCATGTTCTTTTAAAAGCTTTATCTTACTTTTTAAATATTTCACACTACCAGAGAGATTACTATCTGTTAACAATATTTTACAAATCAGTTTTTTAATATTGCGAGGGTGCGGAAGACATATTACCTTCAATTGTAAATTGACGTGTATTCACTGGATGACTGAATAAACAAAGATGAAGCCAACATTAAAGTGTATCCACAATATCTTCGATTCTCAGGTTACCTTTTCAAGAGACCTAATTGTTGAATAAGAAATGACAACTGAACACATTTTTCACTCTCACTATCGAAAATGTCACTAATGATGTCTATTACTTGATCAATCTTATCCAAGATCTTATCTTTTACCACTTCTTTCCCGTTTGCAACATATTAGGTTTCAGTTTTATAGTTGGACCGACAAGGAACAACACTAATTACACGTTCGCGGCATTGTTTATCTTATAGGTATTTTCTTTATAATTTACTCATTAGCCAATAATTATTTTAACGCAGCCCACTACAGTATTTTTTGTGGGCTGCGTTATTTTAATAACTTTGATAAAATTCACATAAAATTCGTGCCCGAATTAAAAAAAAATCGAAGTAAACAAACATACCAAAACTGAAAACACACATGTTTTATATGACAGCGGGCCGTGAGGCGTTTTTTTGTGAGCCTCGTACGGTCCCGTGATATTTCCGCGCCCGGGCCGGTCTTTCTCGTGGGCTGCGACCGGGATGCGTCAAATGAGATGAATTTAAGATATGTTAGAGTTCGAACCGTTCTGATACTTACTCAAAAATACTGGGGGGTCGTTGGTTTCGTTTTCAAGCTATAATTATTTACATGCCTCTGTAATATGGAAAATGAACCTTTTTCAACTATAAATAAAAAAACCAATATTAATTTTATTTTGTTTGAAAAAAATAGGGTCTTTTTAAGCATGTTCTCAATTTTTGACACATAGTTTTCATTACATATCTACAGAGTGGCTCAAATTATTAATAATAGAAATACAGGAATAATAATAATAAAACTAAAGGGTATTTCAAATTTTTTTTTAAATGTGTACTAATTGTCTATGGAATAGTTTATTTACTGGGATGCGTCAGCTGCGGTGAATTTGAGATATGTTAGAGCCTAAGCCGTCGTAATATGCTTATACTAATTTAAATGCTGGAATATAGGAAATGTGACTTTCTGTAGAAGACGAAAAGGGGTCTACTCACATACACAAACTAAAAAGAAAAGTTGAGTGTTAGTAGACCCCTTTCCGGGAGTTCCAAAAAACAAATTTGCATCAGAAAGAAAGCCTGATAGAAAACTTAATTGACAAATCTTTAAATATCGAATTTTTATCTCTAGAAGGCGATAGAAGTTGCAGAAAAAATTGATAAGAGTATAGCTCGAAAATAAATCCGATGACCCCCACCTAATTGTTTTTTAAACAAGTTTCAGGATGGCTGGAGCTCTACCGTATCTCATATTCACCTCATCTGACGCATCCCGGTAAACATACTATTTCGCTGTATTATTTTTTTTAATTTAAAAAATATTTGATATATCATGTAAGTTTAAGTATTAGTATTAGTTTAGTACATAAACCATTATGTAGGTAAATATTACTTTATAACAGTTACAAGAACTCAGATTGAAACAAATGAATTTATTTTGAACAGCCCTGTTGTTATTCCTGTATTTCTATTATTCATATTTTGAGCCACTCTGTAGATACATAAAATTAATATTGACTTTTTATTTCTATTTGACGAGAAGTTATAGAAAAAACTACAAAACTCACATTTTTCTATATTCCAGTGGCCCGCATTTAAATAATTATACCTCGAAAACGCAACCGATGACCCTCCAATCTTTTTGAGACAAGTACCATGACGGTTATTCATAAATTCACCTCATTTGACGCATACTGTTAGTATAAAAGAGTGAAAACAATGAGTTAACAAAGTATAAAAGGCAACTTCATAGGGGTATAAATAGTCAACCACGGACACCGGTGTTTCGGTAAAAGGCATTTCTTTCCTCAGCGTGGCTTGCCTGACACAAAGTAAAAAAAAACTGACTACAGGATACTACTTTTTGATTTACCGTCGTATTGAATTTCTATGCATTTTTGTGTGTAATGGATTTAATATAAGATGTCGCTTTTCTAATACATTTTTATGTCTGATTTCTTAAGGCAAGCAATAAAAATTTCTTTATATTTGAAAGACTTCTATCAAGTCGGTTACTTCCATGCAATTTTCATGTGGTAGGTATGTGGGGACTTGAACTATGGATCACCAAACAAACTTCAACGTGGACAGTACCTTAACAATGTAAACCCCTAAATCTGAGGGCACGGCAGTGCCTCGCCAAGTTCGCGCGCCGAAACCATCTTTTCTTGAAACATTTCAGCCGATATTTGACCTACCTAAAACTCTACTTCGGAATGAGCTACCTACCTCAAACTTTGCACAGTCGTAGATCTCCATGGAGTTAACAACCCCTCCAAGTTTCATGGAATTCCATAAAGTAGTAAAGTAGTTACGAAATTTCAAAAAACGTCGAAATTGCCACTCACTCACTCACTCATGTATCATATTTATATACTCATCAATATTCTACTGTACTTCCAGACATGCTACAAAGCTGAAATTTGGCAAACTGATATAAATTATGACCAAACCCCTGGAAAAAATCAAAAAACCCCAAAATTTTAATTTACTCCCCTCCCCTATACATTTAAAGTTATGTAAAAGTAGCATCGCCCACTTCTAGAAATCCTAGAGAGTTGAGCTTGGGCAGAATGATAGGAACTATGATAAAACTATAGGAAAAAATCAAAATACCCCAACATTTTAATTTACTCCCCTCCCCTATACATTTAAAGTTATGTAAAAGTAGCATTGCCCACTTCCAGAAATACTAGAGAGTTGAGCTTGGCAGACTGATAGGAACTATGATAAAACTATAGGAAAAAAAAAACACCCCAAAATTCTAATTTACTTCCCTCCCCTATAAATGTAAAGTTAAGTAAAACTAACATTGCCTACTTCCAGACATGCTCGAGAGCTGAGCTTTAGAGGACCGATAGTAACTAAGATAAAGTTATAGAAAAAAATGAACCAAAATTCTAATTTACTTCCTTCCCCTATAAATGTAAAGTTATGTAAAAGTAACACTGCCCACTTCCAGAAACGCTAGAGAGCTGAACTTTTTAAGACTGAAAGACAATATGATAAAACTATATGAAAAAATTTAAAAACACCAACATTTTAATTTACTTCCCTCTCCTATAAATGTAAATTTATATAAAACTAACATTGCCCATTTCCAGAAACGCTACAGAGCTGAGCATTGGAATGCTGATAGAAATTATGATGAAACCATGGGAAAAAATTTAAAAAGTCCAATATTTTCATTTACTCTCCTCCCCTATAAATGTAAAGTTATGTAAAAGTAGCATTGCGCACTTCCAGAAATGCTAGAGAGTTGAGCTTTGTCAGACTGATAGGAACTATGATAAAGTTATAGGAAAAAATTAAAACACCCCAAAATTCTCATTTAATTCCTTTCCCTATAAATGTAAAGTTATGTAAAAGTAACACTGCCTACTTCCAGAAACGCTAGAGAGCTGAACTTTTTAAGACTGAAAGACACTATGATAAAACTATATGAAAAAATTTAAAAACACCAACATTTTAATTTACTTCTCTCTCCTATAAATGTAAATTTATATAAAACTAACATTGCCCACTTCCAGAAACGCTAGAAAGCTGAGCATCGGAATGCTGATAGAAATTATGATGAAACCATGGGAAAAAATGTAAAAAGTCCAATGTTTTCATTTACTCTCCTCCCCTATAAATGCAAAGTTATGTAAAAGTAACATTACCCACTTCCAGAAGCGCTAGAAAGCTGAGCATTGGAAGACTGATAGAAACTATGATAAAACTATGGGACAAAATTTAAAAACACGACAATTTTAATTTATTTCCCTCCCCTATACATATAAAGTTATATAAAGTGACATTGTGCACTTTCAGAAACGCTAGAGAGCTGAGCTTTGCAAGGCTGATAGGAACTACGATAAAACCATAGAAAAAAATTAAAAAACCTCAAAAATTTAAGTAAGGCATTGCAAAGGTTTTGAACAATATTCCGCATATTTTACTACTTTAAAAATTAAGTATTATCCAATTCCTTTAAAAAAGAAGTGAAATCATAACAAAAACATTTCATGTAAAAAAAGCCAAGTACGCGAAAATGGCATTCCGTAAAAAGAATTGAGATAAAAGTAAAGCCAAGTTCTCCAAAACAAATTTTAAAATGAAAGGTTTTTACTAGTTTAGAAATATTGTTCTAAACTTAGCTATTACGGCTGTAAATGACTCTTAGGCACAGTGCTAAATTGAACATAAAGAAGTTTGGCTGTAATAGCAAAGTTTAAAAAAACATTTTCAAACTAGTAAGAACCTTTCATTTGGAAATTTGTATTGGAGGACTTGGCTTAACTTTTATCTCAATTCTTTTTACGGAATGCCATTTTCGCGTACTTGGCTTTTTTACATGTAATGTTTTTGTTATGATAATATTTTTTAAAAGTATGTTATAAATCGCGGTATACACGTTTCAATGCGTGTACCTGCAACCTGCAGATCTTGCAAAGATAACTTTTTCATATTAGGTCAGTCCCCACATAGCACAAATCAAAACAACGTTAAGAACACACACTTTTTTAAGTTTAATAAGTCGCTTTTTAACGTTATTTTTAAAACCACGTTAAAATCACACCGAAATAACGTGGTTTTGAAAATAACGTTAAAAAGCAACCTATTAAACTTAAAAAAGTGTGTGTTTTTAACGTTGTTTTGATTTGTGCTATGTGGGTCATTATACAGGATGAGTTCTAGGTAATAGTCCAAAATTGCAGGATCAATTTAGAAGCTCAAAATATTACTATTTGTTCATATTTGCCTTAGTCCGAAAGTTTATAGTTAAGAAAATACAATTAAAGTTATTATTTAAATTTTACATTTTGTCCCTAGCAAATCAAGCAAAATCAACTTTCGGACAAGGGCAAATCTGAATAAATAGTAATATTTTGAGCTTCTCAATTGATTCTGCAATTTTGGACTATTACTTAGAACTCAGTCTTTATACATTTGGGGTTGCAAAAGGTCCTAAAGTTTTGAAACTTGGGATGGTTATAGTTTGATGGTCCTTAAGATTCTAGTAAGTTTGCGTCCTCGAACCATGTTCGCTCGCGCCGCCACCTTGATCTTGGAAAAATGGCGCCTAAATTCAGTTTTTTTTATATAACTTGGCTTCTGTAGATTGTAGGAAAATAAATTTAAACAAAAATTGAAGACAACAAAATTTCCAATAAAACTCTATACAAACAGGATCAGTCTACTGGGTACATAGAAAGTTAATCTCCTAATTTTATTCGTCCCCAAACAGCTAGCTGCTAGTGCTTTGTTGTCGAGCGCGTTGCTTCTCAATCTGCTTGCATTCACGATGCGTGTTGGATGTACGCCTATTTGCAAAAATTAATTTAAAAACACGCAAATTACGTAAGCCTACAGTTATGTACCCTTTCAGATGATAAATATGAGCGTTTTTGTAGAACGGCTCAGATTTATCACCGACAAAATTACATTTCAGGCTTCCCACGGAAAAATATGAGAGAAACAAAAACTTTATTTTGCCCGATTAGCAACGAAACTTGTTGGATTTTTAAATTCACGGGTACGAAATTCCACGTTTGTTAGTATTATTTGGCTTAAAAATTCCGTTGATTGACGCTTACTGTCTTGATGACGGGTAAAAATGCAATATGCGTTGATCCGGCCTGAAAGGCAAAGAGCTGTCGTAGGTCACGGACTATAGTTTGTTTTATTTTATTTGCATTCGATCTTTTTATTAATCGATATTGTATAGCAGTTTTTCGCCTGCTTTTGTTTTTTGTTTCTCTCGTATCTCGGTAGATGGCGCGTCTTGCGATAGTTTTCTCACTATTTACATTTGATTAGAGACAAAACCGTCTAATTAACTTCGCAAGATTTGTCACATTGACCAGCAGTGTTCTGAGGAGTCCCATAAGGACGAAACAGTTAACTGTCAACACTTATTAGGTGTCCATTAGATCCTGGACCCCCGTGAGGTTAAGCTTTAAGGCTACCCATGGAAAAATATGAGAGAAGCACAAACTCCTTTTTGCCTGATTAGCCACGAAACTTGTTTGATTTATAAAATAAAAAGTAATAAATAGCCTATAAAATGAGAATTCACCGAGTTGCCTGCGTGGTAACCTTGCTGAAATGCAAACCCTAAATGTTAGAGAGACCGTTATATCATATGTATTTCCACAATATATTCCACAATAAATTATTATGGTCGGGCAGTCAATTTTGAAATATTCAATTTTTGGGTGATTTTGATATAACTTATAATGCTGTTTAAGGACTCCTTACGAAGTTAGGAAAAACAGTCGGTTCATATAGCTTCGCTCGGCGTCGTATTAGAGGTAGCATCGCGACGCCTTAAAGCTTAAGATTGATAATAACCTACTTTTTGTCAAATATCTCAAAAACGGTAATATGTAGGACATATTTGTTTTCACTTTTATGCAGCCAGAATTATTTTTCTACCGCTCTATAAAAATCATAAAAAATATTTTGAGTTTTTTTAATAAAAAATGTAGAATTTAGATTTTCACGAAATTTTAAATTTGTAATTTTGAAAATTTTTGGATTATTTGGTTCCCTCCAAAATAGTTTAGTGGTGATTTTGAATTTGTAGAAAATTATTTTATATTTTGAGTTAATCACAGTGTGCTTAAATTTTTATGATGACCCAAATTAGCAATATCGTGTTTTATAAAAATTTTAAAAAAATTGTTCTTAAGATTAAATATTATTTTTAAGTAGTACTACTTATTTTTACCTTCCTAGTCCTCGCAGCAAAGGCTGAGAAAGTATTGTTTTCGACGAAAAATTTTTTTTTGAGATAACGCCGAAAATGTGTTATTTGGGTGCATTTTGACCTACCCTAGCAATATCGTCGTGATGTCTGTCTGTCTGTGTGTGTGTGTGTGTGCGTGGGCGGGTGTGTGTGTTAGAATGTCTGTCCGTAACACGATAGCTTCTAAACCGCTGAACCGATTTTCATAAAATTTTCAGGTAAAATAGTGTTCGATACAGTGATCAATATCCATTCTTGCTAATGAGTTTTTTGACAATTAAAAAAGTGCTAACTTTTTAACGGAGCATCGCATCAACATGCGGTTTTCGGAATATAGTAGACCACATTTTTCACAATAATTTCTGTTATAACCAGAAACTTCGTGGGACCTTTTCAAGGATGACATCATGGAGTTCACTTGAAGTGTACAAATAGGCTAGCTAGAAAGGTATCAGATCCGCCATGGATCCATTTATTTTTTACCATATTTGGTCTATATTTTATAAAGTTTTTTATTTATCACATATTAAGCATCACCCCATTGTCCGCAATAGAACCTAGAAATTTTTATATGGGTTTAAAATACTGGTATATGCAGGGTGTCTCATAAGGGGGGTCATAGTGCACTAGGTGATAAAAAAGTTTATATACCGTCAAACGGAGTACAACCGATCACATGGGGTAAGACCGATCACCGACGATTTTTCACTTAATATTTTCAGAATCGATAGCATACGTGCATTTAACTGCAAAAAAGGGTCTGAACTTGGTCGCGAAGATCTCAGTCGCCACAACAAGACTAAAGGTACAGGTGGGATGTGTCGCGTGCCTGCAGGATAAATAAAGAAGCTATAGGTGATTTAGTGCTGTTTTTTTTTGAAAAATTTGAAATCTGTGGGGTAAAGCCGATCATCAAGTACCTATTGTAGAGCTGATACTTACCTAATTTACTTTATTGACAAAGCAGATTATTCAGAGGACAGGTGGGAAGGTTTCAGATAATAAATTATGACTTTGTCGGAAACATAGGGCGTGGTGAGGGTAAGATCATAGTGACAGTAGGGTGGATAGTGGCAAAGTCGCGCTTAATTGAGAGCTATGGACAAAAATAATGTAACCTATTAATACCTTCCCCTTCTTCTACCACCCCCCTCCCCCCTTGGCGACAGTTAGTCATTAAGACATGTTTTCTTTTGTCTGCAGAAAATACCGCGAACAACAAAAAAAAATTGTGTGTGCTTAAGACCACACGGCAGAAGTGTAAACTTCAACAAAGTGAAATTAGTAATACTGGCCTTCATCTGCATCATCATATCGCTCTCTGAATGTTCCTCTCACAGTTAGTCGACTCGAGCCGACTTCACCCGAATGAGCGTTACATACCCGAGCCTGACGGCTCAGTCCAATTCAGTACCCACAAAAACTGCTAAACTCGCCTAAAGAAGTTTACACTTCAAAAAATAGGGCCGGAAAATAGGGCCAACAAGAAAATTCCAGTATAATCAAGTTTATAATGGAGGAAACGCTTTTGAGAATTACTAAGGGAACTGTTACTATAAGGGAACCAAAGAACAAAAGATTTGATTTTTTTCGTAGATTTAAGCTTTTTTTATGTGTAAATGCACTTTAGAGTTTTATACTTATTTTTTTAAATAAAATTATCTTGTGTTCTATATATTTTAGTAATTATCAATAGTTTTTGATAAAATATGCCCTAAAAAATTTAAAAAACATTTCTTTTGGTCGTTTTGCCCCAGGAGTTGGTAAAACGCAAAATAAATGCAATTAAACCCCTGATCGGTTTTACCTCAACTCATGGGGTAAAACCGATCACTATTTGGAAAAAAAAATAAAAAAAACTAATTATTCATTAAAAAAAAAACACTAATTCATACACCAGATATGAACCTTTAAAATATATTTTTTCCACATTCTTCTTTCTCATAAAAGTACAACTCTCAAATCAACACTCATCTCTTTTTAAGATATGTGATTTTTAAAATTAGAGGAGTGAGGGAAAAACGGTTTACAAAAAAACATCTGTCACAAGCAATTGAATACTTAGCTAATTGAGATTTAAAATGTGGTATTTCTTTTTTTGATAAAATTAGGTACACCCTGATGAGGAGATACAGGCTCTAAAAATAACCTTCAGAAATGTATAAAAATAATAATTTTTAAAATGTTTAATATTTGCTTATCTATTCTTTTAAATAAATGGATCCATGATGGATCTGATACCTTCCTAACCCATTAGCACACTCCAAGTAAACTCTATACTATATGAACCTTAAAAACAGATTTTTTGTAAATAATCTCTGAAACGAAAACTCCTACCAAGACAAATTTTTTAAAAAAATGTGCGATATGATATTCCGAAAACCGCATATTGATGCAATACAATGAATTTCGACCAAAATCTAATCAGCTAGTTACAATATAAAATACTATTTTACCTAAAAATTTTATGAAAATCGGTTGGGCGGCTATCGTGTTACATACAGACAGACATTACGACTATACTGCTAGGGTAGGTCAAAATGGGCGGCGTATAAAAGGTCGAAAGTACAAAAGGTCGAAAAAATATGGAAAGTACAAAAGGTCGAAAGTACAAAAGGTCGAAACTACAAAAAGTTGAAAAACAAAAGGTCGAAAATACAAAGAGTCGAAAATACAAAAGGTCGAAAATACAAAAGGTCGAAAGTACAAAACGTCGAAAGTACACAAGGTCGAAAGTACAAAAGGTCAAAAGGTCAAATGTATGAAAATAAAAGTTTGAAACCTAAGGAAGTCGAATTGCCCTGCCCAGCCGAGTTAGTCCAGAGGTAGAGAATAGTTCATAGTTAACCCGGTTAGGTTACCAACCCAACCTGACCAGGTTGGGTTTCTTTACTAAAAAAAAACTACCCTGATCTCGTCAGGAAAGTTTTTTTTTGATATACTAACCTAACCGGGCCAAGTCGAATTGCCCTGCCCAGCCGCGGTAGTCCAGAGGTCGAGGATAGTTCATAGTTAACCCGATTAGGTTACTAACCCAACCTGACCAGGTTAGGTTTGTTCACTAAAAAAAAAACTGATCTCGTCAGAAAAGTTTTTTTTTGATGTACTAACCTAACCAGGTCTGGTTGTGACAGTAACCTAACCTATCCTCGGCCCCGGGTCCACCTTGACTGGACCGGTCAATTCGTCTTGATACAGTAAATTGGTATTTTTAGTATTTTGTATTGTCGATCTTTTTTCGACCTTTTGTACTTTCGACCTTTTGTACTTTCGATCTTTTGTACTTTCGATCTTTTGTACTTTCGACCTTTTGTACTTTCAACCTTTTGTATTTCCATCTTTTGTACTTTCGACCTTTTGTTTTTCGATTTTTGTACTTTCGACCTTTTGTACTTTCGACCTTATTTTTTCGACCTTTTGTACTTTCGACCTTTTATCCGCCGCCCGGTCAAAATACACCCAAATAACACATTTTTGGCGTTATCTCAAAAAAAAATTTTAGTCGAAAACAATACCTTCTTTAGCCATTGCTGTGCAGGCTAGGAAGGTTAAAATATAGGTGAATGATATTTTATTATCATGGCTTCCTAGTACTTTTAATAATAAAAAACATTGGGTTTAATATGGTATTTATAAAAGTTTATACCAAAAAATTTGACCGCATAATTATTATACGAAGTTGTTTTATGACAAATGGCACAAACGAAATTTTTTGAATAAAAAAGTATAAATATTGCTTGATGCTGATCTATAATTAAAGAGCCTAAGATGGAAATTTAGGATCTTGTCTGCATTTTCGTGTACCGTGATGGAATTTGGCACAGAGGTAGCAGACACCTAGAGATGCCATTTTAGAAGTGGTATCCGATGGAACCCAGTGCAGGGCCCAGATACAGGGGCGTAATTGAGGTGGGAGAACAAAAATTTATAAATTAAATACACACACTCATTCCGCATACAGTTTTTTGTTTGTTTTACCTCATAGCTTGTAAATCAAAAAAATGTACAAAAAACAAAGTTGAGAAAATGGTTTTTTAAGGGTGGAAGCAAAAGGAAGGAGGTTACATTGTTAAAATCTTATTTTATCTAAAGTGGTCGTGTGGGGTATCGATTGCTAGGTAATTTAGTATTCTAAACGAAAATAGATATAAATTGAGTCAATACATCAAACTGTTCACATGATATGTCAAAACCTGACACCTTAAATTTACCTGTTCTGAGATCTACGCTATCGCCAGAAAAAATAAAAACACCTGACCAAGCCTAACTTAATAAAATTTGATAAATTAAGTAAAAATTGGATCTAGTTTCTGGAATTTTTAAATTTTAATATACAGGGTGTTCAGAGTTAGTCGGCCCTATTATTAACTTCGTTAATGTTAGGGCTACAGAGTCGGTTAAATAGGCAAAGTTGTAGAATTTTTTCCTCTGATTACGACGGTAATCAACAAAAAGAAAATCAAACGACGCTTAGGTGAATTATATACAGTAATGCCAATGGAAAGAACATTTGGCTTTAAACAAAAGTTATTTTATGACTTTCTCCTAAATTCAAAAATAACGAAGTTATTAACAACTTTCCTAATCATAGGGGATATGGGCTGTGGTTTTTAAATCTATCGAAAGCTGTCTTTGTTTATAACATCGTTAATGTTTCTTGTATTTTTGCCTTAAGAAGAAAAAGTTCAAGTACAACTTTTGTTTAAAATTAAACGTTTTATCGATTAAGGTACTGCATAATGAGTGTTAAAGCAAAAAATATATTTTTTACTGTAACTCATGTACGCGTTTTTCGACTTTTCTTTTATTTCAAAAACTTTATTTCATACTTCAATGGGACCAAAGAAAAAAAATTATAAATTTTACTTGTTTAAAAATTTTTCTATATTGACACACCCTGTATTTTCTTACACTTACAAAACTAAGTATCACAATGTACACCAAATTAAGAAGACGTTCCTCTAGTATAACAAGTAGTAAAATTAAGAAGGTATCTTAAACTGCATCATGAACAAATATTTGAGACTACTACTGCTACATGATTTTTTTAAATATCACCCTCTATCTTATCGCAAATTACAAAATTACGGAAACCTAACTTTTTGTGTTACAGACTGTATCAAGTCGACAAATTGTGTCAAGTTTAATTGCAAAACTCCTATTAACGCAGTAGCTACAGTAAATAATGTAAAAAAACAGTAGAAATGATAGCAAAGTAGCGTTGGCCCAGTATATACGTTTAGAAAATGGTAAGTCCGATAAATAGTTTATAAAGTTTAAAGTTATTTGAATGTTCAGCCCTAAAATAAAAAATTACGAAAAAACTGTGTAGTTACTTTTTAACAATCTGTACAAAAATTTTTATTTAGCAAAATGAAAACTGTACTAGTATTCTTGTAATGTGCTGACTTTGAGTTTTCTATAGTGATTTGCAACGTTGTCATTAAAAAACTACTTAATATGATCATAAATCATAAAATTAAATAAATAATTTTTATAAACACCCTGTATTTTTAACAGGTTAAACTAGTTTTTCTGTTCGTAAAATATAATTAAAAGTATCTTTTATTTGGCATATATTTTTTAAAAATATCGTTACGTCCGTTCCACATACTTTTCCATCATTTTAGATTTTTTAAATTTAAAATTAGTAAATAAAACCCCCCTGTACTTCGACCCTGTATATGTCACAACCGTCTAGCAATTGTTGTTTTAAAGAAAAACAATTTGTTTATATGTACATTAAATATTAACGCCGTATTCTGCATAACTAAGCTCCTGGAATATTTTTATAATAATTTGTCAATTTTTTTTTTTTCTTGGGAGAAAATAAATAAATCTATATTTGTTTATTGCTTAAACTAAAAGTGTATACGTTATTATAATCGGTGCCAATTTTTATTGCTCTAGCTTTACATTTGAATTTTAAAGATAATTTTAATGAGATAGACGCAATTAAAAATAAAACAACCTGTATCTTTGCTCTGCACTGGGTTCGGGATGAGCATCACTTTGTAACATAATACTATAGTGTTGTACTATAATCGTGCCAAGTTTCATTACGGTACACAAAAATGCGGACAAAAGTGGCTTAGGCTCCGAACTAAAACTTTTAAATTATAGTTATAAATCAAAGTTTTTGAATTTTTACGAACTAAAAATAAAATATAATACAACGGTGACTTTAAATGGAACGCGGTATTTTGCAGTTTTTGCAAAGCTTTTTTAGATGATTTCTTTTTGAGATAAAAATTAGTTGAAGTAGTTGCAATAGTGCGAGGATTACATTCCTGCAAGAAGTCTCTAGCTCCTTTTACCGAAGGCAAGATTTCTAAAAATCGACTTTCTGGAATCATTTTCTATTTTTGTTGGGCAAATGGTCTATTTCGACCTTGCTGAATTAGAAAGTCCCGGTCGCCCCCCCCCCCCCAACCGAACCCCCCCCCCCCCCCCCAACCGAACCCCCCCCCCCCCCCCCCCCCGAAATGTTGTCAACGTGGCGCCGAAATTCGTACCTCGCGCGAAGAACCTACGCGCAATCGTACCTGCGCCTTGGACCTGCGCGCATTAATGCCAGAACCATTTTATCTGAGCTATTATTTAAAACGATCACCCTGTAGCTTAAGATATTCTTCCTTTTCTTTTAGTTTTGTTAATATTATTTCTTCCGCCAGCCTGTAAACCATATTAAAAAGATCATGATCTCAACAGTAAAACAAAAGACCTTTAAAACCCATCGCGCAACCCCTTGACCTTAACAGTGACCTTAGAAGAAGGCCCGGCCGTACTGTGACGTAGCGCGCACATACACACACACATAATCCTGCTATAAGCTAACTGTGTTTTCTCCGGTTGTACCGCTAGCCGACCAGCTCGGCAGCAGCAGGGACAACCGTTATGTGATCGAGGCATCGCTCCAAAGTCGTTGACCTCTGGCTGAGCTGTTTGTTGCCTGTATAATGTTATGGAATCGGGCATAGGCCTTCTTTCCACCTGAGCCCGCACCGATCGCGAAGGCCCCTCCGTTTCTGTGTTCAGTTACGGGCCCACCGCGCAACAACAGGTGTTGTGACAGCTACAGCTACAACGTGGATAGCTGACTGCGATTTTTAACCCCTCGTTATTGCTTACTGGCTGGCTAGCGCTGACCGCCCCGTTCGCACGGTTACGCACGTGTACAAAGTTTTGTTTTGATCGTGGTGGTGTGTTTTCTGTTTGTGGTGCTTTTTCGGACATTTGGACTTTATTTATTGGATTAACCTTAACACTCTAGAGGTAAGTTTTATCTAAATTTCAAGTCACAACTAACTATTTTGTTACTTAACTAATTATACAAATAATATCTATGCAATTCCGTGTTCCAGAACTTATGGTACACATAATAAAACTGTAAATTCCCCGGTAAAAATTGGCTCCACTTACCTTAGTACCAAAAGTTAAAAATACTCGGAAATAGAAATTTTTGGTTGCGAGTTTCTTAAAGAGATGATGCAATGAATTTTGATTTGCAAAAATCTCGAAAACCGGTATTTGAAGTTACATTTGCATATTATAAATTTTTGCGAAAAATGGTTAAGGAAAGTTATCATTTTTTAAAATAAAAACATAACACCCAGTGTGTTCCGAAAAAAAAATTCGGTGGCGGGGATTAAAAAGTTTCAAATAAAATTTTGGAAGATTTGTGTATTGCACAATTATTTTTAGTGAGAAATCTCTTTAAAACACTCTGTCAATCATTTCGGGGGCGGGGGATTGATCACCTGGATCCTTCACTCGGTATGGCTTGGTATCAGGGTGTCTGTTATTTTTAGGGGAGACAGCAACAACTGACCCCCATTTGTGAGCCCAACTTTTTAAGCATAAAGATAAAAACCGCATATATTAGGGACATTTTGGGTCGCGTATTTCAAAATTTGTTACCGTTATTGTTATTACTGAGTCTGAGCATTAGCAGCTTCACGCTTCTTTATTGTTATTGACGGTAAAGGCGTCCGGTACTTACGAAAACCGTCCTTTATTGTTACCGTTATTCTTTAAGGTTAGTTTTGTATTGTTTTTTTTAATGCAGTCAAATTTTTTGCTAAAATTCGGTAGTTTGGTTTGTAAAAAGCCATAAATCTAATAAAAATAAATAAACAAAGAGTTGAAGGAATGTGAAACTACCAACTTATCATTTGTCTTACGCTTATCTCTGGTGTTCCAAAATGTATTTTTATTTGCCCTGGAAGATTATCCTAATTGAAAATAACGGTAACAGCTATCAAATTTGCTGTTAATTTCAACTGAACCAAAAACACCCAAATATCCCAAGTCATTCTGTAGCTAAGGTGTTTTCTGTTTTGTAAAGTGGGGATTTTTAATATTGTCAATAAGTTTTTTGAATGGTTTTTTTTTATTTGTGTGTAAATGAAATGATATATTTTTCAAAACCTTTTTTATATTTTTATTATAATTTTAATAATATATTTAATAAATTAATTTTGACAGTGAAATTTTTCATTAAAAAAATTTTTAAAAAGCATTTTATTTCAAAATAAAATTTTTCATTTATGAAAAACTTCATTCAAAATGTAGACTTTTCCAAAACCCCCCGTAGGTTGATAACAGCTTGTTATATCAAGATGTGGTTTTTCCCTTTAAACTTGTAAATGGCCCAAAAATATTGAATTTGATATACTAAGGCTCAAAAAATTAAACTTGTTCAAATATACTAAGAGTAATGCAGAAAACAAATTTACAGCCAGGTTATCCAAAAAATTCAAATTTCTCGTCAAAAAAATTCCCTAGCAAAAAATGTCATCATAGTTTTTAAATTAAATTTTTGAAACTATAAGGGAAATCTAATGTAAAAAAAAAACTATGGGTTAATAGGGACTTATTGGAATAAAGAACCATGCAATAATAGTTTCAGGCCGTATTTTGACAGTTTTGCTTTGTATTATGACAGCTAATCTTTAAACATAAGGATTTTGTTTCCTATACAAACCAAAATAAATACTGTCGACTTTAATCATAGATAAATAAACGACTTAGTTTTAAATTGGACATTGGTATGTCAATTTTGAAAGATCCACTGTCTGCCTGCAATGTTAATCTGTCAAAATACTGCCTGACACTATTATTGCATGACTTTATTCCAATAAGTCCCTAATATTAATTTTTAAAGCAGGGCTCATTCTCAATGTGAATATTTTTACAAATGAAAATATATAAGTTTCACCATGTTAATTTTGTTGGCAACATCAAACTTTTAGCGCAGGACAATAAATTATTTTGAATATCTTCCACTTTGTGTACCTTAGTGACTGTTGGCGGATATTTTAGTAAAATGACCTTGCTAAAACTACGCCTCCACTGAAGCAATATTGAGCAATTTTGAAACACACAGAAACAATTATAAACTTTTTTTCCATTGATGATTGGTAGTTGTTTACTAATTTTTTATGTTCTTGCAGCAACATTAAACAACTTTTTGTTACAATTTATTTCTTTTTGTTGCTGTAGACATCAAACATACAAAAACAATTATAACTTTTTGTATCCATAAAAGCATCCAAAATTAATTGTTGACTCATATTTTCTGTTATTGAAGCAAAAACAACATTGAACAACTTTTTATTACATTTTGATTTTTTATTCCTGTTAACTTGAAACTTCCAAAAACCCTTACTAACTTTTTTCCAACGCAACAGCAGTAAATAAAACTTGTTCCTGTTTCGTCGTGTTGCCCATTTTCGTTATAAGTTTATACGCTCATTTGAAAGTAGCGACAAGAGGAAACAACCGGCATTTGTTTTCGAAACATAAAGAAACATTCAGCAACATTAAGGAATATATTTTAAAACAAGCTACTAAAACACAAAAGACGCTTTGTTTGTGTGCTTGTTGGTCAATGTTGCAGCTTAAGAAGTACGGCAGCCTGACTGGCCCAAATTGAACAAAAAAAAGGAAACTATTAACTCCTTAAGTGTCAAATCCATCGTGATGCCGATGAGTAGTTGATCAAAAACACTATTCATAAGAACACCGTTAAAGACACAAGTTTTAAAAACTCAAATTTTGTCATTAGTTGGAAATCCTTTCAATGGTTTTGCCCCAAAGCCAATGGGTAACCAAGTGTATACGAGGTTTTTAAAACGTAAAAATCTATGTCGGTACCTTTAGAAGGAACTTCGTGATATAGTGACCTTAACTATGGTGGGTAAACTTTACCCCTAAATTTTGAAAATGAAAAGTGGGTCAAATAATATCTTATTTTGAATTAATCTTGTAAAAATTTCGAAATTCGTTTTTGAGATATTAGCCTTCAAAAGTTACCTTGAAACGTTAAAAAACAATTATTTTTATGTATTTTTTTTTGCAGTGACTCTTACTTCTTAATTTATATAGTTTATATTTTTTTTAAAAGTGAACCGGTAAAATTCAAAATTTTTACACGGTTGTAAAGACAGTCAAGATATTTTAAAACAAAGTTTTACTCGATCCAATTTGCTTTACTTCTTAAAGGTGGTGCGTGCTACTAAAATTTCAAGATAGCCAAAAAGTAACCACTACCAAAGAAAATCGCCGTCATCAAGAGTTTTTTTAAAAACGTATGATAAATACCAGAAAAAAAACACTTTGTATACTTAAGTCAAATCAGTGGCGTAGTTACCGTTGGTCAAACCGGGGCAGTGCCCGGGGACCCCGACGTAAAAGAGGCCCCAGCATCGTTTTTAAGTGGAAATAAATTCGTAACTTAAATGTAACAAAAAACATTTTGTTAAACTAAATAATTTTTTTTTTTATATAAAAATGTTTAAGTTTAGACTTAGAAACAGAAAACAAAAAAAAATATTCTTTGTTTTTACTGACTTCTTGGTTCGTTCACTCCCGACATCCTGGATCTGCCATTGTAAATGTATATTTTTTATTTATAAGGTTTATAAAATAATTTGCTTTAAAAAAGCTAGCTTTAAAATAACTAGTAAAACGATGATGAAATGAATGATTTTACAAAATGAAAAGCAAGAAAAAGAGATTTTATTTTGTTATAATAGCAAAAGACAAATTTTTGTTGACAAGCATTTAATATTCTTATTGACTTATGAAAAATTGTTTGCCCCGGGGCCCTATGACTTTAGCTACGCAGCTGTGCATAATAAGGCTTTATTTTCGACTTGGTTTTGGAATTCAAGTTAACAACTTGATATGGCTGCTAGGACCATGGCGGACAAACAAAAAAATCAAGCTGTCAAAATTTAAAAGCTCTTATCTAAATCTACCATATGCTCATTACAAAATTGCTATACGTAGGTATGTATAAAATTTCTGCAAAATCTGCATTTCACAGTTCATTGCCTTGTAAACAGTAGTTTTTTGCTAGATCTGGAGTTTTTAATTGTTTTTACTACCTACTCGATTATAAATGACTAATTATATAGATATATAACACCCAGGATAAAAGCACCTAACACCTAAAATACGTAATTTTTTTTTTTAACTTTAAATAAATGTGGATTCGACGCTCATATAATTACAGATTAGCCAATCATAAACATCTAGTTTGTAATAGACCTATTAGGATTGACGTCACACTGAGGGGCATACAAACCAAAACAGGCTATAAACACAGCCCCCTCTATCACAATGCAACATTGTCGAAGGCTACCGACAGATCTAAAGTGATAATAACAAATAAATGGATCCATGACGAATCTGATACCTTCCTAGGTAGCCTATTAACACACGCAAGTGAAGCCATGATATACCAGGCTTAAAAACAGTTTTTTGTAAATATCTCAGAAACAAAAGCTCTTACGAATTTTAGTTATAATTCATATTATTGACCAAAATGCAGTCTACTATACTTCGAAAACCGCAAATTGATACGATGTTCTGTTATAACGTTAGAATTTTTTAATTATTTTAACATTAATGGATTTTGAACAAAATCTAATCAGCTCGTTAGAGTGTCGAACACTATTTTACCTGAACACACACAAACAGACAGACATCACGACGATATTGCTAGGATAGGTCAAAATACACCCAAATAACACATTTTCGCCGTTATCTACAAAAAAAAAATTCGTCGAACCCAATTCTCTACCCATTGCTGCGTGGGCTAGGAAGGTAAAAAATAGGCTGACAAGAACATAATGAAAATGTCAGCCTTCGGAAGAGTTGCATTCACGGGTTGCATTTCAAACTAGGATCAGGCTTCTTATATAGGGGGCTGTGGCTATAAACAATGGTGACACCTTTAAATTTACATAGAATAAATTGTCAGTCACGTCAGAAAGATGACAGCTTTGGAAGGAGATTCTCTATAATCATTTGCACATGGTCGAATTTAAGTCTATATCTTTTTCGCTGTTGTGGCTTAGAAAAAGGCTATTGCTTGGATCAGAGATATAGAACAGCTAGAGATTGGATTTCACAACTAACCAAAATAGAAAGAGTGAGTACACCATGTGTCATGGAGAATCCAACCTGCTGTGTGACCTTCGAGGGGTCATATTATTATTATGAACCTTAATGGCTCTACAAACAAATTTGTTAGTGTCATTAAAGGCTTCTTATTTAGTGCACGAATCATTGAAAATAAATGGATCGAAATTGAGCAAAGTTAAAATGGCAACCCCAAAAGGGCCGCCGATAGGCTGTGTTTTTAGTTTGACATTTTGTTTTCTGGCTTAGAAATGTCAAGTGCTTGTCAACCGCTGTTTTTCTTTATTTGGGTTTTCGACCGTGTTTTTAATTTAGGATAAAATCTAACTGTTCAAAACAATACTTTTTCCATTAATAGAGCAGGAAAAGTCCGAGATTTTCTTTCTTTTTTGCCATAAACACAACAAAAATAACAACAACTAAGATTCTTCGCCATTTGGAGAAGTATCAATCAAAGCATATTAAGTTTGGTTAGGCTGTCTAGCGGGTTGCCTACAAGTGCCCTTCCTCGAGTCCCCATGATTTCGTATTTCATGCTATTTTTTGTCTTTATTTATGAAATCTCTGGAAAATATCTAAAAAAATCTGAGGCTTGGAGGCCTAAAGCCGCCCCGCCCCGTCCCCCTTGAGTACGCCCTTGCCTTCTATGTCCAGTCTGTCCCCGTAGATAATAGGTCTAAAACGACCTGTTTAGAAGTTGGTCAATATTATTTTTTCGCAATTGTTTTTTGCATTTTGCACGAAACGGTAAGCTGTAACTTCCTTAGAAGAATTGTAAAGAATTATGTCGTACTTATTTCTTGTAAATAAAGTTTTTTTCCGAGACTGTTTTTGCATAAAATGACTGTATAAAGTTTCTACGATGAAAAATATTTTCGCACACTTTGATGCCCTTCATCGTTTAAACGTGTGATTGTAAACCTGTGATCTGTAGAGACATATTATAGAGAATCGTGTGCTAAACGTTTCTCGTAAATAAATATTTTTCCTAGTTTTCGCGTAAAATGAAAACAAATTATTTCTGGCAACTTTAGCGGCCTCTATCTTCTACAAATGTGATTGTAGAGAGCTGTAACTTAAGACGGTAACTTGTAGGGAATTGTGTCGTCAACATTTTTGTTAAAAAACTTTCTCTGCGACGATGATGACGACGTTTTCACATAAAATCAAATCTAAAAGCTTTTTGAGCAGGCACATTTTTTAAAGCTATTCTTATGACCCGTTATCGATGTTTTATCCAAATCAAAGGACTGCCTGTGGACTGCCTTTTAAGATTTGCATATTCAGCTGGAATAAAACAGTGGATAACTTTTGAAGACTTTATTGTTTCTCGAACTATTCTCCACGAAAATGAATGCACTTTTGCATGCGCTCAAACCAGTTGTCAAAGCTGCAATTCAACTAGTTTGTTGGTACTGTCAAAATTGCATTCTTGAAGGCGTCAACTGCTTTCTCTGGCGACTAAAATCTTTAACCACGCCATTCTTGATTTTTGAAAAAGTATAGAAATCGTTAGGACTTAGGTCAGAACTGTATTAAGGATGGTCCAACAATTCGACGTTTTGTTGAGTTAAAAATTCAATGGTATTTGTGCTTTGTGCGATTGCGTTGTCTTGATGGAGGATAATTCATCATTCGGGGCTCGAAGCTTAGCGATGACTTTCGGCAAACAAATGGTGATGTAACAATCGGCAGTAACAGTCCTATGATCTTTCAAAGGAATTGTTGCCACATGACCTGCTTTTGAGACAAATGTCGCGACCATCTTTTTGGATACACTTTAAGAATGAACGCCTTTTGTTGGCTTTTCTTTAACTTGAAACACGCAACCAGACGACTGACGTTTATTTTCGGTTTCATATAAGTAAATCCCCGATTCACCACTGAAGACGCTGTACACGTTTTTCGGATTTCCTGCCTCAAAGTGAGAGTTTTCTGACACCAATTGTAGCTTTTTTCTGCTCTTCGGTTAACAGCTGCGGTATCCAGCGGAGAACTAATTTTCTTACCTCAAATTCTTCATGCAATTCTTTTTTAATTGAGGTCTTTGAAATCCCCAATGAAACCTCAATCTCGCGATATGTCACATGTCGATCTTCCGTGATGAGCATGCGCACAGCAACGAAATTTTCCTGGGTGACAGCCGTTTTTGGTGCACGTAGCCTTGAATCGTCGCTAAGGCTAATCTGTCCACGCTTGAATTCTTCATATTAAAGAGAAACTGTTGACTGATGTGGCGCTTCATTACCGAAAACAGAAATTAACTCTGCAAAGTATTCTTGTTGAAATAATTTACTTCAAAAGTTGCAAAAAATTATAGGCTGAGAATGTTCTCGGTTTAATTCAATTTTTCGACTGATTCGTTAACTTAAATAATTCACTGTAGTTATTAGAGATGAGCGATATTTCGGATATTTTTTCACTGATATATAAAAATTACATATAACGATCGTTGCTTTTATCTTTTGCAAAGCGTGATTTGATATCTGTTTTTTTTAAATCACAATTAAACATTTTCAAAGATCGCAACTTGGAATTTGTTAACAAAAAAGAAAGCCGGGTATCATGTAACATAATAATAATAACAGAATCAAGGAAATATCTTATCAGTATCAGGAACGCCTGAAACTCAAACGCGGCTTTACACCCGGTTTCCAACCATGCATGCCCACTCCGATTCAAAAAACGCATCAGGTGACGTTGCATTTAAAACCGGTGCAAATCCATGGTCCATCACGTGATGCGTTTTTTGAATCGGGGTGGGCATGCATTGGTGGAATTAAGCTACCTTAAAGCTGTGTCTAAGACGCTAGCCCTACCAAGTCCACTTTGAATCCTTGACTTCGCATGCACAGATCTACCAATATTATTTACTCATGTATTAGAAGAGATGAACAGGGTGCTTTTCACTTGAATGATTCTAACCACATGAAAATAGAAAGTTTCTAAAACCGAACCTAACGAAACCTAATCAATTCTAACCGAACCGAACCAAAGCAAACTAAACCAATAATTTTTTTCAAAAAAAAACTTTCCTGACTTCCTACCCAGGATCCTAGGGGATGTGAATCCGAACCGGACCGTACCGAACCGAACCTATCCAAACCTAACCATACCCAACTAAACCTAATTAGCAGTGTTGTTGTGTTTGGTTAGGTTGGGTTTGGTATGTTTGGTTCGGTTTAGTTAGGTTCGGTTCGGTTCGGTTTGGTTCGGTTCGGATTCACATCCTCTAGGATCCCGGGTAGGAAGTCAGGAAAGTTTTTTTTTTGAAAAAAATTATTGGTTCAGTTTGCTTTGGTTCGGTTCGGTTAGATTTGATTAGGTTTCGTAAGATTAGGTTTTTGAAACTTTCTATTTTCATGTGATTAGAATCATTCAAGTGAAAATCACCCTGTTTTCATCTATTCTAATACATGAGGTAAATAATAGTGGTAGATCTGCGCATGCGAAGTCAAGGATTCAAAGTGGACTTGGTAGGGCTAGCGTCTTGTAAAGCTGCGTCACGTTTAAATCGCTGATATTAAAAAATCACAGTAACAAATATTAGTGTGATTGAAAAGTAACGATATCGCTCATCTCTAGGAGCTATAAAGCTATATGTATCACACTGACGGACGTTTTGAATTTAGGTTAGGTAAAGATGGACGCTAAGTTTTAGTAGTGTCGCCCCCTATGTTCCTATATGCAAAATATAAAAGACAGCCCTCGTACTAGAAGTGAAATCAGCTTTTTTCCATCTCTTCTTGAAATACGTGAAACTCCGCAAACGTATGTCTCATGCGGAAAGAGATATTTAATATAATAAATAAGGCACATACAGTTCAGGAATAAACTTAGCTGGCTTCTTTTTGTGTGCGTTTTGCAAAAGAATTTCTTTTACATTTTAAATAGGTGAAAAAAACTCATTTGCCAGCGAATTTTTAACGAAAACCACGGTAAAATATAAAAGCCGTTGACCTGTGTTAGTCGGCAAAAAAGTTGCGTGAACGTCAAGAGGTATACAATGCTCGGTGGCTTTTTATAAAACCAAAAAGCTAGGTATAAGCAAAATTATTAATAGATAGACCTACAGTTAATTTAAGATCTTAAGACTTGGCTTTGTAGACCGGGTTTAAGTATCAAGTCTATAGACTCGATACCGACCGGTTTTTTTAATACTCACAAGTCAGATAACTGCAATGATTTGGGTCACCCTAATGTGCAATATGATAGTAAGCATTTCTCAGTGAGTTTCATCTCTTATAAATTCAATAGCAAATAGTCTCAAATTGTAGTACCACCCCTGAAGGGTGGTTTAAAGTTCGAAAAACAATAGTAATAATCCCTGATTGACAAAAAAACTTATATACAAAAATATTCAAAGCTAAATAATACATAAATAACTTAAAACTATATCTGTAGATGAATTACCGTATTAAATACGTATCAATATTTAAATACTGTAAAAATCACAAGATATTAGAATCCCTTTTCAATTACACATTCACCAAAACAATCGACCATCGGTTTAATCGTCGCTAACTTGTCTGAAAAATTAACATGTTAAATATAGCGGACAGCTGACACTGACTTACACCGTTTTTATTTGACCAGGGTTATCAAAACGGACGGGCCACGATAATCCACTTTGTTGACGTCACATCTGGGGCTGATTTTTCTTTTGATGGTCACGTTACGAAACAGCTGATTGTCTTTAAAAGATTGAAGTTGGAATGACGGTTCACGAATATTTGATTTTTTTAAAAACAAAGCCGATTTTGAGATTATTTTTACTATACAGGGTGTTCCAACTAAAAGGTAACAGAGGTGTTTTTGGGTATTTTTCGTGCGAATTTGGAGAAACGCTCGAACACGTCGATTTTGTTTGCGAGGGGGACACTCTTTGGCTATCTTGAAATTTTTGTGGCACGCACCATCTTCGAGGGGTATACTTTACCCCTATATTTTGAATAGGGAAAGTTGGTCTAGTGGTACCTTGTTTTGAAGCTTTCTTGAATATCTTTATAACCATGTAAAAATTTTGAAAATCCATAGATTAGTTTTTGAGATATTTGCTTTTAAATTTTTAAATTTTACATGGAATGATAAAATAAAAATTAAATCCGAAAAATATAAAATTCTGATTAAATTTTTATTTTATCAGTCCATGTTAAATTTGAAAGTTTGAAGGCAATTATCTCAAAAACTAATAAATAGATTTTTGAAATTTTTACATGGTTGTAAAGACATTCAAGAGGCCTTCAAAACAAGGTATCACTAGACCCAGTTTCCCTATTCAAAATATAGGGGTAAAGTATACCACTGTATTCTTGCAGAACAATTTTTTATTAATGTATAGCGATGCTTAATTTTTCAGAGCCGCTTCATTAGCTCACACTAAAATAAAATTTAAAGCAGAAGCGAATGTGACAAACACAGATGACAAAGTCAAATACATCTCAAATATAACAGTTAGCATGCGGTCCATGGCGGGTTATTTAAATTCAAAATAAGAAATGATAAATCTTGAAGATTTTAAACTTTTAATCATCTTGCATCCTTACAAAAGTTTGGTGGAATATCGGGATGGTGTCTGAGAATATTTCAATGAAATTTTGCGGAAATCTGTAGTGCCATTTTGAAAATATCATAAAAATCCGTCTGACCTCTCATAAGACCCAATGTAAAAAGAACATTTTTTTCAGGGTCGTGACCTGTATTTTTTTGTGGGCCTTGATTCGACATTTCCTAGTGACGTTTGGAGGTTCAAATATGGCTACCATTTTTAAACCAAAATATTTTATTATTTTTATTTATTTGTAACCTTTGTGTGGAAATAATGTCTTTGTTACAACGAAAAAAAATTACCCATATCGCAAGGTATTTATAAACAATTTGTATAAATATTAAAAACTATTGTATTCACGGGAAAAATAAGTTAAACCTTCAACCAAAATGTAGACTTTTAAACCTAGGATTGTAGCACTTAGCACTATAGACCCTTTAGTAAATACTGGTGTTAAGGTTTAAATGTTTTTGTTTTTTTTTATTTGTTTGTAAACCAAAACATATAACAATTAAACAAAGTTTTTTAGTCAAAATCGGGTTTGTGTATTTTTTAGGAAGCTTTAATCCTTAACATCGACATGTTGCTCCGCTCTAAATATCGATATTTTATTAGGATTTGTAGAAAAGTTCTGGAACACAAATTACAAATAAAATATATTCTATGCAAAATCAAAGTGTATCTAAAATGTTATAGAAATATTTTATTCCTTATCTCCTTATAATAGACTTTTTATATTTTAGGCCCACAACCACCTCCACCATGCCAGGCGTTCCCTGGTGACGCCTAACAATTCCACCATGTTTTGTGAAATATTCGGGACTTTTAAAAAGAAAAAGAACTGATAAATAGACTCGTGTGCTAAAGAGAGATCACGGTTTCGCTTACATACCCTTTGTAAATTTTTATTTATTTATTATTTTATTTTTATATTTTATATTTTTTCTCGGTGTTTGGTAGGTTTAGTTTCAGTGGTTTAGATTAAGTTATTTAAAATATAAAATTAAATTTAAAATCAATCTTCGGTAGTGCGTGAATGAATATAAGATTCTAACGGGATTTGTTTTTTTTTTTGGGTTTTGGAGCATTGGAGGAATTTACAATATTGGAGTGGATAAGGATATGATAAAATGCCCAGCACTATAAGAGGTAAGGTTACTACATTTATCAATTATATTTTTGTCATTAATTGACTTTTCCCTCTCGATATTAAAGCCATTTGTGAAAAATATATTTTTTCTCTGAAAATCGGGAGGCTGAATTTTGAGCTCAAAATTTACGGTACCTTTATTTGTCGACCTAGCAAGGGGTCAGAGTGTAAGGCGGTCCATTAATATACTCAATTTAAAAATTCACAAATTTCTGCCAATATTGCTAGTGACAATTTTCTGATTTGGGTGTATCGCCAGTGAACAATAAATCTAAACAAGGGCCTGCTACCCTGAGGCACGCGTGCTTTTATTTTTCTTAAACTTGGGTAATAATAATCTTCCTGTTTTACTTCTAAAGTGTCTATAGATATGTATGATTTATTGTAAAATTGAAATTAAGGTGTATGACAAACTTTGTCAAATGCTTGTGCTACAGAACATAACTTTACCAAAGAAAATATATCAACAAGAAGCGACAAAACCTGAATGACTTCTATCCAGTACTATTACACTCAAAGAAAAAATTGTGCAATTTTTGTTTTACACTAAAAAAAAACAAATTCAAAACTTTACTAGCAAAAATATTTTCAGGTGTCCCTGTAATTTACTTTGTTTGAATGGTAAACTTATTTGTTTATTTGTATAATGAAACCACGTCCTGTATACAGGGATGCATGTTTCACTTTGGCCTATAAATATATTTGTTATCCCTTTCAACTGGTCTAGCATGTTCTATGAGTTCTAGGATGTAACAAGTTTTAAAAGAGAATAAGGTGTACCGGTATTTATAATGTGCGTCTTCAGCTCGCCACCGGCACGAGCCGCGACTGACTCCAAATCATTTTATCCGACTAATAATCCATATCTCTAGTGCATAGTGGCAATTTTCTTTATGTTGACATAAAAGAATGCATGTAAGTGTGTAATACACCAGAATGTGCCTCTTATTTTTGAAGTTCTCTGGAAAAAAAATGGCGATTGACCCCGCCTGAGACCACCTAATTTATTTCTATATTAGTTAGAATTTGTTTTATAAACACAATTTTTTGGACCGACTGGAAAACAAGTATTTTGCGTATATTTTTTTATTTATGGAAAAGGCACGGAAAAAGATCAAAGAGACCGGAAAATCTATTTTTACGGTCCCTTTTTTAAAAATGATCTAAAATATAAAGTGACATTTAAAATTAAGCATGAATTAAAATAAATAAATATAGTCAATTATAAATGCAACCTACGGGTTTTTTGATATTTATAAATATAATAGCTTTTGAGTAAGTACTTTAATATCTATATGTAGAGTAGCATGGTTGTAGTGTTTCATCTCGTTTTAAAAAAATATTATTTACATGTTGGTTGTGTTTGTGCAGTTTTATACCGGTTTAAACAAAATACGTACGATACACGATTGGAAATCTTTACAGGTCTAGTAACAGCTATTAATTGTATTTTCTCCCAATTGTGGTTGGGTTTGTTCCTGTTTCTAAAACAATAAACGTTTTATAAAAATCTCTACTTTAACAAAATTTGTTTTATTGTCATTCCCCTTTTTTTTCCTTTTTCTTATAATTTTTAAATTTAAAATGGCCGAAAAGAATCTTTAAACAATATAATATTACTTAGATTTTTATAAATATTACAATAATTATTGTTTATTTTTTAGTTATTACTTTTTCTATTTAATTCCGAAACCGATTTTTCTCGATAAAAATATATAACCGTTTTTGCAATCAAATAAAAAGTGAAAAAGGGTCGATTTTCTGTGACCACAGTTATATGATTATATAGGTGTAATGTACCTCTTAATTTGATTTTTTTCTTCGTGTAATAAAAATGCACCGCAAACCACAGTTACACAAAATTTTTCTCAGTGTACTATAACTGCATTAGTGTCATTTGGTCCAAGCGTGACGTGACATATTTGTTTCCCATATGAACAATGTTTTGAGTGACAGTATTTCGCTTCTTGTTGATATATCTTCTTTGACTTTACACTCTTCCAGTGTTTTTCGATTACGTTAGTACTTCTGTGTACTTGGTCCGAAATCCAAATTGATGAGATGAGATAATTTCTTGTTTGTTTTTCTGTGATTGCTTTAGTTGATCCTATTGGCTCATCAGGTGATGGGGTGGCTTTCCCAATTATGGAATCTTGATAACTTCTGCAACTTTTCACAGTTTATGACGCATTGATAATATTACATTAATAGTATTGTATCTTTTCTGGGGAGTTGTTTTCTTAAGTCCCTGGTAATAAGACCATAGCCTGCGTTAATATTTATTTTGGTGATGTAAGCATAATGTATTATAGTGTGTTCACGCATAATGTATTATAGTGCCGGTAAGGTATAAATGACAAAAAAATTCGATTTAGATTCTGATTTAATATTTAGAGGGTGGTTTAATAGGCTGATTTGATAAAAAGTTATAAGAATAGTTGTTTAGATTCAAACGTTACGACATATTGTCAATTTCCCAGAAATTTAGAATTTAAATCGAAAGTTTTTTGTCATTTATATCTTACCATAACACAATCCGTGGACACACTGTATATAATTCAAATAAATGTTTTAATGTGGAGCCTCATAAGGCTAAAATGTTTTTCTACATGGTTTGTCAAATTGTTTTCCTTTTTCTCCATTAATTCTTACCCAATGGTTGGATTTGATTTGATTTGATTTTTGTTTTTGAATCGTCAACTTTTGAAAAGTGTTAAAAAAATAACATACCGGATAATTAAATCTTTTATTGAGCTTCAAAATCCTTAAAATTTAATTTGCTCTATACAACTTGTATTTAGAAATCCCCGAAAACTAAAACAAAAAAACACATAATTAAAATTTTAATTAAAACCGCCCACGCCAAACCTGAATTGACCCAAAAGGGTGAAAGAACCCTTATTATTTTGCGTGCTGTTCATGGAAAGATATTTTTGTCAGGGGTTGTCTTATTGCTGCCAAGCCGGGCAAATATCACATTGCTGACCAGAATGGCATCACATTAAAAATTTGTACAGGATTTGCCAAACGTTAAGGAAAGTAAAGGCGGGCTCAAACGACTCGTGTACTTGGAAAATACACAATTATTTGCGTACTTGGCAAGTATACGAGCTTTGCGAATTGCTATAGCAAGGAGGGCGCTCACACGACGTGTACAATTTACAAGCACGAGAGCGCGAACATGTTGTTGTACTTGGCAAGTTTACGAATACTCGTGAGCCCTTTGACTCGGCCCATTTTTACCGACCACAAATGGAAAACCAACGAGTGACAAATAATTGTACAGTCGGGGACTTTTTAAATTGCCGCCCTCGAAAATAAAAAATATTCCTGTTTGAAAATCGAAACCAAATCAAAAAAATTTTGAACTTTACCGCTGTCTGTATACATACGTATTTAAAATTTATTGTTTTTGATGTCTTTAAATTATTAATTTTGACAGAAAAAAATAAAACGGCAATTTAAAAAGTTCCTGACTGTACAAGTAACCCACTCACACGACATGGCAAGTAAACGCAAGTAACAATTATTCGCCAAGTACACCAGTCGTTTGATCCCGGCTTCAGATTTTGTGCCGAGGCACGTGCGGTTTTTCCCTTTTAACTGATGTACCATATTTAATTTAAGATGCTGTTTCCACAATAATATATTATATGCTAATTCTTTGCGTGCAGACCATTGAAAGCCGAATTGGTTCTCTCGCAAATTTTTTGTTTAGTTTTGACGGTTTGGTGAAGGACAACGAAGGTTTGTGGGGGTTCGGCCGTAACTCGTAGGCATATTTGTATCGAGCGCCTGTTATACCGCGTTCGAGACTACTCGTAAAGTCGGGATCAAACGACTCGTGTACTTGGCGAATAACTGTTACTTGCGTATACTTGCCATGTCGTCTGAAAGGATTACTTGTACAATTCTTTGTCACTCATTGGTTTTCCATTTGTGGTCGGTAAAACTGGGCCGAGTCAAAGGGCTCACGATTGGCGAATAATTGTTACTTGCGTATACTTGCCATGTCGTCTGAAAGGATTACTTGTACAATTCTTTGTCACTCATTGGTTTTCCATTTGTGGTCGGTAAAACTGGGCCGAGTCAAAGGGCTCACGATTATTATTATTATTGATCATGACTGGCCAAGTGTAATGAGATTAAAATATCTACGTCACCAGGTTGCTTTAAACCATGTGTTTTATGGAAACCCGATGATGCAGCTACAGTCATCCAGTTAGGTTCACATGACTGGTCAAATTCTGTAGGCAACCTGTGTAAAAGTATAAAGACCTTGGATCTAACCTATCTCGACAACGATCTAGTTAGGGTTTCTAGTTATATTCTAAGGGTTCAATGCCATACTGTCAGGTCAGGTTAGGTCGATCTAGTTAGATTACATCGGATCAGGTTAAGTCAAGGTTAGGTTTGGTTAGATCACTTCAAGGACTGCACACTTTTACACAGGTTATCTACAGAATTTGAAACGTCATTGAACCTGACTGGCCAACTGCAATGAGATTAAAATATTTACATCACCGGGTTGCCTTAAACCATTTGTTTTATGGAAACCTGATGAGGACGCTACAGTCGTCCAGTTAAGTTTACATGACTGGTCAAATTCTGTAGGCAACCTGTGTAAAAGTATAAAGACCTTGAGATCAGTTTATGTTTATAAGGTCAGTTCAGGTGAGGTTAAGTCGACTTATGTCAAATCCTGCTATACTTATAACTAAATAAAATAAATAATATATCCACTCGGAAATCGCGAAAATGTTTACTTTGTGCATAAGTTATGATTGTCAACAGGCGCTCGATATAAATATGATTTTTCGCAGGCAAAAATCGATATCGCAGGCAACTGCCGCTGTCAGAACGACGAGTAGCAAATATTAGAAACACTTCCTTGTCCAGGCGCGGATCTACGGTAGGGGAAAAAGGGGAAATTCCCCCCCCCCCCCAAATCTCAAACTATATTTAACTTTTACACATGGAATACACCTCCTGGTCACTGTGCACAATTGTTTTATGAAATATTTATTATGAAATTTAACCCCCTTCCCACCCAAATAAAGTTCCTAGATACGCCTTTGCTTTGTCTACGAGCGTGAAGAAATTATTCTGAAAATAGTTTTATTAAAAATCTTGTTGTATCTACTTATTATGAGTTCGAGGTATTTTTTTTCTTAATAATGAATATATGTTTATTAGTGAAAAGTATACTTAAGCTAAGTATAAAAAAAAATAGTATGACTTATCTCTAAATATTGGAAATATCTCTTGCAAAATTGTGAAAAATCGAATTTTTCACTTTTTGACAATTTTGCCAGAGATATTGCCTGTACTTAGAGATTACTATACTATTTTTTATACTTAGCTTAAGTGTAGCTTTTACTAATAAACATACGAGGTGTGACAATAAAATTATAAGACTGTGTAAAAAATCTTCTTTAAAAAAATACTAAAACAATTTAATAGTCCCCTTCACTATCGACGCAGCGTTGCATGCGTTTTTTTTTCCAATTTTGGAAGCAATTTTGGAAATCATCAGAAGAGAGGCTGTTAAGAAGTCTTGCCGTTTTTCCCTTGACATGTTCTAATATTTTAAAACGGGTTCCTTTTAACGATTTCTTCATTTTCGGAAACAGGTAGAAGTCGCAAGAAGCCAAGTCTGGTGAATATGGTGGGTGGTTAACAATGGGGATCTACTTATTAGCTAAAAACTGCTTACTGGATAGGGCATTGTGGGCCGATACATTGTCGTGATAGAGCAGCCACGCGTTGTTCTTCCACAAATCTGGAAGTTTTTTCCTTGGACTTTCCCCTAACTACATCAATACTTCCAAATATAAATGTTGGTTAACTGTTTGACCCTCACGCGCCCATTCAATAAAAATAACACCCCCAATATCGAAAAGAAAAACAATGAGCATCACTGTTTTGGATGTGTTGGAGCGCCCTCCTCGTTCATCATCTTTAACTTCTTCACGACCCTCGAAAAAGCTTGTATCCCACATAAAAATCATTGCACGTGACATACAATGCTCCCCGTAGACATCCTTTAGCATTCAAAAGCATTCAGTACCCGTTTTTTTGAGTTTTACTTTAAATTAATACGTTGCTCAATTTTTTCGCTTGTCGTAATTCCGCCAAATAAGCTATGCACGATGCGCTTCAAACCACTGGGTAAGCCAAACTAGCAGAGGCAAGACGACAAGATTGCGCGCGGTAGTAGAACGCACATCAAGGTCAACCGCCCGAGGCGTAGAGATTTAAAACCTGTTAGTACGGGGGCCAGTCTTAAAATTTAATTGTTACACCTCGTATACCTATGTATTACTAAGAAAAAAAGTTCCTCGAATTGATAACTTTCTTTGCATTTTGCGCCATCGGAAACCCCAAACCAAACCGAACCGAACCCCCATTTATAGAACAAATTTTGCTTTGAATTGTTCAAGGAACAGTTTTCGGTGCGGAAATACTTTAGCCGCATATGTAGAATTTTTTTTAGAAAATGCGGGAAAACGGATTTTCCGTGTAACTGTGGCCGCCTTAGCAACGTCTGAAATATAGCCAGAGATATCTCTGAAATTCGCTAGCCCGCCAAGTTTTTTACGCGTAAGTTCTGACAAAAAAACAACTAACAAAAGTGCGTGAGGCAGGGCGATGAACTTGAAGAAATTTTCGGTTGAACTTTTATTCGATTAATTGAATGGCAAAACGACTGACCCGTCCAATGATAAGGTCGCATAATGTGACCACAAAGTAACGGTCATCTTGAGTAGTTAGTCACGGGTATAAAAACGGACAGGACACTTTATTGACATCGCAGGCGGGGGCTGAATTTTTTTTTGGTGGGCACGTCACGGTTTACACAAAACAAAACATTAAAAATAGTACATTATAAACGTAGGGACCAAAATATCGCGAAAAAACCTTCAAAAAATGTACCCCGAGATTTTTACAGGACCAGAGGCGAGGTGCGGCTGTTTCACTGGCCTTAAAAAGTAATAGGCCAATAATAAAAATAAAACAAATCGCAAGATTTATTTTTTAAAAGTTCTTTTTAGAAAGCATTTTTTTAAGGTGAATTTCAGTCTAAGGTCAGTTACCTAACGCTCAAGGGCGGAGGAAAGGTGAATGTAGCCTAGCCCCACTAATCTGTGCTTACGTCATACTTAAGGAATTTCTGATGTTATTTGGCTAGGCTTGGAGGAGGATAGGTAATTCGAAGAAATATTTGAAAGTTCTGAGTTTTTGGGTTATCAGTTAAAAAATAAATAATTTATTAAAATTTAAATATTTATATGAAATTCATTTTGCTTTCATTGAAATAAAATAGACCTTACGCAATTTGGGAGGTCGGTGACCGGTGAAAAGCACCAAAAAATCCGCTGGTCAAGCGAAGTCGTCGTGCAACATGTACACATCGCCAGCGGCTTCGCGAGCCTTGTTGAAAACTGGGGGGGGGGATGAGGGGGGGGGGGGTTTAAAATCTATGCATTCTAGAAAAATGAAACAAAACTTAACAAAACCTTTGACTTTGTTTCAAAAATTTCAATTAGTAGCCCTGCAGAACTATTAGTTATTATGGTTTTCTATGATTATTCTCTTTAAGTTTTCACAAGCGTAGCGAGGGCTGCAATTCTCTAGGAATAAAAAGAAACTTTGATCATGAGGTTTATGCGCAATTTTTCGGACTTTTTCTTTATTTTGGCAGTAGGTTTTAAAAACTATTATTATTTTTGGTCAGGCACTGTAAATGTCAACTTTTTTATAATTGTGGTTGGGTTTCTTGTTGGGTCTAATAACCTTAGAGTTATAGTCATAGTTTCTAAGATTTCCAAAAAAAATTCTTAACAAATATAAGATGTGTATTAAGAGGGTATAAAAGTTTTAAATATAATAATAACGATGATTTTTCGTCACGAAAAAGAAGCTTTTGTACGTCGCAAACTTTAACAAACTCATTTAATATTAAGCCTAAGCTAATATAAATAATTGCCAAATAACCATAACAGCTGATAATAAAGACACTAATCATAGAACAAGCTTGCTTTACGATAAGTGTCCTTGACGGGTTATCGGTAAACCCTTGTAAATTAGCTAGGGATGGGATAATTTGCCGCGGCCGATTTGTAATAGGCCAATTCGCCACGGGGAGAATTCGCCGCGGTTCGATACGTCGCAGTCAAAAAAAAAATCTAAAAAATGTATTTTTTATTTTTTTAAGGTAGGTACTACATTTTTTCAAAAAAAATGTTTTTTGTTCTTTTTTATAAATTAGTTAAAATCTAAATAATTTCTTTAGTTCTTTATTATACATTTTTTGAAAAAAAACTATTTTGTTTTGTGGAAAATTTGGAAAATAGTGGTCCAGACGCGGGCTAGGATAATATGTTTGCGATAAATTGACAGCGGTTTTTAAAGATAATGACGTGCGTGCAGAGTGACGACAACCACGATTGCAGGGATAATTCAGGAACGAGCGAAATAAAAACATACTAGATTTGGGGCAGAGCTGTTTTTAAATGATAATAAATAATTAAAAGGATATTATAAATAATTTAAAAGAAAGGCAAATGATCGATATAACAGTCTAGTCGACGACGAGTCAGTAATTGACCTCAACAGCCAAAATAAGGTCACATTTAGGTTAACATAGGAGAGTAAAAGTGAGTTCGAGATACACACCGGCATCAAACGGAGATCAGGGCATGTTACAGTTTAAATATTTTTGCGTTTCTGCTAGACATTTTCAATTTCAAATAACTAGTTTTGAGGCCTCTCTAAACACAAATAGCTCCACACAGTCAGGCGCGGATCTACATGAGGGAAAAAAGGAGAAATTTTCACCCCCAAATCTCTAACTATATTTATTTTTAGCATACAGAATACACTTCCTGACCACTATGCAAAATAATATTATGCAATATTTATTATATTTCCCTCCCCAATAAAGTCCCTAGATCTGCCCCTGCAGCCAGCCTCGACAGTTTCTGACCACTGCGGTGCAAAAACGTACCTTCGACACATTCAAAAAAGCCTCTGTTACCTTAAAAAAGTTCTGTAAAAGAATAAACCGAAAACATTTTTGGACATCAAACTACGAAAGATAAAAGAAAGATATCGATATTATTGGTCGTAGATTTACAGAAAAGAGCCATTTCGGGAGGTAGGTACATGCAATTTATAAAGAATAGCCCAGTCATTTAAGGTGAAAAAACCTTGAAACTTGGACAAGAATGGGTGTAAGCTGGATTTTTTTAGAATTAATCCTTAGCATCTGTGACACATCCCCATTTATTCTCCGCCAAAATCCCCCTTGATCTTCGCTAGATATAAGGCCCCAAAAGTCCTAAAAATCAGTTTTTTGCGATTTTCTCGAAAACTCGTACTTTAAAAAAAGTGAAGAGAGAAAAAATACGAACTTCAAAATCCCATTGGTGGTCCGGCAGAAGGGACTTTGTTATATAGTGACCTTAGGTCCGGCTGGTATTAACCATTTTCCTAACTTTAATTTAAAGTTGTTTAACTAAAAAAAAAACAAAAACTAAATTTTACTAAAAGGTGTTTAGTATAAGTGGGGATCAAGCTTAATATTAATAATTATTCACATTTTAAGACTAGTTACCTACTTGGTTGAATAAAATTAATAATATAAATTAATCATTTTTACCTTCCTAGACGATTTTTTTTTGAAATAACGTTGAAAATGTGTTATTTGGGTGTATTTTGACCATATAAGTCAATGATTTTTACCATTCTGACCTATCTTAGCAATATCGTCGTAATGTCTGTCAGTGTGTGCGTGTGTGTGTGTGTGTATGTGTATTTCTGTCCGTAACACAATAGCTCCTAAATCGTTTAACCGATTTTTATAAAATTTTCAGGTAAAATAATGTTCGAAACTCTAACGAGCTGATTAGATTTTAGTCAAAATCCATTAATGCTAATGACAATAGTTTTTTGCCAAATCAAAAATTAAAAAATATCGCATGAACATGCGGTTTTTGGAATATAGTAGGAGCTTTAGTTTCTGAGATATTTACAAAAAACTGTTTTCAAGCTCGCTAGGAAGGTATTAGATCCATCATGGATCCATTTATTTGTTATGTATTATTTTTTATTTTATAATATAGACCGAATGGTTTTGCGTATTTCTTCCCTCCTAACTTCTTTTTTTAAAGTTATTAGATTTCGAGAAAATCGGAAAAAACTGATTCTTGGAACATTTGGGGCCTTATATCTAGCGAATCTCAAGGAGAATTTCAGCGGAGAGTATGTGGGGATGGGGCCCAGATGGTAGGGAAAAATTATACCAAAATCCAGCACCTATTTTTCCAGCAAATCTAATTTTGTTCACCGATTATATAGTGGAGATTTTATGGATATACATTTACGTCGTTTTCTAGTACCTTTCTTTATTACATTGATGATATTTTTATGTCACTGCATATCCATAAAAATTCTACTGTACCCAGCTGAACAAAAAAACATTAAAAACAGCTTATTTTGACCTTCATCGAGGATTGCTCACTGACCTACCCCAAAGTCGGTGAGCATCGATGTCATCAATTATTGGTGACTTGGTGGGATTCATGAGGTACGAACACGATGGATTTCAACGAATTGCACTAGTTAATTTAAGAACTTGAACTTAACGTTCTTTATATGAACTAAATACGTTAGAGCATACATATTCTCATGTTCAAAAAATCGAAAAGTTAAGCACTCATAGCTTGCTTTGAAAACAATGGCAAATTTAAATTCGCAGACGCGAATTTTTAAATGCGCATGCGTGTTTTTTGGAACTTTGACACACAGCTGCTATGTGGGTCAACGCCATATTTGTTGTTTATTTACATTTTGCCGTGTTTTGCGTTTGTCGTATAAAATTATGTGTTTCTCTGTAAAAAAAGGGAAATAATCCAAGTAAAAGATGTGCGGTTTGTAGAAAAATATCCGGGAGAAGCATGGGAGTACCATTCGATAGAATAAATTTAAGAGTGGTTTATAGATGTCATTGAACATTCTTCATGGTGTCTACAATAAATCTGCACAATTAATTTTAGAAAAACTACAATTTTAATCCACAATGTGATAAAATTTTACCCAATCAACTAATTTTTAGAAAAAAAATAATAGACATAACCCTAAATGTTTGATAATTGTCAAATAATGTATGACGTAACGGAGTATGTTCCAAAACCACCATAACTGACGTATGCGTAGTAACCGAAATCCTGTCTACCCGAAAAAGGAAGATTAAGAATTAAATGGGAGTCCTGGCTTCAAGCATCGCGTGTGAGAATGCATGGGTATGCCCCATATTTATGCTCTAACGTATTTGATTTAAACCAAGTGGTTCTGCAAATGCGTCTTTTTACACACATTTCCTTAGCTGCGGTTTACGGTAAAAATATACCGGGTGGGCCAAAAAAAACCGGACAATTTTCTTTTCATTATAACTTTTGAACTATACAACAGGTCTCTTCGAATCGAAAATCGATCTGCTAACAGGCAGGGAATTAATCAGAGTTTTGACTAAATATATTGTTTTGTCCGCCATCACAAAATCCAAGATGGCGGACGAAATTAAAAGGTACTCTTCAAAGACGCTCGTTTATTCTTGTGTTGCGAACATGTTTTCATTATTTTTTTAAACTAATAAAAAAGCCGCATTCTTGCCACGCACAAGGTACAACTCAACTAAATCTGTTTAGTGGTTCTAAAAAGAAATATTTTTGTTTGAACCATTGTTTTACATATTACGCGATTGCCTTGCCAATCATGTCTGCATTTATTTCCTTATACTATCTTTATTACTACTGAACCGCAGCGGCCGGCGGCTCGTGCCGCAGGCGAGGTAAGGCGGTACATTATAAAAACCAGTATAAACGTTATTCTCCTTTCAAACTCGTCGCGTCCTGGAACTTTTAGAGCATGGCACGTCAGTTGAAACAGAAAAACGACATTATAAATAAAACTTTTTGCCTACAAATATGTTGCTGATCTCTTTCAACTGGTGTAACATGCTGCAAAATGGCGTGTTTATTCTTATTTTCCGAAAATGTTTCAGTTTGTTTTTAATTTGTAGAAAAAGACTACTTTTCCCCCACACAACGAGGTAAAAATTAGTAAAATCGGTTTGATGGTTCTCAAAAATCTTTTTTTGTTTCAACCGTTGTTTTACTGATCATACGATTGCATTGCCGATCCTGTCTGCATTAATTTCCTTATAAATTCGTTATTACTAAACCCATTGTGAAATCAAAAAAAATCATTGTTGAGAATTGATCTTCAAAGATCAACCAGTTTGCACCATGAGGTTTTTTATTTGACTAATCGGTTCAGTAATAATGAGTTTATAAAGAAACGAATGCAGACAGGCAATGCAATCGTATAATTTATAATAAAAATGGCAAATTTTGTAAGAACCACTTCACCGATTTTATTACTTTGTACCTTGTTAAGCGGGAAAATAGTAGTGCTTTTCTGTAAATAACAAAACAAACTAAAACATTTTCGGCAATAAGAATAAATGTGCCTCTTTGAAGGGTCAAGTATGATTCTGTCCGATATCTTAACTTTTAAGATGGCGGTAAATTTCGAAAATAATCTTTAAAGGACAATCAATTCTTACTAAGATTTTTTTTATTTCACTAAGAAGGAAATGAATGCAGAAAGGATTGGCAATGCAACCGTATAATCTGTAAAACAATGCCTGAAACAAAAATATATTTTTTTAAGAACTACCACATCGATTTTACTAATTTGTACCTTGTTGTGGGAACGAAAATAAGTGCTTTTCTATAAGTTAAAATAAAAACTAATTTTGAAGAATCAAGTGTGATAAATTTTAATCATGATCTTTAAAAAGCAATCCATTCTTACCAGGATTCTTTTTAAAAAAATTATAATCGGTTCAGTATTAATGAATTTATAAGGAAATAAATGCAGACATGATTGGCAAGGCAATCGTATAATATGCAAAAGAATACAAAAATATTTTTTTTGGAACCATTGAACCGATTTTGCTGATTCGTACTTTGTTGTACGTGGCAAGAATGCAGTTTTTGGGCAGAGATGATGGACAAAAAAATACATTTCGTCTAAACTTTGGTTAATTCTCTGTCAAGTGCAGTTTGTCCCATTAAATACGATGGTATAGTTTAAATGTTATTATGAAAAAAAATTGTCCGGTTTTTTTGGCCCACCCGGTAAAATTGAAATAAAACAGGTATTAACTATTTTATTTCCAATCAAATATTTATAATGCTTCAGCTTCAGAGAGGTCTTTGAACTTGAATTAAGTACAATGAAACGCGATTTGCCAGCTAGCAATTTGATATTGCCTTTTAGCAATGCCTATTGTCTATTTTATTAAGTTTTTTCTAGGTTACTCGAGTGTATCGTCTCCATTTTTGGTCTCTAATTATTGTTGGCTTTGTTCCTCGTTCTTGAGAATTTATTAGATATGCCTGAACTGTTACTCTTGAGTTTTTCATAGTAAGCCTAATAGCATTGAGTAAATAACCCTTATAGAGGAGCCACCGGCGAGCTTTACCATATTGAGGGGTAGATGGCGCTGAAATAAATTCGTCTGGTATGCAATAGAGACAATTACTGTGATGGCATTTGTATGATAGGCATGACCCTCGGAACTCGCACATAGAACTAAATCGTACTGGCAGTCCCTGAATATTGCGTACCAGACGAATTTATTTCAGCGTCATCTACCCCTCAATATGGTAAAGCTCGCAGGTGGCTCGTCTATATGGGTTATTTACTCAATGCTAATAGTGCAGGCGCTAGAGGTAGTTGAGTATGCAAAATATGAGGACCGCATTTGACAGTGGATTCTAGCTAAGAATAGGTCACAGATTAAGGATCCGGATGTTGCCGTTGAGTTTTTGGTCCAATTTTCTTATCCCCCCTCCTCTTATAGTCGTGTTCAAATTTCTAAAAATTTTACTAAGTTGACGCCCTAAACCGCAATGACACAGAACTGCATCAAAAATGTGTAAAATCTAACCTGAAAATAAAATTATATTAAGTATGTAGTTTTTTAAATTTTAGCTGTAAATACCCCAAAACCTGAAATTTTTAGTTTTTCTTTAATTTTTCAAACACTAAGCTTCTTCTAAAGGAGAAATATGTAATTAACTTTATTGTAGACAATAAAATTTAATTTTTAACGATATATAAGTGTCAGATACGAATAAATGAAAAACTCTCCAGCGGCGTCCGTTTAATGGGGGTTATGTACAAAAATTAAAAAAGAAACATGTTTATAACATGGTTTCCCGATTTTCTTAAAAATCAAAAAATGGGATCCGTACTTAATTGTAGAAAATAAAATTTCATTTTAGTAGATGTATAATAAGGCAAAATCGGTTTTATTTATAACAATTTAGGGGCGTCTGTAAATAACATAAATTTTGAAAAATCACTAAACTAACTAAACTAAATTTTTTTATCCAATTTTCACAGAAACTAAACTTTAAAACCAAGCCCTTAATCAAAAATTGTGCCCCATGTAGACAGTAAAATTTCCTTTTAAACGCCGGATAACAGAGTAAGATTTATTTTCAGAATACATCTTCACAGTCCTTCGTAAATTAAATTAATTTTTACAAATCACACACACATTTGTTGCAGGTTTTTTCAATTTTCTCAGAAACTAAGCTCTTTTTAACAATGCGTAAGTCAGTGGGATGTTTTTTTTGTGTGTGTTTTACCCGATTTTACTCAAAACAAAGCTTTATTTAAAAAAATTTGTACCCTATACTTGATTATAGAAAATATAATTTATTTTTCAATGATGAATAAACTAATTTCATTTTTAAAACTTTAGGGGCGTCCGTTAATAAAATAAGAAATGAATCACCATACTATAACTGCATACCGCAATGATAGTCTCCAAACATGTGATAAATTTTATTTTAATTTTTTTTTATTACCTTGATAAACGGACGCCGCTGGAGAGGTTGTCATCAGCCGTACCCCACTGACTTATATATCGGTAAAAAAGAAATTTTATTGTCTACAATAAAGATTAATTCATATTTTTTCATAAGAAGCTTGGTTTTAAACAAAACCTAAAAATATCAGGTTTTGGGGGATCTGAGGAGTTTTTGCAACTAAAGTTTAAAAAACTGATATAATTTTATTTTTAGGTTAGATTTTACACATTTTTGATGCGTTTCTGTGTCATTGTGGCTTGAGGGCATCAACTTAAATTTTCAGAAATTTGAAGACAAATATAAGAGAAGAGGAGATAAAAAATTGGACTAAAATCATCTTGTAATTCGTATTCGAGTTTGACAAAGAATACCGCACCCGTTTACATGCGTTATATGGGACTTTCTTGTCTGGGTGGAATTGGGTATAATTTTAGTATGTTATAGTAGGTAATGTGACTAAAAAAAATTTCAATTGTGGTTTTTGTGGCCCTAATAATTAAGTTAGCATAAAAATGAAACTAGGCTTTAGTAAAAGCCTAAAGACAATGTCACTTATAATATCATTCTAGTCAACTTATTAGATAATATACGGGGCATGAGCGCACCCAGGATGGGCCTCGGGGAACGCCCCCCCCCCCAAACCAAAGGATAGATATTTTTCACATAGACCCTATATGATTATTGTTGAGACAACTTTTTACGACTTTTTTTCGTTGGCCTATGCTATATGTTATCAGCTGTTTAGATAACTCTCAAAAAGTTATCTCAAAAATTATGATACGGAGTTTATTTCTTGATAAAATAAGAAAATGGCAAAAAATACGGTATCATAGAGTCTCGCCCCCCCCCCCCCCCCAAGAGATATTCTTGGGTGCGCCACTGCGGCCTGCCTAGTCGTCCCTCTTTCCTCGTTACTAGTACGTCAAGGAATGACAATTCACTGTTGTTCTCTGTTTCCATTGTAAATTGTATACTGGGGTGTATGCTGTTAATGTGGTTGAGAAATTCATTAAGGCTGTCTCTACCATAAGGCCAAACGACAAAAGTGTCATCTACATATCGAAACCAGACTTTGGGTTTATGAGGGGCGTTATCCTTCTCTTCTAGTTTCTCCACGAGAAAGTTCGCAATTACTGGCGATAAAAGCCTAAACATTGATACTCCATCGATCTGTTCATAAATTTGTTCCTTAGAGGTGAAATATGATGTGAATCTGCGAACCAGAACATCTAGACAAAGAATTAAACCATCATAAAAACGCCCTCGTAGCAAATGGATACACTCAAAGCGACATAGATAAATGTATACGACCATGCCGAGCACTAGAAGTAATAGTAGCGGTGGACTGACTACATCCCTAGAGTGACGGATAGGATCGGACGTATTCTGGAAAAACATAACATAAAAACGATCTTCAAGCCATCTAATAAGATCGAGAACTACCTCAGATCTGCGAAGGATATAAGGAACCCACTAAGTTCTTCAGGAGTATACCGCATTCCTTGTACCTGTGGAAGTGTTTACATCGGAACAACGAAACGGTCCGTAAACACAAGAATCAAAGAACACAAAGCCAACTGTCGACTCGGACATACGAAAAATCGGCAGTTGCGGACCACACACTAAACAGTGAAGACCACCGAACAAAATTCGAAGACACACAAGTTCTCTGCGCCTCCTCTTCTTACTATCCAAGACTCTATAGAGAAGCAATCGAAATTCATAAACACCAGCAGAACTTCAACAGATCTGAAGAAACTCTTAAAATTAACAGAACATGGGTACCGGTTCTTAAAAACACTAAACGGCTCGCTTACTATAACAAAACTGAATCTCGGGAAAGTGACCAATCACCGACCAGCTCTGATACACGCCCCGCCCACCATGACGTATATAACCTGCGCCCGCGACAGACTATCCACCAGTCTTCGAGAACACAGAAGAGCTCGGTTCGGTCCGCTTTGTCAATATGTTATATTCGAGAAGCCGACAAACAGTCAACATCTACTGAAGATGCCATTTACTCAAGATGGCGAAACGTCGAGAACGAATTTCCAACGACGACGGCCAAACAGCCCGAAAGCACACCCACCAATTTTAAAGTTAGTTTTGTAAAAACGGCAGGGTGAAATTTAATTAAACTTTACTTGCGTATTTTTGTAACTTATTACCTAGTAGCACACTAAACATTTTTTTTTCTATGTCTGGTTTTGAAGACATTAGTTTTTGTAGCTTAAAATATTCTTATGTATTTACCGGATGGCGACATAAAAAAGTATATACAGGGTGCCTTAAGAAAGAAGCTTGTTTAGGGCACGAGTTTTATTAGCACTAATACAGCACTTATAGACATTATTGTTTTGACGTAACTTTTTGTTTTAGATATATTATGAAAACATTAAACCGAACCTAAATCTAACTAAATAACTTTATTAATTTATTAGGCATACAACTTAAAAACGTTTTGCTAAAATTCTATCAAAAATTTAGAGCGCCAACTTTGATATTTATAGGGAGGCTAACTGTAGCTTAGCTTAGCTCGGGAGTTTCGTCGTTATTGATAACTCCTCAGTTTTTTTTTTCTATTGCTCTTTTGACTATATCCTCGCAATATCACTTTTAATTCGACCTTTATGTTTAAAAAAGAACCCAAAAAAAAATCATAACATAGGTTAATTTGTTTAGTTAGACTTATTTTCTAATATTATAATTTGAAGTTTTTAGTTGAAAAGAAGAACTTTTGGTGGCTTTTATTTATTGTATCTTTACAAATGTTGGCATAGGGGTTTTGACAAATTAGTTTTACAGAAAAACTGTTTTTGTTTGCAAAAGAATACCAATTAATATAGTGAAGAAATCAGCTTTATATCTTAAAAACTAACAAAAATATTAATGTTGGTTTTAACCGAAAACAGTAATTAAAGAAGAGAGTTTAAGTTTATCTCAAATCGATTGGTTATGGCTCAGCTCACACAATTAATGTAAGTATAACGTAATTTTTACCCATTTTGTTCCGCGAAAATATACCCCTATCAGCAACCCGGGATGCATCCAATTGGAGATACCCCCAAACAAACAATCAAAACATACACTTTTTCTGTAAAGTTGATATGGCAAAAGTAATAAACATGGAAAAATGGCAATCTAGGATTTATGACGTCACACAGGCGCTCTTACCTAAATTTAAGGCAAACACCAGGCGACTTTTTATTAAGTGATCCATAACCGATCGATTTGTGGTAGTGTAAAACTTACTTCCTCAATTTTCTATTTTTTGAGTAAAAAAAATTGCCACTTTTTAGTAATTAAAAAAAAAATTATATCTGTTAATTTTTAAGATATGAAGCTCATTTTTTTACTATATTACATAGTACTCTATTTGAAAAAAATATATAATAGCAGATTTTCCGTAAAACTAATTAATAAAAAGTTATAAGCCAAAGTTTGTGAAAAAAAATGAAAAAAGTCGCTCTCTTGGATTTATGAAGTCACAGCGGCCGTCCTACTAAAATCGGAGGCAAACACCCGGTGACTTAAAATTGTGTGATCTATCGATCTAGGATAGTTTGAAAAAATCAAATTTTTTCCGTGTTCAAGCTGCTGTGTTAGTGGTGTTACACTGGAGTGGGGGGGGGGGTTATCTCAAATTGGACGCATCTCCGAGTGGCGGATAGGGGTTTATTTTCAGGACCAAAATGGGTAAAAATTGCATTATACATTAATCGTGTGAGCTTAGGTGCCCATAAATTGGCAGAGTATTTTTTCTAAAACTCCCATAGAAAACAATAATAATTGGAACAGCAACCCTTAATGCACCGTGAACACCTTGGCTTCAATATAGCGCATGGTGACGTCACAGCCGATTCATGCAGGATAACGGCGGCTGAGGATGAAACGGTGTCGTTGCTCTGATATGCCTGCAACTCCTGTTTAACTGTGTGAGTTTTCGTAGTTCGGGAGATAACCATTAAAAAACAAACAAAGCCTAGTTGCCCTGTTAAAATAGTTCATTCAAGATTAAACAGTTAAAAATATAATTACTTCGATTTAGTTTATGAGAAGGAATATATATTACTTCTATGAATATGTTGAGTGATACTTTGTTTTGAAGGTCTCTTAAATGTCTTTACAACCCTGCAAAAAATTCCAAAAAACGTCGATTTGTTGAGATTGTTGCCTCCAGTAGAGCTATAAAAAAACGTTTTAAATATTATTGGCAAAAAAAAGAAATATAAATAATTCTTGACATTACAAGTAACGGTGCCTATCAAAGAAACATTTTCGTGTGTCAAACATTCAATTTCCTTAAAAAACAATTTAGAAATTTACTTTGTTAATTAATTGTATACCATTCGGTATACTGATTGTTCTATTACAAAAGTGAGTGAGCCCATGAATAAATTTTAAGTGGGGGGGGGCTTAAAACGACATAATTTTTAAATAAAATAATAATTATTTTAGATAAAACCAAACTTTATGTTATCCTAAATCTGAGGGCACGGCAGTGCTCGGACAAGTTTGAGGCGTAAACTGCTGTACCATCTTTTTTTGATACATTTCAGCCCATATTTGACCTATAAAAAACTCTACTTTGGAATGAGCTACTCAAAACTTTGCTTGCTTTTCTTTAATTTCACTTGTTGTTTATAGTTTTAGGTCCTTGCATTATTTGCAATCTGGTATTTGAGAATTATATTGGCAATCGCCCATTGCAATCAGAAGTTTTCAGACGTTGATACTTTACGTCTAATTTGAGTTTTTATAACTTTGACAGTGGGAAGGAAGAATTATAGAAATCAGTTTGATGAGTTGGTCGAGTTAATACCCTGAGAATTCCTCGTTCTTGTATTGAGACACCTCACACCCGCATAGATGAAAGTCTTTCCGAAAATTTATGTATGGATTCGGTAGTTAAATGTTTAGAGCGTTTACGTACAGAGCAAGAGATTCCGGGTTCGAGTCCCGGCCGAAGCAGAAAAACTTTTTTCTTATTTTTCTTCTTTAATTTCACTTGTTGTTTACAATTTTAGGTCCTTGCATTATTTGCAATTTGGTATTTGAGAATTAGTAAAGTAGTTACGAAATTTCAAAAAACGTCGTAATTGCCACTCACTCACTCACTCATAGATCATCAAAAGTTCATCAATCAATAAACCCTAAAATTCTAATTTACTCCCCTCTCCTATAATGTAAAGTTGTGTAAAAGTAACATTGCCCGCTTCCAGAAGCGCTAGAGAGCTGAGCATTGGCAGACTGATAGGAATTAAGATTAAACTATAGGAAAAATTTTTAAAACACTCAATATTTAATTTATTGCCCTCCCCCATAACTGTAAAGTTATGTAACCGTAACATTATGCCCTTCCAGGAACGCTAGAGAGCTGAAATTCAAAAGGCTGCTAGGAACTATAATAAAACCATAGAAAAAATTTTAAAAAACTCGAAATTTTTAATATGGTATTGCAAAAGTTTTGAACAATATTCCGTATATTTTATTAAGTTCTATAAAACTTGAATATTATCCAAATCCTTTAAAAAAGGAGTAAAGTCATAACAAAAATTGACATTATTATATTATTATTCCGTAAAAAAAATTGAGATAAAAGTAAAGCCAAGCGCTCCAATAGAAATGTTTTTTTCTAAACTTGGCTATTACAGCTGCTCTTAGGCACAGTGCTAAATTGAACGTAAAGAAGTTTGAGTGTAACAGCAAAGTATAAAAAAACATTTCTAAACTAGTAAGAACCTTTCATTTGAAATTTGTATTGGAGAACTTGGCTTTACTTTTATCTTAATTCTTTTTACGGAATACCATTTTCGCGTACTTGGCTTTTTTTACATGAAATCTTGATTTCGTGTAGAATACTGTATGTGACAAATCAATCCTAAAGTAAAGTAAAGAAGTTTAATCAGTAAATCACAGCTTCTTGGAAGATTGGTAGCTTTTTTGCATACATTATACGTATACAAAAAAGTCATCATTTTCATAATAACACGCTTCTGGGGAGTCCCAAGTTGCTCCTGTAGGTCGGGAACGTCGCCAGATACATTCTAGGAACGTTTCCTGCAGCAGTTCAGAGAACATTTAGATCGAGATACATTCTAGGTATGTTTCAAGCAGCGGGCTAGGGACGGTTTCGATTCTGTACTCTGTAGGTCCCGTAGACACAATGCCATGAGGAAGTTGCTACAAGATGAATAAAAACTAACTTCATGGAGTCGAGGTAGAAATGGACGATCCACTCTTAAGGAAATATGTGTCCGAATAGGTATTTATCTTGCCTAGTATGACCTGCACCTGTTCCAAGTGCAAATCAGTTTCAGGTTTTAAGTGTAAGAAAAATAACTTAATATACCTTATTATACAATAATTTCAACAAAAACCTAATTTTTTCGTCCGACTAGAATGTCCCGTAGACGTTTCGCTACATCCTTTGAGTGGTTCCAAGAACATTCCTTAAACGTGTCCAGAAGATATTATTAAATTTATTGTTTGGTAACATCGTATTCACAGAACGTTCCGAGAGCGTACTGCGACCAAAGAGAGTAATCCCGGGTATAATTTCCTGTAAGTCATGACGGAACGTCGCATAGACATTCTCGGAATAAACTTGTGTTGTTAGGGTTAGATTTATTTTTAGTGGCTAGATCCACCACTGTCAGAGTGTGCTCATGGCTTTAAAATCACATTATCTTTATTGGAATGCAAAACCCTGGATTCCGATTGTTGTTGCACATTATTATCTGTATATACAGTAAATTGGATTTTTGTCGTTATCTCTTATTCTAACTCGATCCCTATGCACAACAAGCCCGACAACTCCGTCGGATCGCCGCGAGAGTTCGGAGTTTCCCGCTCGTATATCTCCGTAACGACAACGATGGGGAGGTTTCCCCACTGTAAATCGGACTTTCCCTTCGCCTCACACAGTGAACAACACATAAAATTAACAGGAAAATAATATAAATTTATGATAGTTCAACTCACAGTTTAGCAAGTAAAGTTTTTCAAAACCTGACGATTACTTCAATGACAACCTGGAGTTAGACCTTGACTGGAGCCTAGGCATGAGTATTATGATGAGTCGAAGGATTTTAAGGATATATTTGCCCGGCCAATTTATTTTCCTATTCAGAGTTAGTTTTTTCTTCTTTTTTAATTATCTGCATAAGTTCTTAAGTCGTGCTTGGCAGTTCAGGAAACTATAAGCGTACGACGACGGCACCATCTTTTGAAAGCTTCTTGATTGTCCATGACCATGAGAAAACGTAGTTAGGCAAAGAGTGCTCATGCTGCAAATAATTTTTTTGGCTTTAAAAAGTATTTGTTGTTATATCACTTTTCTTTTCATTTCCTTATGGATAGTGTTCAAGTGATGGTTTCCTTCATTTCAAGTCGCAGGACCACAAAAACAAATTCTTTTCTTACGGTCTCTGCGCAGATTAACCTTGCAGCTATGCTAGGTTGTTAAGAGCGGTTATTAAAACACAAACCATCTTATAGTTTAAAAAACTGCAAATCAATTTAGGCTTTATGCTAAGTGCAACCATAAGAAATGTTGGGGTATCGTCAGGGACTTTCGTGTCCCTTCTAAAATGCTATAAAAGAGGCCACTACGAAACCCCCAATAATTCTAAAGGAGACGTCATTGTCGTACCCCAGATAGCTATAGAATCTAACTAACCAAACTGTGAATAGATAACATGTTTAGTGGTGGTCTCTCTCTCGCCACCTTCGTTATATATAATGTACAATTCTAGTCAAAATTTCGCATTCACAACTTAAAATGAATATAAAACTACTAGCCATCAGAATTTAAAAAACTTTTTAGGCCTGAAAACAAACACTTTAAAAAAAAGTTATATGGAAAGTGTTATTTTACAGGTATGTTCTTTCAGGGAATTTTCAGTATTAAATATGGACCCGTGAGACCAAAAAACATAATTATAGGGTCCCTTTGTCAGTCTAATATACTTATAAAGTAAAAAAATAAGTACGATACACGATGGAATATTAACTACAGGTCTCCCAGAATAACATGTCTACGGCGCGCCTTTCATGGATCGACCTGTAAAGTTTCCTTTCTGGTCTAGTAACGTAAATAGCTATTTACCCTCAAAGATTTTGAGATAGAGCTTGGGAAATGAATCAAGAAAAATAGAAATTATTTTAAGATGGGTAGGAGTTATCTACAGAAAATGTTGTCAAAGAAGTTAAGGACCTTGTTATTTGTCATAAACCCGTTTACTCCGTAACGTAGTCAGTTTCTCCTTATGATTTCATTATTTTGATATTCTATATTCTCTTATAACAATTCACTTGTCAAGGTTCGATGACCTTTATAGCGAATTCTTTTGAGAAAGTTAGTGGGCCACTCGTGGTCCATTGACACTGTTTCGGTGCTGTCAAAAAATTGCCCCAGTGCAGTTTCAAAAGAATACAAAAGTGCACTAGTGCATCACGAGCTCGGAGAGCCCGTGCCAAAAAATGTGCACTGAGTGCAACACTGGGCTTGTCAGTGGGTCAAAAGAATACAAAAAGTTGCACTAGTTTTCCCAAAAGAATACGAAAACTGCACTAGGACATTCGCCATTAAATGGAAATTCAAATATTTACGTGCTGTCACTCTAAATCTAAATTTCGGCGCACTGTGAGTCGCGCCACGCGACCTACCGGCCAAACTGGGTAACTAGATCGAGGCGCATTTTCCCATCGCATCGTGTGCAAAAAAAAAACTTTAACGGGGTCGCCGCGTTGTTTTCCTAATTATACTAGGGTTAAATTTCATTCGAATTAGTGTTCAATAGTGTGGCCTTTTCATCCCTAACCTTAGTTTGAGTTCCCTGTTCGTCGTATGGCCAGATATCTAGTGGAAAATCGCGGTTGGCATTGATTACCAAATTATTGATCCCGGCGAAGACACTTTAGACTAGACTTTAAAGACATTTTATATTCGTTATTTTGTCTCCCCAAAAATGTGTTCGGCCGGTTCCTTGTAGGATTAGTGCATTTTCGTCGTGTTCAGTTTGTTTCAACCGAGTACCTTTTATTGTTAAATCCTTTTTAATAGTCTATCCGTTCGTTAGTTGTCATTTTATAGGCAAATATCTATTTTAAATTTCTTGTTGTTGTATATCATACCTATATATCTAAATTTACTTACCTTGCTTGTTTGTTTGTTTACCATTTGTTCTGTCGGTTTGTTATAGTATTTGTATAAACAGATTAAGCAATATTCGTCACAAATTTTTCTTAAAAAAAACACACAATAAAATTTCTCAAAAAGACTGTTTAGCAGACTGATATATCTATTGAATCGTGGCTACGACTGAATTTTACACCAACCATATTTAATTGTATAACTCGGTGTGTTTTTGGTGTTTTTTACTTTTGGCATAAATCTTGATGTTTTGACGATACCTTGCAATTCGTCAAATTTTATAAATATTTACCGCGCGCGTGCGCGACGATTTTACCGCTATTTAACCAAGCGTTATCAAAAACTCTACCAAAATTACGGACAAAGTCGTTACCGCCACCCAAAGCGTGATTTTTCTGAACCCGCTGCTTTTAAATAACGGCATCAAACTGGCGGGTCAATCGGAAATCATCACCATTGAGCTTCAGGAGGTCGAAGATCTCTCCGGAGAGGCCTCACCACCTCCCGCGCCTCCTCAGGAGGTCGCACCAACCTCATCTGCTTCAAGATCGTCTGCCACACCGACACCTCCCGCTCCTACCACTATGACAGGTAAGTCAACTCCTCTACATTTTACGTCTCTTTTACGTTCGTATGTCCCGGACGTACAAGGTAAGTCGCAGGGACGTCCCTAGATTGTATGTTGGGGCCAAAGCGTATCATGAACGTCCGACATCTCACGGAGATCAAAAAATATGTATACGTGGTACGTACATATTAAGACGTAGTTTTATGTCTTTTTCAGGCCACTAAATGTACGTACAGATTGGTATGTACCAAGTATGTCCCAGAGATTGCCAAGAATATACGTACCAGCCGGGACTTACGAGGTACGTCTCACGGATATCTAATAACATATGCACGTGGTACGTACCTATTAGGACGTATGTTTTACATCCTTTTGATTCCACGGAAGGTACGCACGGATTTTGTATGTACCAGGTAACTTCCAGAGATGGCAAGACTTACTACGTTCTTCTCACGTAGCACAATAGGTGGCGCAGCAGTCAAAATTTTGTCAGTATTCGTAGAGATGTTAATACTTAAAATTTATTTAATAATAAATTAAAACAAACTTTTAGCAACAAGTTTTACGTTCATTGTACGTACTTCTTATCGTACATTGTAAGTGCGTTATACGTTGTATTTATGTACACTACTGGACGTTTCTTGGAACTACAAATGGTTGAACATTGGACCTTAAATCGACGGTTTTTGGACCTAAAATGTATGTACCTCGGATTAACGGTTCGTTCGATGACTTCGTCGAATTTACGTAAACGATTTAGATATGTTTTACGTCCATTGTACGTACTTCTTATCATAAATAGTACGTACGTTATACGTTTTATTAATGTACACTGTTGGACGTATCTCATGATACGACCTATCCTGGATGTCCATGGTACGTGTCCGTAGTACGTACAAGGAACGAAATTTTGCTGTCTGGGCTGCTACTGGAACAAGTATTTTGACCGTTTACTAATATTCGAAATACAGGTACATTATTTTTAACATAAATTCTATCTGAACATAATAAAATAATCGCGAAATTTTAATTTAGTTGATTGAAAATATTATAAAATGGAAAGTACACTTTTGCTTTGAGGTACAGATTTGCTTTTGCTATCCTGTAAAATTCCTGTTTTGAACACACTTTTGCTCTAAGGTACAATTCTTTGCTTTCTTAAAATTTCTACATATTAAATTAAACAAATGTGGGATCATGGATCAATGGATAGTTTAAGATAATATGGAAATTGCTTAGTTTGTTCTAGTGCATTTTGCGATCTAATCTGCTTCAAAGGTATATTTTGAAGGTCTTTCACATAAAATGAATGTGCAATATGCACAGTTTAATATGCTTAAAATGTTGACAACTTTAACAGCCTTTCTGGTTATTTTGTGTTACCTTAATAATTATCAGAAAAAGAAAATCATTCCAATCGTGAAAACGTTTTTGGAACCTCCTAAAAGTGATGTTCCGGTTTGAACTATAGTTGATGTTGTATATAAGTGGCACCGCGTCATGGTAAACCAAATTTTGCGGCAAAAGTAAAGAAGCCTTAAAAAATTAGTGTTTCACTTTGTACATGCAGTGTGCCGGTCGGGGTTTAATGTTCGAATGATAAAACACTAAGACCTTTTAAATTGGAGATGTAATAGGTACTTACCTAATAAATAAAGATCCGAAACATAAAGAGGATCCAAAATTATATTAAAATGTGCGAAAACATTGATTTAGTTGCAAAAACGGTAATTTGTTTTGTAAAAAGCTCCCTCATAATTTGTTTGACATAAACAGTCAAAACAACGAATAGAAAACGTCAAAGCCCGGCTAAATCAATAATATGTTCGTAAAAACCAGATAAGAGTATATATGTTCCTTTCTAATAAAATCGTTTTGAAGAAGACATCAATAAAAAGCAAGTAAAATAGTAAGCTAATGACTAATTAGTGCAGTGCCTCATTTTGGGAATCAATATCAATACAAAAATTAAAGGAAGTGCGTGCCACTGTATGTACCCCTCTACTCCCTTCCCGCCCATCAAGGTTTTGATGACGCGGTGTCAATTTAATACAACATCAAGTATAGTTTGAAATCTTGCATTGTCCATATATTAAGACACTCAAAAATGCCGGGAGATACTCGATCAAAGTTATCCATCCCTTCTACTGATTACGCCATGTAAATTTTAAGAAAAATAGTAATTTCTCCGTTTCATAAGACATCATAGGATACATCGTTAGAAAACCTCATGAAAAATGCTACAAATGTTGTCTTAACATTTTTTTCTTAGACAAGTTGCCCAGGTCAGTGACAAACAATATGTTTTTGGAAAAAAATAAATATCTCGATTACGAGTGGCAACATGGGATAAAGTGATAAAGCGCTAGAAATTTCTTAAAAAATACTGAATATAATATTCAAACCACTTATTTCTTCGACATGTTTTTTATCCCCTAATGATGTTAAATAGATGTACAAATGGTTTGTTTTAAAAGAGAAATACAAAATATCTACATTACGGGTGGCAATAATGGATATTATGATACATTATTGAAAATATTTAAAAAAATACTACAAATAAAGTTCTTTTTTTTTAACAGCTCGTCCTATTGATGACGTCGTTATTGTACAAACCGTTTACCTTAAGTAAAATTGAAATATCTCCATTATCGGTGGAAATTGCTGGAACATTATTTGTAGCATTTTTAACCATTTTGTAAAAAATCCAACATGGCCATGTCTAATTAAGGTATTTCTCTTTTTACAAACATATACTAAATGTATTTTTGAGCAATTTCCACATTACCACATAATCCAATTATACCGCTGATTATGTAGATATTTCTATTGTTCTTAATTCATATACCTTTTTTTTAATTATGACTACATCAGGATGGAGAGGTGGAAAGCACAGTGGATAGAATAGACCGGTGTTCGGATCTTATAAATATATGTCGAATTTTCACGACACTGGTGGTCCAGCTGATTTTTGTAAACAAAAGTTATATATGATATAAACAACTAATATTTTTTGAATTTTTTAAAAACGGGCAATTTTCCCACTATTATTTAGTATATTCCTATAAAATAATTCAGACATACAAGTCGTTATTTCTTTTAGCCCGTTTCATTTATCTTTACACAAAAGTTAAAATTCGAAGAAAATAATATGTTCGTTTCAGCTTCAAAAATAATCCGCTGACCTACATCTTTGTTTACTTCCCAAGTCCTCGGTTCACCTTTGATACTCAACGATCACATTCAGTTTGACTTAGTTTAAGTATTGTTTAATAAAAAATAAAGCGGGCTAAAAAAAATAACGACAATAAGTCTAGAAAATTATATTTTATAAGGATGTACCAGAAAACAGTGGGAAAATTGCCTTACTTTTCAAAAAATTCCAAAAATAGTAGTAGTAGTGCCGTTGTTCATATCATATCTAACTTTTGTTTACAAAAATCAGCTGGACACCAGTGACGTGAAAAATTCGACATATATATATATATATATATATATATATAAGATCCGAAACCGGTCTATTCTATCCACCGTGGGTGGAAAGTAATTCTGATCACGTGTCATCTGGGGTTTTTTTGTGTCTTAGTCATGTACGTCTTAAATATATCTGTACAGGGAAAGGGCCTCTAAAAATTACTACTACAAACGTACCGACATGTTTGATTTCAAATAAAACCAATTGTGTGACTTGGATAAATTCAGGCTCCTCATAATGGGTGCTGCGCTCTCAGCGCCATCTCTTTTCTAAGCTTAAAAACACCTTTTATCAGTAACTTTAGGATAAATACGTTTAAATTTAAAAAAAAATGCCAAGTAAGCAGCTACGTCAACACAAGGTAATGGTTTTGTCTTCTAAAAATTCAAGAATACAAAGAATTTTTTAAATTTAAATAAAAAATATAAATTAACCCCAATTTTGACAACGTCAAAACACAGCATTGAAAAATTGTCGACGTCATTTGAAAGCAGTCCCTTTCAAATCTTATTAAAATCGTCTCCTTTTTTAATTCAAGCCATACGTTAATATACGGTTAATTGAATCCAATATGTCGAAACGCTTGTAGCAGTCATTTTCCATTAAATGTTTTAACACGCTATAGCAGTACAAATATATTGAAAACGTACTTGGTCTTAGTACATGGCAAAGGACGGTGCAAAATTTTAAGAAGTGAAATCCACGGACTATTTTTACTTGTCAGTTGTCAAGTTACTTCGCTGTTTGTTTACGTTTCTGATTTTATTTCTCACACATATATTTTTATTATTACAATTATTAAATGAATGACAATAGGAAGAAAATATAATATTATTCATCTTCTCTCTTTCATTTATCTATGGGCTCTGTTTATTAAATTGTTTAAAATTTGCCGGATCACATTTATGGACCCTAAGATAGAATAACTCAGTCACTTGGCGTGTAAAATTATTACCCTCTATCCCGCGTCGAATATTGTTCCTTTGGGCATCCACAAAAAACGTCTCTCATCTTTTATTAGTGGGATTTACCAAACACGAATTCAGCCAAAATTATATCTATATCTACAATCCAAACACACTTTAATAAAAATTTTAGGATGCCAGTTTGATCCTGTTGGATTTGGTTTTTAATATTAAAAAAGCGTACTTAAGCTCTGTCAAAATAAATCATTTGAGATTTATCCATTTCTAGTTTCGAGGCGCTAAATATAAATTAGGATAATAAAACAGCTCAATAACAAAACTTAACTTTTTTATGCCTCAATCAGGAGCCAAAATTTGACGCATTGCAGTTATTTAGGTACAAATTTCGATTTTTACTGGCTTTTGTAACATTTTCAGTTAACTTTTCTGAATAAGCTTGTACCCACAGTAAACTACTTGTACCTTTTTTTGAACAAAGTGTGAAACATCGCAAACAAATTGCACCGGAGAATGGAGTAAGGGCGGCCATGTTTGTTTACATATTAAACGAGATTCAGAGGATTGATTTGAGATCATTAACTCTGTGGCGCCCACTACTGAGCTGTTTGCGAACTAAAAGGAGTAGCGGAAAATATGAACCGCCTTTTACAATATTTTTTTTATTTTGTATATTTTTACGAAATTTTTAATCCGTCAATATTTTATAAAGACATAAAATGTCTTTATGAGATATAAACTGATTGAAAATGGTATTAAGTGCAATAAATAAAACAATTTTTTTAACTGAGATTTTATTATTGAAAAAAACTTACAAATACCACAGAAAACTAAATCAAATAATATAAAAACTAAATAAATTAATCTTTGAGCTGGTCTTGAGAACAAGGTAGTGGGTATCAACATTTCATTTGTCCTTTTCAGAATTCATCACCATTATTTCATTGCCTTTCCATCCATTTTAGTTAGACTAAAACATCGATGTATATATGGCTACTACTACCATCTTTTGAGGACCAGCCTAAAAATTATTTATTTAGTCTTTGAGCAAACCCCGAAAAATGAATCATATTGAATAATACATGATAAATATTGTAACTGATTGGTAAAAAACCATACAAATGTATTGGAAAACCAAAAACTGTTTTGTTTAACATTGCTATTGTCATTTCTCATAAGTGAATAAACTCTCCTCAATGAAACAGTTGTTCACGAAGAGAATCATTCTTAAATGTCGACTTTTTGGCAGCTTAATGAAGATCATGAGATTTAAATAGTATGTCCCAAACTTGTTGTGTAATTTGTGCACCGTACTCTTCAAAGCAGTATGGCTCATCAGTAGTTGCACACCATAAGCTGAAAATAATAAGGAAACTATTACCCATAGGTACTTAGTATGATAAGTTAAAGATATAAAAATAATAAGGAATAAATTTATCCTTAGTGCATGTTGCATTTTGTTGATGGGTAAATCAGAATATAAGTCTGGAAGCATGAATGTGTCTGATAGTCACATTAAGAAGTGAAAAACCACATAAACTATTGTTTATTTTGTTAATAACAGCAAAAACTTTATGCAATGAAAAAATACCAACACTTCTAACCTCAAAAAAGAAAATAATAAAACTTACCTTTAAATCTCTCGGAAAACTATGGATTGGATGCCCGTCAACCTCAGCTACTACACACTGGAAAGTCAGACCAAAATCTTATTGTTTTTTGTCCAAAAACTGCAAAAAAATTAAAATTTAGTAATGCGTCATTGGTCACAGACACCACAGATTACTTTTAAGTCGCGAAGGAGATAGATTTATAATGAACTGGAAATAAAATGCGGTAGAAGATGTCTTGGTACCTGAATAAAAGGGAGACGGAAAATCCAAACCACAGATAGTTATTAAATAAAATAGAATAAGGGAAGAAACGCGGAACTGCAGCTGTTTCGGAACAAATACTAAAGACCTGTCAATTGAGTTTCCTAGGCATGACCAGTGCGTCGCGTCGTGTCGGGGTCGTAAGTACAGAGCAACGGCAAAGTGAGGAAGACATATTGCAGCTTTCTTTGCAGGGTGAGCATGTTACATAGAAAATGTCATGTTCTTTTTGTTCAGTGATTAGCGAGTTGGTAGTTTTTAATAATAACACGGATAAACGCTTTAAACACACATAAAAACAAAAACGCACGACATTTTGTCAATTTAAACGCTACTGTTAGATCAATATTAACGGAGATTGCTATTAGACTTAGACATTTTTGGAAATTTTCTGTTTTTTTCAAAAGAGAAAAATAATTTTTTAATGTAAATTTTGACGCCATCTTGAATGTTAAATGTCAAATTGTAACTTTTTATAAATACTTACAAAAGTTGGGTCACTTGATAAAATCCAGATTTATCTTTACTGCCTGCAGTACTTCCTAGCCCGCGCAGCAATGGCTGGAGAAGTATTATTTTCGACGAAAATTTTTTTTTTTAAATAACGCCGAAAATGTATTCTTTGGGTGTATCTTGACCTATCTTAGCACTATCATCGTGATGTCTGTCCAGGTGTGTGTGTGTGTGTCTGTCCGTAACACGATAGCTCCTAGTCCGCTAAATCGATATTCATAAAATTTTCAGGTAAAATAGTGTTCAATACTCTAACGAGCTGATTAGATTTTGATCAAAATCCATGAATGCTAATGACAGTTTTTTAACAATTATTTTTTTTTAAATGAGTTCCAAATCCGAAGTTGCTGTTATCTGCATTACCTTTATGGTATAGTAGATTACCGGAGTTCAGTTTATCCGATTTTCGGATTCTCGACAGATTTCTGACAGTACTTCCTCCAGTTCATTAAATTTGTCGTCGCTGTTCATTGACCAAATATATGTTCCTATTGTTAGTTTGACTAGTTTCTGTCCTGTTTTTGAATGTTTGATCCTTGTCATAAGCGAATTTTGGCCTCCCCTAATCTGGGGTACCTGTCGATAGCCTCTGTTAAATCTGACAAGAAGGGATTAGGCAAGTATCACCAGGTTAGGTTCGTTCGATATTTTTAGCTAAAGATTAGGAATATCTAGTCGTTTTTAAAGTACTGTAATATTTCCCAAGATTTAAAAATTATTTTTCAATTTTTGCAAAGGCTCCTCAAACTGCAAAATTGTTCTTACGATTACGGTAGTCCGTGCTACTTTTATGACCCTTTTTCAACAACAAATACCAATGGGCAATGGCGGGGGGCAGAGGGGCCCGCCCCCCTCCCAGACATATAACTTATTCTTTTGTTTAGCAGCAACACTTATTTAAAGTTTGTCACAAATTCTACATAATTTATAAAAAATTTTAGCAACGCCTTAAATCTCCTTTAGATACTAAATTTCACACCTCAGATCTATAAAAAAACGCTAAATATTTTGATGTTTGCTGCCACTTTGGCCCCTCCCTCCTGGAAATCCTGGATCCGCCACTGCCAATGGAGCAACTTTACCAAAATGTGTCTGAAAATTCCTTTGTCAAATTTATCGCCTGTTGAAAGGGCACCACATAATTTATAGCTGCCGCCCTGTTGATGTTATCATTTTTAACATAAGATAAATTACAAAATAATAATTAGTAAATCGTGCTACTGCTGTAAAAGCTTACGTTTTTAATGTTTAGATACGAAGATCGCATCAGATCTGCTGCGGATGGCTGCAGCTCGCTGCATTTTCAGCTACGCACCGGAATCTGGGTCACGTAAATACGGCGGAACTCATTGCCAAAATTCTATTGACCCTTGACCCAAATAACTGGTCTAAGCTAGCATACGATTTTTGAGGAGGAAGCGTAAAAATTGATAATATAATTTAAGTTTTTAGAATGGTTTAGAAATAATTTAAGCAATAGGACACAGCGAACCAAAATTTTTAATTCACTATTCACTAAACAACATAGGGGTACCTCAGGGAAGTAAATTGGGACGATTACTTTTTATTTAATATATAAATGACCTACCAACCGTTTAAAAAAATTGTATGATACAAATATTTGCAGATGATACATTACTTTATTTAAAAGGAACTTCTTTAGAAAACCGTACTATTGAGATCAATTCATAAATAGACAAAAATTACACTAATATTAAAAAATTTCATTTTCTATAATGTTTGTATATTTATTTACAAAATTCAAAACAACCTTCTACCAGAACAACTGAAAGATTTTGTGCTCCAAAATTCAAATTTCCATTCTCAATATACAAGATACAAAGACGATTTTCATTTAAATAATTGTCCAAAAATCAATTTTTTGTAAAGGTTTGTCAGATTTTGATAAATTAACATACTCAATAAAAAATTAAAAGAAATTAAACACATTTAAAAAAAGTTTAAAAAAAGATCTATTTTCAATGCAGTTTGTTTGATTATAGTATTATTCATTTGGATGTAGATGTAGTCAAAAATTTAGGATTTCTAAATAATTTTACCTCTTTACCAAACTTTTTACACATATACATTACGTTTCCAGGGTTCCAAAAATTTGTAAGCCAAAATTATTAACGATTGTAAAGTTTAAGTTGGGTACCTAGGTATCTACCTAAACTGTATTTTATTTTAGTGTAAAATAACAGATACCAACATAAATACATGTAGTGACTAAAAATTTTAGATCTTCCGATACAATTTTAAAATTTTAATCTGGGGAAAATATTTTGAAATTTAAAAGAAATTCATGCAGGTGTCAAGTTAAGCGACTAAACAAAAAGTTTAACGGGCAAATAATCCTGTGCTTTACCGATTTTTAAGGCTTGATTTAGTCCCAGCTTAACCAAAAAACGGAAGAAGAAGAACTTAGTTCATATTTTTTTAAGTTCGACGTTTGGCTACATTGTATTAAGAACTAAAAAAAACGTCGATTTTGGCATCTTTACAAGAAAAAATTGTGATATTTTCAAATGTGTGCAAAATTGGAGGTAATTATATAAGTTTGCTCATCAAACATAATATTTCTGTCATCATCTGGAGCTTGATTGTTATTTACGAAACGTTGAAAACGGGAAAAAAGTACTCTTTTTTTAAAAACATGGCTTGCTAAAATAAATAATATAGAGCGCCATCGCCCAGATAGACAAATGTGATATTTTTTTATTTAGAAATATATATAAATAAATCCTCAGTAAAATTGGCAATGTTATGAGGTAAAAATGGACAAAATTAAAATAAAAGTAAAAGACACCAAATAGGAATTTTTAATATTCCTGATTATTTGTGTAGGTTATTCTTGTATCTAGAATTAAAAAAAATATATGAAAGCACCATGACCTACTATGACCTGGTGTTTTTTAAATAATTGAAACGGTTTTAAAGAAAATTTGATTAATCCGAGTCAATACAGTATCTTCAAGAAAATGCGATTTTGCTCTGTTTTTTTCAGCATAAAAATTGTGTTTCCCGTGTAGCATATTTAACTTTTTTTAATAATTTTTTAGTAGTAGAGTAATACCAAAAACTTTTTGTTGTAAACCGTCTTATTTGTTTTTTGTTTTCTGCTTTTGAAAATTAAAAAAGCAAAAAAGAGTTAAAAAAAAAAATTTGGAAAATATAAATACTTGCTCATATTTTGCTTTAATTTTCAAAAAATTATAATACTGTAATATACCATTTTATTGGAAATCTTAACAGCTTTTAAAATACTCTGCCAATATATGGGCCCCTAAGCTCACACTAGGTACTATAGTTATATTGTACGTGTGAGCTAATATAACTAAAAACTGAAATATATTTTATTCAACTCCACACTAAATTACCTTTTGTTTGATACCACACAAGCCATGTTTTGACTTAAACTCAAATTTTTGAAATCCAACCCCACTCTTAAAAAAAAAAACAAAAACTAAAATGTATTTTGTTAAACTCCGGACTCAATTACCTTTCGTTTGATATCACACACGCCATATTTTCACTTAAACTCTAATTTTTGAAATATACCCCACCCTTTTTTTTAAATAAATTAAAATGTATTTTGTTTAACTCCAGACTCAATTACCTTTCGTTTATTATCACACACGCCATATTTTCACATAAACTCTAATTTTTGAAATCTATCCCCACCCTTTTATTTGGTTTGTGTTTGGTGGATTTTGTTCATTTTTAAATGGGACCATCTCGACCCAAGACTTAGCCTAGGTACCAAATTTCATTGAAATCGGATAAGCGGTTTTTGAGTTATGCGGGTTGGTCGTTACAGACAGACAGACAGACAGACGGCGCAACAAAAATGTTTCAAAATCATCTGAAACGCAAAGATATATAAAAAATTTTGAAATCGGAAAAACTTTTTTTTTCTCGAAAAAATTTGGATCACCATAGCTCACACTACTATAGTATAGTATATGTGTGAGCTAAAATGTAGGCAGTATATTGTCGGGTACGATTTTATTTTAAATCGAACCTTTAAATGAGGGTTCCGTAGTAGATCTCTTGTGTGTATAAAATAAATATAAAACAGTTTTAAAAACGTTACAAACTTTAATAAATACAAAATAAAACTCTGTTGCAATTTATAAATTATTACAAGACCTATAAAACAAACAAGACCCAAAATATTAAAATAAAAACTTTAACTTACCATAACAGCAAACTGCAAAATATTATTTAAACGGACTCCTCAAAGTTTGGGTTTATATAAACGGTAGGTTGGACCTAAATTATCCATTACCCGGATCCCCTCTTTGAAGAGCTTGGAGAAACCTAGTCAGTGGCGTTGCTGATAATCCTAAAATTTACTTTACAATCTAGCTAATGAGCTAAACAAGTAAACCTAAATAAAAACAGAGATAAAATGACATTTTATAAAAAACACTTTCTAATCTCACAATTTTTCTATAGCCAATCACTTTGAAGGGAAACCCTCTCTCTATTTGATGTATCCCCACCATTACAACTCCCACTCTTCACTTTTCAGTAGTTTTTCTCGCATCACCCACCTGCTATATAGGAAGGCGGCAACTAACTGTTTACCAATGTAAAGGGAGACGGAACCACTTTCTTATCTGTACAGAACCATATTTTGCCTTTTTCGTTTTTCCAAGATGGTTTCTTACAGTGGGACAGTCAAGGGTAATTTACATTCCTGACAATATACAGGGTCCCCGTTTATGAAGAAATGTAATAAATAAGAAACATATGTTTGTACGAATCTCGTATATCCGTAAATCGCCTCTGCGCCACAGAAAAGTTAACAAAAACTTAACTAAGTAGGTTCTTGAAAGGATACTGTATATGTGTACAAAACTTGGTAAAGAAGTAGGATTGTTTGGAAATCCTAAATTTTTGCTTGGTCTATGGTATGTATTCATGTAATTTTTATTTTCAAGTGATTTACGTAACCAACCAACCCCAATTCCGAGGCTCACATCAACTATTGACAAAAGCTCCCTTTCAGAAATTAAAATGTAAAGTGCGTCTGATTTAGGGCAAAAGTATAAATTGCGTCTGATTTAGGGAAATTTTTTTCATATTATTGGTAAAACCGAGTGTACAGCGTGTCCTATTTTTGATGGGAATGGGAAATTCGGTTATTATTAAAGATATTGATTTTCTGATTGCACCCTACTGTGCTCTTTTATCGAGCCCTTAAAAATGTTGTAATCAGATTTTTGTTTTACCCCGTAGTTTTGCTAATAAAGGGAGTTTTTGAAAAAAATGCTTTTTAAATAATCCCTTATATCTCGTTTACTTTGCAAGATATTTTTATTCTGTAAAAATCTTTTTATGACAACTTTTTTAGAAAAAAATAATGACGTCAATTTTTTTAAATATTGTTTACTTTTTGAGATATGGTATTTATCATAAAAAAATTAAATACGGACCTGGATTTTTTTAATTACTATTTTGATTGGTTTTTTGCTATTATTATCACAAAATAATAAAAAATTAATATTTTATTGTTTTAAGGTAAAAAAAAAATATCATATTTAAAAAAATTATTTTAGTCCGAACCTGGAAATTTCCAACATAAATATAAATTAAAAATTGCTAGTTGAACGATTTTTAGTTTAAATTTTTTGATACTTAGCAAATTAAAATGGTTTTACTTTAATTTAAAGATTTATTTGAAACAATCTCTACGACAAAAACAAAAAAAAATTATGAATTACAAAAAATAATAACTAATTTTTCTTTAATGATATAAATGTCTAAACTGATTGCCATTATGTGTAAGACATTGCTGGCATTTTTGAGTAATTTTTCTTAACGCATGAGAATATTTCTGCCATTTAAATATTGGGATTTTGTTGCTTGAATAAAGCAGTCAAACATATCACATTTTTCAAAAATAATTTTGAGTGACTCACAAAAAATGACAAGTAAAATGACAATATTCCGCGATTTTGTTTTTCCATGTTGAAGTAAATTCATGAGTTGCTGTGCTATCAAATAATTACTATGATATTTTTGTCACTTTATAACGTTTTTTACTTTATTTATAAATCTTTTAATTAACGTTCCAAAACAGATAAACTAAAAATCGTTTAACTAGTATGTCTTGCAATTTTTAATTTATATTTACGTTGGAAATTTTCAGGTTCGGTCTAAAATGTTTTTAAAAATATTAAATATTTCTTTTAACCTTAAATTAAAAAATATTACAGTTTTATCATTTTAAGATAATAATAGCACGAAACAAGCAATTTTTTCGAAAACTCCCTGTATTAGCGAATCAGAAAATCGATATCTTTAATAATAACCGAGTTTCCCATTTAATCCCATCGAAAATGGGACACGCTGTACCTCTTATCGCGGACGATGTCTCAATTAAAGAATTAAGGTGTTACAACTGGTATGTATTTTGTTCCGCAGTATATTTAATCTTATTGGAATTTGTTTTTCATTACATACTTTCGCACGCTGCAATAAACCCGTCCGTCCGTTGTCGCTTCTTGAATGCACCATGATGATGTAAGGTAAAAACTGCTGGGTATAATAGCAGTAAACCTAACGGGCCTGTGAGTACTTAGACCTAGCGGTACTACTCCGTTCGTTCATCGCTTGGCGCTGCTAACCCAGTGCGGCAACTAATAGTACCGTAATCCCGTTATTCATCCACCCGTGGCTTTCTAAATTTAAAGTCCTCAGGCATTGAAAAATTAGCACTGACGAGCTATTCAATGGTATAATAATTATTCATACCTACTTATTTTTATGAAACCATTTTGTGTTTTTTGTAGGGGCAGAAGCTTTCTTACCCTTGGAAACTAACGAATATTAAATGTAATTGGGTTTGCAAAAACCTTTATATTTTTATCCAACTGCAGCACGGCGAAAGGAAGGGTAATGTTTTTCGATTTTTGATAGAGGCTAAACGGCTGAACCAATTTGGACAAGAAAGGTGTTGTTGAATTGCTGCTGATCCGGAAGGTGCTATAGGCAATATTTTTTTAAACAGGAATCACCATGGCGGTCTTCAGACGCCAGTTTGTCACATGATGTAGGCTTTAAGGCAAACAAATTATCTAAATTTCAGGCGATTTTATTGAAATTCCTTTGATTACCCATTGCAAATGTCCTCTTATTTGCTGTAGTTACTGCACACGCTTGAAGACTTTTTTCGAACATTATTTTACTAGTTTCTTACTTCCTCTCCCTCTCTTCTCCCCACCCACCTCATTAGTAATAGTTGTAGCTCTACCGTTCACAAATTTAGAGCGATTTCAAAAATTCTTTCGACACACGCAGTAAGATTTTTTTCGACACCATTTTACTAGTTCCCTCCTCCCTCTCTTCTCCTCCACCTTCACTCAATGGAAGGTAACACTGTTGGCGTTCGTAGAAAATCTACACGTACTTTTTGGGTAAAGCTAAATATATTGTAAATGCATACTGCTGAATAAGAATTAAACCTAAAAGTTGGAAATAAAAAAAAAATACAGCCAACTACTAAATTTATTTGTTACTAAGTCGCAGTTGGGTACAAAAGTACCCAATAACCTGATTCAAGAAAATACAAAACTGTAGAATTTCGTAAGGGCGCTTTGGGCATCAAAACTAAAAGTTGAAGCATGTCGTACATTATAGGTATGCCTATTAATTTTGTACTCAACTGCGACTAGTACTTACAAGTAAATTTAGGTGTTTTTTTAATTAAAATTGTTTTTATTGTAATTTACTCATCTAAAAACTGTGTGAAAATATAAAATGTTATCCCCAATGTTTGTTTTAATTATACGTGTAAATTTAGAATTTTTAATATCCTTTTCGCTCACTGCTGCTTCATTTAATTTCTCCAGAAGGCACAAACCAAAAATTTGTGTTTTGATATGCTGTAATACTTCTGCAAACCCAATCTCTTTTACTGGAGGCGTCCGCAAAAATTACTAACTATTCTATGAGACAATCCTGGGAGCTACCAACTTAGGTCAAGAAGGAGCCGATAAGGACCTATGTACGTCAGGTCAATGAAGAAGAAGAGGGGAATTAACAGGGCATCCAGTCATAAGAGCTTACAATGAAAGAAATCCCCTTCGTTCACCAGACACACCTTGGAGACTTTAGAAGTGGTACAAGTAACCCAGATAGCAAAGCGTGGCAAAGCGAAGAAACAATGTCTGAGAAGAGCGCTTTAGTTGCTACACGGATTTATCTAAACTATCAATGAGGCAAACCATATGACCAACATGAATATACGTGGAGAAACTAGAAGATTAGAAGCGCTTTAAGCCCAGAAAGCAAGCTACTGCTTTCCGAGCAGAAGTGTACACCAGAATAATGACTGGAACCCTGAAAGGGGTCAGTAATGGCAAGGAGCGCAAACATATATATACTCTGATAGCCAGGGCGCCTTGGTGGAAGAATACGCAGAGGTGCTGGCGAACGGATTACACTTTGTGCTGGTTTGCGTTCCGAGGCATGCATGTAGAAGTTGTAAACAACCATACCTGCCTAACCTGTAAGAAAGAAGAAGTGACATCAAGGCACCTTGTGGCAGAATGTGAGCCTTACGCAAGTATAAGACAACATGCACTGGGGCCTTGGGGAACCATTCCTGAGCGAGGAAAAGCTGCACTTGCTCAAATGGGCTAAAATATTGGACGTTAAGAACTTTGCTATTACAGCCAAACTTCTTTATGTTTAATTTAGCACTGTGCCTAAAAGTGATTTGCAGCCGTAATAGCCAAGTTTGAAAAAATATTTCCAAATTAGTAGGAACCTTTTATTTTGAAATTTGTATTGAAGAACTTGGCTTTTCTTTTATCTGCAAATTTTGAATATGGACTCTTTCCTGACTTCAGAGCGATATTCATATAAATCCTAGCTGATCTTCTCGAAATTTTATCAATTTTTTCCCATTTTTCTAGTTAGTCTAGGCGCTGGCTCCTGTCACGTGTAACCTAATATGTGCGCTCAGTTTGACTGAGGGGATTTGTTAAGCATCCTTAGGAGTATAAAAAAAGTTTGGTCACGTGGTCAAACTTATGGTCGTTTGGCCGCCATCTTTGAGAATGGCTACCAAATTGATAGATTTTTTTGTTTAAGCATATCTCCCTACCCAGTCATGCGATTTTAATTTTTTAAGGCTTGTTATACTCTTTTTTAAAAGTTATTATACATTTTTTATTAAATCAAGTAGTTTTTGAGATATACCAAGATTATTAGTATTTCCGCTCGCAAAAGGATTAAAATAATATACATGCTCATTTTATTGTAGCTACAGCATTTGTTTTTTTTTGTTACATGGAAGGCTTCAAACCTTTCACAGAAAAGGATATTGACTTTATGTTTTTAAAGTTCGATGGATGGTACCCCTAAAGACTGCCTTAAAGAGGATGGTTTCTAAGACTGTTCACAAGATTACACAAAAACTGAATTTGCATCGAAACGATGCATCCTAACGAAAGACGTTAAAAATAATTTTTATAGTACTTTTAATTCCGCTTTTTCTGATCATTGTCATATCTTTTACATTTTTAAGAAAAAAATCGATTTTTAAGGAAAAAAAAAACATGGAATTTTTACAAAATTGTATATTTTAGCTGGCTTGTACAGCTATTAAAGCTACGATGCTAAGTGATACATCAGAAGAAGCGAAATAAGAAATACTATAAGAAATTAATTTCTTCGTTTTTCGCTAGGATGCATCGTTTCAGTGTAAATTCAATGTTTCCATAATATTGTGAAATTGTGTCTTTAGGGGTACCATCCAACGAACTATAAAAACATATAGTCAATTCCCTCTTCTGTGAAAGGTTTAAAGCCTTCTATGTAACAAAAAAAACAAATGTCAATAATATTGTAGCTACAATAAAATGTGCATGAGTATTATTTTAAATCGTTTGCGAGCGGAAATACTAATAATCTTGGTATATTTCAAAAACTACGTAATTTATAAAAAAATGTGTTATGACAAAATTTGTTTGCCTTTCAAAAAGGAATAAAACAAGCTTTAAAAAATTAAAAATGGTACCACTGGGTAGGGAGAGACGCTTAAACAAAAAATCTTTTAATTTGGCGGCCATTTTCAAAGATGGCGGCTAAACGACCATGAGTTTGACCACGTGACCAATTTTTTTTTATACTGCTATGGGTGCTTAACAAAGCCCCGCAGTCAAACTAAGCACACATATTAGGTCACACGTGACAGGAGCCAGCGCCTAGACTAACTAGAAAAAAGGCAAAAATTGATAAAATTTCGAGAAGAGGATCAGCTAGGATTTATATGAATACGGCTCTGAAGTCAGGAAAGAGTCCATATTCAAAATGTGCAATCAGTATTTGGAACCATTTTTATGTAACCTATACTTCATTCAGGCACACTATGTGTTTTTGCTAAGATACACTGTGTGTTTTTGCTAAGATTTCACTCCTTTTTTAAAGAATTTGGATAACATTTAAGTTTTAAAGTAGTAAAATATGCGAAATATTGTTCAAAACTTTTGCAATGCCTTATTAACAATTTTGACGTTTTTTAATTTTTTATTATTTATCAAAGTTTATCAGCTCTCTAGCATTCCTGGAAGTGGGCACTGTTACTTTTACATACCCTAACATTTACAGGGAAGGGAAGTAAATTAAAATTTTGGTGTTTTAAATCTTTTTTTTATAATTTTATCATATTCCCTATCAGGCTGCCAAAGCTTAGCTCTCTAGCGTTGCTGGAAGTGGGCAATGTTGCTTTTACATGAATTTACATGTAAAGGGGAGGAAAGTTAATTAAAATTTTGGGGTTCTTTGATTTTTTCCAAGGGTTTAGTCATAATTTCTATGAGTCAAGAAACTTGGCAAAATTTGAGTTTCCTAGCTCATTCCGAAGTAAAGTTTTAAATTGGCCAAATATGGCCTGAAATGTTTCAAGAAAAGATACAGCAGTTTACGCGAACTTGACCGGGCACTGCCGTGCCCTTAGATTATGATCTGTACACGTGCAGACAGCAATGGATAAAAATGCATTTTTACCATTTCTTACTAAAGTATAGTGCAGAGCGAGCAAAACCTGTACCGTAGTATAGTTACTAAATGTGTAACACGTGGCCATCATAAGACCAAGGATCCAATACGGATGAATTCCTTAGCGATGCCACGGTCTGCTATACAGACGGATCAAGGCTGACAAACCGGAATTCGACCGGTGCAGGAGTGTACGTGGAAAGCAAGGGTATTGGAAAAAGCTACTCGCTGGAATCCAATGCAACAGTCTTCCAGACGGAGATTTAGGAACGAAACAGGAAAGCACCTCCGCATCTTTTCAGACAGTCAATCTGCGCTGAAAGCACTGCGCAAACCAACCATGTCCGCGGGTTTGGTGCAGGAGTGCGCAGATACACCTCAAGAGTTGGCCGGAGTAAGAGAGGTGGAGCTCGTATGGGTCCCAGGCCACATGGGAGAACCCAGGAAACGAGAAAGCGGACGAACTCGCCAGGGGAGGATCCCGGCAGAAATGCGTCGGGCTAGAGCCTTTCCTGGGGCTCACAAGGAGGCAAATGAAGTCGGCTCTAACAGAATGGACCCAGAAAGAGATACAAAAGGAATGGACGAACACAGAAAACGCCAGACATGCGAAGGAGTATGTGACAGGATACAGCAAGTCCCCGAGGACGAGACCTCGGCGCATTTCCTCTCATCGTGTGAAGCATACAAGGAGGTAAGAAGAGAGGTATTCGAAGAGGAAGCCTTTGAGACGGAGGACCTTCTGAATCTAAGGTGGCCCGATATTCTGGCCTTTGTACAGAAGACGGGCAGATTCCTTAGCGAAGGAAGGACGCAGTAGGAGGGATGCCCGGGGGTTGGCGAAAAGGGCGCTTTATGTGCCCAGTCGCCAGGCCTAGAGCCTACCCCATACTACTACTACTACTACTACTACTACTAACACGTGTCTTTCTTATCCGCGCATGCGACGCCATCCGATCGGAGTCGGTACTTTACAGGTTGTATGTTTGCCTATATTGTTCCTGTTGTAAACTCGATTTTAGGTTTTGGCCTAGTATTTGCGCAGGTTATTATCTACCACACGGCGCGACGCGTACGTGATTCCCATCGGTACGTGCCATTATACAATACGTGCAGTGGTTATTATCGATGATGCAGTAAGGGCTCTAGCACGCGAGGAAGGCTCGCCTGAAATAACTTGGTTTGATTGGACGTGATGTGTAAGAATTTTTAAAAAGCATTTAAATAATTCAATAAAATGGAGTTTACAAAAAATATAAGTACCGTAGTCGACCCGAATTCGGTCACCTTAAGCCCGTTAGTATTCATGGACTGACTTTTGAGATGATATACAATGTTCTATGTGTTGATATATTGAATTATTCTTACTTGTGCTGAAACTTTTTACATTTGATTAAACATTGTATTCTATTTGAGAATTTAAATCTAACTAGATGGTTGTTGATATGGAAACAACAAAACTTTAAAAAAATTGTTGTGTTGCCCACCAGAACTCCGTCATCCTTATTTTTTACAAAAATAAAATAATCGGAAAGCCGTCATAGCCCCACAGCCTGAATTCCGACACCTTGAATTTAAAACACATTTTCACAGAAAATAGTTCAAAAAGCCTGTGACGGAATTTGGGATCTAGAAAATATAATCAAATGTGATTCTGATTTAGATGTATTTTTCGTTTTTTGATAAATGAAGGTATGAAAAAAACTAATTTGATTAGACATTGTTTTTGTTGGGAATTCCGTCACTCCTGTCGGATTTCCAGCTCAATGCTTTTTTGTGACCCAAACCCCGCCACCCCCTTTTTATTGGAAATAATCAAAAAAAGGAAGAAAATTTTGGTTAAAAACTTATCTACGGACATTAGTTTAGTAAAAATTCCAAAAATATTTGGTAATAATATAATAAAATACCTAAAATCTTAGATTAAAAGAGTACGTGCAAGTGGTTTACGTTATAATAAAATGCGACGTTCCGCTTCGACACTTGACGCACGACTTAAATAATTTTTCGCGCGCAGCTTCCTTTTAAACAATACAGCTGAAGTTTGCGCACAGTGTTGCAATATAATATAGGTGAACTGATAAAATTATTTTTTTGGAATTCCATTGTAGGATTAGCTTAATAATTCTAAACATTTCTAAAAAGTGACGGACTTCAGGTGGGTGACGAAATTCGGGTTGAGTACGGTATTTTGCTTTTATTAAAATATTTTTGCTTTAATTTGGCCAAAGTGAAAAAATGGGCTTTTTGAGTTTGCTTATTTTTGGGTTCAGACAATATTAGAACACATGTTGTACAACAAAGTTTTTCAAAAATTAGTTATACAACATAAAGCATTATGACTTCGGTTCATCTAACCAATATCTGATACCTAACATAAAGCATATTATGATAGAACAGACAGCAAGAAAAATGTAGTAGAACAAATGTTATAAAACTTTGTTGATAACAGATGTTGTTATTACATAGTCTGAACTCGGCTTTAAATTTAAAATTTTTCTTAGACACAGTAGGGACCATAGGGACTTATTACAATCGTTGTTTGATGGTCAAAAAACGTTGCAATAAAGCCAGACTGTAATAATTAAGGTCACTATATCACGAGATTGCTTCTACTAAACTTTGTAATCTTGTGACTTTAGTAATAGTGCCGGACAGTATTCTGACAGTTTTACATTTAAAATGGACAGTTTATCTTTCAATTCTACATACCACAGACGAATTTTAAAAAACAAGTTGTTTATTTTCCTTTAATAAAGAAAGTCAGTAATAAGGAGATTTTAGGTCAGTTAAAATAACATAAAATTTGACAGTTGTTACCGTTATTGTTAAGTTACTAAGAATAACGGTGACATTCAGAACTAACGAATAAAACAAATACGATACAAAACTAACCTTACAAAATAACGGTAACATTAAAAGATGGCCACCGTAAGCACCGGGCGCCGTTACCTTAAATAACAAAAAGGAGCGAGAAGCTGCTAATGCGCAGACTCAGTAATAACAACAACGGTAACAAAGTGTGAAATACGCAACCCAAAATGTCCCTAATAATTCTGGGTCTTATATAGTAAACAAAGGCAAGGGAAAGATCGCAGCTGATTTTACCATGTGAAAAAATACTGCCGAGCACTATTACAGCCTGGCTCTATTGCAATAAGTCCCTATTAATTGAATTTCGCCAAAAAAAGTCCAAAAGCAAACAGAATCAAAATGCCAATTTTCGACTCTCCTTCTTTCTACTGCACAAAGGGAAAATAGCTTCATGCATTAAATACAAATTTTAAATAAATTTTTAAACATACTTAAATATTTTATGAGACAGTAGTATGTAGGAAGGTAATTTGCTTAAGTAAAGGAAATTCATGCTTTTACTTGGCCTTTATAAAAAGTGGTTAAGCGTAGTAATAAAAGGTTTTAAAGGCAAATAAGTAATTTGTATAAATACTAAAGTTCAGGGCCGCGCTAGACTAGTGGCTGCCTGGAGCAAGATGGGAAATATGCTGCCCTCTCCCCGCTTTTTTCCTCATATGCCGCCCTCCCCCCGCTTTTTTCCTCAGTGAGTCCAAAAAACTAATTTTCACCAAAATAAAGTAATATTAATAAAAATAATGATGCCAGCATTAAAAAATCATTTATTACCTTCTCAGGCCGGGAAACGAAAAATTTTTCTTCAAGATAACGTCGAAAATATGTGTGTGTGTTGGGGTGTATTTTGACCTATCTTAGCAATATCGTTGTAAATTATTTTATAAGATCCTTTTATTCAATTCTTGAAATAAAAAGAATTAATAAAAAATTAAATAAATAAAATTTTACTGCTATATTCTATATCTCAAAAACTAAAAGTCTCAGATAAAGTTCAGTTTAAAAGTTATATACGTACACTTATAAGTTCATAAATGACGGATTGTGTTTTAATCGAACGTGATAAGTCTAACTTTGATGAGTTTTTGATCTCCCAACAAGAGGACTATGATTTTAAAAAAAATAAGCTAAGTTAAAATAAAAATTAAAAAAACATTTTTGTACTTTCATTTATTTTTGTGTTCAAGAACTATTATTTTTTATTCCCGCAATTGAAAAAATGGGATTTGGATTTGCCCAAATTTAATTTTACCTGTCTTTTATTTAACTCACGCAATATCCTAGCGGCGATTATTATATTATAGTTCGGTTCGGTTCGATTCGGATTCACAACTTCTAGGATCCCGGGAAAAAAGTAAGAAAAGTTTTTTTTTTAAATATGCTGGTTTGGTTTAGTTCGGTTCGGTTTGCTTGGGTTCGTTCGTTTCGGTTCGGATTCACACCCTAGGATCCCAGGGTTAGAAGTTATGCGCTATTTTGGAAATGGGCTATTTTGAGGAGCGCTAATTTGACCTTCGCTATTTTGTATCACTGCCAAATAAAGTCTCGTCCAAATTTGCATTTTGAATATCGCTATTTTGTTACGTCGCTATTTTGATAGTCGCTGTGTTGTTATTATCGCTATTTTGTTACAATCGCTACTTTGTTACATCGCCATTTTGTTACATCGCTATTTTGATAGTCGATCTTTCATTACATCGCTATTTTAATTGTCGCTATTTCGATAACTACCGCTATTTAATACACCCTATTTTGTACATCACTATTTCGTTCGGGAGCCTGGTAATTAGCAGTAGTCAGCGGCGCAATTAGGGAAGCGTTAGGGGGCATTGCCAATAAGAAGGACATTATCTGTTGCGAATGCGGACTGGGCCCCCTTGCACCGTTCTTCTAAAATTTTAGTAAGTGAAAGAAAACCATCTTTTACTAATTCTTTGGTGTGTGAATTTTAACTTGATATCATAAATAGATAATTAGATTCTTAAATACAAAAAGTAACCATCTGTAGTTCCGTGGAAAGGGGTAAAACGGGCAATGACCTCTCTCCTGATAATGGAAGATTTCTATATAAAGACTGGCAAGTAATATTGAGTTTTTCATAACAATTTCTGACCACGGTACTATTAAACTCTACTATTACTTTTGAAACTTAACTAAGTAACACTTTTGCATTTGGTACCATTTTTTTCTAAAATTTGCCTGCAACGCAATTTTTCTCTTGACCTTCAATAATTCATTTTTATATGCAGGGTATTTTTTGAAAGTTTTGCGTTATTTTGCATTTTTGAAGTGTAAAATTCTTTAGGCGCGTTTAGCACTTTTTGTAATGCTTATTCGGGTGAAGTCGGCTCGAGTCGACTAACTGTGAGAGGAACAGTCAGCAGAGCGATATGATGATGCAGATGAAGGCCACTCAGAGCAAAATTTACCAGGGTAATTTATACCCAATTATATTTATGTAAATGTTATTACTTTGTATATTACTTTGTCAATATACAACGCAAAAAATATTTCGTATTATTAATTTCGCCTTGTTGAAGTTTACACTTCTGCCGTGTGGTCTTAAGCACACACATTTTTTTTTTAATTTTTATTTTATCTTTGTTAACATTCCACTGTGGAAACTATTTTGTTCAATATCATTTTTAGTAGGAAAATAATTTATTTAAAAAAGCGCTAGTTTTTTGCATGTTGAAACAGAAAGAACGTCGATTCACAGTTTAACTATTATAGCGGTGAATCTGCTCGAGTTAATCGTTAGAGATTACCACAGAATAATTTATTGTTTGTTTAAAATATCCGTTTTGGTACGGTTTCAAATTTTCATTTACAGAATGTAGATATGCATTCTGTAAATTTTTTTAAAGTTTTTTTATTATAAAGAATTCAACTGTGAGCTGAATTTTATTTGTAACACTGGGTCTTGCTTATGTGCAATTGGATATTTAATTTAAGGGAGAGGGGTATTCAAGAGGAAATTTTGACTTCGATCATATGGTGGCCAAAACTACACAAAAGTGTCCACGTCTAGTTAATAATTTATTTACCCAATTAAATTTGTTAACTTTAATAATAATTAAAATATTTATGCGGAAACGCCATGTATGGATACAGATAAGCAGCGTCGTGGATGTAAACGCAATCAGCGAGACTATACATTAAAGTAACTGGTCATTCTGTTATCGACATTACACGATTTATTTTAATAGCCATTATTGTTTTCAGCCGTGCCGGTAATTGGTAGACTCGGTTATCTGTTTGTTAATTAGGGGGTGCGCTTGTTAAAATTATGCATGTAGGAAAGTACACAATAATTATGCCTTTGCAATAGTAGTAGCACTGTCTAGTAGTAATAGTAACATCTCTTCTGGATAGAACAAATCTCCGCCGCCGGGACAAATTGCCGCGGTCCGATTTACCGCGGGGACAATTCTCTGCCGACGAGGTTTAGGATTTTAATTTTTTTCATTTCGTGTGGTAAACGTATTATTTAAAATAATAATTTTTTCTAAAAATATTTTATATACATTTTTATAAATTAGTTTTTTAAAAAACTGATTTATCAAAAAGTTTTATTTAAAAAAAAATTATAAAAAAAGTTTTTTGTTGTTTCTATAAAATAGATTTTAGAAAAAATACTTTTTAAAATTTTTTATAAATTTGTTTTTTGAAAAACCATTTTTTTGTGGAGACGTTTTATTGCAAAATGTTGGTGGAGCAGACAATGGTTAGGATATGCTTGCAATCAATGGACCACGTTTGGTTTAACACATATTTTGATGTCCCAACAAGCCACATAGCACAATCACATGTTTAAGATGCAAAAAACGCGCGAGGAATAAAACCGTTGATTTTAAAAACTGCTAGAAAAACACGATTATTTCATACATGGAAACAAGGTTAGGTCATTCTTTAACATTATAAAAAATAACGTTACTAAAAACGGCGTTGTAATAATGTCATTATCCAATCAAAACAGCAATGTTTTTACGTTATTTTCAAGTGAATTCTAAGTAGATTTTTATCAACGTCAAAATTACATTAGGTTCGCGTCTTTTTTATACGAATTTTAAAACGCATGGCTTTTCTACCAAATATTTTTTTGAAATTTTACTAAAAGCAGCGCCATCTATTGGCAAAATTTTTCACTTCGATGAAATCTATCCAGTATCCGTGCTTCGGACTCCAAAAACCAGTTAATGAATTGACCTCTAATCTTACTCACTCATCAGTAATTAACTTGATACAGACACACTAATATTGTGTGAAAGTGTTTAATGTTGAAAAATCTTGTTTTGCTTTTAAAGAAAACATAATGTATCGAGATTTTGTCTTGCCTTGGGCGCCATCTTTTAAAATTGCCTTGAAGTGTTGTAGTCTTATACTAGTAAACTTTTAGAACACGTCACTTTTAATTTTAAAAAAAGTTGTTAAAAAAACGTGTTGTCGACTTTTCAAGTGTGAATTTGGCACATGTAAATAACGAGGTTAAAAAAGACGTTGTATACAGAGCACCAGAAACTTTAGCAAAAAATACATTTTTTATAACTTGATTCCTCCTTGTTTTTAAGTTCTCGTTAAGCATGTAAATTTAACAAAACAAATATTACCTACATGGTATGAGATTGATTTCTAGTAGAAAATAACTTGACTTAACGGCGACGCGACGTCTGCTTTCCAACAATATTTTATTTCTCTTGATATTTAGTTTTAAAAAGAGATTCAATATTTCACAACAGGAAACTGTTTTTTAAAAAACTTTCGTTCATTGCCTTAAAATTAATCTAAGCCGCACATCTTGTTTTTTCTGTGTAGAATTATTGGTTGGTCTTAGGTGAAAAGGTGAGTTAAAAAAATGTAGATATTTTTCATAAATAATGCAAACGTTGCTTTATTAAGTAGATGTGTGCGTGCAGTGGTCAAATAGTTTCGATTTTTAAAAAATTAAGGTTGTGTGTATGTATGTATTTGAAAGTGGTGGCAGGCCCTACTGTACCTCCATGCACTGCAACCACATCTGGATCTATTGTGCCCACGTACCTACATACTGAGTTTGGTTAAATTGCCATATTTTTTTCCACCCAGCACATCAAAAATTCTGCAGATTACAACAATAAATGATTTAGACTTAACACTTTGAAAATGTACCATTTTGATCAAGTTTTTCGCAATTTTTAGAATTTACGCACACAACAGAGTTCGCTTGGTATTTGAAGTACTGAAAGATATATACCGGGTGGGCCAAAAAAAACCGAACAATTTTTTTTTCTTTATAACTTTTGAACTATATCATCGATTTTAATGGGACAAACTGCACTTGACAGATAATTAATCATAGTTTTGACTAAATATATTTTTTGTCCGCCATCTGGAAATCCAAGATGGCGGACGAAATTAAATTGTACCCTTCAAAGATGCTCGTTTATTCTTGTGTTGCGAACATGTTTTTTGATTATTTATTTAAATCAGTAAAAAAGCTGCATTTTTGCCACGCACAACAAGGTACGAATTAGCAAAATCGGTTCAATGGTTTAAAAAAAAATAATTTTGTTTCAACCAATTGATTACTACTGCACCGATTTTAATGGAATGAAAAACATCCTGATGAGAATTGATTGCTGTTGAAAGATCATGATCAAAATTTATCGCCATCTTAACATTTAGGATGGCGGACAGAATCATACTCTATTCTTAAAAATGGCGTATTTATTCTTATTTTCTGAAAATGTTTTAGTTTTTTTTTCTCCCGCTTAACAAGGTACAAAGTAATAAAATCGGTTAAGTGGTTCTCACAAAATCTGATTTTGTTTACACCATTGTTTTACAAAATAAAAGATTGCATTGCCAATCCTGTATGCGTTCAGTTCTTTATAAATTTATTATTGCTGAGCCGATTTTAGTGAAATAAAAAACCCTATGGCGCAGACTTATTGATCTTTAAAGTTTGCACCATGATGTTTTTTTTGTTTCACTAAAATCGGTTTAATTTATAAAGATATGAATGCAGACAGGATTGGCCATGCAATCGTATAATTTGTAGAACAATGCTTAAAACAAAATCCGATTTTGTGAGAACCACTACACCGATTTTATTAATTTGTACCTCTTTATGCGGGAGAAAAGTAGTGTTTTTCTATAGATAAAAAAAAACCAAAACATTTTCGCGAAATAAGAAGAAACACGCCAGTTTGAAGAATCAAGTATGATTCTGTCCGACATCTTAAATTCCAAGATAGCGGAATATTTCGATAACAATCTTTAAAGAGAAATCAGTTTAGTAAAAACGAATTTATAAGAAAATGAATGCATACAGGATTAGCAATGCAATCGTAGAATCTGTAAAACAATGGATGAAACAAAAATAAACTTTTTAAGAACCCCCACACCGATTTTATTAATTGGTTTTAATCGGTTTAGTAGTAATGAAAAACAATGGTTGAAACAAAAATATTTTTTTTCAAACCACTGAACCGATTTTGCCGACTCGTACCTTGTTGTGCGTGGCAAGAAAGAAGCTTTTTCACTAATTTAAAAAAATACATAGAAGAATAAACGAGCATCTTTGAAGGTACACTTTAATTTCATCCGCCATCTTGTATTTTGAGATGGCGGACAAAAAATTACATTTAGTCAAAACTCTGATTAATTCTCTATCAAGTGCAGTTTGTCTTAATAAAATCGATTGTATAGTTCAAAAGTTATAATGAAAAAAAAATTGTCCGGTTTATTTTGGCCCACCCGGTAGTTAGGTGGTCTGGTCAAATGTAGGAGAGACCACTTTTTCTTCGCGCTTTTTCCGCACAGAAAAAGCAATAATTATAGTTGAAAGGCTTATTGTCAAAAATCGTGTCCCGTTGGATAGTTGTGAAAGATTTTTTAAAACTACCTTAAATCAGTTGGAAATAGATTATCAAATTTGAGTTGGAAGGGCTGTGTGACGTTATAAATCCAAGATGGCGACTTTTTTAAATGTTTTTTTACAAATCTTGGCTAATAACTTTCGGTAAATTGGTTTCTCAGAAAAACTGTCAATAGGTTTTTTGTTTGCAAGAAAACACTAATTAATATAGTAAAGAAATTAGCCTTATATCGTAAACACTAACAAAATACAACGTTTTTTAAAAATGCAAAGAATTTTTTTTTAAAGAAGGCTGTCTTAAATTGATTGGTTATGGATAACTCAATTTTAAGTCGCTGAGTATTTGCCTCAAATTTGGGCAACAGCGCCTGTGTGACGTCTTAAATCCAAGATTGTGGTTTTTTCCATGTTATTTCACAAACTTTTGCTTTTAACTTTTTCCACATCAACTTTAGGGAAAAATTGTACAGATTATGATTTCTTTGCAACAGAACGGCAATTTGATTGTCGTTCTAACAAGCTTTGTATTTCGAGAACTAAAAAAGATAATTTTTTTAAATATTTAAAAAGTTATAAATATCTAGACTGAGCACGAAAGTTTTAGACTAAGTGTTTGCCTACAATTTGAATAAAAGGGTCTGTGAGGCGTCATAAATCCAAGATAGCGGCTTTGCTCATATTTTTTCATAAACTTTGACATAACTTTCGCTAAATTAGTTTTACAGAAAAACTGTCAATACGGTTTTTATTTGCACTTTATATCTTAAAAAAAATGTTACTATATTTTTTATTATTTAAAAAAATATAATCTTTATTTTAGTTAAAAGATGTAAAGCTCATTTCTTTACTATATTCATAGCTGTTTTCTTGCAAACAAAAACCTTATTTATAGTTATTTTGTAATATTGTTAAATGCCGCCATTTTGGATTTATGTCGTCATATAGACCCTCCTAATCAAATTTGAGACTAACACCTGGCCAATTAAGATTGAGTGATTTATCACCAATCGATCGAGTATAGTCTTAAATTTTTTTGCACAATCCTAAATTTTTTAAATTTTTTTAATATTTAATAAACTTACAATATCCTTTATAGTTCTTGAGAAATATTATTACTATATTCAATTGTTGTTCAATTGCAGACAAATCACAAACTATACATGTTTTTAGAAGTTTGTGAAAAAAGATGGAAAAAATCGCTATCTTGGATTTATGATGTCACACAGGTGCTCAAATTTGAGGCAAACACCAAACGACTTTTTATTGAGTAATCCATAACCAGTCGATTTGAGGTAGTTTAAAACTTTCTTCCTCAATTTTCTTTTTTTGGGTAAAAAAATGTTGCTATTCTTTAGTAATTTAAAAACATAATAGCTTTGTTAGTTTTTAATTATATATATTGTAGACAAAAAACGTATTAATAGTTTTTCTGTAAAACTAACTTGTATAAAGTAATAAGCCAAAGTTTTTTAAAAAACATGAAAAAGTCGCCATCTTGGATTTATGACTTTACACCGGCCCTTCTATTAAAATTGGAGGCAAACAAAACAATCAAAATTGTGTGATCTATTTATTACCAATCGATTTAAAGTAGTTTAAAAAAATCATGCACAACTATCCCACGGGATACCACAGGCCACTTAATTATTATTAGTTTTCAGCGGATGCCGCATTGATTCAATGTACACAAACATTAATCCAACGGACAAGTTCATTGATTCAATAAATTTTTACATTGAATGTAATTTGTTCAACGACTGACCATATATCTTTGATACCACTTACTTTTTTGGTTCTGTCCGTAAGAACATTTTCTCCCCGTGTGAGTTTTTTTCTTTGTGCGCTTTTTACCTGTACACTTTTCCTGCGCGCTTATTTTCGATATTCATATAAAACATTACCCTGTAATTTATTAGTAGTAGCTACCAGCCTTTTTACACCTTACATATTTTTTTGGGCTCTGAAGAAGTAACTATCTTTTTATCGAAATAAAAAACGTGTTTATGCTACCGGAGATGGTATGGAAATTTTACAGTGACCAGGGCCGTACCCAGAAAATTTCGGGGTAGGATTAAAAAATCTCAATAAAAATTGCGGCTTATTCATTTTTTTTGTCCTATTTATGGTTCAGGTTTAAATGTGACCATGGAAGGCAAACAAAGAATCTCCTTTTGTCTCCTGTAAAGTGATACTTTCTATGTAAAGGTGCTTGTTTTCTGGGGAAGGTTCAGTCATATACGTACGTATATGGGTTCGGTTAGGTGCAATAACAAAAATAACAGTTTCTCAAATCTCGACATTTGATTAAGGATCTCTCCTCTTCTTGAAGGTGTCCATACGATAATATGTCTTTTCGCTTCTTAAACAGTTATTTGAATTTACATATTTTCTTCGTGTTGTAGTCGCGGTAAAGATAATATCAAATGTAATAAATACAATTGTTTTTGAGATTGAAATCTGAAATAGGCGGTTCTTTGTAAGCACAAAAAATAAATTGAGTGTTGTCTCCTATGATTTGTTGCCTTCCTTTATATGTTTAATTTGTCAGCCTTTATATAGTTGGACACCAGAATAAACCACCGGCGCACGGTGATTCTGGGTGGGGGGTAATAGTAAAGCGGTGACTGGAATTAAGAGCATAGGAAATTAGCGCACTCGAAAGAAAGGGCACACGGCAAGAGCGCACACAGTAAAACAGCACATAGAAAAATCATACCTGAAATGATAAAGTAACAGGTTAGATTAATTGATTGAAATCTGAAATTATTTGAGTTTTAAAAAACCGAGATTTATTAAAAATTTTTTGGAATTTTTAAAACGCATGAAAATTTACATCGATACACAAAATAAAATTTGGTCTATAGTTAAGTGGCCTATGGTATTCCGTGGGAAAGTGGTGGAAGATTTTTTTAAACTACCCTAGATCACACAATTCACTGGGTGTTTGCCTCCAATTTGAGTAGGGGAGCCGGTGTGCCGTCATAAATTCAAGATGGCGGTTTTTTTAATGTATTTTCACAAACTTGGCTGATATCCTTTGCTAAATTAGTTTTACAGAAAAACTGTAAATACGTTTTTCATTTTATAATATTTAGTTAAAATAATTGAAAAAATTTAACATTTGCCCAGTTAGAAAAAGTGTACGGAAACCCACTCAAGAATGCTTTTTAACGGCCTTTTTTGTCTCGGTGTAAACCACCTTGCTTCTACTCCCAACTTGCCGTTGATTGGTTTGAACTCTAATACTAAAGCATTTTCCAGAGAAAGAGATAGATTGTGCTTTAAATACTCCAGGCAAAGAGACAGTGGCGTAGCGTGGGGGGGGGTTGTCGCCCCCCCCCCCCCCCCCGCCCTGAGGGAACTGGCGCTCCATGGGTGCCTGAAGCGCCCTAAGCTTTATTAATTAGCAGGGCCTGCAACGGCAAAGTGACAGGGCGGCCAAGGACCCTAAGGACCTGATGACTTGTTTTTTTTTCGTCGCAAGATTTTTGATGGGCGCCCTTTTTACCTGTCGGCCCCCCCGCCCCTTCAGGCACGCTACGCCGCTGCAAAAAGACAAACCCCCAGCATAAGCCAGAGATGCGTCGAGGTAGAAAACCGTTACAAATCAAAAGTTTCCATTTACAAAATATAAATTATTGTGATGTTAGTGGCTCAAAGGGCAGATTAGCCGAATACAACTTTTATTAAAATACAGCGATCCTGAAAACCATGCCTAAAAATAAGTCGCTGGTGTTTTCGTAAATTTTATAATTATGCTTGTTGAACTCTACACTCTACCGTGGCGTATATGAGGGGGGGGCTGGGGATCCTGGGTCCTCCCCGAAGCTAAGATTTTTTTAGATATTTTCCACATATTATGGAGTCTCAGCCCCCCCCCAAACTGTCTCGAGCCCGCCCCGAAACTTTTTTCTATAAACGCCACTAAAACTCTACATGTTTTCTTTGAAAATAAACTATTTTCGTTATCTTCACCATGTAATGTTAAAATATTTTGATCAAGTTTTTTGCAATTTCTTATAAAGTTTGATGGTCTACAGGAAAAAGGGTTCATCGCACCGAAAGACTTATACAGATAGGTAGGTCTGGTCAAATTTCTAGACCGGTTTTTAATTTTGTTGTGCCGATGTTATTATTGTAAGTTTTTTCTCTGTGCGCTCTTTTTCACGTGCTATTTTTTTAGTTTTTTTCCGTGTGTGTTTTTTTTCTATGCTGATATTTGATTTATTTTATATATTAATTTTGATTCTCTAATATTACCTTTATTTTTGATTGTCATAAATACATGAAACAGGATACCAGAATCTGATCTTTGAGCTAGCTATGAGAAAAAAAAGCTAAAATAAATGTTAACATCAACAACCAAATAAAAACAAAAAAGTTTTAACCAAAATATGTTTTGAATGTTGTCTTCTTTTGATGTTTGCTATGGCCCAATTGGTTTTATTTTTATTTCCGCAAAATTCAACTTAAAAATACCTACAAGAAAAAGAGAAGAAATTTTAATTCAATTTCCTCCGAGTGAATCTCAATCCAGTCTTCAATAATTGTAAATTTTAACATCTGTTTGGAATGGAGATTTTGCTATTGCCTTGACACATATCAAATATTGGGTAGTTTCGTTGCTTTCTTATAACTTTTTGACAAACCCCGTATCCTCAGTTCTCGAGAAACCCAAGTCGATCACCATACGAGCCGACAACGCCGCAAAATAACATTTGTCTGCTTGAAATTGCTTGGCAGCAGGAATCGCCTATATTCACCATCCACTCGGTCCCGAGAATTCATGCGTTGCAGGAGCGCCTTTATATCCGGGGCCGCGTTCGAAAACGTTGATGTTCTGTTCCTCAAAAGGCAGGAAAGGCCAAAAACAAAATTTCAGTCCGATCCTAAAAAGGGCAAAAGTGCAACAAATTTGTTCGTTAGGAGGCTTAAAATTATGATATTTGTAAAATGGCATTATCAAATTTTATGAAATTTCATTAAAATATTAATTAAAATTAATTTAAACCAGTTTTGAATAATATTAAAGAAATAGATCAAAATCTTAATTTCGAAAACTATATTAAAATAAATGGATCCATGGCAGATCTGATACCTTTCTAGCTCATTAGCACACTCCAAGTAAACTCCGTGCTATATCAACCTTGAAAACAGTTTTTTGTAAATATCTCCGAAATGAAAGTTCCTGCGAAGTTTTTGGTTATAAAACAAACTCTTGAGAAAAATGTGCTATACTACATTCTGAAAACCGCATATTCATATGACGCTTCGTTAAAAAGTACGCATTTTTAAAAATTTTTAACTGTCAAAAAACTGCCATTACCATTTATGAATTGTGACCAAAATCTAATCAGCTTATCACCGTATCGAACACTATTTTACCTTAAATTTTCACGAGAATCGGTTTTGCGATTTAGGAGCTATCGTGTTACGGATAGACATACACACACACACGCAGACAGACAGATATCAAAAAGATATTGCTATGATAGGTCAAAATAACCCTAATAACACATTTCCGACTTTATCTGAAATTTTTTTTTTCCTTGTTTAACTAAAACCTTCTCTAGCCATTGCTTTGTGGGCTAGGAAGATAAAAAATTCATAATTAGCACAGGGTTTAAACCACATTGTAACGATAAAATTTCATCCGTCACTATACTATAACAATAATTGTTTTTAAAATAGGGCTGGAAATATTTGCATTAATAGTAGTTTTTCAATTAAAATGGGCTTTTAATATTTATAAGTATGGCCAGCTTTTTTAAAAAGTCAGCTTGTATGCGACGTCTCGATGTTCCATTAAGCTTCAAAATAAAATTTTGATTTTTCTTTTTAATATTTAAGATTCTTTATTTTAAATTCAGCGACGGCTTGTGATTTTTTGTTATCGTCGTTCTACCTCGAAAACGGGTTTTCCAGTAAAACTCACACTGCATCATGTAATAATCAGAATAAAAACCGAATGTAAACAATACGCCGGTAACCGGACACTATTTTAATGTAACACCTGATTCTTTGCCCTGCCAAAGCATGCGATGTTGTCAGGACTTTCAACGTATTATGCATTTTAGAATATCATAGCGATATGTCTTGTTGCCTGCAAATTGCAAAATATAGAATTTGACGGCACAGAATCCGCGGCGGGAAACGCTCACAATTTTTTATCGGTTAATAGGTAATAAGGCGACCAATCGCTCGTTTTGCTGACAAGGAAGGACGCGGCTCCGATTTTCAATTTTTTGTACTCTTTTAGATTCTTAGATTATTAAATTTAGTCTGGAAAAACGGGGTGAAGCAGCGCACTCCTTAAAGATTTAGGTAATATTTAATATTTTGGCGTTTGTTTTTGTAAATCTTTTAAACGGAAAATTGATTTAAACATGTTAAAAAACAGTGAAAAATCACCGATAATTAGATAAACAATGGTTGTGTAAAAAAAATTAACAAAAAACGACGTTTTGATAGCCCAATGTAAAACCAGACCAACAAAAAGAAAACATGCCTTGATCCTCGAAAAACCATTTATTTTATAGGCTTTTATCGGAGGACCAAGGTTCGGTGTCTCGAAATTTTGACAAACTTCAATGGCATAGCGTAAGTTTTATTTTTGCAATTTTAGTGGTATCTTTAATAATATTCATAAATTCATAAATCTTAAAATAAAAATTAGTAAAAATTAAAAGATAAAATACAAAACCAAATCAATTGTTTCAACTTGCGGTAAGTGTATCTCTTTTTATCTCCCACTAAATTTGAATGGTGTGAAGGGGGCTGAAAATCATAGACATAAATTATAATCTAGATGAGTTGAAGGATTTCGAACACACCCCGAGCGCCAATGTTTTGCGCTGACGTCACGCACTTTCCGCGTACGTCACAGAGTTCAATAAACCGCCTTGAAAGGTCGACAAGAGTTCAATGAGTTTTCGTTCTGTTGACCTAGTTGCCGCGGGATGGCGCTGCTTGTTTCGCGGTTCTTTATTTTCTTTGGTCGAGCTTACAAGAATTAAACGCCCGATTATCCAGTGCCAAACATAAAAAATATTCGTAATCGTAGATGAAGAAAGATCTCTCTATATATATTTTTGTCGCATTAATTTGAACTTTTATTTTGCCAAGAAGGTATTCTAATCCTCCAAGATTTCCTGGGGGGAGGGCCAAAGTGGCAGCAAACATCAAACTATTTATTTTTGTGGTTTTTCATAGGTCTGAGCTGTGAAATTTGGCGCCAAAAGGTGGTTCAAATACGCCGCAGGTGAAACATTTTGAAAACTTAACTAGATTTTGTTAACAAATTTAAATAAGTGATGCGGCAGAACTAAAAAATTAATCTTTGGAAGGGAGGGTCGTTTCTCGAGCCCCTCCCATCCTGGTTCCGCCACTGCTTTAGCCTCCAACAGCCGGCCAGGCACATATTAAGTGTATTAGTTTGATAGTCAGTCAGCATAAGAACTGCGGATTCCAAAATAGAAAGGGCCCAAGCGTTTTCGTAGGCGCTTGTGCTCTGTGAGTGATGAATTTGTTTATTGCTGATGGTTCAATAATTTGACGATAGGTGTCGGGGCAAGACTAAACCAGACTTATGGCGAGTTTACACTGTTCCAGTAGCTGGAGAAAGGACTAAAGACAGTAACTAAAATAAATTTGTTTTTATCCAAGGCTTGCGTGCTCAATTAATTAAATGTTAGTTATTGGCTTTAATATATGTACTGCAGTAATTAAAATTTAATTAATGGAACGGTGGAGACTCCAAAATTAGGGCCAGTTTCTCAATGGACGGTTACCCCTGACCCATGGGTTAAAAAAAGAGATGATCAAAGATAACCCACGGGTCAGGGCTAACCCTCTATTGAGAAACCGGCCCTTAGTACTTGAGCAAGTAAGCCTTTTAGTCAGTAGTTTACTGTTCATATCATTACTTTTGAGGCAACTTTTTTTCGTTGGCCTTGCTATTTGTTATGGTAAACAGCTTATAACTGTCATAAAGTTATCTGAAAAATTATGATATGGAGTATAGTCACGTGAATAAGCAGCTGTTCTTATAATGCGAAACTGTCAGAATAGTTTCCGGCACAATTACTGCCTAGCTTTATTGCAATAAGTCCTTATTGATCACGTTTTACGTTTGGTAGGGGAGAGCGGGACAAGATGTCGATGTTAGGGAAAATATACAAGCCCGGTTTTGACTAAGAAATTTTTTTAAATTGTTAGATAGATGTTTTGGTTTACAAACAAATTAAAAAAAAAACACAAAAATTAAAACTTTAAAAATCTACACAGCAAAAACCTTAAAGAATGTATTTTCGTCATCTTGCCCCATTATCGCGGTATGTTCACGAGCTTATTTGGGCATGATGATAACTAACGCATATTAGTCACAAATGTCACAGTTGCACGCCTCATGCCACCAACCTTCGTACCCTCCACACTTAATCCAGTCCTCTATTGGAGGTCCAATCGATGGTTTTGGGCATCCCGGACCGAAAATATTTTCATTGTTCTTTTTTGTTTCTGGTAGATTTTGATTAGCATAATTAAAAATTTTCTTTTAAAATTTTAAGACTTTTCCATGGGTTTTCTTTTTATTTTCTTTTTTTAAAGTCGACGTAATAATAAAAGCTCTCTGCTCTAATAAATTTGTCATCTTGCCCCCGCTAACTTGCCTCAGGGTACAATTTTTTAGTAAAAAATAAAAAAAGAAAACGACCAACGATGGTCATTTACATTTGTTTATATTAAAAACCCAATAAATAATTTCCTATAGTTACTCACAAAGATCATTCTTTAGATTAGTTTGCAAAAGCACAGTAACAAATTCGTTGCCGTTTATAATTTTTGTTTCAAATTGAGTACGTTAACTTGCCTCGTGCGTCATCTTGCCCCGCTCTCCCCTACACAACGGATGCGTATCTCAGATTCATGCGGATCCAGGCTTGGATTTAGTGCCAAACAGTGAACAAATACGTTAACACCGTTGATGTTTAATGTTTAATGCAGGCATTATTAGACGGGCGCAGATTTTAAAATAGGGACTTATTGCAATAAAGCTAGGCAATAATAGTGCCGGGCACTATTCTGACAGTTTTCCATTGAAAACTGACATTTGATCTTTCAAAATTGACAGATCAAAGTCGAATTTATAAATCCAGTCGTTTATTTTCCATTAATAGTGGCGGCGCTATTAATTCAGCTGTTCGTATAATGCGAAACTGTCAGGATAGCGCCCGGCACAATTAGTGCCTGGCTTTATTACAATAAGTCCCCAATATCTTTGTTGCAAAAACCTTTTTTTTTTTATTCTTAAGCTGCGTCACTTTAATTTTATCGGTGCGAATTTATTTAATTTTTAAAATTTTACATCAATGAATATCTACATAGGATATAAAGGAACAGGGGGGCTTTCTTTTGTTACCTACTACTATGTCGGTTTAGAACGTTTTTCTACGTTATCCGACGCCTTTTCTCCACCTCCTTCGATCCTGACAATCATCCTCTGTCAGATTTTTTTGACCCATTGATCTTTGGATTGACTGTTGCCATTCTAGTTTAGGACGCCCTCTTTTTCTGCGCCCTATTGGTTGCCATTCTAGGACCCTGGACCCTGGTAATCTTTCGTCGTTCATCCGTTGTACATGGCCGTACGATATCAGTTGCCTTTTAGTGATGTCATCCATTAAGCTTCCCTCGATTCCCATTCTTTCTTTTATGATCTCATTTCTTATGTGATCTATTGCATTATTGCATCCATTTCGACACTTTCTATTTTTGTTTTGAATTTTTCTGTTACGCGACAAGTCTCTATTCCATACAACAGCGTGCTTTTGACCATTGTTTTATATATGTTAAATTTTACATTCTTTTTTATCTCTCTGCTCTATAAAATACTGTTAAGACATCCAATAACTTTTTTTGGTTTTACTATTCTTTTTTCCAATTCTTTACAGTCTGTTCCTGTCTTATCAAATGTGACACCCAAGTATACATACTCATTGCATGGAGATATTGTTTGTCCATTTTCTAGTACTAACTCACTGGATTCGTTTTTAATACATAAGTACTGTGTCTTGTCCACGTTCACTGTGAATCCCCACTTTGGGTATTCTTCTGTTAACTTTCTCATCATATACTCCATGTCTTCTTTATCATTAGCCACAATTACTTGGTCGTCAGCAAATTGTAGTGTGTATATGGTAAATCGGTCGTTAAGTTGTATTTCCCAGCCGCGCACTTTACGTTTCCATTTTTTTCGAGCTACTGCGATATATATTTTAAAAAAGAGTTGGAGAGATACAACATCCCTGGCTTAAGCCTTTGTTACCAGGAATTCTTTTGAACGTTGGTTTCCAATTTTAATTTTAGATTTTGACCTTTGTATAGTTCTTTTATCGCTTTTATGTATGTATGATTGATATTAGTTTGCTCTAACACTGTCCATAATTTATCTACTGAAACGGTATCATAAAAAGTCTCCGATGAAATGAACCGAACCGAACCGAACCGAACCGAATCACTACAAGATCTGCCTGCGCGAAACCCACTTTGCTCTTCTTCTTCTTGCTCATGAAAATCATTCTCTCTATTAGATCTCTAAAAATCCTATCGTACAATCTACTAAGAGTACTGGTTACTGAAATTTCTCTGTAATTGTTGCAATCCAGCTTGTTTCCTTTTTTATGTATTGATGATATGAATGCAATTTTCCAATCATTAGGTACTGGATGTCCGTTTATGCATTGATTAATAATATATGCGAGATTTTCGAGTAGTTTCTCTGATCCATATTTCAGCATTTTAGCATATATTCCCCCAGGTCCGCTAGCTTTTCCGGATTTAAGCTTTTTAATATTATTCTTTATCATTTCTTTTTCGATGATTACTTCTTCTCCATGTACTTCTATGTCTCTCCTCGGAGAGGCTGCCAGATAATCGGGTCTCGTCTCCTGCAGCAGTCCCTTGTAGTGTCCTGTCCATTGTTCTGGTTTGATTATCTGGATGTTTACTTTTTCTTTTGTTGGGTATTTTACTGTAGAAATGAATTTCCATACTTCAGAACTCTGCCTACCTCCTACGTGTGTATTTATGTCGTGGCACTTGCGACCCGATTTTAATGAAATTTACCAGACATATTCTATAAGCTATTCTGTCTGGCTAGAACAATATTTTTTACAGCTTTACTCACCTATACCTCAACTACACTTAACTACACTCAGCTGTACTCCAGCTACACTCAGCTGCAACAAATGTACACTCCGCTCTACCTTAGTTATAATCAGCTCTACCCCAGTCATACCTATTGTCCTATTTATCCGTTTCCAGAGTTTTCTGGACATTTTCGGAACTTTTCCAGATATTTTTTAAACATTTTCAGACTTTTCCCTAACATTTCCAGCATTTTTCAAGACATGTCCAGACTATTCCGAACTTGCTCAAAACTTTCCAAATTTTTTAGATCATTTTCAAACTTTTTGTTTACATTTTAAGATTTTTCGAAAACTTCACATAAACGCAATTATTATAAATTAACGAAAATAACTAAATTTGTCTTTTATAACTGTCCTAGAAAAACTGATAATGGGCTCTTCACAACATGATAATATTTATGTAAAATTTCGTTGATTAGGCGTTCTCGAGTTTAGCGCCAACATCTACCTCATTTTGAACCAATATCACTAAAAATGATACTATTTCGCAAAAATGTTGCATTAATTTTTGCAGTAAAATTCTTACTGTGTACCCTCCTTATATAAGCCAGTACGATGTTGATGTGTCCAATAAGTATTTAGGAGTTATTAATTATCGAATTTGCCAAATTAATTGTATTAGAAATCTTGAGAACAGGGACCCAATTCTTGAAATAAATCCGTATACGGATTCGGCGAAACGTATACGGATAATCACCATTCGAATTCTTGAAAGCTCGTATACGACTTTTTCGTTCGGAAATGGAGTCGAGTGGTAAAGTCCACTCGAATCTCAATTTCCGTATACGAATCTGAGTGATCTAACCTAAAACCTGGTGATTTTACTGTTTTTTTAACAGCTCCAAAAAATAAAAATAATTTAAAAAAGTTACAACTTTGTAACACATTTTCAAGAAAAAATATATAACAGGAGCGTTTTCGGGAGGGGCGGGGGGATTAAAAAGTTTCAATAAAAATTTAAGTATTGTGCAATTTTTTTGTCTTGTTTGTGTCTCTTTTAACACACTTTATCAACTATTTTGTGGGGAATTGATACCTCTTGATTTCCCCCCTGGGTACAATGCCTTATCTTATTTTGCTTAATTTTTGGATAATATAAGGGCTCAACTGTTTCAAGTAGGAAAATCCCCTACATGTAAATAATAAACCTAATCTTATACTTTAACCAGTTTCTACTATTTTTTCTGACTTTTTCTATGTTGGCCAAAAATAAATATATAATATAAAAACATTATTTTTCTTTATTTACATTTCAAAGTACATAATAAGTACTTACTGTCAAGTACATTAAGAAACGCTATGTAATATGACGACAGTGTGAGAACAAGCCAGTATAATAAACTTGCTAGTTGGTTAAATTTAAGTTTTTTGAAAAAATCCAAACACATCTTAACTGAGATTTTCAACCGGCAATATTTTTACAGAATATTATTTGGACAGACCCCCAGAAAGAGGACCACTATCATACAACTTATTTTTTAAGATGGAATGACCCCACTTTAGGCACCTTGTTAGAAAGGGTATCAAATAATTTTAAAAAATTAACAATATATTTAAGTGTCATCTAAAGTAAAGTAAAACCTATGATTTTATTAAAATATAGGTGGTGGACCCCTGACAAGAGGTCCAGTAATACCAACATTTTTTTTGCAACTGGTAGACTCAACTTGTAGCACTTTGTTCAAAAACTAATAAAAAATGTTTTTTTTTTATTTGACAGATTTCCAAAAAAAAGTGAACCATAATTTTTCTTTTTCAATAGGCTTTCCAACAAGGTGCCACAAGTTTTATCTTGTTGGACCCCTTTCTGGGGTTCTGTCCAAAAAAAATTCATCAAAAATATTGCTCATTAAAAATCTCAGTAGGCATGTTTTTGGTTTACTCTAAAAAATTTGAATTTAACCTGCTAGAAAATGTATTCCAACTTGCTGGTTCTCACTGTATAAGCTTTTATGTAAGAAGTTGTATAATCTTTTTTACAATAAAAACTACAATAAACCTTGTGTGAAACCACCAGAAACAACTACTCCGAGGGAAAATACCCCTACCGGCATTGAATTATACTGATGGTTTGAGGCTTTCGTTGGGAACTTGGTAAAACTGTTTGGTTTTCACTTTCTCCAACATCGATCACGAGGATACGAGTGATCCCCGTCTGGAACACGTCCTGATAGTCAGGAACATATGTTCCATGCCAATCCACGACCGGACCGGTTTCGACCTTTTGGGCCATCCTCAGGTGAATGTAGGCGATAGCTCCGTGTAGAGCATAAGTTGTGTGAAACCACCAGAAACAACTACTCCGAGGGAAAATACCCCTACCGGCATTGAATTATACTGATGGTTTGAGGCTTTCGTTGGGAACTTGGTAAAACTGTTTGGTTTTCACTTTCTCCAACATCGATCACGAGGATACGAGTGATCCCCGTCTGGAACACGTCCTGATAGTCAGGAACATATGTTCCATGCCAATCCACGACCGGACCGGTTTCGACCTTTTGGGCCATCCTCAGGTGAATGTAGGCGATAGCTCCGTGTAGAGCATAAGTTGTGTGAAACCACCAGAAACAACTACTCCGAGGGAAAATACCCCTACCGGCATTGAATTATACTGATGGTTTGAGGCTTTCGTTGGGAACTTGGTAAAACTGTTTGGTTTTCACTTTCTCCAACATCGATCACGAGGATACGAGTGATCCCCGTCTGGAACACGTCCTGATAGTCAGGAACATATGTTCCATGCCAATCCACGACCGGACCGGTTTCGACCTTTTGGGCCATCCTCAGGTGAATGTAGGCGATAGCTCCGTGTAGAGCATAAGTTGTGTGAAACCACCAGAAACAACTACTCCGAGGGAAAATACCCCTACCGGCATTGAATTATACTGATGGTTTGAGGCTTTCGTTGGGAACTTGGTAAAACTGTTTGGTTTTCACTTTCTCCAACATCGATCACGAGGATACGAGTGATCCCCGTCTGGAACACGTCCTGATAGTCAGGAACATATGTTCCATGCCAATCCACGACCGGACCGGTTTCGACCTTTTGGGCCATCCTCAGGTGAATGTAGGCGATAGCTCCGTGTAGAGCATAAGTTGTGTGAAACCACCAGAAACAACTACTCCGAGGGAAAATACCCCTACCGGCATTGAATTATACTGATGGTTTGAGGCTTTCGTTGGGAACTTGGTAAAACTGTTTGGTTTTCACTTTCTCCAACATCGATCACGAGGATACGAGTGATCCCCGTCTGGAACACGTCCTGATAGTCAGGAACATATGTTCCATGCCAATCCACGACCGGACCGGTTTCGACCTTTTGGGCCATCCTCAGGTGAATGTAGGCGATAGCTCCGTGTAGAGCATAAGTTGTGTGAAACCACCAGAAACAACTACTCCGAGGGAAAATACCCCTACCGGCATTGAATTATACTGATGGTTTGAGGCTTTCGTTGGGAACTTGGTAAAACTGTTTGGTTTTCACTTTCTCCAACATCGATCACGAGGATACGAGTGATCCCCGTCTGGAACACGTCCTGATAGTCAGGAACATATGTTCCATGCCAATCCACGACCGGACCGGTTTCGACCTTTTGGGCCATCCTCAGGTGAATGTAGGCGATAGCTCCGTGTAGAGCATAAGTTGTGTGAGTAGTTGTTTCTGGTGGTTTCACACAACTTATGCTCTACACGGAGCTATCGCCTACATTCACCTGAGGATGGCCCAAAAGGTCGAAACCGGTCCGGTCGTGGATTGGCATGGAACATATGTTCCTGACTATCAGGACGTGTTCCAGACGGGGATCACTCGTATCCTCGTGATCGATGTTGGAGAAAGTGAAAACCAAACAGTTTTACCAAGTTCCCAACGAAAGCCTCAAACCATCAGTATAATTCAATGCCGGTAGGGGTATTTTCCCTCGGAGTAGTTGTTTCTGGTGGTTTCACACAACTTATGCTCTACACGGAGCTATCGCCTACATTCACCTGAGGATGGCCCAAAAGGTCGAAACCGGTCCGGTCGTGGATTGGCATGGAACATATGTTCCTGACTATCAGGACGTGTTCCAGACGGGGATCACTCGTATCCTCGTGATCGATGTTGGAGAAAGTGAAAACCAAACAGTTTTACCAAGTTCCCAACGAAAGCCTCAAACCATCAGTATAATTCAATGCCGGTAGGGGTATTTTCCCTCGGAGTAGTTGTTTCTGGTGGTTTCACACAACTTATGCTCTACACGGAGCTATCGCCTACATTCACCTGAGGATGGCCCAAAAGGTCGAAACCGGTCCGGTCGTGGATTGGCATGGAACATATGTTCCTGACTATCAGGACGTGTTCCAGACGGGGATCACTCGTATCCTCGTGATCGATGTTGGAGAAAGTGAAAACCAAACAGTTTTACCAAGTTCCCAACGAAAGCCTCAAACCATCAGTATAATTCAATGCCGGTAGGGGTATTTTCCCTCGGAGTAGTTGTTTCTGGTGGTTTCACACAACTTATGCTCTACACGGAGCTATCGCCTACATTCACCTGAGGATGGCCCAAAAGGTCGAAACCGGTCCGGTCGTGGATTGGCATGGAACATATGTTCCTGACTATCAGGACGTGTTCCAGACGGGGATCACTCGTATCCTCGTGATCGATGTTGGAGAAAGTGAAAACCAAACAGTTTTACCAAGTTCCCAACGAAAGCCTCAAACCATCAGTATAATTCAATGCCGGTAGGGGTATTTTCCCTCGGAGTAGTTGTTTCTGGTGGTTTCACACAACTTATGCTCTACACGGAGCTATCGCCTACATTCACCTGAGGATGGCCCAAAAGGTCGAAACCGGTCCGGTCGTGGATTGGCATGGAACATATGTTCCTGACTATCAGGACGTGTTCCAGACGGGGATCACTCGTATCCTCGTGATCGATGTTGGAGAAAGTGAAAACCAAACAGTTTTACCAAGTTCCCAACGAAAGCCTCAAACCATCAGTATAATTCAATGCCGGTAGGGGTATTTTCCCTCGGAGTAGTTGTTTCTGGTGGTTTCACACAACTTATGCTCTACACGGAGCTATCGCCTACATTCACCTGAGGATGGCCCAAAAGGTCGAAACCGGTCCGGTCGTGGATTGGCATGGAACATATGTTCCTGACTATCAGGACGTGTTCCAGACGGGGATCACTCGTATCCTCGTGATCGATGTTGGAGAAAGTGAAAACCAAACAGTTTTACCAAGTTCCCAACGAAAGCCTCAAACCATCAGTATAATTCAATGCCGGTAGGGGTATTTTCCCTCGGAGTAGTTGTTTCTGGTGGTTTCACACAACTTATGCTCTACACGGAGCTATCGCCTACATTCACCTGAGGATGGCCCAAAAGGTCGAAACCGGTCCGGTCGTGGATTGGCATGGAACATATGTTCCTGACTATCAGGACGTGTTCCAGACGGGGATCACTCGTATCCTCGTGATCGATGTTGGAGAAAGTGAAAACCAAACAGTTTTACCAAGTTCCCAACGAAAGCCTCAAACCATCAGTATAATTCAATGCCGGTAGGGGTATTTTCCCTCGGAGTAGTTGTTTCTGGTGGTTTCACACAACTTATGCTCTACACGGAGCTATCGCCTACATTCACCTGAGGATGGCCCAAAAGGTCGAAACCGGTCCGGTCGTGGATTGGCATGGAACATATGTTCCTGACTATCAGGACGTGTTCCAGACGGGGATCACTCGTATCCTCGTGATCGATGTTGGAGAAAGTGAAAACCAAACAGTTTTACAATAAACCTATTTTTATTTTACTTATAATTTATTTAAAAAAGTTCTTTAAAAGTTAATAGATCACCAATTGCATCTGAGTATTTCTAGTAGGATCATCATTGCAACAGGACTGCTAGGCAAAAACTGCTTCACACCTCAAAAATGATCTTCATGTCTTCTCTGAGAAACATGTAACAAAAAGTTTTTTCATTGAGTGTACCACAGCAGACCTCACTGGATCTGTATTACTGGCAGGATTTTTATATATGTCCTTGTTTATAACTTTTAAAAACAAAGACATTTACAAAAATAATGTACATATTCAAATCAAATCATACTGATCATATGAGGGCTGCTTTAGGCAAAACTGTTCTACTCAAAAAGAAACTGAGTAAAAAACACTGGGAGCAAAAAATTAAATTGTTTCTATACTACAGACAAAATGCAAACTCCAAATGTTTCAATAAAAACCCCTATGTTACTTAACGCTTGTCCAATTTTTTTGTCCAACAAAAGAAAAATACTCTACTCTAATTTTTGTCAAAGCATGATGAATGAAAGTTCATGAAACACAGGCCACTCATTACAAACAGAGCCTCAAGTTCAAGACCCCTTTAGAATACTTATGAAGTTTATTTGTTTTCTTTTAAGCAGTCTCAAAATTCAACTGCGAATTTTACCCCCAAATTTTCACACTTCAAAGAGGTTAGATGCCCCTAGGCCCCAAATTTCCATTACTATAATTTGGTACTTACCGTTACCAATGCTACACAATCATTGCTGTTACCAAAATAAAACACAGCTTCTTGTTCTATTAAAAAAAAACATATCGTGAAAATAAATCACTCTTTAAAAAAAAAATTACACAAACAAAAGATGTAATGTCAATCTACTGTCAACCTTACTTCATTTTTTCGCGGCAAGTTTAGGCGCACATACCGGCGTTAGTTTGGCCAAAATTATACGAAAGCAGCGTTGCCAAGTAGTGTAGTCGAAAAAAAAAGTCGTACACGGAATTGGCGTTCGAGTGGCATTCAAGAATAGCGATTTTTCCAAGCACTCGAAACTACCATTCGAATTTTACTCGTATACAACAAAAAATCCGAGTGGTTCAAGAATTGGGTCCCAGAGCTTATAAATCTTAAAGGTACTGACATGTTGCTGACGCAAAAAAGTTTAATCTCAAAATAGATGAGAACAGAATCTGTTTAAATTATTACCAAATAAATACTAAATAACAGTATCTAACTAGTTAGGCATAATTTATATTCAATATAATATTAACAGATTGCCCAAAGGTGCACATCATCGATATAAGAAAAGGTTAGATGGCTACACTCCGCGAAACATCAACAATACTAATTAATTGTTTGATTTGTTGATAGTAATATACAAGTCAATAGTTAGAAAGATGAGTATGGTCGTCGAATTTTTTGAAGTGTAAACCGTTTTAGGCGCGTTTACCCACTAAGCACAAAATCGTAAAATACGTTAAATAAATGTTGAAAAAAAAATGTTTTTTTCTAACACAAATTTGTGTTAAAATTAAGTAACTTTTGACATTAAAAAAACATGTAGAAAATCCTAACGAAAATTTCATGTAAAAGCGTTACCAAAAATATATTTCTTAATAACGTTAAGAAACCAGCATTAAAAAAACCATAATTTCACTAACATTAAAAATAATACCATCAATATATGGTTATTTTTATAATGTTTTTCCTAGATCTCATTTCTAACGTTGAATTTAAGATATATGAAGCTAATAAATGTTTTGTTTTTTAAACATTTAAAAAAATGATACTATAGAGGGCGCTGCGTATAGAACTACCAGAACGGGCCATCGCCATTTTTAGTTGCATTTCGCTGCGAGTTCATACGAGTCGATAGCAGATACGCTTTGTGCAATTTTGGTTACAATATTTACCTTTTGTAGAAACAAACATGGCAAATTAAAAGCACAATTATTAATAATGATAGTGAATACATATTTGGATAGGAATATACACCAGTTGTGTGGAAAAGATGGTATAGTTAAAGAATAACCAATATGTATGCAGTGATTTAAATAAAGTATCACAAAATTAGGTAAGAAAAGTAAACAAAAGTAAAAAAATTGTTTTGTATGGAAAATCGCATACCTACGTTACAGTTAATCAGACAGATTAGCCGCCGGACCTTAAGCCGCGTATTCATTTGAGGCAGAATTCGCAAGCCCCGCAGCGGGACCAAACGAATGCTTCGTTTGCACTCATACTAAAGTGAATACGCGCCTTGAAATTGTTTGCCTTGTATTCACTTGAGCATGAATTGTTTGGCCTCGTAGCGAGGCACTTACTACAAAATTATTGTTTACATAGAATTTTAAATTTTATTTTCAGAAGCTACGGATCCGAATTTCCTTTACTGAGTGTCGAGTTCACGAAAACCTCAACGGACTGTTGCTGCCCTGCGTTTCCAAAATAGAAGAATTTTATTTACGTTATTTATGTTACCTTATCTTTAGAGATATTTGAAAAAAATATATTTTTTCATTGTTAAAAAAACATTTATTTTTCAATGTTAGAAAAACATTTCTTTTTCACTGTTAAAAATCAATATTTTTTTAACGTTCGAAAAACACTTTAAAAAAACGTTATAAAAACATAAGATTACTTTTCTAACGTCAGAAAACGGGTAATTTAGCTTCTTTGTCACTATGGATATGACGTTAGAACTAACATCCAATCTAACGTTATGTTTTCAAATTATACATTATTTTGACGTTATTAAAATATTTTTGTGTTTAGTGGGTAGCAGTTTCCATGATTAGTCCAAATCTTACAATTAAAACACTTAATGCGGGATCTCTAATCGAACACGCTTCTACAAAAAATACTTAATATTATTGTTTTATATTTTAAAAACAAAACAAGCAAAACAATGAATTTCAGAAAGCCTAAAAGTTTTATATGCAACAAATAACTCTATTTCTTGGTACAACGACGGGACATCTTTAAATATTCATATTCGTTTTTAGTCGATCACAAGGATATGAATTATTCTTATTTGAAACACGTCCTGATAAGCTGCAGGCATAGCATGCCAATTCACGACCGGTTTCCGCCATATTGGGCCATGGGCCCTCCTCAGATGGATGTAGGCACACAAGCATCAACCCATCAGTATATATTTTTTTCTTTTTGTTGCTTTTACACAGCTTATACTCAACACTGAGCTATCATCTGTATACACCTAAGGCAGGGGCGGATCTAGGAATTTGATTTGGGAGGGGAAAAATCGATGGCTATTATGCATAGTAACCAGATGAAATGGGACAATTTGCCCCCACCGACTCGCCGCGGCGAATTCGCCAGCGAACCTACTCGCCGCCGAACCCATTCGCTGCCGGGTCAACTCGCCGCCGACTCGATTCGCTGCCAAGCCAACTTATCGCCGAATCATATATATTTTGTTATAGTTTGATTTCTTGTATTTGTTTTTACAGAGTTTGTATTTAGTAATATAGCAATAATATTTTGTATCACAAAAATTTTTGTAAACACAACACAATTATGAATTACAGACCAAACAAAGCGAGGAGAACTGTTGAGTGAAACCTAAGTTTAAAATCTGACTTTTCTAGTAAATCAAGTCAAAACAAACAATAAATACAGTGTTTGCCAAATTAAAAAAAAAAAAAAAAAATTTAAATAGCGGATTCAAAATTGCTTTTTATGAACCGATAATATCTATTAAATTTGGAACTTTGGGTTGTTTAAAACCGTGCATTATGGTTTTTCAATTAAAAATTAAAATTGTGTATTTAAAATGGCGGAGTTTGCCATGTCTAAACCGATATGTCTTAAATTTGGAACTTTGGCAGAGACTAGGGTCGTTGAATTTCATTTTTAATTTAAATTTGAAAAAAAAATAAAATGGCGGATTCAAAATGGCAGACTTTTCCATATGTAAACCGATTTGTATTAAATTTAGAACTTTGGATCCGCCATTTTCATTTTTCTAAATATATTGGTTCAAAAATCATAATCAGCGACCTTAACGCCCCAAAAACCCAAATCAATGTCGGTTCATAAATAAAAAGGTCCGTCATTTTGATTTTTTTTTGGTTTAATCCAAGAATCACAATCAGCAAACTTAAATACTCCAAAAATATTAATTTATTAATTATTTTCCAAAAAGCCAGTTTGTGATTTTTAATACCGTGCTATCTGTCTTTTCCGTGTATATTAGTGGCAGTTAGTATTTTTAGTAGAGGTATCATATGGCCATGTCAAAAGTTTAACCACACCGAGAAATATGAAAGTCAATTAATCAATATCACCACACATCACGTACCCACGCTTTAAATTTATAGGTATACAGAGTGGCGACATAAATAAAACCTGCCCCTAGTGGATTAAAATGTTTTTTCAAATATTCCGAAACCAGTAAACGAACAAAAACATCATAACAAAAACATTTCATGTAAAAAAGCCAAGTACACAATATGGTATTCCGTAAAAAGAATTGAGATAAAATTAAAGCCAAGTTCTCCAATACAAATTTCAAAATGAAAGGATCTTACTAGTTTGGAATTTTTAGACTTTTCTATTACAGCCAAACTTCTTTACGTTCAATTTAGCACTGTGTGAGTCATTTGCATAGCCAAGTTTACAAAAACATTTCCAAACTAGTAAGAACCTTTCATTTTGAAATTTGTATTGGAGAACTTGGCATTACTTTTATCTCTATTCTTTTTACGGAATACCAGTTTCGTGTACTTGGCTTTTTCACGTATTTCATGTAAATGTTTTTGTTATGATGTTTTTAAGTGGTTAAATCTGCAGAATATTGAACACTTTTGCAATGCCTTATTTAAAATTTTGAGGTTTTTCTCTATTCTAACATAGTTCCTAAAGCTCAGCTCTCCAGCGTTTCGGGAAGTGGACAATGTTACTTTTACACAACTTTACATTTATACTGCCGTCCTAAGCGTAACCCCCGTATTTGAATTATATATGAAATGGAGTAAATCGCGTTTGAATGTTTGAAAATACATAGTGTCTTATGGAAAAAAGAAAATTTTAAGTGACTTTTTAAATACTTTTTGTAGTTTTACGATTTGTTACATTAGTATAAACAATAGAGTATATTATTATAATTTGTCTTAACCAACAATCACATTTTTGGATTTTTTTTAAATGCGGGGGTTATGCTTAGGACGGCAGTATAGGGGAGGGAAGTAAATTAAAAATTTTGGGGTTTTGTAATTTTTTCGTACAGTTTTATCATAGTTTCTGCCAAAGCTTAGGTCTCTAGCATTTCTGGATGTAGGCAATGCTACTTTTCCATAAATTTATATGTTTAGGGGAGGGAAGGAAATTTAAATTTTGAGGTTTTTAAATTTTTATCTAAAGTTTTCTGGAAGTAAGCAGTGTCACTTTTACATAAATTTAATTTTATAGGGTTCCCTCCCTTAAATAATTATTAACGTAAATTAAAATTTTGGGGTTTTTAACATTTTTGATATAGTTTTATCATAGTTTCTATCGGCCTGCCAAAGCTCAGCTTTCTAGCGTTTTTGGAAGGGGACAATGTTACTTTTACATAACTTTACATGTATAGGGAAGGGTAGTAAATTAAGTTTTGGGATTTTTGGATTTTTTCCTTTGGTCATAATTTCTATCAGTCTGCCAAATTTCAGCAGGAAGAAGTGTTAAAATTTCGTAACTACTTTACTAATTTAAGAAAGTCCATGAAACTTGGAGGGTTTGTTAACTCTGTGAGGATCTACGACTCTGCAAAGTTTGACTTTCGTAGCTCATTCCAAAGTAGAGGTTTTGATAGGTCAATAATTATAGGCTGAAATGTTTCAAGAATAGATGGTACAGCACTTTACGCAAACTTAACGGGGCACTACCGTGCCCCCAGATAATTTGTCTGTAAATACCGTGCAAGATATACCATATTTATTTTGTTGTAACAATGACATTCTATCCACACAAAGCTTAAAAATAAATATTAAAAAATGCAACATTTTGATTTAAAAACGGCAGCCGTATAACCTCCAAAAATCACTAGGATATGTTGAATAAAGACAAAGTAAATCAGTGTCATCTGTCCGCTATATTTTACATGTTAATTATTTGGACAAATTAGGGATGAAAAAACATTAAACCAATTTCCAATTGTTTTGGTAGTGTTCCTGTAAGAGGATCCTAATATGTCTTATGCTTTTTACAGTATTTAAATATTGAAACGTGTTTAATCATGGATTAATTGATTATTTCTATAGTTTTACGAAATATAAGCCACGCCTCAGGGACTATTTTAAAAAAAAATTCTATGACTCCATCTAGTCCGATTTCAAAAAAATTACATATTATTACAAAATGTTCTGGTTTGTTTTTTTTAATATAATTAATAACTTGACCTGTATGTAGGTATTGAAAAAATACACACTGGTCGGAGTCAAGTCTATAAAGTTAGTCCTTAGACCCTGGTCTAAATGCTAAGTTTTAAGATGATGCAGGGCCGTATCTGGACCAAAATTTGGGGGGTTAGGCCAGTGGAATTTGAAAAATTGTGGGTTTATTGAATATGAAAAAAAGGTTAAACTTAAAAAAAACATTCCTATTTAAGTTTCGGGGGGGGGGGGGTTGAACCCCCAAATCCCCCCCTCAGATACAGCCCTGAGATGATGTAAATGTTTTTAAGTAAGGAAGCTCCGCACCTTGATGAAAATTATATCAAAATATGTTGATATACGTGGTGTGACAATAAAATTATAAGACTGTTGTAAAAAATTTTTGTTTAAATACTAATACAACTTAATGATGTTCCCCATCAATGTTGTCCCCTTCTCTATCGACGCAGCGTTGCAGGCGTTTTTTTCCAATGTTGCAAGCAATTTTAGAAATCATCAGAAGAGAGGCTGTTAAGAAGTCTTGCCGTTTTTTCCTTAACGTGTTCTAATATTTCAAAACGGGTTCCTTTTAACGATTTTTTCACTTTCGGAAACAGGCAGAGGTCGCCACGGGCCAAGTCTGTTGAATATGGTGGGTGGTTAACGACGGGGATCTTCTTATCAGCTAAAAACTGCTTAATGGATAGGGCATTGTGGGCCGGTGCATTGTACTGGTAGAGCAGCCCCCGCGTTCGTCCACAAATCTGGACGTTTTTGCCTTACACGTTGCCTTAGCTACATAAATACTTAGAAATATAAATGTTGGTTCACTATTTGACCCTCATTCGCCCATTCAATAAGAATAACATAACAATAAGGAACACCCCTAATAACATAACATAACAATTAGAAAACACCCCTGATATCGAACAAACCAATGAGAATCGCTGTTATGGATGTGCTGGAGCGCCCTTCTCGTTCATCATCTTTAACTTCTTCACGACCCTCGAAAAAGCTTTTATGCCACATAAAAATCATTGCTAGAGAGATACACTGCTTTCCATAGACATCTTTTAGCATCTGAAAGTATTCAGTAGTCGCTTTTTGAGTTTTACTTTAAATTAATACGTTGCTCAATTTTTTCGTTTGTCATAGTTCCGGCAAATCAGCTATTCACGATCCGCTTCAAACCACTGCGTAAGCTAGTAGAGGAAAGGCGACAAGATTGCGCGTGGTATTAGAACGCACATCAAGGTGAATAACTCCAACCGCCCGAGGCGTGGAGATTGAAAACCTGTTAGTACGGGGGACTGTCTTAAAATTTAATTGTCACACTATATTTCTTTAAATTTTATTATTAATAAGTGGCGGCTAATTTCTAATATTTAAAATAATATTTATTATTAATACACCTCCTTTTCATTTTTTATTTATATTTTATTAATAAAAATTTATGCAAAACCTCTTTTTTTTAATTTTTAAAATGTTTTAAAATAAAAATATTTTTATAATATCGACTCCCTAAAAGGTTAAAATACTTGTATTTTATGAGTGCCTATGGTTTGAACACTGCTTTTTCGTTATAGATTTAATTTAAAACGTACGTGCTACTCATACACAACTTACCCAACTGCTTTTGCTTTCGAAAAAAATTTGGTAATCAAAAATATTATAAACAAAACTTAGTAGGTATTAAAATTTATTTAGTCGTAAAACTAGCTCGTAGAACCCTGCTGAATCCTTTCAGCCCAGCAGTAGCGTGTTGTGGATAAAAGGCCACCATTTGTTTTTGCGTTAAATTTAGTTTTTCTATTTTTTTCTCAAAGGACGCCAGGGGCGCCAAGCGCAGTGGCGTGTCGTATAGTATATGCAGCCCAGTCATTAGGAATTTACCTGGACAAAAATAGGTGCAAGCTGTATTTTTGTATAATTATTCCTAGGCATCTGCGAAACATCCCCTTCTTCTTGAGCTTCGCTAGATATAAGGCCCCAAATGTTCTAAAAATCAGTTTTTTGTGATTCTGTCGAAAACTAATAACTTTTGCAGGTCTATACTATAAAATTAAGAAAAAAAATATTTAAAAAAATGATTTTTTCCCACTAGGTAACTTGTTTTAAAATGTTAATACTTTATATTATTATGCTTGATCCCCACTTGTATCAAACACCATTTAATAAAAATTAATTTTTGTTTATTTAAAGTTAAACAACTTTAAGTAAAGGTTAGGAAAGTAGTTAATACTAGACGGACCACTATTGGGATTTTAAAGATTTAATTTTTATGCAATTAGAAACTGGACGACTCAAAAAAGCGTAATATTAAAAATTATTAACTTCTAGTTAGAAACAGTGTTAAAATATGGGTAAATACGTACACATTTATTTTATTTTAATAAAATTTTACAAAAAATGGTGTTTGACTAAACTTAAATGTGACACAGGGGTTTAGACAATGATCTCTATCATAAGGAAAAATTATAAACATAATATGCAATTTTCAGTTTTTTATGTCAAGATTTTTCGCCACAGCTGTCAAAAACCAGGCTATATGTACATGGATAAGTTATTTTTTGTAGATATCTTAGAAACGTAAGTTTTTTGTATACCTATATATTTGGGGAAAAATTACAACGACTATTCGGTAAAACTTTATGTACTCATGTTTAACATTTGCAACCCTTAAAAAACAATCCTTAGGTTACATTTACTTTGTTTAAACCCCTTTGTCTTATTAAAGTTTAATGAAACACTATATTTTTGCTATCAATAAAAGTTTGGCTGGAATTTTAAATATAATAAAATTGTGCACATTTTAAAGCTGTTTCTACCCAGAAGTTGAACTTTTTTTTTGTATACGCTTTCTTTTCTCATACTGCGCCAATATCTTGAAATTTTTGTAGCACGAACCCCCTTCGAAGGGTTTACTTTACCCCTATATTTTGAATAGGGAAAGTGGGTCTAGTAATAAAGCTCTCTTGAATATCTTTACAATCGTGTAAAAATGTCGAAAATCCACTGATAAGTTTTTGAGATATTTGCTTGTAAATTTAACATGGAATGATAAAATAAAAATTAAATCCGAAAAATTTAAAATTCTAATTAAATTTTAATTTTATCAGTTCATGTTAAATTTGAAAGTTTGAAGGCAATTATCTTAAAAACTAATTAATAGATTTTTGAAAAACACGGTTGTAAGGACATTCAAAAGGCCTTCAAAACAAGGTATCTCTAGACGCACCTTCGCTATTCAAAATATAGGGGTAAAGTATACCCCCCGAAGGGGGTTTGTGTTACAAAAATTTCAAGATAGCCAAAAAGGGTCCCCCTCGGAAACAAAATCGACGTGTCCGAGCGTTTCTCCAAATTTGCAAAATAAATACCCAAAAAGGCCTCTGTTTCGTGAAACACCCTGTCTTTAGTGCCCATTACTGCACTCTTTGCGTGCGGAAAATTGTACTTTAATTTTATAAAATTTGGTAGTTTTGTATTAGCAGTTACGGCAAACCGAATGAAGTTAACGAAATTTTTCTATGTCTTCTAGTTTTTATTTAAATAAAACGTTTTTACTTAAATTGCTATGAAACAAATGCTATAATTTTATTTGTTGTTATACCTACTTAACTATCTGTCAAATGTTTGCCAATTATTTGATTAATTCGGCAAGAGTCTTACAGTATCTTAATTAATTTTGATATTACTTGAGGTATACTGTTAATTAAATTTAATATGGAAAGGTTTCTAAATTGGAAAGAATTGGCTTTATGAGTCTTTCTTTTTGTGCCATAAGAACGCTGGAGGCGCTCAAGATATTTACTTTGGTTAGATTAATACCTGTCCTGAATTTGAGCTCTAGCTTTAGCCCAAATGGGTTGGTTTTTAAATATAATAAATTTAATCAACATTTACTTTAATTTATTTCAACGCTTTGTCATTGGTTTTTATTTTTTGGTCTTGTTTTGAGTTTAATCATAAATAATATTTCAGTTAGTAACTTTACTGTCATAAACAAATGATAAAATTTAAGAAATTTATAATTTTTTGGCCAACGGTAAGAAAAAATTAAAGTTAAAAAATAAAGGTCTTTACAGATAAATCAAATAATTGACAAAATTTCGTCAGATAGTTATGTAAGACAACAAACACAATTACGACATTTGTTTCACAACCAACTAAGCGAAAAACTGTTTTTTTGATAAATTTATATTTTATATGATCCAATAATAGGCATGCAAAAGCTCCTTTTTGCTGTATTTACTAACGTATAAATCCAATATGGCAGCCATGAGAAATAACAAACTTATGATTCAACGGCGGTTCTGGAACAAAATTCTAGGGGGGGGGGGGGTAATAGTGAAACGGTGACCGTAAATAAACACATCAGAAAAAAGCGACAAGGAAATATTTGCACAAACGCTACAAAGAAAAAAACGCACGCAGAGTAAAGCGCACACTAAAAAAAGCGTGCAATGAAAAAAGCGCACATGGTAAAGCAGCGCACAGGAAAATTAAAGAAAAAAAGGTTTTGAGAAATGGAAAAATTATAATGAAGTAAATGTAATTCTTTAGATTTAGAACGGTCTTAATTTTGCTCCTAAAAATAGGGTAGTATACAAGGTGTGTAACTTAGGGGCCATAGGGCAACTTTCTCAAGATACAGAGCGTCAAAGGTGGCGATTTTTACACATTTTGATATTAACTTTTTTTAAAGTTGTGGAATAAGACCAATAAGTGGAGATAAAAATATTTATTTAAAAATATATATACATGGTCATTTTTTTTTGAGGAAAAACGATTTGTTTGGAAGAAACTTTTATAATTCCATATTTAACACAATGTTTTTCTTGATATTTTTTGTTAATACAAATAAGTTTCTACAGACAAATATAATAGATATTTTTTTTTTAAAACGGTAGCGAAGACGAAATTTTCTTAAAAATTATTATTTTTTATACATTGGTGGAGGTTATTTTGGGGGGACACCCTGTATACATTTAAAATTTGTAAATATGTGAGTTTGGAAAAATTTTGAAAATTTTTGAGAATTTTGAAAATTTTTTGAAAATTGTTTTAGAATTTTGAAAATATTTGAAAATATTTTGTTAAGATTAATAAAACTAGGGATAGATAAGGCTCATAAGTCTATATAACAACTTTAAAAATTATCAAAATAATTAAAAAAGTTTATTATTTGTGAAATATTTTAATATTTTTGACTATAAATAAATTTGTTTGACCTCTTATGATTGACAGACTTTGTTTAAAAAAAGTCTGTCAGAAAAAATAAACCTATCAGTACCATTGCAAACGCCAGAACAAATCGATAAAGAAGTTGATTATTTTGTTACAAATATTCAACAAGCAGCTTGGGAAAACAGTCCAAAACCAAAGAGAATTTTTAAGGGAAAAAACTATCCAAAGGAAATTAGAGACCTTATATTGGAAAAAAGGAAACTAAGAAGAAAGTGGCAACAAAGCCGTGATCCTCGGGACAAAACAAATCTCAACAACATGACGCAGCGCATTAGGCGAGAAATTCTAGTAATAAAAAATGAATCTATTAACCATTTTCTTAATGAGCTTACAGATGATAAAAATACCGACTATTCCCTTTGGAAAGCAACCAAAGATTTTAAAAGACCAATTATCCAAATTCCACCCATACGAAAATCTAACAACCAGTGGGCAAGGAGTAACGAAGAAAAAGCAGATATTTTTGCAAGTCATTTAGAAAAAACATTTCAGCCCCACGAAGCACCAGATGAACACTTTCATTTAAATGAACCCCATCAAATCGAGGACCATATTAAGCTTACATCACCAAAAGAAATATTAACAGAAATCAAAAATATTAATTCGAAAAAAGCCCCAGGGTATGATCTTATTAACGGGGTAGTCATAAAACAACTCCCCAGAAAAGCTATCGTAAAACTATGCAACCTAATTAATGCGTCTTTTAGGCTTAGGTACGTACCTAAACTGTGGAAAGTTGCAGAAGTTATCATGATTCCAAAACCGGGAAAACCACTCCATGACGTGTCATCTTACAGGCCAATATCTTTGCTGCCAATTATATCCAAGCTCTATGAAAAATTATTGCTTAAAAGAATAAAACCCATCATAGAAAGACAAGAAATTATTCCATCTCATCAATTTGGTTTTCGAGACAAGCATTCCACGATAGATCAAGTACACAGAATTACTAATATAATAGAAAAAGCACTAGAAGAGGGAAAAGTTTGTTCTGCAGTTTTTCTAGATGTAGCACAAGCATTTGACAAAGTGTGGCATGAAGGCCTTAATTTTAAACTAAAAAGGTTTCTGCCAAAACAGTATTCGGATATTTTGGAATCATACATATCTGATAGACATTTTAGAGTAAAACAGGAAGACTCATACTCAAATTTAAGAGAAATTCAAGCAGGCGTGCCCCAGGGTAGCGTACTAGGCCCTTATCTATACTTATTATTCACTTGTGATATCCCAAAGCCAGAAAATTGTCACTTAGCAACATTTGCCGATGATACTGGTTTATTGACGGTAGAAAAATCTATTGAAAAATGCATAGAGAAACTTCAGGATGCAGTCACCCAAATTAACAGTTGGACCACAAAGTGGCGAATAAAATTAAATGAAACCAAATCAATTCATGTTGATTTTACAAACAAAAATATAAATCACATACAAATAACAATTAACAACATTCCAGTACCATATTCGAATCAGGCAAAATATCTAGGTATGACACTTGATACCAAATTGCGCTGGAAAGCACATGTTAAGAAAAAAAAAGAAGAACTTGAGATAAGGTATAGAAAAATGAACTGGCTAATTGGAAAGAAGTCCAATTTAACAATTCATAATAAGTTACTGCTTTATAGACAAATACTGAAACCAGTATGGACATATGGTATTCAACTATGGGGTTGTGCTAAAGAGAGTAACATTCTAGTTGTACAGAGATTTCAAAATAAAGTATTAAGAAACATTGTGAATGCACCTTGGTACGTTCGAAATAGTGACCTTCATCGAGATCTAAAAATCGAAACTGTAGCAGAGACTATAAAAAAGTACGCAAAAAGCCATGAAGATAGACTCCATCGGCATGTGAATGTGGAAGCAATTCAGCTTCTAGACAATACTATGCTAGTTCGACGACTAAAAAGAGTGAAGCCGTTTGAGCTAGTAAACTAAGTGAATTACACATAAAACAAAATAATGCTATAAACACAACACAATTGTGAGTTACAGACTAAACAAAGCGGGGAGAACTGTTGAGTGAACCCTAAGTTTAAATCTGACTTTTCTAGTAAATTAAGTTAAAACAAAATTGCTAATTAGTCTTACTAACTAGATTGTAATAAAAAAAACACAGTGTGTTTGACAAATAAAAAAAAAAAAAAAAAAAAAAAAAAAAACCTCTTATGATTCATGTCTAGGTTCATAATTATCCTAAAAGCATAAATGGGCCGTTAGACTATGTATTATTAGTAGGTCGTAGGCCTAAATTAAGATATTTTCTCTTACCCTACAAAATCCATTTTAAATTCATTAAAATTGGTTAACAACAAAAAAGCTTATCTTAATTTACGAAGCGGTTAAATTTAAAGTATAAATGGCCAAAGTCAATATCTCAAGAAGTTCTTGACCTCTTGTAATAACTTAAACTATATTAAATTAGCTAAAAAACCGATTTCTTAAGAATTCAACAAAAATTTAAATTTTTGATGAGAATATAGAAAGAATCGAAAGAATTTAAAATTTAAATTCCCCTTCTTTAAAACACATAATAGCAAGACATGTTTTTAACGTATGTAAAAACTAGACCATAACGTTTCTTTCCTTGAAATCCGTTAGATACCTAAAAATTACACATCGATTTGGTGCAAAAACTTTTGAAATACCCAATTGGTAACTAGGTCCCTAGAAACTTTAAGCTGATTGTATGGTTGTACCGACAGCCAGGATTGACGGCTGATAAGGTTTCTAGGGATTTTATGTGCTTACCAGTGGTGGATTTCCTGGGGGGACGGGCCAAAGTGACAGCAAACACCCAACAATTTATTTTTGTGGTTTTTTATAGATCTGAGCTGTGAAATTTAGCGGCAAAAGGTGGTTCAAAAGCGAAAAATTTTGGAAAGTTAAGTATCTGTTAACAAATTTAAATAAGTGATGCGGCAGAACTAAAAATTATTCTTTGTCTAAAGGGGGGGGGGGGCTGCATGCAAATGAAAGCATGAAAGTACACTTTACCGCTTTCATTTGTAGATAAAATAGTTTATGTATGAACCTTGTGTTAACACCCTTATTGTTTATTGTTTTGTTTGTTTTTTGTAAATCAAAAAAAAATGTTAAGCAATTCACAATAGGTTTTGTACTAATGTTTTAATTTGTATACCTAATTTTCAGTCTATGAATTTCGTGTTTTTTCCATTGATCAAAAAAAGATTTAGAAGGAAGATTATTAACTTGTAGTCGAATATTTTGACATACAACAATAAGCAGATAGCCGATAGGATAGACAAAATGCTCTTAAGCAAGATCTTTAAATCTCTCTTTTGTAAGTTAGGCATCTTCAGTAAACTGTTGTTTTTTATTATTGCAGGTGAGGCACACAACAATTCAAAAACAATCTTCTTCTTGTTTTACGAGTGAAGCAAGATTTAATGCCGGATTAATTGGTAAGATGAAATTTATTTTTGTTTATTATAAAAAATTATGAAATCTCAACGTAGGTAGTTAAAAAATATAAGTAATTAACATGCAAAGGATAAAGAACTAATAGGCAGTACAAGTTTTTGGGCAGGGATGCATTACTAAGGTAGTACCTCTATTACTGCCAGGCGCGGATCTACCGGAGGGGAAAAAGGGGAAATTTCCCCTCCAAATCTGAAACTTTACTTAGTTTTGACACACAAAATACACCTTCTGGTCACTATGCAAAATGTTATAGGCGCACCCAGAGCGTGGTCTCGAGGCCCGGGCGTTCTTCAAGCCTAAAATTTATTTAGATATTTTCCACATATTTTAAGAATAAAAAGATAAAATAGCATAAAATATGACATTATGAGGCTTCGGGCCCCCCCAGAGGCCTCACCCCCCAAGACATATTCCTGGGTTCGTTCATATACATAATATTAAAATACCCACGGTAACTGCCCATTCATGATGCAAACATGAGGGCCTTGGGGTCTTTAAGCAAAAAATACCTGCATTAAGCTTTCAAAGACATATGCATATTATTTTCATATAGTACGTATTATTGCAATACCTAAAGTACCTTACGATGCAGAATGCAAAACGTATTTGAAATCGCGATATCAATGGGTATAAGTCTATCCTTGTTGCGGTCCTTAAGATAAAATGTCCTGATTGGTTATACTTTGACGCATGAATATTATTTTATTCTTGTATTCATTACGTCAAATCATCGGCGTACAGTTGACAAAAACTCTGTCTATGTAAATTTGGTATCTGTGCATTTTTCGTACCTTTGTTTCTGAATGTTTGCATCAAACTCCAATCATTGTGTAAATAGGTAACAGGGAGTATTGGAATATTACGTATATGGGTTCGGTTCGGTTCTGTGCAATATTTATTATGATATTTGCCCCCTAAATAAAGTTCCTAGATCCGCCCCCATTACTGTCTACTTATATACGCCTACTTATGTACTACTTGGACTACCAGGCAGTGCATGGTAATGTAACAGGCGGCTAGTGTGACAGTGGTACTGTCACCTCAAGTGGCCAAGGTCTAAATATTGTAAGCTACCAACTTAGGCTACAACTTATATAAATTATAAAAAGATTAAATGTTATTATATATATGTTATTAAATTTACACGATCTCGAAAGGGAATTTGACGATTCTTGGAGGAAAAGTATGCTATAAACGTTTTTCTCAAATGTATAACCAATGTAGGATAATCATACATACCTTTTCAATTTTCTTCTTGTAGCTTCACACTTTCACTTCACATTTAAAGCAAAAAAAGTGTACCATCACCTGTGAAACTTGTTTTAAAAATTAGCGAAAAGCCCAAACAAAATCAAGAAAAAATGGATAATGCCGAATTATTTCAGGATAGCCATGCTAGAACACAAAATGAAGAAGTTTTATATAGCGAATGGAAAAAATCCCAAAACGAAAAAAATTCACTTAGTGTACAAGTGGATTATCTCCGAAGTCAACTGGAAAGTATGCAAAGAAAATTTGCAGATTTAGAGACAAAAGTCACTAAAAAAGAAGAGTCTGACATGGACTACATTACTGATGAGGACGATCTGGCAAGAGAAACTGAGTGGATCAGACAAAAAGGAAAAGGTTGGAAAAAACGTCGAATGGATACTTCACTCTCACCACCACAACAAAGCTCGGGCACTGGAGAGCCCTCCAATAAAACACAAAATGAAGAACCCCCAACTAAGGTTAAAAAAGCTCCATTACCTCCACCGATTATGGTAAATGGCGTAAATAATTTTAATGATATTTATGAAAAGTTAAATATCATACAAGGAGTTAAAATAAAAGTTTTAAATAACGAAAATATTAAAATAAATGTACAAGACGCAGACAGCTATCGGCTGGTTACTAAAATGCTTAATGAAATAAAGCATCAATGGCACTCATACGAAAACAAACAAATAAGGCCAATTAGAGTAATAGCGAATAGGCTACACTTCTCATGTGACCCACAGAAAATTGTAGCTGATCTACAAAAAAAAGGTTTTAAGGCACTGGAGGCCAGCAACAAACTTAAATGGAGAACAAGACAACCTCTTAACATGTTTATGCTCACATTTAGCCACGATGAAGATATCAACAAAATTTTTGAAATTTCCAGTATCCTTGGGATTGAAGTGGAAATAAAAGCACTAAAAACCTCAAAGTTAGTCCCTCAATGCAAAAGATGCCAATCTTATGGACACACGCAAAAATATTGCGCTAAAGAACCACGTTGCGTAAAATGCACGGGGAAACATCTTACTGTAGAATGCCCCAAACCAAAAGAATCTGAGCCAAAATGCATCCACTGTGGAGGCAAGCATCCTGCTAACTACAGAGGATGCCTTGTTGCTAAGGAAATACAAAAATTGAAAAATAAACCTAAGAAACCGAATCTCATACCAAACGTGAGTACAAATAGACAAAACCAACAGACAAGAAACACAGTCACACAAAACTCTGTGACAAGGACATACAGCCAAGTAGCAGCAACAGCTACTATACCTGATATTAATATCAGTAGTCAAAATACTATGGAACAAACACTACAATTAATTTTGGAGAAATTGAACAAACTTGATGAGCGATTAACTAAACTAGAAAGTAGCAATAACGGAGCTACCAATATGCCTCAAAATGGTCAGTAATCTTAGAATCCTAGCTTGGAATGCCAATGGTCTCTTGCAACATCAGCAAGACTTGCAAGTTATTCTAGACATAGAAAAAATTGACGTCTGTCTTGTGTCAGAAACGCATTTCACTAACCAGTCTCACATTAAATTTAAAGGTTATAAAGTGTATCATACAACTCACCCTAGCAATACTGCACATGGGGGAAGTGCTGTAATAATTAAAGAAAATATATCACACTATGAGGAGATGGGATATAAAACCATAGAGATTCAAGCTACATTAGTAAGTGTAAAAACCAAAACATATACATTAGTCATAAGTGCTGTCTATATACCACCAAGGCACTTACTAAAGAAAAAACAATATCTTAATTTTCTCAGAAAATTAGGAAACCGTTTTATAATTGGAGGTGACTTTAATGCAAAAAATACCTACTGGGGATCTAGACTGACGAACTCTAAAGGAAAAGAACTTTTGCAAGCTATTAGTGAATATCAATGTGAGCCGATATCAACTGGTAAGCCCACATACTATCCAACAGATCCAGGAAAAATTCCAGATCTAATTGATTTTTTTATAGTAAAAAATATATCTTTAAGTTTTGTAGATATAGAAGAATGTTTTGATTTACACTCAGATCATTCACCTATTATTCTAACTCTTAGTAAAAACATAATAAAGAAAGAAGCAAATATCTCACTAGTTAATAAACTGACTGACTGGATTAGTTTTAAACAAAGTCTGTCAGAAAAAATAAACCTATCAGTACCATTGCAAACGCCAGAACAAATCGATAAAGAAGTTGATTATTTTGTTACAAATATTCAACAAGCAGCTTGGGAAAACAGTCCAAAACCAAAGAGAATTTTTAAGGGAAAAAACTATCCAAAGGAAATTAGAGACCTTATATTGGAAAAAAGGAAACTAAGAAGAAAGTGGCAACAAAGCCGTGATCCTCGGGACAAAACAAATCTCAACAACATGACGCAGCGCATTAGGCGAGAAATTCTAGTAATAAAAAATGAATCTATTAACCATTTTCTTAATGAGCTTACAGATGATAAAAATACCGACTATTCCCTTTGGAAAGCAACCAAAGATTTTAAAAGACCAATTATCCAAATTCCACCCATACGAAAATCTAACAACCAGTGGGCAAGGAGTAACGAAGAAAAAGCAGATATTTTTGCAAGTCATTTAGAAAAAACATTTCAGCCCCACGAAGCACCAGATGAACACTTTCATTTAAATGAACCCCATCAAATCGAGGACCATATTAAGCTTACATCACCAAAAGAAATATTAACAGAAATCAAAAATATTAATTCGAAAAAAGCCCCAGGGTATGATCTTATTAACGGGGTAGTCATAAAACAACTCCCCAGAAAAGCTATCGTAAAACTATGCAACCTAATTAATGCGTCTTTTAGGCTTAGGTACGTACCTAAACTGTGGAAAGTTGCAGAAGTTATCATGATTCCAAAACCGGGAAAACCACTCCATGACGTGTCATCTTACAGGCCAATATCTTTGCTGCCAATTATATCCAAGCTCTATGAAAAATTATTGCTTAAAAGAATAAAACCCATCATAGAAAGACAAGAAATTATTCCATCTCATCAATTTGGTTTTCGAGACAAGCATTCCACGATAGATCAAGTACACAGAATTACTAATATAATAGAAAAAGCACTAGAAGAGGGAAAAGTTTGTTCTGCAGTTTTTCTAGATGTAGCACAAGCATTTGACAAAGTGTGGCATGAAGGCCTTAATTTTAAACTAAAAAGGTTTCTGCCAAAACAGTATTCGGATATTTTGGAATCATACATATCTGATAGACATTTTAGAGTAAAACAGGAAGACTCATACTCAAATTTAAGAGAAATTCAAGCAGGCGTGCCCCAGGGTAGCGTACTAGGCCCTTATCTATACTTATTATTCACTTGTGATATCCCAAAGCCAGAAAATTGTCACTTAGCAACATTTGCCGATGATACTGGTTTATTGACGGTAGAAAAATCTATTGAAAAATGCATAGAGAAACTTCAGGATGCAGTCACCCAAATTCACAGTTGGACCACAAAGTGGCGAATAAAATTAAATGAAACCAAATCAATTCATGTTGATTTTACAAACAAAAATATAAATCACATACAAATAACAATTAACAACATTCCAGTACCATATTCGAATCAGGCAAAATATCTAGGTATGACACTTGATACCAAATTGCGCTGGAAAGCACATGTTAAGAAAAAAAAAGAAGAACTTGAGATAAGGTATAGAAAAATGAACTGGCTAATTGGAAGGAAGTCCAATTTAACAATTCATAATAAGTTACTGCTTTATAGACAAATACTGAAACCAGTATGGACATATGGTATTCAACTATGGGGTTGTGCTAAAGAGAGTAACATTCTAGTTGTACAGAGATTTCAAAATAAAGTATTAAGAAACATTGTGAATGCACCTTGGTACGTTCGAAATAGTGACCTTCATCGAGATCTAAAAATCGAAACTGTAGCAGAGACTATAAAAAAGTACGCAAAAAGCCATGAAGATAGACTCCATCGGCATGTGAATGTGGAAGCAATTCAGCTTCTAGACAATACTATGCTAGTTCGACGACTAAAAAGAGTGAAGCCGTTTGAGCTAGTAAACTAAGTGAATTACACATAAAACAAAATAATGCTATAAACACAACACAATTGTGAGTTACAGACTAAACAAAGCGGGGAGAACTGTTGAGTGAACCCTAAGTTTAAATCTGACTTTTCTAGTAAATTAAGTTAAAACAAAATTGCTAATTAGTCTTACTGACTAGATTGTAATAAAAAAAAACACAGTGTGTTTGACAAATAAAAAAAAAAAAAAAAAAAAACACTTTCACTTCATATATTTACTAGTTAAATATCAAATTTTTTTGTACTATTAAACTTTTGTATTCAAATATTTACACTTCTTAAACTTTTAGGTTTTATAAACCTTTCGTTTGTTTGTTGTAAATATATTTATTTATCAACATTTTAAACGTTGATTGAACAGGTGAAACTGTTGAATCAACTGTTTAATTTACTTAATATTACTGTTTAGGTTTGGGATATATTATTGATTAAAAATGCCGATTTTAGGGCAACTAATGGTTTGTATTTTGATGTTAAAAAACCATAAAACAGTTAAACACATTATTTTAAAACACTGGAAACAGTAATAATTAATAGTTTTAAAATTAATAAACTCCAAAAGAAAAGACTAAAATAATTATGAATAATAAAGATAATAGCTTATACAAAGTTAAAATAATTGATAAATTTCCCCAGTTGAAATAAAACCCCCCTTAAGAAGTGTGAATGAAAGCGTAACGTACCAAGCGAAGCGCGACTAAAGAGTGAGCTCCCTCCAGACTTTCGAAAGTTTCAGTACTCTGCTCTCTAGGCATTCTTAGCTTGCCGCTAGCTGATTGGTCTAAATCTAAGCTTTCTTTACGGCTTTCTTGTCCGAGACAAGCCACGCTGCTCTACAGACAATCTTGGCTTGCCGTTGTCGTGCTTTGAAACTTAAGCTCTCTCGCATTGGCGAGAAAGACAAAGAGACAAAATACCACCGCAATTCAAAGATCGGTAAAGTAAAAATCATACAATGTGTTTTTTTAAAAGTTGAAAATAGTTTAGCTAATTTGTTTCCAGTTACAAAATATGAATTATTTTGATGTTAGTGGCTCAAAGGACATATTAGCCGAATACAACTTTTATTAAAATACAGCGAACCTGAAAATATGCCTAAAAACAAGTCGCCGAAGTTGCCATAAATTTTACTTAATCTTAACCTAGTCTTGCATATAATTAATGCTTGTTGATGTCAAAACAATATTTAATTAAAAATCTTTAAAAACTTATAAATGGCAAAAATACCATTTATATTCAAATCCCGCTTTGTTACAGTAAGTAAACTAAAACGTTAAAGCTTGCTTCATACTATGGGTGCCCTTAGTGCATAGACAGGACTAGGCATTTCTTTACAGAATGTATACAGGGTGGCGACTTTAAATGAAACGCTGCCTCTAGCTAGAGACCCTGTACGTATGACATATTTTAAAGACATCGCCTCTCTATGTCAAACAAACTTATCCAGGTCAAATTTATTTGAGTTAGAATTAAAGAGGGAAATATTGGTCCTCTATACTCTAGCATTCCTTAGAGGTAGACGCTCCTTCTGTCCTTGTTAATCCATAAGCGCCCGAAAATAAGAATAAACTATTTTTGACAAAACATTTACCGAGGGTGATGGACACACCTGTTTGTTGAATTATAATTGAAGCGCCAATGAGCTTGAGAAGAAATTAACTTAATCAAAAAATTTGACTTTCAGTAACTTTTGTGGATTTTTTACCTCTCTATTTTTGAAAAATATGTCCTACGTCTCTACCTCTAGCAGGTTAATAATTGATTTTTTGGAAAAAAAGAGAAAAATATGTCAACCTAATTTTTCATCACGTGCTTTCTTCCTGATGCAAAAAAATTTTGGTCGGTCCCCGGAAAGGGGTCTAATCACACACAATTTTTTTCAAGGATTGGATGAACCCACTCGTATTTTAGTACTTTGTTCGAAAGCTTATGAAAAAAGAACGAAATATTTTTTTTGACAAACGTCGACTAATGTGTCAAATTGTTTTGAATTTTTTCCAAACCGGATAACTCAGACTTGTAAATTTGTAAAAAATATAAAATGTAAACAAATATATTTTTTTCAGTTTTGCACCTGACGTACCTTATTCGAAAGATAAAGAAATAAACAATGATTTTTCATATACGTCAATCAAAAGGTCAAAAAATTATTATGTATTTTTGTGTTTTTTTTTCAAAAACCACAGGTCAAAATTTTGTAAAAAGTTATTTTTGATATTTTAGTTGATGTATATTAAAAATACTTTTTGTTGTTTTCCTTTTTTCAAAAGCTTTCGAATGAGGTAACATAAGTGAAAATATAAAAATATATATTCTGTGGTTTTTTTTGCTCTCGATCGAGGTAACTTCTTTTTACCCGATTAGCTACGAAAATTTGTTTGATTTTTCAAATTCACGGTTCCTGAAATTTACATTTATTCGTATTTATTTGACTTGAAATTCCGCTGACTGACGCTGACGTCTCAACGATGGGTAAAAACGCTAATCAGCGTTGATCTGACCTTAAAAGGCAATGTACTGTCGGAGGTCAAGGACGGATTCTCTTCTTTTTAATCAATTGTTTTCATTGATGATATATAGCAGTTTTTTACTCGCCTGCTCTTGTTTTAGTTTCTCTTATGAAAGACAGAACGGTCTATTTAACTTCGCAAGGGTGTCACATTGACCAAGCAGTGTTCTGAGTACTCCTATAAGACTGTAAACACTTATTAGGTGCCCATTAGATCGTTTACCCCCGTGAGATGAAGTTGTCCAGCTATCCACGGGAAAAAACGAAAGTAACCAAAACTTCTTTTTACCCGGGCCATTTCATCTGGAAAAATTAATGAATCCATGATGGATCTGATACCTTCCTAGCCCATTAGCACAATGCAAATAAACTCCATGCTATATCAACCTTGAAAACAGTTTTTTGTAAATAACTCCAAAACGAAAGCTCCTACAAAGTTTTTTGTTATTACACAAATTTTTGAGAAAAATATGCTTTTCATTCTGAAAACCGCATATTGACGCGAAAATTAGCATTTTTTAAATGTTTTAACTGTCAAAAAACTGTCATTAGTATTGATGAATGTTGACTAAAATCTAAACAGTTCGTCACAGTATCAAACAATATTTTACATAAAAATTTCATGAAAATCGGTTCAGCGGTTTAGGAGCTCTCGTGTTACGGACAGATGTATATTTTATGTATATGTATACACACGCAATAACACATTTTCGGCGTTATCTCAAAAAAAATACCTTCTCTAGCCATTGCTACGCGAGCTAGGAAGGTAAAAAAAAGTTGCTGTAAGTAGATCCTTTGCCGGGGCTCCGACCAAAAGATTTTTCACAAAGACTAACTAGCATTACTTAGCACTTTTTTTGGCTGGAACATGTGAGAAAAATATTTATATTTTGTAAATCGCAAGTTTTCTGTAAATTTACAAAATTCAGATAAAATCGTAAATTAAATGTAAAAATATTTGTGAAATTCAATTTTAGTAGGCTTAATTTTTTTTTGGTTAATTATAAATGTAAATTTTACATTATTTTATGGCATATTTACATCTTAGTTGTTTCGGAAGTAAATGCAAATTATCTTGCATATCAGGGCCATACATTAAATGTATGACCAACTGAGTAAAAAATTTGATAATTTTTTTGGAGTGAGAACAGAGGAGAACAAAAACACCTTCTACCAGGTGATTGATCATGTTTTACAAAATATATTATAGTATTTCCGTTAATACTGATCTGACGATAGCGTTTAAATTAGCAAAGGATTTTTCCTGAGTAATCAGGCTCTCTACTAATCTCAAATTTATTAGTTAATTATTTTAAATGAAGCACCTTGTATTTTATTTTTCTAATCGATGGGGCTCTTTTTCCTGATTTCAGAAATATATAATATGTTAACATTTTTAAAATAATTAGGTGTTATCGATATATCTATCGATTAAAACAATAAAATACAGACTGTATAATATCCTATATAAGTATTTGGCATATCTTATTTTTACGTCAGATTCTGGTGATTCAAGAAAACTACTTTAACGTTACCAATATAAACGTTACTCTCATAACGGAGATCTTGTACACATGACACATGTAAACAGTGTAAATTAAAATTAGTTACTATGTTGAAAAGCATTATGGCGTTTTGCCTTACATGGACTTGGTAAGCACATAGAATAATATAAAATAACAAGTTTTTTTTGCGATATATTGCTGAGTTGTAATGCAATGCAAGATACCATCTGTTTTTTAATAGATTGGTAAGGCTGTCAAGTGGGGCTATTTTAAACTGTCTACGCTATTTTTGAGAATAATTTTTGCAACAATTTCTCTTACCACTACTACTAGAAGCAGTTATGTTAAAAGTGGGTTGGAAACCCGTAGAGAAAGACTTGCCGAGTAATTTTAGCAACAGTGTGTAAATTTGAAACGGCGAATATTATATTTTTTTAAAATTCCTTCTTCAAAAATATTTAAAAAAAACGACTTTCAGTATCATCTTTTCCGCGGCGGGGGGGACGCTCACAGTTTTTATCGGTTAATAGGTAATAAGGTGACCAACCGCTTGTTCGGTTTTGATGACGCGGGGTGGCGCGGCTCCGATTTAAAATTTTTTGTCTTGTCTTAAATTCCTAAATTATTAAATTTAGTCTGAAAAAAAGTGAAGCAGCGTCATGAACGAGCCTGATTAAAATTGTAGGTTATGAAATTTATTTAATAAATTTCACAACCAAAAACGGTGTTAAGAAAGTCTATTATCATCTGTGTCTATCCGCATACTTGTCTATTCTGAGAAAGAATCTTCCTGCAGCAAAGTGCATTCTGCTGTTTTCCATTTTCTATTTTTAAAAGCTTTTGGCTGGAAACGTTTTAACGCCAAAAATTTTTAGACTAAATAAATTGATTTTCGGGCTAGTCCTAGGAAGAGGGTGGGGAGGATATTTCAGTATGACATAACCAGAATGAAATAACGGTGATAAAATGATAAAGACCGAAGGCAAGCATAGGGTATACCCAAATACGTTAGAGCATAAATACTGCATACTGATGCATTCTCACACGCGATTCCTGAAGCCAGGACCCCCATTCTTTTTGGGGTAGACATGATTTCGGTCACTGCGCAAGCATCAGTTTTAGTGGTTTTGGAACATACTCCGTCACTACATTATTTGACAATTGTCAAAAATTTAGGGTTATGTCTATTATTTTTTTCTAAAAACCAGTTGATTTGACGAAAATTTATGAAAATGTAGAATAAAATTGTAGTTTTTCTAAAATTAATTGTGAAGATTTATTATGGACACTATGAAGAGTGTTTAATGGCATCTATAAACCACTCTTAACTTTATTAACAAATTATAACGAAAAATACAATGGAATGGCACTCCCGTACTTCTTCCTGACATTTTTCCATAAACCGCACATGTTTTACGTGAATTATTTCCCATTTTTCACAGAAAAAAACATAATTTTACACGACAAACGCACAACACCGAAAAATGTCAATATGGCTTCCATTCACATAGCAGCTGTGTGTCTACATGACAAAACACACGCATGCGCAGACTTAAAAATTCGCATCCGCGAATTCAAATTTGCCATTCTTTGAACATGTATTTATGCTTTAACGTATTTGGGTGGGTACCTCACGTATTTTTTGTTGCTACTAGAATCTAGTTTTAGGCTTTACTTGTTTGCCAGTTGTCAGTTACAGCATATATAGTCCTTGCCATAGGCAGTTACACTTTTGTGACATTTCCAACCTCCTTATTTATCATATGCAGACTCAGAGCAACAAAAAAATCTGAAAAATGGCATGTCTTTGAGTTGTTTTTATCTGTGCCTTTTTTTTGTCAACCTACAGTCAGGATCTTTTTATCCAGAGACAAAAGGGACATTTTGGGTCGTGTATTTTACACTTTGTTACCGTTATTGTTATTACTGAGTCTGCGGATTAGCAGCTTCTCGCTCCTTTTTGTTATGTACGGTAACGGCGCCCGGTACTTACGGTGGCCGGCCTTTAATGTTACCGCTATTTTTTAAGGTTAGTTTTGTATTGTTTTGTTTAATGCAGTCGAATTTTTTACTATAATTCCGTAGTTTGGTATGTAAAAAGCCATAAATCTAATAAAAATAAATTAACAAATATAAAGAAACAAATAGTTGAAGGTGTGTGAAACTATTAAATTAACGTGTGTGTTGTGTTATCAAGTGTTCCAAAATCTATCTTTTTTGCCCTGAATGTTGCCGTTATTCTTAGGAACAATAGCGGTAATAGCTGTCAAATTTTCTGTTTTTTGACCTGACTTAAAATGTCCCTAATGACAGTTTTACCTTTAATTTTACACCAATATGACATACAGTACAGTATATCTTCTTTGGTACAGTCCCGATTATCCGAAATAATGTGGACCAAAGTGATTTCGGATAATCGACATTTCGGTTAATCAATTTTTTTTTTGGAAAATAGGAGTTTAGGATGCGTATATTATTAGATCGACTTAAAAACATTTGTAACACTCTGTCGGTTAACTAAAACAATTCGCATTTTAGACCGTCGTATTGCCGTGAAACCCCGAGGGGAACAACCTAGCAGTATAGGTGAATCCCAGACGCGTTTCGTATAATGCGAATTTTTTCGGTTAAACGGGATTTTTGTTTTTAAAGTTTGTTTGGGGTAAACCGAATTTCGGAAAATCGCGATTCGGATAATCGGGATTGTACTGTATTTACTTTTTAATATATTTCTGGTTATGAAATATGTTTATTTCATGTCAAAGCACAAAAGTGTAACTGCGGATAGCAAGGACTATACCCATGGGAGGGGGGGGGGGTTCGGTTCGGTTGGGAGAAGGGGGACCAAACGTACATTACGGTAGGCTTATAGAAGATTAATTTTTTTTTTAAATGTCGTTTTCATAAATACCAGTTGATGAAGTACCGGGATATTAGTTTAGTTTTTAAAAAGGAAAGGCCTATATCTCGGCAGCTAATGACGACATTTTTTAAAAGAAAACGTAATGTTATGTCAGTTTTTGAGCTTTTTACTTCTAGTACTTTTGCTTGGGTGGTCTTTCTCTCCCCTCCCAATACTAGGGGAGAGTGGGGCAAAGCGGAATGAAATTTAGTTTTTTCTAAATAAATCCAACTTTAATGAACATTTAAAAAAATTACGTTAAAAGATGGTTCAACATTTTCAAAAAAAGGACATAAATACCAGAACTTAAAACTTAGAACCTATGGATATATCGATATTTTGAAAAATAATGTTTTTTTTCCGCTTTACCCTACTTATGAGGCAAAGTGGAACGGTAGGTGGGGTGAAGTATAAGAATATATGCCAATTATCTCAAATCTTTTATTCTCAATCCAAAATACTATCTATTTTCCACGAACAATAAATGATTTACAAGTTCTTGTTCCTGTTCAGTAGTAAAACATCTTTCCAATCTACCCAACCCTTTAGCAGAAGCCTCTTGAGCGTCGCAGTCAGTTTTAGCCCTCCGATATAATGTCGTTTGCGGTACGTTGGAAGTTGCCGCCGCTGCATGAAAGCTTAATCGGTTTGTTATAACTGCTAAAACTGCATCCTTCATATCTTCTTCGTCCCAAGGATGTTGCTTTGATGTTCATACGTAGTTTCTCACCATCTTAATAAAAAAGTGAGTGGGGCAAAGTGGAATCGCACCACATTTTTTGCATTTTGAAAAAATACTTTCACACCAAATTACTACCTTAGAATATGGCATAATACAGTTTGTTTATTAATTAAAATTTGGCAATTTATTATAATTTGGTGGGGTAAAGTGGAATGGCACTCGTTCCATTTTTAAAAAATATTTATTTAAAATTAAACTGTTTGTTTTTAGAAATATTACACAATCAAAGAGTTAAATATATTCCCTTACCTTGCAAAGAACTAATAACTACATCTGAATCATAACGCAGCAAGTGACTATAACAATTTATATCTCGCGTATTTTAAACGAATAATATCCATTTTTACACCTGTCCTGAAACTCAACTGGTCGTCGGAGCGGGTTCGCGGCTTGGAGGGAAAGAAAGCATCGGTACACTTTCAGTTTTTGGGGGGGAGGGGGTTAGAATTTCGTGCTTCTGCGCGGTATATCCGATTCCGCTTTGCCCCTCGTTCCACTTTTCCCCACTCTCCCCAACATGCTGTCATTGACAAGTGGCAGACAAGAAAAGTAACACTTGAAACAAGATTTGAGTAGCAAGAAAAAAATACTATTATTATACTTATGTTTTTATATTCACGCCGCGGGTGTTAAACGCTTCCTTTATAACCTAAATACTCAAATAGCTATTATTAAGGAGTCATATACTCATATCTTTGTTCCTCGTACCTAAAAGGCCGTACTCAATATGTCGAATGCAGTGGTGGAACCTCTCAGGAGTTTTTGGTGGGGTCGGGTGTACCGCAGGGGTCTGTTCTGGGCCCACTATTCTTTATACTTTTCATTAATAGTATTGTAAATGATCCACAAGTCGAAGTTTTATTATATGCAGATGATTTAAAGATAAGAGTGGAGAGTCTGGAATCATGTCTGAAGCTTCAGAGAGCTATTGAAAGAATAACAGACTGATGTGCTGTAAATAAATTACCATTAAATCCATCAAAATGTAACATTATGACATTTACTTTAAAACAAAATAAGAATATATTTGATTATTCTATAGATGGGCAAATTCTGAACAGGCCTTAAGTTTTAAAGGACTTTGGAGTGACTTTTGATCCCACAACTACGGTGTCCATGTTGAACATCTTGAATCAGTACAAAGAAGGTTTCTTAAATATATTTAATTCAGACTTGATGGTGTTTATCTTCAAATCGGGTTTCCCCATAATGAGCTGTTAGTAAGGCATAAAGTGGAATCTCTTCAAGATAGAAAAACCAAATCTCAGATTATTTTTATGTCCAAAGTTTTGGGGGGTAAAATTGATTCTCCACAATTTTTAGAGCAAATATTATTCCTGGTTTCTAGGCTACATTCTCGTAATCCACCTAGCTTCTACTTACCCACACCAAGACTTAATGTTAACAAATATTTACCGTTGCATATGATATGTGTAATAATTGCAATAAATTTGTCGGCAGACTAGAAATATTTAACTGCACTGTAGCTCAAATTAAGAAACTTTGTTTTTAGCTTGGACTATAAAAAAGGGTTTTTAGAGACTTTTGAAAATATAATCCTAATTATATTTTTTTTTACAATATTTAGACTTAAGTATTCTATTGCTTCCATTTTTTTTAAATTAATTTTGATTAGAATTCGATATGTTTTTGAGCTTAACTCTTTTTTAATATCTATTTAAATTTTGTATTTCTTCTACTTCCCTTTGCTGTAGAATAGTGTAAAATAAATAAATTGCTTTTGATAAGCAGGCCATCGGCGCTGCGCCAATTATGCCAAAAAATGTCAGCTTATATAGGTTAAAGGACTTAATTAAAATCATTTCAAAGAAATTGAATGACTTTAACGCATTTAGGGCTCCATTATTCATATTAAGTTCTATAATTAAAACTATAAATTAATGTAAATTCACTAAATTAAGATGCATGTTGTAATCGATACCACTAAGTAACTACATTTAACTTTATTAATAAACATAGTTGCTTTTGAATACCTTTATGGTATTTTTACAAATATCTCTGAAACAAGTTTTTTGAATGTTTTCTCATTAAGATAAATAACCAAATTGATAATTTTGACTAGAATATGCAGTTGTGCAATAAAGTTTTTATTTCTAACAAAAGGAAAGTTTCATGCAACGGGTTTGAGGTTATATGTTTTCAAAAAAAATATGTATAATTATAGGAAGTCGCGTATCAGTGGCGTACTTATAACGATAAAAAAATTTGGCAGGCTATTGCGATTGATTGGCCGATAATCAGAAACAGAAAAACGACATTTTAAAAATAAAATTGTGATTTGGCGCCCCTGTAGAGAAGTGCATTATGCTCGCTGCCTAAGCCTCGCTACGCCAAACTGCATGATATAAAGGATATGTAATTTAAAGAGGGAGATATATATATATATATATATATATATATATATATATATAAATCCTTTATTTAGCAAAGCTAATTTACGGTTTACAGTATATAGTTGATAACCAAAAACATAATAATCAAACAAGTTTCATGGCTAATCGGGCAAAAACGAGTTTTTTGTTTCCCTTATATTTTTCCGTAGGTAGCTTGAAAGCTTAACCTCACGGGGGTCCAAGATCTAATGGACACCTAATAAGTGTTGACAGTTAACTGTTTCGTCCTTATTCTTACGAAACAGTTAACTGTCAACACTTATTAGGTGTCCATTAGATCTTGGACCCCCGTGAGGTTAAGCTTTCAAGCTACCTACGGAAAAATATAAGGGAAACAAAAAACTCGTTTTTGCCCGATTAGCCATGAAACTTGTTTGATTTTTAAATTCACGGGTACGAAATTTCACGTTTGTTAGCAAAAACATAATCTTGCAAAAAAAATGCACCAAGTAAAACAAAATAATAAAACATGGCAAAGCTGGTTTGCTACTACTATGTCGTTTTAGAACGTTTTTCTACGTTGTCCGACGCCTATTCTCCACCTCCTTCGATCCTGACAATCATCTTCTGTTAGATTTTTTTGACTCATTGATCTTTGGATTGACTGTTGCAATTCTAGTTTAGGACGCCCTCTTTTTCTGTCCCCTATTGGTTGCCATTCTAGGACTTGCTTTGGTAATCTTTCGTCGTTCATCCGTTGTCCATGGCCGTACCATATCAGTTGCCTTTTAGTGATGTCATCCGTTATGCTTCCCTCGATTCCCATTCTTTCTTTTATAATGTCATTTCTTATATGATCTATTCTAGATATTCCCATTGATCTTCTTATTCCACACTTTCCATATTTGTTTTGTATTTTTCTGTTACGCGGCAAGTTTCTATTCCATACAACAGCGTTTCATATATGTTAAATTTTACATTCTTTTTTATCTCTCTGCTCAAAAAAATACTATTAAGACATCCAATAACCTTTTTTGCTTTTACTATTCTTTTTTCCAGTTCTTTACAATCTGCTCCTGTCTTATCAAATGTGACACCCAAGTATACGCACTCATTGCATGGAGATATTGTTTGTCCATTGTCTAGTTCTAACTCAGTGGATTCGTTTCCACTACATAAGTACTGTGTCTTGTCGACGTTTACTGTTAATCCCCACTTTTGGTATTCTTCCATTAACTTTCTCATCATATACTTCATGTCTTCTTTATCATTAGCAACAATAACTTGGTCGACAGCAAACTGTAGTGTATATATGGTAAATCGGTCGTTAAGTTGTATTCCCATGCCGTGCACTTTACGCTTCCAGTTTTTTAGAGCTACTGCGATATATATTTTAAAAAGAGTTGGAGAGATACAACATCTTAAGCCATTTGTTACCAGGAATTCTATTGAAAGTCTATTTCCAATTTTAACTTTAGATTTTGACCCTTTGTATAGTTCTTTTATCGATTTTATGTATGTACGATTAATATTAGTTTGCTCTAACACTGTCCATATTATATTTTTTTAAAGCTGGTTTGACTAGGACTAAAACAGCGTGTGTTTGAACAAGTAAAAAGTTTCTTAGAAAATTGTCCATGATTAACTAGTGAGTGTCTAATTTAATGTAATTTTTTTGTTTATTTAGGAGTTTCTTAATACGTGTAATAACTTTGTGTAAGTTTTTGATTGTTTTAGCAAAAGACTTTTAATTTTATTTTGTAGTATAATATGATAAATTACATATTAGAGTATACAGAGGATTAGTGAGGCTAAGCTTTCCGACAGCTGCATTTTCCAAAATAGATCTCCATTTTTTTCCTGTAATTCGCCTACCATAATTTCCGGTAAAACCGCCCAAAGTACAGTTTTCTTTGTCGTATGATTGTAAATGTAAAACGTGTGTAACCAATGTATCCTTCCTGTACTTGTCTATGGATCCCAGACCCGGACACTTACAAAAACAAACATGGATAAGGTAACGAAAGCCCAAAGATTAATGGAAAAAAACAGATAGAAAAAGGAATGAATGGATAAGAAATAAAGCAAAAGTAAGGGATGTCAAAGGAAAAGTAGCAAAATTAAAATGGAAATTTTCCGGTCATAATATCAGACAGAAAGACGATCAATGGGACAAATGTATTGTAAACTGGAGACCTTGGGAAACTAAAAGAAGTAGGGGAAGATCCCAAAAGAGATTGGCGGACCATTTGAAGAAACATGCGGGAGCTAAATGGATGAATACGGCGACAGGCAAAGAAGAGTGGAAGATATTGGGGAAGGCCTATGTCCAAAGTTGGATCGAAGAAGACTAAGTAGATAGATACATGATTGTAAATCGTTTAAACAAAATCTAGTGTTCTTTTATTGAAACAAGACAGTGTTTGCGGTACATAACAGGTTAGAAATATCAAAAATTGAACTGCTTACAGTTGTAGAGCACCACCTCCAACTAAGTTCCATTATCCAAACTCCTTAACAAAATAAGAAAAACGTCATAAGCTGCTTGAAGTGAAATTCTTACTTCTCACACAGCAAAAGTAAAAGTTACAAAAACAATATAAAATATTAAAAAACGAATAAGAGAAGGAAGGCGAAGGATTTTTTTTGATTCCACCAAGCAAGAAAAGAAGAGTTAAAATATAAAAAACAAATGGGAGAATCGAAAAAACTGCTATATTTTAAATATATGATATTATATTTAATACGGGCGGTACTACCGGATCTCCTGCTCATAAAATAGGAACCCAAAATAAAGCCTACAAACGTATCTGGCATAGGAGTAGTAGGTAGTAGTGGGGGAAGGTGATTCGTGTGTTCTAAAAAAATCAAACTAGGCCCTTTACTTTTGAGTCTTAGCCCAACTGTGTCACTGCCAGAAGTATTTCCTAATATTGAGATCAGTGTATAAATTCTTTAAGCGGGCGAGAATGAGACTGGTGAGGTTAGGCCTTCTGTAGAAAATAAAATATACCGAAGGACCACTCGAGATAGCTCGAGAAAAACGTGGGGGAGTTAAGAGGGACTGTATCTTTCCACAGGGCTCCAACAGGGAAAAAAGAGCCTAAAAACTTAAATACTAAAAATAGCGTAGCAATGAAAAATTATCAAGAAACGACTTACCATTAGATGTCTTTTGTAGCTACTTGGCTGGCCAGCCCGATTATACGCGAAGTACCAGACTCTCCATTGTTCTATAGTTCAAAATGTTCCAAACACTAATATCTAATAAACTAAAGCGTAAAATTAATAGTTTCCACAATTTTAATATAAAATGATAGCGGTGCGGTGACTTTCCTTGCACGTGGCGCGTGGTTGAGTTGTTCGCCCAGACGATCGGCGTTTTCGTCTGCTAGGCCGAATTTAGCCGCTTATCTCAAATCCTTCATTGCTGGAAGAAGCGCGCGAAGTTTAAATTTAAAATATGGAAAGATATAGCGTAAAGTAAATCAAAATAATATTCTAGAAACGCTTGTAAGCGTAGAAAATGTAACCCAAAAATATTTAAAAACTAAGAGAGATAGCTTCTCTAATTTTAAGTCAAAATTAGAGAATATAATTATTTACAAAAATAAAAACAAGTTGGGAAACTTTCATTCGGCCCACCAAAATGAGCATCATTTTTCGGTAGGTGAATCTGAATCAATTGGAAGGGGGCAAAGCTTGACTAAAGGTCGTTTAAAGATACCGGACGCGGTACGAACATTTGCCACCCTAGCGTGCCCATCAGGCCCTTTAAAAATTTCAATAATGCGACCTACCCGCCATTGAAGGGGCGGTGATAACTCGTCTTTGATAAGAACGAGGGTACCTATTTTTGGCTCTGCGCATGGTTCCAACCATTTATTTCGTACTTGAAGGGTATGTAAAAATTCTTGGCTCCAACGACGCCAAAAATCGGCTTGTATTCGTTGGAACAAGTTCCATCGCGATAACCGATTCTCAGGTTTACTTGAAAAATCTTCATCAGGAACAGAAACTAAAGGTCCATGTGTTAAAAAATGTCCCGGTGTTAAAACCTGTAGATCGTTACAGTCGGTAGATTGCGGGGTCAAGGGGCGAGAATTTAAAATCGCCTCAATTTGACAAAGAACCGTGTACAACTCCTCATAACTTAGAATTTGCGAGCCAATGGTACGAATTAAGTGAGTTTTTACTGATTTTATCCCTGACTCCCAAATACCGCCGAAGTGGGGAGCTGATGGAGGGATAAAATTCCAGGCGATAGCTTGTTGCGTGCAAGCATTTCTTGCAAGATCAAGCAATTCTTTGCTTGATTTAACGAAATTTGTGCCATTATCTGAAAAAAGAGTTTTTATGTAACCTCTTCGGGCAACACAGCGACGTAGCGCAGCTAAAAAAGCGTCCGAAGTTAGATCTGACACTAACTCGAGATGTAGAGCTTTAGTATTTAGACAAATAAAAAGGCAGATATATGCTTTTTGTGTTTTTACACCTCTGTGTTTACTGAGAGTGATAGGTATAGCACCACTAAAATCTACTCCACTAAAAGTAAAAGGCTTTTGTGGAATCAAGCGGTAGGACGGAATTTGTCCCATGATTTGCTCATAAGAATGCGGTTTGACGCGAAAGCAACGAACACATTTGGATAAAACCGTTTTAATTAAGCGTTTGGCAGATAAAATCCAAAAAATTTGACTAATGAGATATTGGACTGTTTGCACTCCAACATGCAAATATTTTTTGTGCATATATTCAATAAAAATATAAGAAAGTCTACTTTCCTTGGGTAAAAGAAGAGGATGTTTTTGTCCGTAAGAAATAGTCATGGCTTGTTGAATGCGTCCTCCAACTCTTATAAGACCATCCTGGTCTAAAAAGGGATTCAATTTTTGTATGGGTTTTATGCATTTTTTCTGGTTTTGAAGGTTAAGAATTACTTCAGAAAAGTATTTTTGTTGTTCGTGCTTAGCCAAACATTTTAAAGCGTTAAAGAGATCGATATAATCTATATTTGTCTTTTTTCTGACGTCTGCGGATAGTCTACAATTATTTATGAATCTTAAACTGCGGGCTAAAAGTAGTTGAATAGCGTAAAAATCGGATTTATTATTTAAAAGCGAATCTAAAAATTTTCCGTTATTCGGTCACAAGAAATCAGAGCAACATTTTTTCGTTCCTCAGTCTCTAAACTGTCATTTATTTTGACTTGCGGGGTTTTTGTTGGCCATTTATCGAAAGATTCTTGTAAAAAACTAGGGGCGGCCCACCATAGGGGATGATTTAAAAGCTCACTCGGCGAGCAGCCGCGGCTGGCTACATCGGCACTATTGAGAAAGGTGGGGGTATATAACCAACATTCTGGATTAATATTATCTTGGATAAGACTAACACGATTTGCGACAAAAGTTTTCCATTTACTTGGATGGGATTTTATCCAGTGTAAAACAACCATTGCGTCCGAAAAAGCGTAAATATTATTTATTGTGACCCTTTTTATGAATATATCATATGTGTATTTTAAGACCTCAGATAAAAGAGTAGCGTTCTATTCTCGGAATACTAACAAATTTTTTAAGTGGGGCGATGCGACTTTTCGCAAGAACAAAATATATGTGATATTTAGCGTTTCGTAAGACACGTAAGTATATTACGCATGCGTACCCTCGTTCACTCGCATCACAAAAACCACAGAGATCGATCGATTCGGCGTTGGTGATGTCAATGTGGCGGGGTAAACTAAATTTTTCTAAAACTTGAAATTCAGATTGATAGAGTGTCCACTGACGAACTATTTCTAAAGTAGGCGTGGCGTCCCAGGAAATACCAAGTAACCAAATTTGTTGAATCAAATATTTTAAAGTGAATGTTACTGGGGTAAGATACCCATGGGGGTCATAGCAGCGTGCTAAAAAAGAGAGAAGCGTCCTTTTAGTACAGCTTTGCTGATTAGGTAATATGTTAAATCGAAACTCGTCGTAGGAAGGATGCCAGCACAGGCCTAAGACCTTAGTGACGTCATCCGAATCGAGAGATAAAACTGCGGGGTTGACTAAGGAGGGATCTAAATGAGAGATCACTTCTGAGCGATTGCTAGACCATTTGTGTAATTTCAAGCCAGCGTTTCCTAATAACTCCGTAAGCTCTTGCTGCAAATTTAACGCCTCTTGAACCGTTTTACATGAAGTAGTGACGTCATCAATATAGGTATCGTTAAGTATAACTTCAGCAGCGTGAGAGTAGTTATCATATTCGGACTCAGCTAAGTGCTGAAGGGTGCGTAAAGCGAGATATGGTGAACAGTTCACTCCGTAAGTGACAGTTCGTAGTTTAAAAACGGAAACTTTGTCATTAGGGTTAAACCGCCAAAATATTTTTTGGTATTTTTGATGATCAGGGTTGATATTTATACCACGATACATTTTTTGAATATCGCAGGTGAGCGTCACAGGGTTAAGGCGAAAATGTAATAATATTTGAATAATATCTTTTTGTAGTTTTGGACCCGATAATAATACTTGATTAAGCGAAATATGCGTAAAGGGGTCAGTAATACTCGCATTAAAAACTACCCTTGTCTTAGTAGTGATAGCTTCATTTTTAACAACAGCGAAATGTGGAATGAAATAGCTGTCTGAATCGTCTTCTTTTTCTGAGTCATAGTCCATATGACCCAACTCCAAATATTCATTCATAAATTTAGAATATTCACAATACAAGTTTTTATCGCGAAGCAGTTTTTTTTCTAAAGATAGGAAACGATTTAGCGCGACTTGTTTTATTGCAGGAAACTGTGGTGGATTTTCAAATGTGCGAAAGGGAAGGGAGACAGTATACCGGCCGTCTTGATTACGCGACACGCTCTGTTTAAAATAATTTTCACAAATTTCATCCTCTGGTTTCAAATGAGTTTTTTGGGGGACGCAGTCGGTTTCCCAAAATTTTGAAATTAATTGCGAAAGCGAGTCATTTTCATTTTGACAAAAAAGAGCATTAATTGGCGGGGTAGAAATTAAGGGTTGATTTATTTGTCCCATCAAAATATAGTCGAAAATAGTTCCCATAGCAAAGGGATGATTTGGATCATCGCTAGCGATTTTTTCACCCTGTATAATTAGTGGAAATAGATCCATACCAATTAGTAAATTTACAGGCGAAGGGTTGTAAAAAGTGGGATCTGCTAAGGGTAAATTTTTTATAAAATGCCAATTTTCTGTATTTATTTTTACTGACGGTAAATCAGTACAAACTTTTTGCAAAATAATCGCTTGCGTAGACACAAAAATATCTGGTTTTTGAAAATTACAAATTTTAATAAAAATCGATCCTAGATCAGAAGTAAGAGAGTTGCCTCCAACCCCCTGTATATTTGAACATAAGGGTTGTCTTGGAAGGCCCAATTGTTGCGCTAATTTTTGAGAACAAAAAGTGTTTTGCGAACCGCTGTCTAACACGGCTCGAACGGTTTGAAAGTTACCGCGGACATCTTGAATTTTTACGAGGATAGTTGACAATAAAACTTGCGATTGCGCAGAAATAAAACCACAATGCGTGGGGTTAGAACCTGAAGGAGTTGCGATTGGTACTTGTGAATTAGAAGACGTCGAAGTAAAATTTTGATTATTTTGAGAAGAGGCACTTTGAGGGAACTTATTTTGAGTAGAGTAATTTTGAAGCGGACAACCAGTAGCCGGGGATCTAAAACTTTGCTGACTGGCCAAGTAACCACGTGGTGCACTACTTGGAGATGCGTTGGGAGAAATATTAGAGAGATTTTGTGAGAAATTCACGTTAGCATCAAAATGTGATCTATTTTGATTTTGAGAATTAGCGCAATTATAATTTCGCTCAAAATGAATTAATGAGTGATGTCTTTGATTACCAGGGCAATAGCGACATGAGCGCAGACTTTGACAAGAATTTGTTGAATGTATTGAGCTTAAACAATTTAAACATAGTTTTTTATTTTTAGCGTAAGAATAGCGTTCGTAGGGAGATTTACCTTTAAATGCGTTACATAAATATATTGAATGTGTGTTAGAATCACAAAAAGCGCATCTATCTTTAGAATGAGTATTTTCCGTACCAAGTAGCGTTTTTGTATAATAAGGCGAGGCGTTATTTTTATAAAACTGTTTATTATTTTTAAATCTATTTTTAGATTGTAGCGAATAAAGCGAATTACATTGAGTTTCAAGGAAATTATAAATTTCGTGATATTTGGGCATTTCATTAGACCTAGAATTAGCTAGTTCAAAGCGCGAAAGTAGTACCTCAGGCAATTTATCTAGTAAAATGTTGGCGAGCGGAAAACACCATTGATCAGTGTCGTAATTTAGAGTTTTTAAAGCCTCAATGTTTTCTGAAAAAACATCAAGCAGCGTGCGCAGCGTTTCTGGATGGTCGTCTTTGAGAGCGGGAAAATTATACACGGAGCGCCAATAAGTTTGAGCCGATAAGCGGGGGTTATGATAGCGTTTTAGAAGCGTATTGTAAGCGATTATATAATTAGCGTCGGTTATTTGTAAATGTTTAACTACGTTTAAAGGCGGTCCTTTTAGGTAGGACAGTAACAAATTAAATTTAGCGTTTGTAGGAATACTAGGATTATTGTGTACAGAACTATTGTACATATCTAGAAAGGTTGGAAACTTAGTGATGTCGCCATGAAATTCGACAATGCGCAGTCTTGGCATTAAAGACGCCATAAAGCGGTCTGGATCAGAAGAATTTGAAATTTGCGTTAAGTTTTGAGGTTGAGGAGCTTCAATTTTCACCTCAAATAGTTGTTTTTGAATTCTTTTAATATCATAGAAGCTGTCGTCAAACTCAGTAAGGCGTTCATTTTCTTCTTCCAGTCTCTCCGGACTTGCCGAATAAGCCTCTATTATTTGATTTTGATAAATAAAAAATGTTTCTTTCATTTCATCAAGGTCGATAAGTCGAACCTGTAAACACGGTTTTTTTGTATCATCCGTTAGGCATGCATTAGCTAAGTTATGAAGAGTATTAATGCGATTATGTTGCACATTACGGAGTGCTTCTAACTTCTTAAGTTGCGTGCTCATTGTAATGTTTTTAAAAAACTCCGTTAAAACAGGTGAACGATTAGTTTCCGAAATTTTTAATATTTAAAAATTAAAAGCGTTTAAAAGAAAAGAAAATAGGCGATAAAAAATGTAAACAAGTCTCATTTACCTCTCTAATATCGTGGTGTTGGAAACTTTTCCTACGTGCAGGTGACGCCAAGCCAAAAAGAGGTAGGAAATGCGCGAAAACAATGCGCGTTCGGTACTTTTTTACTTGTTATTTTTACTGCTAGCACATCAAAAAGATCAAGGTCATGCGTATTTATTAAAAATTTTATTTTTAACAAAATGCGATTTAGACTTTAATTTTTCCCGGGGTCCTGTTATCAGGCTCGAACCTGGACCAAATGGTGAGGTTAGGCCTTCTGTAGAAAATAAAATATACCGAAGGACCACTCGAGATAGCTCGAGAAAAACGTGGGGGAGTTAAGAGGGACTGTATCTTTCCACAGGGCTCCAACAGGGAAAAAAGAGCCTAAAAACTTAAATACTAAAAATAGCGTAGCAATGAAAAATTATCAAGAAACGACTTACCATTAGATGTCTTTCGTAGCTACTTGGCTGGCCAGCCCGATTATACGCGAAGTACCAGACTCTCCATTGTTCTATAGTTCAAAATGTTCCAAACACTAATATCTAATAAACTAAAGCGTAAAATTAATAGTTTCCACAATTTTAATATAAAATGATAGCGGTGCGGTGACTTTCCTTGCACGTGGCGCGTGGTTGAGTTGTTCGCCCAGACGATCGGCGTTTTCGTCTGCTAGGCCGAATTTAGCCGCTTATCTCAAATCCTTCATTGCTGGAAGAAGCGCGCGAAGTTTAAATTTAAAATATGGAAAGATATAGCGTAAAGTAAATCAAAATAATATTCTAGAAACGCTTGTAAGCGTAGAAAATGTAACCCAAAAATATTTAAAAACTAAGAGAGATAGCTTCTCTAATTTTAAGTGAAAATTAGAGAATATAATTATTTACAAAAATAAAAACAAGTTGGGAAACTTGTTCAGAGACCAATAGAGATGCGAGGATTAAGTGAGATAGCATGCGCAGTTTGACTTTCACCCAAGTCCAGTCCAAGTCCAAGAAACTCGAGCGGCTAGCAATTATCGATTCGTACTACAAGACGCTAGCGCTACCAACTCCACTTTCAATCCCTGACTTCGCATGCGCAGATCTACCAATATTATTTACCTCATGTATTAGAATAGATGAAAATCACCCTGTGGATTTTCACTTGAATGATTCTAACCACATGAAAATAGAAAGTTTCAAAAACCTAACCTAACAAAACCTAACAAATCTAACCGAACCGAACCAAAGGAAACTGAACCAATAATTTAAAAAAAAAAAACTTTCCTGACTTCCTGCCCGGGATCCTAGAGGATGTGAATCCAAACCGAACCAAACCGAACCTAACTAAACTGAACCAAACCTAACCTAACCAAACTAAACTACAACACGTACTGCTAATTAGGTTTAGTTGGGTAGGGTTAGGTTTGAATAGGTTCGGTTCGGTACGGTCCGGTTCGGATTCACATCCTCTAGGATCCCGGGTAGGAAGTCAGGAAAGTTTTTTTATTTGAAAAAAAATATTGGTTTAGTTTGCTTTGGTTCGGTTCGGTTAGATCTGATTAGGTTTCGTTAGGTTAGGTTTTTGAAACTTTCTATTTTCATGTGGTTAGAATCATTCAAGTGAAAATCAACCTGTACATCTATTCTAATACATGAGGTAAATAATATTGGTAGATCTACGCATGCGAAGTCAGGGATTGGAAGTGGAGTTGGTAGGGCTAGCGTCTTGTATTCGTACTTAATCGTGGGGGCAGTCGGAGATGAACTTTATTCATGGTATCACAAAGTAAGTAGGACATTTAAAAATAATCATAACAAAACATTTCATGTAAAAAAAGCCAAGTACGCAAAAATCGTATTCCGTAAAAATAATTGATACAAAAGTAAAGCCAAGTTCTCCAATATACATTTCAAAATGAGTTTCGATTTTTTTTTAACTTTGCTATTACAGCCGAACTTTATATTTAGCACTGTGCCTAAGAGTAATTTGCAGCCGTAACAGCCAAGTTTAGTAAAACATTTCCAAACTAATAAGAACCTTTCATTTTAAAATTTGTATTGAAGAACTTCTCTTTACTTTTATCTCAATTCTTTTTACGGAATATTATTCTCGCGTACTTTGCTTTTTTTTACATAAAATGTTCTTATTATGATTTCAATCCTTTTTACATTTTTTACAGTTTTAAAGTAGTAAAATATGCGGAACATTATTCAGAACTAAAAATGTTGAGGTTTTTCAATTTTTTCCTATGATTTTTATCATAGTTCCTATCATCCTTCTAAACCTCAGCTCTCCAGCATTCCTGGAAGTGAGCAATGTTTGTTTTACATAACTCTACATTTATTGGGGAGGGATTAATTTTTTCGTACAGTTTTATCGTAGTTCCTATCAGTCTTCCAGCGCTCAGTTCTCAAGCGTTACTGGAAGTGGGCAATGTTACTTTTACATAACGTTCCATTTATAGGGGAGGAAAATTAATTAAAATTTTGGAGTTTTTAAATTTTTTCCTACAGTTTTATCATATTTTCTATGGGTCTGCTAAAGTCAGCTCTCTAGCGCTTGTGGAAGAGGCCAATGTTACTTTTACATAGTTTTACATGTATAGAGGAGAGGAGTAAATTACAATTTTGGGGTTTTTTGTTTTTTTCTAAGGGTTTCTGTTTGCCAAATTTCAGCTTTGTAGCATGATTGGAAGTACAGTAGAATTTTGATGATCCATTCATGAGTGAGTGAGTGAGTGAGTGGCATTTTAATATTTCGTAACTACTTTATAGAAGTCCATGAAGCTTAGAGGGGTTGTTAGCTGTTTCCTATTCCGTTTTGCAGTTTTATTTTTAACACTATTTGGCTCACTTAAACATAATAATTACTGAAATATAAAATTGTAAAAGAGCGAGAGGCACACTATCTTCAATGTTGCATTACAAATGTGGCGTCTGATATAATTAGACCAGGAGGTGATTAACCTACAAGTAAATACCAGAGAAAACTTACGGCCACTGTCCTATATTTTCCAGTATGCGCGCAAGAGACTACTTATAATCATAGAAAATAAAAGGTGGTTAGAAAAACTTTTAAATAATTTAATTGTAAAATAAATATAGACGACTAACTATACATATGTTTAACTTTAATGAAAAAAATTGTTCTTAATTATTTTTTAGGTACCTACAATTTTTTTTTCGAGTTTTGCTTTTGCTAAGTATCTACCTACATGATGAGCAAAAATAACAAAAGAAAAACTTATTAATTATTTTTTACGAAAGAATCAAAAGGAAATATTAAAATTTGATGAAAAGACTAGCAAAAGTGTGTGATTCGGCACGCCTGCCTCGTAGAATCGGTTAATAGTCCACAGTACACCGATCTATTTTTAAAATGATGAACTATTGTGATGCTAAATACCACAGTACACCGGTCTATTTTTTAATTGATGAGAGGCTGAATTTTTCTACATAGCTTTTGTTTTTCCGAGAAGCTCAACTTTTTCTTTTACGAAACTTCTTGAAAGTGATTCCTAACAGTGTAAGCGGGCGTAGAAATCTTTCGAGCTTCGGACTGACTAAACCAAGCATGCGATGTTGGTGGGGTGGCAGTTTTTTTCCTGTGGCCGTAAAAATGTGATTAAAAGTAAATGGCAATATTGTCCTCAAAATCGCATTCTTCGTCTACTCAGGCCGAATCTTTCTGCGCCCGTGCACCACATACACGTATATGCCGTGCACTCATAATAGTCATCTACTCACCCTTCATTTCTGTGGTCATAATACTTATTTTGGTCTCTGCTTCTGTAAGTAATTTTGAAAAATTTATTAAGGATATCAAGTAATTTTAATTTTAATTTTACATTAGCTCACTCGTATTAGCTATAACTATAGTATAAGGTATCATAAAAGTAATTTAAGTTTTAATTTTTTTAAATGGTTATATCATTGCTTTTCAGAACAATAAAAAAATTCGTTGCGCTGTCTGTCTTTCTTTTTGTTTGTTTTTTGTTTTTGTCATTCTGTCTTTCTGTCTTTCCATCTTTCCGTCTTTCCTTCTTTCCGTCCTTCCGTCTTTCCGTTTTTCTGTCCATTATTTCCTTTTTTCTGCCTTTCTGTCTTTTTTCTGTCCGTATTTCTGCTTTTTTAGTTTTTTTGTCTATTTTTCCTTTTGTTTTTCTGTTTGTACCTATATGTGTTTGCAACCAATGCTCATAACTCAAAAGCTACTTTACCGTTCTTAATTATAATTAATTATATAATAAAGTTATGAGTTGCTAAAAGATATTTTTATATGAAATATCAACTTAATGTTAATTGATCTTAGAGTTATAAAAACATATTTAAGTTTTTTTTATCCATTTAACATACAATGGAGGGGGAAACATTCCTATATAAAACGACTCTGTCTTTTGTGACATGTTGTCGTTATCTCCATGCCATGTATTCGGGAGTTAGTTTCCTTCTTTCTATGTTATTAGGAGTCAAAACAAGTTAGTACTTTTTAGCCAGTGGGGAGCGGAGAGGTTTTAGTGAGGGGGAAATTTAAAAACATTTTCATTTTTTATAAAATTTGGTTTGAGTGGCATTAAATAAATGACAATTACATTTAAAGTTTTAATCTTAGTAGTGAGTATGTATTGAAGAGAAGTGGAAAATAATACTGCTGCAAACTTAGTTGCCCATCAATTGGCAGAGTACCTATTACAACTCTACACAACAGTGAAACCTACAAGGGATAGTATCAAATCACCAAGATCTACCTAGATAAAAACTAATAAAAAATTACACAATTCAATTTATAAAAATGTTTTCATTTAACATTTTGGAGCTTTTCTAACCAAACATACTAACTTTTTTATAACTAAAAACAAAAAATATTTATTAAAAGCGTTGTTCATCTTTAGAAAATATAAAAATATATAACGGATCTGCGGCATATTTTAGAGACCGTCCGTTTCTTTTGAAGTTTTGCGATCTGTCAAAGACCAGACCCAAAGAAGCAGGAGAAAGCCGTCTGATGAAAAACGTTTTGCTGGTAATAAAAATGCGCACATAATTGCCGTTTACCGAAAAAATACGACAGGCTCTTTTTTTATAAATAGACAGGTTTTGAATAAATTATGGCCATGGGCCAAGAAGCGTTAAAAAAGTTTTGTCTACATAAGATAGTTTATGAGAAATTTGAAGAAAAATTATTGATAGTAAGGAGTTCTGTGTATAACAAATATGCAGTTTCGCTTAAGCACAGTGTAGAACAGATATACAGCATAGTTAGAAGCTATAGGATTCATAGACTGCTTGCTGAACTTAATGTGTGTAAGAGAGAAGTAAAAGAGAGTAAAATAATTTTGGGTGGTTTCTTAAATTATTTTTCGCTGTTTTAGACCTGTATTCGGGCTGGTAGTGGGAAAGTCGAGGGGTGGTCGATCGCCGATGTTTGTACACCAAAACGAAATACCTACGGTATTTCCTAAGGTATTTCCTGGTATTTCCCAGTATTTCCTTAAATTTCAATGTTATTTCGTAGAATTTCCCAAGGATGCACCCGGTATATCCTAGAATATTTCCCAAGTATTTCCTCTAACCTGTACACCAAAAGGAAATACCCAGCCACCCCTCGGAGAAAGTAGTATACCTCTCGTCTTCACGAAGTTTTTCGTCATTTTGTCGTGTGCAGCAAAACAGGTGAGAAGTGGGTATATGTTATTTATGCAAATTCTAGCTCACGTCATGCCGCGTATTACATTTAGCGTTCATGAAAGACTACAGATGACTCAATGGTATTTCGGGGGAAATGGCTGTCAAGATGTTGCAAATTTATTTGTTGTCGCGTTTGAGGGAAGGGATATTCCAAACCGTAACATGGTCCAAAAAATTGTTGGCATTTCCAATGCAACAAATGTAGTGGTGGAGATAAGTGTTGAAAACAGGGGACTCTTCAATAACCTATTAAAACATGTACACCGTACGTGAAATGGGAGAGGAACGAGAAATTCGCGAAACTATTATTTGTGCCGCAGCAGAAGCTTTGCCTCCCTGTTCCAGTAAGGCAATCTAATGATGTGGGCAATGCTATTTCACCCTTTACCGTTCCAAACATTTTAAAACGACATGGGTATCGGAGTTTTAAAGTAAAGAAGATGCAAGAAATTTTTCCAGATCATTAGTTTCGAAGAATGGAGTTTTGTGACACCATGATTGAAAAAGCGATTCAGGTTGAAAATTTTATTAAAAATATTTGTTTTACAGACAAAAGTTCGTTTTCAATTCATGGCCGTTAAATGATGACACTGGTCACGGAAAAATAAACATTAGAAATAAAATTTCGGACTTCCATTGTCTTTATTTATTTTAAAACACGACGTTTCGGTTAGTAAGTATCTCTAACCGTTATCAAGTGTGAACTAAACAATCTAGTCTCTAGGCTACTACTTATACTACTTGGTGTGCAGTCAGGTGTGACGGCCCGCCCCCTTTTTTAATCCTAAGACGCCTGTTTTCCTTAAGGAGTGGTTTCCATATGTTTGGTATGTCCGTGCTTGGTTGACTGAAAACTTCTTTATTCTGCATTATATACGCAGCTTCAATAAACTTTCGTTTTCGCCAATGCGACTCCTTATGTAAAACTTTAGCTTCTGACCACTGAATCCTGTGATCATTTGACCAAGCATGATCTGCTAAACCGGATTTTTCAATATCCCCTAATTGGGTACTTTTTAGATGTTCATTTACTCTAACCTGAAGAGGGCGTTTCGTTTCACCTACATATGATTTACCACACTCACACGGGATTTGGTAAATACATTCCTTATTATTTGAGGGATTGTCTGGTTTTGTTTTAGTTACAAAACTTCTTATCGTATTTCCCGAAGAAAATACTGTTTTTATATTATAGTGTTTAGCTATTCGTCTTATGTTTTCTGAAATCCCTTGAACATATGGAATGTTAATAACACCTAACGGATTATTATTTTGAGAATTTGGTACATTTAGTTTGTTTTTAATTTTAAATATCGTTGAGTTTATTAATTTCTCGGAATAACCATTCTGTTGTAAGTCCTTTTTAATGTTGTTAATTTCTGTGGTTAATTCTTCATTATTACTACAAATATTTACGGCTCTTAAATACAAACTTCTTATAACTCCTTGTTTTGTTGCAACAGAATGATTAGACTTAAAATTTAGGTACTGTCCCGTGTGTGTAGGTTTCCTATATACAGTGGTTTGAATGTTTCTGTCTAATCGTTTGACAAGAACATCCAAAAAAGGTAAGGCCGAATCTTTTTCAATTTCCATGGCGCACTTGATTATTGGTCGAATACCGTTTAAATGGTGTAGAAAATTTTGTAGTTCGTCATCATTTTCCGGCCATATAATAAATGTGTCATCCATGTATCGTAGCCATAGTTTTGGTTTGACTCTTGCTGTGTTGATCGCATGGCCCTCGAACCACTCCATGTAGATGTTTGCTACCACTGGCGAAAGAGATGAACCCATTGGGAGTCCATCATTTTGCGCGTAAAACTTATCTTTCACTTAAAAGTAAGAGTTACGGAGACAGAGCTCCAAAAGATCCATCACTCCCTCCACCGATAGCGTTGTTCTCTCGTGAAGTGTATCATCAGTTTGTAATTTGTTTTTAATGATACTGAGTGACTCATTTATTGGCACGTTGGTGTAGAGACTTTCTACATCAAAACTTACAAATCTATCGCCGGGATCTAATTCAATACCTTTTAAAACCTCCACAAAATGTTCCGAGTTTTTGACAAAAGATTCGGACTTACCCTGTAGTGGTTGAATTATGTCCAACAAAAACCTCGACAAAGTGCTGGTCGGTGAGTCCCTGGAGCTGGTAATTGGTCGCAGTGGTATATCCTTCTTATGGATCTTTGGTAATCCATAAAAATGTGGTGCCTTACTGTGGTGTGGAGTCAGGCGGGATCTAGCAGCGTCCGGGATATTTTCAGCATACTTCTTCAAAGTCCTGTAGATGCGTCCTTCTATGGTTGTGGTTGGGTCTTTGGGTAGTTGCTTGTAGTCTCCTTTCTCCAGAACTTCTTGGATCTTTTTGTCGTAAGTCTCGACATCCATGATCACCGTTGCGTTTCCTTTGTCGGCCGGTAGAATCTTGATTGATTTGTCAGCCTGCAGGTTCTTGATTGCCCGTTGTTCTTGACTGGTGATGTTTGTCTTTTGTTGCTTCTTTCTGTCCAACGTTGTTCTTACTTTATGGCGAAACTCATCAGCTTCGGGTTGAGGTAGATTAACGGTCTCTATTGCTGCAATAATTTCCAGTGTCGGTGTCTGTGCCGGTGCAATGGCGAACTTAAGTCCCTTACTGAGTACCAATTCTTCGTTGGTGCTCAGAGTCCTTTTGGAGATGTTCACTATAGTGCTTGGTGTTGTTGAGTCTGTTCTATCTTGAGTACGTGTCTGTAGTTTCTTGAGTTTTTCTCGGTGAGTTGATCGTATCTTCTGTCGTTCTCTGTTGCACGTACTGTCAATTTTACTCAGTATCGGTTCGTAGTCTTCCTCCCATGTGTGTCGTCTAATTTCGTCAAATCGCTCCTCCATGTCGGCGTTGAAGTTGGCTTTTCTCCATCGATGGTAACTGATTTGGGATCGGATTAGTGCTTGGCTTGTCCTCTCTAAGATCTTCTTCGTTCTCACTCCCGGAAAGTTGGCTTTTAGGCGGAAACCAACCGGAATGACAACACTGTCGCGCGCCTCGCACAAGAATGAAATGTGTTAACGGTTAGAGATACTTACTAACCGAAACGTCGTGTTTTAAAATAAATAAAGACAATGGAAGTCCGAAATTTTATTTCTACACAATCATTGTCTACGAGTTTCAAACAAAGAGTTGAAGAACGGTACGGACCCGGAATCAACAATCTATTCAGAGGCTACGAGAAGACCAAACTTAAAGTGATAAAGAAAGAAGAACACATTTCATTCTTGTGCGAGGCGCGCGACAGTGGTGTCATTCCGGTTGGTTTCCGCCTAAAAGCCAACTTTCCGGGAGTGAGAACGAAGAAGATCTTAGAGAGGACAAGCCAAGCACTAATCCGATCCCAAATCAGTTACCATCGATGGAGAAAAGCCAACTTCAACGCCGACATGGAGGAGCGATTTGACGAAATTAGACGACACACATGGGAGGAAGACTACGAACCGATACTGAGTAAAATTGACAGTACGTGCAACAGAGAACGACAGAAGATACGATCAACTCACCGAGAAAAACTCAAGAAACTACAGACACGTACTCAAGATAGAACAGACTCAACAACACCAAGCACTATAGTGAACATCTCCAAAAGGACTCTGAGCACCAACGAAGAATTGGTACTCAGTAAGGGACTTAAGTTCGCCATTGCACCGGCACAGACACCGACACTGGAAATTATTGCAGCAATAGAGACCGTTAGTCTACCTCAACCCGAAGCTGATGAGTTTCGCCATAAAGTAAGAACAACGTTGGACAGAAAGAAGCAACAAAAGACAAACATCACCAGTCAAGAACAACGGGCAATCAAGAACCTGCAGGCCGACAAATCAATCAAGATTCTACCGGCCGACAAAGGAAACGCAACGGTGATCATGGATGTCGAGACTTACGACAAAAAGATCCAAGAAGTTCTGGAGAAAGGAGACTACAAGCAACTACCCAAAGACCCAACCACAACCATAGAAGGACGCATCTACAGGACTTTGAAGAAGTATGCTGAAAATATCCCGGACGCTGCTAGATCCCGCCTGACTCCACACCACAGTAAGGCACCACATTTTTATGGATTACCAAAGATCCATAAGAAGGATATACCACTGCGACCAATTACCAGCTCCAGGGACTCACCGACCAGCACTTTGTCGAGGTTTTTGTTGGACATAATTCAACCACTACAGTGTAAGTCCGAATCTTTTGTCAAAAACTCGGAACATTTTGTGGAGGTTTTAAAAGGTATTGAATTAGATCCCGGCGATAGATTTGTAAGTTTTGATGTAGAAAGTCTCTACACCAACGTGCCAATAAATGAGTCACTCAGTATCATTAAAAACAAATTACAAACTGATGATACACTTCACGAGAGAACAACGCTATCGGTGGAGGGAGTGATGGATCTTTTGGAGCTCTGTCTCCGTAACTCTTACTTTCAAGTGAAAGATAAGTTTTACGCGCAAAATGATGGACTCCCAATGGGTTCATCTCTTTCGCCAGTGGTAGCAAACATCTACATGGAGTGGTTCGAGGGCCATGCGATCAACACAGCAAGAGTCAAACCAAAACTATGGCTACGATACATGGATGACACATTTATTATATGGCCGGAAAATGATGACGAACTACAAAATTTTCTACACCATTTAAACGGTATTCGACCAACAATCAATTGCGCCATGGAAATTGAAAAAGATTCGGCCTTACCTTTTTTGGATGTTCTTGTCAAACGATTAGACAGAAACATTCAAACCACTGTATATAGGAAACCTACACACACGGGACAGTACCTAAATTTTAAGTCTAATCATTCTGTTGCAACAAAACAAGGAGTTATAAGAAGTTTGTATTTAAGAGCCGTAAATATTTGTAGTAATAATGAAGAATTAACCACAGAAATTAACAACATTAAAAAGGACTTACAACAGAATGGTTATTCCGAGAAATTAATAAACTCAACGATATTTAAAATTAAAAACAAACTAAATGTACCAAATTCTCAAAATAATAATCCGTTAGGTGTTATTAACATTCCATATGTTCAAGGGATTTCAGAAAACATAAGACGAATAGCTAAACACTATAATATAAAAACAGTATTTTCTTCGGGAAATACGATAAGAAGTTTTGTAACTAAAACAAAACCAGACAATCCCTCAAATAATAAGGAATGTATTTACCAAATCCCGTGTGAGTGTGGTAAATCATATGTAGGTGAAACGAAACGCCCTCTTCAGGTTAGAGTAAATGAACATCTAAAAAGTACCCAATTAGGGGATATTGAAAAATCCGGTTTAGCAGATCATGCTTGGTCAAATGATCACAGGATTCAGTGGTCAGAAGCTAAAGTTTTACATAAGGAGTCGCATTGGCGAAAACGAAAGTTTATTGAAGCTGCGTATATAATGCAGAATAAAGAAGTTTTCAGTCAACCAAGCACGGACATACCAAACATATGGAAACCACTCCTTAAGGAAAACAGGCGTCTTAGGATTAAAAAAGGGGGCGGGCCGTCACACCTGACTGCACACCAAGTAGTATAAGTAGTAGCCTAGAGACTAGATTGTTTAGTTCACACTTGATAACGGTTAGAGATACTTACTAACCGAAACGTCGTGTTTTAAAATAAATAAAGACAATGGAAGTCCGAAATTTTATTTCTACACAATCATTGTCTACGAGTTTCAAACAAAAAATAAACATTGGTATACTGCAGAACCCAAAATCATCGATGGTAATTTAAGGGGGAGAAATTATTTAGTGAAGGGAGGTGGTTGCGTGCACTGTACTTTGAAATGAATGGGGGTTTTTTTGTACTAAGTGCTATAATTGTAATATTTTTATTTTTCAGATTTCATTGGCAGAGGCCTCACCCATAACAAAAACTGTAAAATCGATAAATAAGTGACGCAATTTATTAAAAATTTGAAAAATAGAAATTGGATTGATGAAGTTAGAAAACCGTCAAAACCAATGGAATTGAATAAACAAATAACTGATGAGTACACCACAAATAATTTATTCTAATCGATCTGTACACATCGCCTTAAATCCAAAGGCTGAGAAACATTAACACTGACAATCCCATGTCTGGACATAATATTGTCATGCTATCAACACGAACCATTAAAAATATAAAATAAACCACCCTATTTTCCATAATTATCATAAAAACAAGTAAATATAAAGGAAACATACTCCAATCCAAAGACAAAGTTCCTGGCCCGGGTCAACCGAAAGAAATAGTTTATGTTTTATGTTTTTACAAACTCTAGAGTTTAAAAAAAAACTATCAATTTTAACATTATAGTGATATGTCAATGTATTCAGTCAATTTTATTAATACAGAGTGGTTATAGTGGATATAAGAAACATTGAAATGTACTGAACTGTGGACCAGATACAATTTTCTTAGTGCAAACACTTTCAAGACACTGATGATGGCGTAATGCCGAAAGCGCTCTGTCTGCCAATGAAATCTGAAAAATAAAAATATTACAATTATAGCACTTAGTACAAAAAACCCCCCATTCAGAAATTATTTAGCTCTGTTGCAGGACCATATCATTCCTGTGATTCGATAGGTGCCAAAATTTTGACCAAATTTGTGTGAGAGTGTTTTTAAATGAAACGTTTCCAAGGCGGGTTATTACTACTCAGCTGGCCTCCGAGATCACCAGATAGATTTGGCACCCAATGATCTTTTTTTTGGGGCTATGCAAAAAGCCAAATTTATTCGCATTGCCCTTTAAAAGCTACCACTTTGGATGAACTTCGGGCAAAAACATTTGCCACTCTACAATCAGTGACACCTGAAATGCTAAGTTATATCTGAACTGAATTTTTTAACAAGCTTGGATACTTTTTAGCACAGAGCGGTGGTATTTTTGAGAATTTTATTCTATAGGTAGTTTTTAAATCAATATAAAAAAAATTGCTTCTAAAACAACAACCCCTCTCTTATCTGTTTCTTTGGGGAAGCCATAAACTTTAGTTTGTGGTAGACACGGCATTAAATATTATAAAAAAGAACAAGCTTTAAAAAAAGAACTGTCCGTTCCGTAGTTATCGTCTAATTTTCCTATATTGTAGGAACAACTACCCTCGAATGATTTTCTTTACGAACGGAAAGAAAATATCGCCGCGCTAGGGGAAACAATCGGTGCCAGAAATTTCCTGCTGCCACTTTGGCCCCTCCTGCCCGGAAATCCTGGATCAGCCACTGATCCCTATAGCATTTTATCATGCTGTATACGAAACTAGTTAAAGACAAAATTAACTATGATGATTTCGGAAACGGGAAAACACATACCATTTTAAAACTGTTTGGTTTTCACTCTCTTTAACGTCGATCACAAGAATATGAATGATCCCCGTCTGGAACACGTCTTGACAATCTGCAGGAACAGTGATCCATGCCAATCCACGACCGGTTTCGGCCTTTTCGGCCATCCTCAGGTGAATGTAGGCGATAGCTCCGTGTAGAGCATAAGTTGTGTGAAACCAACAGAAACAACTACTCCGAGGGAAAATACCCCTACCGGCATTGAATTATACTGATGGTTTGATGTTTTCGTTAGGAACTTGTTAAAACTGTTTGGTTTTCACTCTCTCCAACGTTGATCACAAAGATACGAATGATCCCCGTCTGGAACACGTCCTGACATTCAAGGACCAGTGATCCATGCCAATTTAAGGTTTACCTACCCTGTAAAAAACTTTCGACGGAATTTATAAAAATAGCGATCTGCATTGTCCACCTTTTTAAGATAAAATAATGGTGTTCGCAATAGTTTGAATACCGACGCACCTGAAATTGTCTTCCGAAATTAAAAATGATTTAAAGCTGCTATTAACGAGATTATTATGTTAATTTAAAAAATAAAGAATCAAAAACGAAAGCGCATTAAAATATTTTTACAATATTGATAATGCCAAAAATGCGAGATTTCTTGTTTAAATTAAGCTCTTTAAATATATTTTAATTTAATTTAATTTCAAAAATCCTTTAGACTTTACATGCTTACTCGCAAATTCTGCAAAATAAATTTTATTACGTCAATATTTATTTTAATATAGATTCTCTACATCCGATTCTATTAAAAAACTGATCAGCGTATACAAGCGGGAAAATAAAAGAAGTAGGGGAAGACCACAAATGAGATGCGCGGACGATTTGAAGAGACATGCAGAAGCTAGATGGATGAACACGGCGACACACAGAGAAGAATTAAAGATATATATAGTATATGGACAAATCAAGTTTCGTGTGCAAGTCGTGCCAACTTTCTTCCGATAAGCTAACTTTGTTAAGGGCATCCCATATATCAGGTTTTGACTTGTTGTCATTCTGGTAAATGCGTTTTTTGAAAGATATGGCGGATTCAAAATGGCGGAAAGGCGTATCTTTAAAAAAATTTTAACTTTTTTATTTCTTATCCGATTTTCATGGAACAAAGTTTAAAATACTTGCTTTGTTATGTGTTTAAAAATGTATTGGTCAGAAAATATGTATATTTTTGTGTTTGTCAAAAAAAAAAAGGTAATTTTTTTTTATTTTTTTTTTATTTATAAAACTATTGGAGCTAGAAAAAAACGTTTATATAAAAAGATAGCTATTTTGATTGTTTATTCAAATCTGGTTCAAATGTTCCAATTCGTTAATTAGTTTTTAAGTTATTTCCAAATAACTGGAAAAAAATAGGGGTCTTTGGGGTATATTTAAAAATTATGCTTTTAATGAAAACCATAAGAACTTTTTGAAAGTAACTTAAATTTGTTTAACATACCTAGCAGATCAGGTTTTGACTTATTGTCATTGTGATAATCGCGCTTTTTTTTAAATATGGCGGATTCAATATGGCGTAAAAGCATATTTAAAAACAAATTGTATCTTTTTTATTTTTTATCCGATTTTAATACAACAAAGCTTAAATTACTTGATTTGAAATGTATTAAAAAAAGACTTTTTAAAAAATGTATTTTTTTAAATATTCAAAACAAAAATCGGGTGAAACAAGTGACAAAAATTATTTTATTTATTTTAGTTTTTAATTGACCCCCATATACGGACGTCGCTGAAGGGTTTGTCATTAATTAAACCCCACTGTCCTGTCACATTGTTAAAAAAAAATATATTTCCTACAATAAAGTATAAAACACATTTTTGTCAATTGAGCTTAGTTCTGAGAAAATTGGCAAAAACTTGTAACAGAATTAATTTGTTTGGTGATTTGTAAAAATTGATTTAAGTTGCACAGGCCTGTGAAGTTTTAATCTGAAGATAAGTCTTACATTTTTATACACGTTTAAAAGGAAATTTGAATGTCTACAATCGACTATAGGTCACAATTTTTGATAGATAGGGTTTTTAAGATAATACTTATGTGGTTTTTTTTTTATATTTTCTTAATAAACAAACGCCGCTGGAGAGTATGTCATTAGCCTGACCCCACTGACTAATACATTGTTAAATAGGAAATTTTATTTTCTACAATAAACGGCGAAATAAATTTTTCCAAAAAGCCTAATTTTTGAGAAAATTGGATAAAACTTAGTGCTAAATTGATAAATTTAGTGATTTTTCAAAATTGATTTTATTTACGGACGCCCCTAAATTGGTATAAATAAAACTACCATTGCCTTATTATACATCATTTAAAAGAAAATTTTATTGTCTATAATAAAATGTTTATTATATTTTTTGATATAGAGCTCGGTTTTTAAGAAAATCGGGTAAAACCTGTAATAAACATGTTTTTTTTTTAAATTTATTTACACTACCTCAATAAACGGACGCCGCAGGAGAGTTTGTCATTAGTCGTACCACACTGACTTATACATTGTTGAAAAGGAAATTTTATGGTCTACAATAAAGATTAGTACATATTTTTCCCTAAACTTAGTTTTTAAGAAAATTTGAAAAAAATCTAAAAATTTCAGGACTTGGGGACTCTGGGGGGTCTTGGGGGAATTTGCAGCTAAAATTTAAAAAACTAATATAATTTTGTTTTTAAATAAGATTTTACACATTTTTGATCCATTTCTATGTCATTGTGTCTTTAGTGCGTCCACTTAGATACATTTTTAGAAATTGGAACACGACTATATAAGGAGGGGGGATAAAGAAAATTGGACCAAAAACTTGCCCGGCAACATCCAAATCGTTAGTCTGTGACCTATTCTCAGCTAGGATCCATTGTCAAACTGCGGTCCTCATATTTTGAATACTAAACTACCTCTAGCACCTGCACTATATTGTAAAAACTTTCTTCGATTGATATTCACTTTCAAAAATAACAATAACAACGTTGTTTGATAATGCACATCAAACAACGGTAACAATAATAATAGAAATCACCTGTTTTACTAGACGCCTCAGCTGCGAAGCCGCGCGCCGCGCCGCCTTATAGGCGTCCGCGTACAGTAATACACCTTCGGTAGTGGTTTTGGTGACAACAAATTGTTTTTTTTATTGAAACAAATATAAAATATACATCTATATAAGACTTGTATACACCAAATTAAAGAAAAAATTTTAAAACTTTTATTTAAACTTTTTATTTAAATTTTGCTTTGGTGTTATTCAAAATGTATATTAAAGTTTATTAGCTATATAAAAAAAAATTAAAAATTCAGTTATTTTATTTTTTCCAAAAAAACGAAGCAAAATTTTGAAAAATATAATAGAAAGTTATTTTATTGCGGGTGTTTACTGATTCATTTGCCATTTTTGCAACCCTCTACGACTATTCTTAAGAAGATACAGCATTTTAAAAAGTATCGTGCAAAAAAAGTGGTGGGGGGCATATCTTTAAAAAAACGCATTTACCAGAATGACAACAAGTCAAATCCTGATCTATGGAGTGCCCTTAACAAATTTGGCTTATCGGCAAAAAGTTGGCACGGCACGACTTGCACACGAAACCCCCTTTTAGGCCGATTTGTCCATAGACTACTATGTCCAGAGATGGATCGAAGAAGGCTGGATAGATTGATAGATACAAGCGTACAATAATATTTTTAAATCAATTTTTATATAGTTAAAAAGATTCCAGGTCCGCTGTAGCTTTTTTATTAATACAGGTTGTTATTAAAAAAAAATTGCTTCCATTTTTAGGAAAAACTTTATATAAACATCTGTTCTAAACATCTTAACTTTTTAAAAATCCCTTTTTTTAAAATTGAAATTTAAGACACACTTTTAATTTATTAAAAGGCATTTTTTGATGTATAAATATTATACGAAGTATTTTCCTCAAAATGTACCCAAGAAATTACTTTGTTTAAAATTAGCATCCCATTCCATAACACCCTATAGGGGAAAGGGGGGCAAAATGGGGTACGGGGGTAAAACGGGGTACGGGGGTAAAACGGGATACCACCATTTTAGGTAAACTGCTCAAGAATAAAACCTCTTGATATCAGATATTTTATCCCCATGACTGGTTTAACTCTCTGCAATATGATTGGTGCCGGTCGGCTGAGCTTAAATTGGTTTTTGCTCAACATATAATATTGTGCGCTACTTATTGTAAAAATACAATGCGCATTTTGTGATGGTTAGTAAATATTTTACAGACTTTTTAAAATATTGTTTACATTGAAAAATTAGTGGGTTTATATGTATTATTCATAATTAAACGCACTGCTCGTAAAATTAGCCTTTTACTGTACGATTTTTTGTTGAATCTAACTGGTAGTTTGGGCAAAACGGGGTTTTTTCATGGGGCAAAACGGGGTACCTTGTTATGCTTATAGTAGGGGCAAAATGGGGTATACATTTTGCCCCAAAAATATTTTTTTTTGTTACCATCACTGAAAGTTGGATTTTATATTGTGTTTTCTTTATAAATTTTGTAAATAAATAAAATAAACTTTTTCTTTTTTAAATAAGTATTTTAATCTTGGTTAATATTTTAATGAATAAAACTTTTCTTACAAAAATATTGATTCTAAATTACACAACCGCCCCGCTTGTTTTGCCACATATAGGTGATGCTTTGTTAAATTTACACCCGTATGCGGGGCGAAATGGGGCAAAGGCTACTTTTACAAGAATTAAAATAAAAGTATGATGGAGTTAAATCGCTTAAACTGAAAATTAAAACATAAAGATAACATATCTGGCCAAATGAATTTCAAATGACGAACACAACATTGTGTTCGTCATATATATTATAGGCTTATTTCTCCTTTTAAATGATCACACCATTTGGTGTGATCATTTAATAGGAGAAATAAGTCTATAAAATTAAGTATCCCATTTTGGCCCCCTTTCCTATATAAATAACCAAGTAGGGTGGGTGTACATATTATCGACAGTGTACATATTATCGACAGTTTTTCGGTTTGTTTTAAATAATAAGATCCGGGTACCTTGCATGTGAATAAATTCTATTTTATAAAAAAAATAATTATTTGTGTACGTGTTGGCAGCACTGCATAAAACATATCCCCACTACATCTCTCAAGGAATATGCGAGAAATTGTGACGAAAAGTGCTTGATGTGGCCGGTTCGCTTGTAAATAGTGTTAAGAAACAGGTAAGATTTGAACTAATATAACTAAAATAATTTTATATTTACGTATAAAAAAATTGATTCTGGTTGTTAAGATAGGGTTAAAATAATTTTAATTAAATCTATTTTTTATCTAAAAAAAGGACTGTCGGTTTTATGTACAGCTTATCTTACCCATGAACAAAATGTCGACATTACCGTTGATAATAAGGTTCTTACACAGAAATCTTTAAACTTATTTTTTTATTTACATAAGTCGGTTGTTTTTTTTAATTTTGTTTAAAAAAAAGAAAAGCTTTTTTGATGTACTGATATAATGTCGACACATACATTTTTTCATAGTTTTGTTGTGTCGATAAAAGGTTCATTCGTATGTCGATAGATTGTGCAAATTTGTGTTGATATTACATCCTAAGCTGTGGTTACAAAAATTTACTATTTTAAGCTTTACATTTTTATTAAAAAAATATTAAAAATATATTTTATTATAGCACTCATTTCTGAGGTCTTTAGATGTAACCGACAATGTGTTTATTTTTATAGCATTTACAGTATGTTAAATTAAACTAAAGTGTCGATATATTAAGGATCTCTTTATTTTTATAAAAATTAAAGAACCACAAATTAAAAATAAGAGAGGTTTATATACAGTCGATGAAGTTTTGTTTTTGTGTAAATCCTCTATTCTACTTACAGGAATGACTTTTGTTTTCATAAGAGTAAGGTACAAAATAAATATCAAATGTTTATTAAAATTATTTATATAAAGTAGGTATTTCCCGATTTTTTTTTAATTTCTTTAAAAATTAATGTTTATTTTTGGTTATTGGTAATTAGGAAAGCAGTCTGATATTATATATTTATAAACTTACTAAAAGTATTTTGAAAATTAGTTTTAAGTAAATGGGTATCTACCTAATGACATTCTTTTATTACATCTAGATACTTCAAATTTTGTTAGGCAGATTCGTATCTACTTTGTAAAATAAGATTATAAGTTAAAATTAAGATAAGTTAACTTAAAAATTTTATAATAATACGATATTTTCGGCCACAAATTTTTTTATTTCATATAGGTACTTGTTGATTATATTAAATAAAATAAAAATATTCAGTAAAAAAAAATTGTGGGTAATAAGTTTAATTTTGTGTCGATAACATGGACCCTTTATTTTAAAAAGTGTCGATATAAGGGACATTTTGACTTTTTTTTGTTTTTTTTTATTACGGTTAAAAATAAATATAAAAAAACATAGATTTAGTAAAATAGACCCTTGATTTTATCCCAGAAAAAATAAGCTCGTTAGTAGTTCAGAATAATTTTTTATTGCCTACGAAAGTCAATATTTCCCTTACACTGTCGATAATATGTACACTCACCTTATAAAAGGCAACTTCATAGGGGTATAGTCAACCACGGACCACGGTGTTTCGGAAAAACGCATTTCCTTCCTCAGCGTGGCTTGCCTGACACAAAGTAAAACAAACTGACTACAAGATGCAAGGTAAATCAAAAAGAATGGAAAAACCGAACCCGCCATGGACTTTCCTTGGTTCGCTGTCGTTCACTCGCAGAATGAAATATCGGTTTCACCTATTTTTCCATTCTTTTTGATTTACTATATAAATAAGTTTTTTATTTATTCCTATCGACAATGAGGTGTGCCATATCTCGTAAATCAAAACTGCAAATTCTTTTCTTATGCCTCATTTAGCATGCAATCTATCAAAACGCTTTTAAAGAGCGTGCCAAAATAAAAAACCAGTTAAGCCATAAAACGGTGTGTGATGATTAACATGTGGCGAAGAAGTGTGAAAATGTGAGAAAAATAGAAGAACGAAACAGCAGGATTCATATGGGCAAACAGATTGTACGGGGTGTTTTAAATAAAATGTAACAGCGAAGAGAGTGTTCTTTACTTACTGATTATCTGTTGGCTTCAGTTTTATGTTGGAATATAAACAAAAATATTTAAAAAAATGTTTTTTTATGGGCGCACCCAAGGGAAAGGCCTCGGGGCCCGTGCGTCCCCAAGCCCAAGGATTTATTTAGATATTTTCATGAAAAAAAATACAATAGCATAAAATACAGCATTATGAGGTCTAACCCGAACCGAACCAAACCGACCCCCCCCCGTATGAAATATTCCTGGGTGCGCTACCGATTTTTTAATATACATATTATTATTACTGAAGCTACTGCAGCAGTCCGTGAGCTGTAAAGAGCGGGGGGCGCAAATGGCTTAAGAGTGGGGGTTTTCAAAAAGTAAAAAAATTACTCTTAAAAAAATAGAAATGAAAATCAACATAGGATTTACCCTCTTACATTGTTTCTAATTTTCGTTTTTAGTTTCGTAACGTCAAAAAAATCGTCTTATTTTTGGTAAATGTACAACAAAAATATGAAAAAAACTAAATTAGAAAACTTTATTTTGCTCAAGAATTCCGCCACTCCCTGTTGGTTTTCCGACTCCTGGATTTTTTGTGACTCAAAACCCGACACTTTCTTTTATTTTTTATATATTAAAAATATACAGACAGGCTCATTCTACTAGGTACATATAAAATAAATAATTAATTAATTTGCGTGTTTTTAAATTAATTTTTGCAAATAGGCGTACATCCAACACACATCGTGAATGCAGGCAGACTGAGAAGCAACGCGCTCGACAACAAAGCACTAGCAACTAGCTGTTTAAGGCGGAAGAAAATTGGGAGATTAACTTTCTATGTCCCTACTAGAATTATCCTGTCTGTATTTCAAATTTCGTTAAAATACCATGGATTTATTCGAAAATACGAATATTTCAAGTTCAATCGTGGATTAAACGAGTAAAAGTAAATAACTTACCTTGTAAAAAAACGTCCTTCCGCTTCGAGGGCTGTGACCACGACTAAAAGAAGTTTGCGCACATTATTGCCAAATATATAATAAAGAAGAATAATTTTTTTTCTAATTTTGGTAATGAGATAATGTTTAATACGTTAAAACAATTGTGAAGAGTGACGGAATTCGTGTGGGTAACGGAATTCGAGTCAACTACGATATCTATCTTTCTATCTATTTAGCCTTTTTCGATCTATCTTTGGGTATAGGCCTCCCCCAATATCTCCCACTCTTCTCTGTCTGTGGCTGGTTCATTCACATTTGTTCCATCGATCGACTTATTGTCTGATATTATGACCGGCACATTTTCATTTAAATCCTGCTACTTTTCTGACATCCCACACTTTTGTTTTATTTCTTATCCATTCATTCTTTTGTATACCTGTTAACTTTACATGTAACATTTGTCTTGCCATTGATCTTAGGGCTTTTGTTACCTTATCCATGTCTGATTTTGTATGTGTCCAGGTCTGGGATCCATAGATGGGTACAGGAAAGATACATTGGTTATACACTTTCGTTTTGAGGTACTAACAATATTTTTTATTTTTTAAAATGTAGCTTAATTTACCAAAGGCTGACCAGGCCAATCTTACTCGTCTCTTGATTTCAGCTGTTTGGTTTTCTTTTTTTTTTAGTTTAATAATTTAACCCAGGTATGTGTCCGTAAAGTCTGGAATCACCCATTTTTTAAAAAGCTGCAAGCTTTTGAGAAAAAAGACGAATTAGAAAAAATTATGGGTAATTATACAGGATGTCCTAGAAAAAAGATATGATATAAAGATTTTTTCTCTAAAGCTTGCAGTTTTCTTAAAAACTGGGTGATTTCAGACTTTACGGACACACGGTATATATCTTTACTTCAAAATTATTTTCTAACCAATTACTTTTTATCAAATGAATTTTCTATCAGGTACCTAGATGTACGATTATTATGCTATACAGAGCCGGACTGGGTACGTAGAGGCCCCGGCGGGAGAGCAGAGCCAAGGGGGGGCCCTATAATCTGCTAACCAGTAATGGGAAGAGGGGGTTGGTGCAATGAGGAAAAAAAAATAGAGTTTCAGTAAGTTTCAGAAGTTTGGCACTATATCAAACTTAAATGCGAAAATAAAGTCATTTTTATGTAAAAATTTTGGGATAATACCAAAAATGTGTTATTTGGGTGTAGTTTAACCTTATCTTAGCAATATCTTAGCAATATCGTTATGACGTCTGTCCCTGTGTATGTGTATGTCTGTCCGGACCACAATAGAAGCTAAACCGCTCAACCGATTTTCATGAAGTTTCCTGGTAAAATAGTGTAAAATACTGTACAGCGATGGTTAAATTTTTGTTAAAATTCATTAATGCTAACAAGAGTGTTTTAATAGTATAAAAATTTTAAACTAACTTTTTCACGGTGCATTGCATCAATATATATGCTGTTTTCTGGATATATTAAAACTCATTTTTCTCAATAATTTATGTTACAACTAAGCAGGAGCGTTTGGTTTTAAGATATCTCTAAAAAAACTGTTTTCAAGCATGGGCGCACCCAGGGGTAGGGCCTCGGGGCCCCTTGGTTCCCCGACTGCTCGTAACCAGAAAAAAAAGTGTTGGTAAAAACGATTTATTTATAAGTTATCGCTTCTAACACTCTTACCATGGGCGCACCTAGGGGGGGCTCGGGGCCCGGCCCCTCCCCAAGCCAGGATTTATATTTTCGACATATTTCATGAAAAAAACAAAAAAATAGCTTAAAATTCGACATCATGAGGCTTCGGGCCCCCCCCAAGGGGCCTCGGGCCCCCCAAGACATATTCCTGGGTGCGCCAGTGCTGTTACAAAAGCAATATTTGCAGTCCAACTGAACGTTAAGCAAAATCTAGGCAGTTTTCTTAAGGCTACTTACTAGATTAATCAACAATCAATCATTAAATATAAATGAAAGTATTCTTAGTAATGTATTCAGTAATATCATCTTCTTAATTTTGATTACAGAAGGGGCTCCACTTACCAAATAATGATATTATTTGACAAGAATAGGGAAAGACCTAACAAATACTAACAATAACTTTTATATCCGTATATCCAGGCCCGAAGTAGCCCGGGGCTCTAATTGGCCCATGTTCAGCAACCCCAGGGCCTCGGTGGGGATATCCGCCCTACCGCCCTCCCGCCCGAGCCAGTCCTGGCCTGATGCTGTAAAAACATTCTGAGAAAAGATACTTCAATCTTCTTATTTATTTTTGTTGTTTTGTAATTCCTTTATTATTAATAATATTTATTGGTACAAATTTAGCAAACTGGGTTCTTGGGTAATATTAATCAAATAATTTTCTCGTCGCATCGAACCAAATTTGTTAAAGTCAAAATTGTGCAACACAAAAAATTGACCGACGATTTTTTCGACGTGCAATCGTGCAAAATTTGCAATTTTAACTACCGCCGCATCCGCTTCATTTATTCGCAAATATTACGGATTTACAAAAATAAAATTGAATCAGTAAAGGGGACGTTCTTAAATTACGTAACTCGAAAATTCAGGATTTTTTACCCCCCCCCCCCTCGTAACGCATTTTTAAGAAAAAACACATTAAAAAAATTGAGTGTAACGCAAGGCCAACGTTATCGAAGAAGAAAGGGCTCTTCCACCAGGACAACGCACCGGCACACAAATGTGCAGTCGCAATGGCAAAACATACTCCCCAGATTTGGAGCCCAGCGACTATTATCTGTTTCCTGACTTAAAAAAATGGCTCGGTGGCAAGAGATTTCAGTCGAATGGAGAGGTCATTGCTGCGCCAGAGGCCTATTTTAAGGACTTCGAAAAATCGTATTATTCGAAGGGCATCGAAAAATTGGAGAATTGTTGGACAAAGTGTATAGAGCTTAAAGGGGACTATGTTGAGAAATAAATTGAGTTTTGCCAAAAAAAGTTGTGTTTTCTTGCCTAGACCGATTATTTCTCAGCCCAGCCTCGTATGTTTAATTGTCAAAAACCTGTAATTAGCATTAATGGATTTTGACCAAAATCTAATCAGCTCGTTAGAGTGTCGAACACTATTTTTCCTGAAAATTTATAATCGTGCTACGGACAGAAAAAAATACACACGCACATACACAGACGTCACGACGATATTGCTAGAATAGGTCAAAATACACCCAAATAACACATTTTCGGTGTTTCTCAAAAAAAAAATTTTCGTCGAAAACTCTAGTTTCTTTAGCCATTGCTGTACGGGTTAGGAAGGTAAAAATTATAGCGTGTGTGCATATGTAGCCATTAATATTTAATTATTTTTATACGTTTATTGTAGGAGAGAGTAATTCTGATTGGTATAAAGAAGAAATTTTGGTGTTGCTGGTTCAAATTAATTTTACCAATCACTAAATTAAATAATCAATAAACATTAAAATAATCGGTGGTTGAAAATGAACTTACCCCTTGTTACGAAAGTTCTTTCCCCATGAGCTCACTTTCACACACGTGTGTATCAACCAGATTATAGTAGTAGTTAAAAAGTTTTTACAAAGGGTTGATTCTGAACAATCTCTCTAACTCCACCTCTATACAAAATATCTTCAAATAAGGAGTTTTATACTAAATTTTACGGGAAAGTTATTTCAAATCTTTTTCTTGTTTTGTCAATATATTTATTACAATTTGTTTAGTTACTTATTTTTTGTTGGTAGAAAAAATTTTGTTTGAACCACTAGCATAAATATCTTTTATTATGCCCTTGATGTCCTCGCAATATCAGAGTTGGGGTCGGGCAAAAATGTTATTCTTTACGCCATTGCTACAAAAAGAACTATTGCATCCTATCGATAAAAAGTGATACTTTTTCCATCATAATACAGATGGACTGTACAAGGCATGAATTTGATGCCAAAATAAAAATTTGTTTTTAAGCACGAATTTTCCAGAAATAAGACAGCGTTCGTCCTCCCGAGCGGATAAAAAACGTGAAATATCACGGCAGCTACTCGTCCGAAAAAAGACGGTGTTTAATTTTCGATTATTTATAAATTTCTTCGGTGCTTAATGTAGCCATTTTCTTACGATCATTATATATGTTTGTTAGCATTCACAGCATTCTCTACTTATAAAAGTTAAATAAAAAACAAATGCAGGAACGGAATACTGGTAAAAAGAGAGATATTTGGTAGAAAAAATGTATAGAAGAATTGGTTTAAAAACAATTGGTATAAACCAAATTTAGGTAATAAAAAATAATTTTTTAAAAATACTGTTTATTGTAAAAATTTGGTCAAAAAACAATTAGTAGACAATAATAAGAAAAATACGGTTGAAAATAAATTAGGGAAAATCAATTAATAATAAATAGGGGAAGTTCGGGTATGATGTCCCCTTTTCCTAATTATTCAGTAAAATCAATTAGTTTAATATAAGAAAAAAATAAAAATTACTACGTGGAGAGTTATGAAAACTTTTAGTTTGGAAAAGAAATGTTAAAAAAATATAGCAAAGGGACCTCATATCTTCCTATGGAGATACGATGGTACACCCATGGTGGTTAGCTTAGTCTAGGTTAAGTTTGTTTGTTTAGTTCGGAAACATTCATACATTACGTAAAACCACATTAAAAGCATTGAGTGTACGCAAGTCGAGTGTCGAAATTTGGTAGGTGTAGTGTTTGGTAACCTGCTAACACTACAATTTTAGTTTTTTATTACAACAATGCCGGATCCAAAATGGCGGATTTCTTTATTTTTAAACCGATTTGTCTGAAATTTGAAAGTTTGCAGTGCATGAGATCACTTAACACAGTTTTATCCTCAAACTTAAAAAATTCAAAATGGCGAATCCAAAATGACGGACTTTCTTATTTATTCACCGATTTGTCTCAAACTTGAAATACTACATTGTTTAAGGTCATTTAACACAATTTTGACTCAAATTTAAAAAAATCAAAATGGCCGATCCAAAATGGCGGATTTTCTTATTTACTAACTGATTTGTCTATTAAATATAGAAATTGGCGGTGTTTCAAGTCGCTGATTATGATTTTGACTTAAACTTATAAATCCTAAATGAAATGCCAAGTTTGAGTTAAAAAGTGTATTAAGTAACCTTAAGCACTGCAATCCTTCAATTTTGAGACAAGTCGACTAGTAAATAAGAAAATCCGCCATTTTAGATCGGCCATTATGATTTTCTTAAGCTTAGGGAAAATATTTTGTTAATCGGTTGGTAAATAAGAAAATCCGCCATTTTGGATTCGCCATTTTTTTTTTATAAGTTTACGTCAAAAATTATAATCAGCGACTTGAAACACCGCCAATTTCTATATTTGATAGAAATCGGTTCATAAATAAGAAAGTTCGCCATTTTGGATTGACCATTTTGATTTTTTTAGGTTTAAGGAAAAATTTTTGTTAAATGACCTTAAGCAGTGTAATATTTCAAGTTTGAGACAAATCGGTTAGTAAATAAGAAAATGCGCCATTTTGGCTCGGCCATTTTGATTTGTTTAAGTTTGATAAAAAAATTGTGTTAAATGACCGTAAGCAATTTAATATTTCAAGTTTCAGACAAATCGGTTAGTAAAAAAGAAAATCTGCCATTTTGGATCGGCTATTTTGATTTTTTAAAGTTTGATTAAAAAATTGTGTTAAATGGATATATAACAATGGATTTAACTTTACTTAACAAAACCAAATTTCAAAAAAATTGCGTAAAGGATTTTTTAAAAATGTTTTTATATAAATATTTTTTGATTTTGTTTTTCATCTGCAAATTTTATCAAAAAAATTTTTTTTGTCCGGCGCCGAGTTGACCCGGCGCCCAGTTGGCGGCGCCTAGTTGGCCCGACGCCCAGTTGGCTCGACGCCCAGTTCGCTCGGCGCCCAGTTGCGGCGCCGAGTTGGCGGCGCCCAGTTGTCCTAGACCGGCTTTTTTAATATTAACTATATATACATTTTATTTAAAACCTCTAATGAGTCACGTCTAGGTTCATAATTATCCTAAGAGCATAAATGAACCATTAGACTAGTTTTATTGATAGGTCATAGGCCTGGAGTAAGATATTTTTTCTTACCCTAAGGTCGTAGGTCATATTTACACCGGCACATAAAATAAAAAAGTGATCTGTATATTTGATCAAACCTACTTATTCGAGGTCCTTATATAATAAAAACGTTGCAGTTTTTCACGCAGACCCAAAAAAATTAGGAAACCGCTGAAATTTTTTTTTTTTAATGTTGTCAACATTGCTTTAAAAAGAAGCTCGCAACTTCAGTGTAATATTGCAATATTTTGATCAAGTTTTTTCAATTTATTCGAAATTATGGGGGTATCCACTGTGCGCTTTTTTCCATGTGCACTTCTTTCCACAAGCGATTTCTTTTCTGATAAAGCAAGCCAACAAAAATATATTTTTTTATCCTTTAACTTACTTGTAGTAGCTAGCCGCCCTTAAACTTTACATATTTTTTCGGGTTCTGGGGGGTAATTACCCCCTTTAAACATTCCGTGGTTAACTTCACCCCTTTTAAAGTTACCTTTTATTCTTTGTTAACTTATTGTTTTCGGTTAAGGGAGAAGGTGTGCCTTGCGTATACTCAATGCTTTTTAATGTGGTTTTACGTAATGTATGCCATAATTTTTAAAAAAAATATTCTTGTCTCTACTTATGGCTCTTGTTCTAATACATGACTTTTGAAAAAATTATTATCAAAAAAGTGTAAAAATGGCCAGCTATGATGTCTCGAGAAAGTTGCCCTATGGCCCCTTAAGTATACAACCCTATTTTTGTAACCTGTACCAGTAGCACTGGCGTATATATGGAGGGGGCCTGGGGGGCCCGGGCCCCCCCGAAGCTGAGATTTTTTTAGATATTTTCGACATATTTTATGAATAAAAACATAAAATAGCATAAAATACGCCCTCATGGGGTCTCGCCACTGACCAGAAGGTACCATTCTAAATCACTATGCGTTTATTTAGTCACCATTTCACTATTACCCCCCCCCCCCAGACTTTTGTTCCAGGTTTCACCTATTTTTTTATTTTTTTTTCATTTACCTTGTATCTTGTAGTCAGTTGATTTACTGTAGTCAGGCAAGCCACGCTGAGAATGGAAATGCCTTTTTCCGAAACACCGGTATCCGTGGTTGACTTTACCCCTTTGAAGTTGCCTTTTATACTTTGTTAATTCAAGAATTGTGCTGCAGGAGTAAAGAACTGACGGCATTGCAAAATATATCTCTTTTTCTTTGGCTCGAACAATCTTTTATTATTATCTCACCCCTATATACAACTTTAGGAACCCTGTTTTAAATTATGTATGTACTTATATCGTTTATATTAGTCGGCGTATGTATATGTAAAAAAAGTCGTTTCTCTAAATCAGTCTTATTACGCGGGTCAATAGTCGTTAGAAGGCTGTAATTTGAAAGTCACTTGGCCAAATCGTAATTTGCAAGACCTGTTGTCATACAAACAAGGTGTTGCCCCACCATCAAAGTTGTTTGATTTGGGAATTCAAAACATTCTAAGTAATATAGGTAAACATAGAAGATTCTATTAGTGTTATTATACACAAATTCAAGTAGTTTAAAGACGCGTATTCATTTAATGCGGGATTCGCAAGCCTCGCTGCCAGACTTAACAAGTATATTACACCCTTGTATGTGCATTCGGTTGTGCGACACATGGACCCACAGCATACGACACCATTGGTCCAAGTGGGTACTTCTAACATAATTTTTGTCTCAATACGCCTATTCACATAAGCCAGAACGAGGCATTTGTTTGGCCTCGCTGCGACGCCAAACGAACATACGTAAGTGTGCGTGCCTTCGAGGCGTGGCCAACAGCATGCGACGCCATCCGATCAGAAGCGGTACTTCATAGGTTTTATTTATTCCTCTCAATCGTACATATAATCGTATATAGTCTCAATCATATACCATTATGGTAATAGCTATAGTGATCATCAAAGATTATACTTAGAAAGAGAAAAACTAATTTAGCAGGTGTTTAGATGTTTAGATAAAGATAGAAACATAAGGGTGTACCCCGATCTCAGCAAAACGCGACGGTCCGTGAACTAAAAGTTACAGAAGAGGGGGAACGCCAGAGGAGAAATTATAGGCAGGTAGACAAGAGCTGACGCGGAGAACGAACGAGGTCGCGTTACGGGATCGAGATTGGCTTTTTTTTATCTGCGAAGCGAGGAGGAGGTAAGAATTGCGTTTTTATAAACCTTGCTAATTTCTTTCTCGGGCATTATGCCGGCGTTAAAATTTACTATCAAAGAAAAGATTCAAATACTAAAATTGTATTTTTCAGAAAACTCCACTTTGGATATAAGTAATTTGTTTATTGCTAAGTATGAGGACCGTGATATTCCTTGCAAAACTACCATTATGAATATAATTCAAAATGTTTGTGTTGCGGCTAAAGTACTCCCTCCTTGTTCAAGTTCAGATTCAGATCAACCTGATGATATTCCTCCCAGAACCATTCGAATATTAAAAAAAAATCTCAGGAACTGTTTCTTGCTGACAAAGTATGGATCGTGCAAATCAGGATGAAAATATCAGCTGTTGAAACAGTAGAGTAAAAAAATCAATTTTTTTCGGAGAGGAGATGGCGGTCTAATTTAACGCGATGTTTAGGTACAATAATAATTCAAAAATAGTTACATTTCACCTCGAAAATCTAGGCAATTAAATATCTTTATCATTACCAAAAACAAGGCAATAAAATTCATTTATGGAAGGGGCGCATGAATCGAGGGGGATGAAGAGTCCGTTTAGAACATTGAGTTGTATAAGGCCCTGAAAGGGCCTTTAGAGACGGAAAGACAAGGCATTTTTTATTGACCCTATCCAATTTGGTTTCTAGGGGCACTTTTACAATAAAAACAGAGATAGACATTATTAAACATGTGAAGCGGACAAAGATAGGCTGATTTTGCATGCTAATAATACCCCAGATAATATATGGGTACTTTTATCTCTTTCACACTGACGGCATAAGTGCGACAGCAAAGCAGCTGGCTACTTTTAATCCACCTGCCGTATTTTGAGTGATTTAACCTGTTAGTCGGTTTATACAGGGAAAACTGATAGACAATGTTGTCTAAGTACGGAAATGAATTTTTTTGAATTTCGTGCGGGAATATTACAAAAAGAAATCTTAAATTAAACGTTTAAAAACAAGTTTAGAAGTAACTATTTGAGTTCAAACATGGTGCGAAATTGTTTTCTGTGCAAAAGAAGAAAAAAATCGATGAAAAAACAACATTTCACGGGTAAGTCGTCTTGACGGATAGTTTTTGCTAAAACACGAGAAAGTTCAGTAGCGTCACGATAGATAGTTTTTTCTGCGACCGTCCGATTTTACCCTCACATATTTTGATTCAGAAAGTGTCACTTCTCCGCACTTATAAGATTATTTTTTAATAATAATTTGTCCTGAAATGTGTTGCAGTCTAGGACAACTGGGCGCCGCCAACTCGGCGCCACCAACTGGGCGGCGGGCCACCTGGGCGGCTGGTCAACTGGGCGCCAGGCCAACTGGACGCCGGGCCAACTGGGCGCCGGACTTAAATATTTTTTCTTGATAAAATGTGCAGATGAAAAACAAAATAGATATATTATTATTTATGCAAAAACATCTTTAAAAAATCTTTTACGTAATATTCTTGAAATTTGGTTTTGTTAGAGTTAAATCCATTAAGTCGAGTGTTGAAATTTTGGTAGGTCTAGAGTTCTGGTAACCTAATAACATAAAATTTACGTTTTTGATTACAAGAATCGCGAATCCAAAATGGCGGATTTCTTTATTTTTAAACCGATTTGTCTCAAACTTGAAAGTTTAAAGTGTTTGGGATCACTTAATACAGTTTTACCCTCAAACTTAAAAAAATTAAAATGGCGGATCCAAAATGGCGGACTTTCTTATTTATGCATCGATATGTATCGAATATGGAACTTGGCGGTGTTTCAAGTCGCCGATTATAATTTTTGACTCAAACTCATCAAAAAATCAAAATGGCGGATCCAAAATCGTGAATTTCTTTATTTTTAAACGGATTTCTCTCAAACTTGAAAGTTTGCAGTGCTTGAGATCACTTAATACAGTTTTATACTCACACTTGCAAATGACAGACTTTTATAGCTTAATACAAAATATGACTCAAGTTTAAAGAAAGAAATGTAATATTTTAAGCTTAAGACATATCGGTTAGTAAATAAAAAAGTCTGTCATGTTGGATTCGCCATTTTGATTTTTTTATGAGTTTAAGTCAAAAATCATTTTAAATTATTTATGAGTTTGATATTTGATACATATAGGAGCATAAATAAAAAAATCCGCCATTTTCCATCCGTCATTTGAAATTAAGTGCTTTCAACCACTGCAAACTGTCACGTTTGAGACAAATCGGTTTAAAAATAAAGAAATCCGCCATTTTGAGTTTGAGTCAAAAATCATATTCAGCGAGTTGAAACACTGCCAAGTTCTATATTTGATGAATATTGGATCCGCCATTTAATTTTTTTTAAGTTTGAGAATAAAACCACGGATCACCTAGGTGATCCGTGATAAAACTGTATTAAATGATCTCAAACACTGCAAACTTTCAAGTTTGAGATAAATCAGTTTTAAAATAAAGAAATGCACCATTTTGGATCCGCCATTCTTGAAATAAAAACCAGGTTACCAGAATTCTACACCTACCAAATTTGAACACTCGACTTAATAGATGTTGAAATGTTTGTATAAATAACATAATTATTTTGTTCATTATCTGCACATTATATCGAAAAAAAAAATAGTCCGGCGCTGAGTTGGCCCGGCGCCCGTTAGGCCCGGCGTGGCGCCTTGTTGGCGGCGCCGAGTTGGCCCGGCGCCCAGTTGTCCCATTCCGAATTGAAATTTTTAGTTCCGAAATTTCATCTGACTCGAGCATAACTTGTAGTCCACCCAAGAAGAGAAGAGTTGAAGAAGACTCTTGTTCAAAGAAAGAAAATATTTTACCTGGAAGGTACAACATTTGTAAAGTTCTAAGATGAAAACAATAATTTTAATACATCCACTGCACTTAGCATGCTAACAAATTCTTTTTACTCCTTTTTTTACTGAAGAGAATTTCATAAACACAGTATACACAAGTAAGTATTCATGAATTATTTATTATTTAAACAGAAAATTGTTGATAAAAAAATGCTAGTGGAATTCAAAATTTTTATTTTGCGCCGCCACTGCCCTTTTTTATCCAAGACAAGCAAATAGAATATTTTTGCGATGTTGCATGTGTCCGGACTTACCAACCCGAAATTCTATTTTCATCCCTGTCTTGCTCATTAAATTCTTACTTGTATTTGGTCAATTGCGATAAAAGCTTGATATAAGTAATGGCAACTTAGGCCCATGCCGGGTCTACCCGTAAGGTATAGAAGTCAATGGTTTAGAACGTTTTTCTACGTTGTCCGACGCCTATTCTCCACCTCCGTCTGTTTTGTGTCAGGTTTTTATGACTCATTGATCTTTGTATTGACAGCTGCTATTTGAGTTTAGGACATCCTCGTTTCTTGCGCTATACTGGATGCCATTCTAGAACCTGCTTTGATAATCTTTCGTCTTTCTTTGTACATGGCCGTACGCCATTGTTCTGTTGTACATGGCCGTACCATATGCTTTCCTCGATTCCCATTCTTGCTTTTCTGATCTCATTTCTTATATGATCTGTTCTAGATATTCCTTGATCTTATTGCATCCATTTCGACACTTTCCATTTCTCTTTTATATTTTTCTATTACGAGATAAGTCTGTTGAGTACTTTATGTTAGGTATCAATCAAAGCCTTTCTCGGCCAAGAAAAATACAAATGAAAAATTGGTATCAATTTCTCAAATAAGGCTAAAAATCAAAACAATTCTATTTCGCTAATTGTTAGGTTGTTAGTGCTGCAACACTAATTACAGACCGGTCAAAAAATATTGTTGCAACATTTAAAACAATGCACAAAGGAAGATTTAATTTGTAAAATAAAATGAATGAGGTGTATTTTCACGCACTTAGCCTGTAAGTTTTAGGTAAGCCAGGCAAGAAATTTCTCATTTCGACACGTTATACAATAAATAGCTTAAAACTTTTAAAAATACCCCGCCAATTTAAGGCCACCTAAGCTCACAAGATTAATGTATAATGTAATTTTTATCTCATTTTGCTTCAAGAAAATAACTCCCTATCCGCCACCCGGAGATGCCTGGAGATTACCCCCCCTCTCAATGTAACACCACTGAACAAAACAAACTGTAATTTATTTTTTATCTTGATGCACAGTAACTTTAATATAGTACGACAGACGTAATATTTTTACCAGACTCTAATTCTTTTATTATACACCCTAGTTTTTGGCTGGTGTCCAGTGTATTTGATAAATTTTAAAAAAATACCATTTAAAGGCAAAACCCAACCCAAGCATCAAATTTGATTAAAATCAGACAAGTAATTTTTAAGTTATTCGCGTTGGTCGCTATATACAAAAAAGTTTCAAAATAATCTGAAACAATAGATAACTTTTTTTAAATCTGAGCAGCTTTTTTTTTCTTATTTTTGACATGATCACCACATCATAGCTCACACTACTTATAGTATACGTGTGATCTACAATTCAAGATGATATTAACATCAATGTGGTAACATTTTAAAAAAATCTCAGACTTCAGGAAAAGTTCCAGAACCTTGTGGCACTTTGTTGAAATGTTTGTTAAAAAAGAAAAAGTAGAGCATAACTTATTTGATTTGACAATTGACATACGTTAAACGACATTAATATGATTATTATTTGAAACAATCATTTTTTTTAACCGACGCGCACAGGCTGATTTCACGAAAAAGCTGGTCAAAACCTAAGATCCATTACAGCCCCCTAAAATTGCATATAGTAATAAAAAAATATATGATTTATTGTTTAAAAAAGATAAAGAAGAAAAATTCTTTAAGGAGAAATAAAATTTGGAACTTTACTAATTAATTAAAATGCTTCCTAAATATCGATGAAACCAGAATTTTGCCTGTATAAATTTATACAAGATATTGCAATATTTGATTTTAAAAAATGCATAGCTCCATGAAAAAATGTTTTAACCAGCATGTATGTATGTAACATTGGCAATTGCATAAAACAATGTGATATATTTGCAAAAACAAGTTAATTGAACTTTTTCTGTTTTTCCGACTTTCGTTATAAATGAAGTATATTGTCTAGCAAGAAAAATACTCTGCCAATATATTGGCCCCTAAGCTCACACAATGTACGTGTAAACTAATATAATTAAAAAATTAAATATATTTTATTCAACTTCAGAGTCAATTACCTTTCGTTTGATACCATATTTTGATTTGAACTCTAATTTTGAAAAAAAATACCCTCACCCTTTTTGATATGACACACGCCATATTTTCCCTTAAAATCTAATTTTTCAAATCTACTGGGAGTAGTAGTCTTTTCTTTTTAATAAACTAAAATGTATTCTGTTTAATTTAAGACTTAATTACCTTTCGTTTGATATCACACACGCCATATTTTCACATATACTATAATTTTTTTAATCTACCCCCACCCTTTTATTTGGCTTGCGCCGAACAGATATACACACACCTAAATACACCACACAGACACACACGGACAGACGTCACGATAAAATTGCTAAGATACAATACACCAAAATAACATATTTTCAGTGTTATCTCAACTTTTTTTGTTGTCGAAAATAATACCTTTTCTAGCCATTGCTGCGCGAGTTAGGAAGGTAAACATGAAATCAGAATACATGTGACATAATAATTATACTTTTGGTTTACAAAAACCATTGTTATTAAAGCTAAGAAAACTTATTTATTAATTTACGCATATTATGCACTTATTTCTTACTGGACAATTTTCTATATACACAAAACAATTTTTTAACTTTTTTACTCGATCCGCATAACTCCGCAGCTGAACAGACTTTGTTACTTAGAAAACATATGCATGCACAAGTTGGATGAAGTTGAAACATTTAGTCAAATTCTATTTCAGAAAATGAAAATTTAAAAAGTTTTCTGCAACGGTTGCTTTAAACCGGTTTAAAATATTACTAATAAAATAAAAAACAATGTTAAATATGTACAATAAATAGCTACGTACCTCCAGATTAAAAATCCATGTTTAAAAAAATTATTTTTGATAATAGGCGCAAGTTTTAAAAGGGCTTTTTAACCATCAACTTTTGTAAATTTAATTAACGCAAATAACATAAAAAAATAAATGGAAGTTTCATCGGTCATTACTATGGCAAATGTTTTTCAAATTAGGCGTGACATGGTCACGGCCTAGCATAATCATCAGTGATTGCACTAATAGCAATTTTACAATTAAACAGGGCTTTTTAGTGTTTAGGGGTTATGGCCAGCTTTTTCTAAAAATCCGCCTGTGTGCGACGACTACATTTTCCCCGAATTCAGGTTCGTATGCAACAGTTTAATTTTACTTTGAAAACAATTCATACTTCAAAGCCTGCGCCGCCGCCGGCCGTCGCTCTTGTATACTAAAAAATTGTGGAAAAAAATGTTTAATTGGACTTGCACCAGTTTTAAACAAACGTACCGTTACGTAAACTTATTTTTTAAGCAAAGTTTTATTTTTTGCCCTTTGGAGCAATAAAAATTATGTGATTGAAAACTAACGCACGTTTAAGCTAATCTTGCACGTTCTAAAATATAACCAAACCGAATTTGGTATTGTTATTCCGGTAACCCCACATTCTCTGTTTGTTTATATTTTTGACAATCTTTTTTTGGTAGTTTTTTTGCATAAACAGGAAAAAAATAAATGAAAACATGGAAAAGAAATAAAAGTGAGGGCACTCAAAGTAATAAATAATATACTGAAAGAGGCTGCTAACTTTATGGCATATTGCAGGACTGTAGATACTGGTTGGCAATGGCTTGAAAAACTCTTGCAATTATTCTAGATACTCTGGCAGTATCCATTCCTACAAATTGTGCCACACTCTGGACGTGTTCCCTGGATAAAAGAAATTTATGAAAAATGTCGATTTGCTGACACACTTTTATTACCGAAATAAAAATTATTAGGGTGAATTCAGAGTTACAGAACTGTTATTTTAAGAAATACTCTGCCAATCTATGGGCACCTAAGCTCACACTAGGTACTATAGTTATAGTGTGAGCTAATATAATCAAAAACTGAAATATATTTTATTCAACTCCAGACTCAATTACCTTTCGTTTGATACCACATAAGCCATGTTTTGACTAAAACTCAAATTTTTTTAATCTACCCCCCACCCTTTAAAAAAAAACTAAAATGTATTTTGTTTAACTCCAGACTCAATTACCTTTCGTTTTATATCACACACGCCATATTTTCACTTAAACTCTAATTTTTGACATCTACTCCCACCCTTTTTAAAAAAATAAACTAAAATTCATTTTTTTAAACTCCAGACTTAATTACCTTTCGTTTGATATCACACATGCCATATTTTCACATAAACTCTAATTTTTGGAATCTACCCCCACCCTTTTATTTGGCTTGCGTTCGGTGGATTTTGTTCATTTTTAAATGGGACCATCACGGCCCAAGACCAACTTAGGTACCGAATTTCATTAAAATCGGACAAGCGGTTTTTGAGTTATGCGGGTTGGTCGTTACAGACAGACATACAGACAGACAGACAGACAGACAGACAGACAGACAGACAGACAGACAGACAGACAGACAAACAGACAGACAGACAGACAGACAGACAGACAGACAGACAGACAGACAGACAGCAAAACAAAAAAGTTTCAAAATCATCTGAAACGCAAAGATATATAAAAAATTTTGAAATCGGAGCAACTTTTTTTTTTCGAAAAAATTAGGATCACCATAGCTCACACTACTTATAGTAGTAGTGTGAGCTAAAAACAAACGGTCAGGGAACAGTGTTGTTCATACGTTGACATCATATAACCCCAAGAGAGTATGTACTAATCCTTAAAGTATTTTTCTCTGGTGTGGTGTTTCCTGGGTAGTTTAGCAGTTTCATAAAACTCCTGCAGTGACGCACCCAAGAATATGTCTTGAGACCCCAGAATGCCGTGTTTTATGCAGTTTTAATTTTGTAATTATGAAATAGTTGGAAAATATCTAAAAAGATCTTAAGCCTTGGGGGACCCGGGCAGCGAGGATTCCCCTGGGCGCGACCATGCTCATGTATCTTTAAATCAACGGCGGTGTGTGCTTCATTGATGTTTGGCACCCGAGATGTGGGTATAGGTCGGTCCGGTAATATTGAAAAATAACCTTGTTCCTCAAAAATGAGGGGTCCGGGCCCCCTCGCCTACCCATGCATTGCCGCTGCTCCAAATCATTATCTTCTCAGAAAAATCGAAAGAAAAAATCGTCAGAAAAACATAGCACAAATTCAGCATAACTACAAAAATTAGTTACTTGCAATCACTTGGCCGAGTTTGAGCGCTTAAAACCCTTTAAACTTCCTTTAATATGGTGCAAAGAAATTACCGAATTAAACGGCGTTCAACTGTTCAAATCGAATAGTGCAACTCCCTATTAGTGTTATAAAAATAGCATATTGTTTATAAAATTGCGAAGAAATATCAAAAAATGTTTTAAAGTATTGATAACGTCCCACAGAAAAAAATAACTTTGAGCCAACTCATAACCCGCGAAAACAATAACCGTAAAATCCGAGAAATCAGCTGTTTTTTCAGGATCAAGACATCTGAGGGCTTTTTAAATTGCCGCTCTCGAAAATATAAAGTCTTGCTATTTAAGATTGACAAAACCAGTTTGAACCAAACCAAAAAAATGGTAAACCTTACCTCTGTCTTTCATATTTGAAAAACTATGTTTTCTTTTATCTTTAAATGATAAATTTTGGCAGAAAAAGAAACACCGGCAATTTAAAAAGTCCTTGACTGTACCATCTTTTCTTGAAACATTTCAGCCCATATTTGACTCAAGCTTTGCACAGTTGTAGATCTTCATAGAGTTAACAACCCCACCAAGTTTCATGAACTTCCATAAAGTAGTAAAGTAGTACAAACTTTCAAAAAATGTCGAAATTGCCACTAATTCCTTCACTCACTCATGTATAGATCATCAAAATTCTACTGTACTTCCAGCATGCCAACCCTTGGAAAAAATCAATAAATCCCAAAATTCTAATTTAGTCCCCTCCCCTATAAGTTATGTAAAAGTAACATTGCCCACTTCCAGAAGCGCTAGAAAGCTGAGCTTTGGCAGACTGATAGGAAATATGATAAAACTATGGGAAAAAATGTAAAAACCCCAAAATTTTTATTTGATTCCCTCCCCTATAAATGTAAATTAATGCAAAAGTCACATTTCCAGAAACGCTAGAGAGCTGAGCTTTGGAAGGCCGATAGGAACTATGATAAAACTATAGAAAGAAATTAAAAAACCCTAATATTTTAATTAACTTCCCTCCCTTATAGGGCGACAGGGTTGACCTTTAACATCGAGAATATACGCAGGTGTAGTCCAGGAGCCGACACGCAGCCAGCCGAGGAACCAGGGATAATAACCCAGGAGCCTGCTATAAGTGCTATATAGTCGGAACCAGGATGGCGTCAGCATAAATCTCCTACAGTCAACTCACGACGACCACGACTGTTGCGCTAAAAAGGAAAGAAGTCTATCGTCTATAACCAAGTTCTGCTGGGACGATAGCGTGTTAGATAGATGCAAGTCTAACATGTAGCAGGATCACCTTTCGGAAGGGGTGTAAAAGCGTGGGTCCACTGTGTATACTTGCTACGAAGTATAAAGATCCCTGCACTCGACAAAGAGGTGTCAGGCAAAATTAAGTCATCTTAGAGAAAGAAAACTTGCATCCTAAGGGACACGTGCATCAGTTTGATATATGATGTACGGACAAATCGGGGTTTGCGAAAAGGGCGTGCCGTGTGCCTAGTCGCTAGACCAAAAAATGATCTCCCCACCACTACTACTACTAGTACTACTCCCTCCTCTATAAATATAAAGTTATGTAAAATTAACACTGTCCATTTCCAGACACGCTAGAGAGCTGAGGTTTGGAAGACTGATACAAACTATGATAAAACTATAAAAAAATTCAAAAATACCAAAATTTTAATTTACTGCCCTCCCCCATAAATGTAAAGTTATGGAAAAGTAACATTGTCCACTTCCAGGAAGGCTAGAGTGCTGAGCAAGTGCTGAGCTTTGAAAGGCTGATAGGAACTATGATAAAACCATAGGAGAAAATTAAAAAAACCTCAAAATTTTTAATAATGCATTGCAAAAATTTTGAAAAATATTCCGCATATTTTATTACTTTAAAACTTAAATATTATCCAAATCCTTTACAAAAGGAGTAAAATCATAAAAACATTTTATGTAAAAAAAGTCAAGTACGCGAAAATGGTATTCCCTAAAAAAAATTGAGGTAAAAATAAAGCCAAGTTCTCTAATACAATTTTCAAAATGGAAGGTTCTTACTAGTTTGTAAATGTTTTTCTAACTTTGGCTATTACGGCTGCAAATGACTCTTAGGCACTGTGCTAAATTGAACATAAAAAAGTTTGGCTGTAATAGCAAAGTTTAAAGAAACATTTCCAAACCAGTAAGAACTTTTTGAAATTTGTATTAGAGAACTTGACTTTTCTTTTATCTTAATTCTTTTCACGGAACACCATTTTCGCGTACTTGGCTATTTTTTACATAAAATGATTTTGTTATGATGTTTTTTTGTTGGTCTTGGCCGAATCACCACCAGTCGAAACAGCATAAAAGCATTCGGCATTTATCAAACCTTTTATTTATTACTTGATTCATTGCACAACACCCTTCAAAAACAATGGGCACTTGTTTTTGATTGAAAAATGCATTGGATGCTTTTATTTCTGGCGTGTTTTGCGAGAGGGCTTATTTCTAAAGAATATCGAATTTTTTATTTTTGAAAAAAATACTACATTCTACAAATTACAGGTCTTTTTTTGTCCAACTGCCTATGGCAAGAGTGTTTTTTTTTCGAGTTGGTGTCATGTTACAGCCCAAGCGGCTGATACGATTTGTTGTTTAGTGCTCCGCGTTGTTCGGTCATATACCGTCGCGTGCGGTAAAGTATTACTTTCCGCACTTGTTAGGTAAATAACTATTACGTTAGACCCGGCTACTCGCTGAGCGCTACTTCTCAAGGATGTATAGGTTGTCCCATTTTTGATGGCATTGAATGCCCAACAAACATTTAAAGTTGTAACGACGAAACCCCAACTAGAAAGAATTTCTTAAAAGTAACCGTAACGTACTCTCGCTACGTCTCAGTATACCATACAGCGACTTGTTAATTCCCTAAGTGGGGAACCAATTTCTGGTTATAACTACTTGGCCAAGTGTTTAAAGTCACTGTAGTAACAACTACACTACTATGTCACAGCCAGGTATCTACTACGTCATAGGCATAGGCTGTTTTTTTTTCCTTAATGGCATAAAAGTAGCGATGTAGTTGCAAATAATATAAGGGTTTCTTTTTGGTAGAATTATTATTACACAATATGGTGAACACTACAGTAAACAAAACTGGCTAAGTTTTTTAGTTTGGTTATGGCTATAATATGTACTATTATATATAAAAGTGAGAAAATTTACTAGCATTGGACCAATGTTCAACTGTGACGCAAATTTTTATGTGAAACCAAGGCCAACACAAAAATAGAGTCCACGACCCTGAAAAAATCAGCTGTTCTCCCGGGGCTGAATTTTACATTGGGTCTTATGGGAGGTCAGAGGTTTTTTTATGATATTTTCAAAATGGCACTACAGATTTCGGCAAAATTTCAGTGAAATATTCTCAGACACCATCCCGATATTCCACCAAAGGTTTGTAAGGAAGCAACATGATTAAAAGGTTAAAATCTTCAAGATTTAGCATTCCTTATTTTGAATTCAAATTACCCGCCATGTACCACATGCCAACTGTTATATTTGACATGTATTTGAATTTGTCATATGTGATTGTCAAATTCGCTTCTGCTTTAAACTTAATTTTTGTATGAGCTAATGAAGCGGCTATGAAAAATTAGGGCTTACTATACATTTAAAAAAAAATTGCTCTGCCAGAATAAAGTAAAAACAATCTCAAAAACGGCTTTATTTAAAATAAAATCAAATATCCATGAACCGTCATTCCAACTTCAATATTTGAAAGACAATCAGCTGTGTCGTAAAGTGACCATCAAAAAAAATCAGCCCCGGATGTGACGTCAACAAAGTGGAGGATCGTGGCCCGTCCATTTTGATAGCCCTGGTGAAACATGCATCATATTTATTTCAAAAACCGACGCGCCTTTAAAATTGAACCTGTCAATAAAATGACGTTGTAAAATTGATCCGTTGGGTCAAATTCGAGATTTCAAAAAAAAACTAAGAAGAAAAATAAAAAAAATTGAGAAAAAAAAAAAAAATACAAATCAATTGTCTATAGAAAAGTTTTAACAAAAACGAAATATCTTCACTAATAACAAAGATATGACGGATTTTTAGAATTACCGATATTTGAATTTTCCCTCGTAGCTCCAAAACTACAAGGACTAAAAAAAACTTTTGACTTATTTTTTTAGATCTTGTTGTTGTTAGTCTATACAGTAATGTGAAATCCCCAGGTCTTTATCTTTTAAAATAACTGAGTTTCCCACAAGCGCGGATCTGGGTCAAAATTTAAGGGGCGGGGGGAGTAATAGTCGACGAAAAAATTATTTGTAATATATTTTTTTTCTAGGAGGGGTAATTCTCCGGTTTTCCCTTTAATTGTTAGGAAAAAGTGCTTTTTTTTCTAGGGGTGGGGGTGGGGGGTAATTACCCCGTTACCCACCCTCAAATCCGCGCTTGGTTTCCCATTCAATACCATCAAAAATGGGACAACTTGTACATCTTTGACAAGTAGCGACATCCTGTACTTGCAATGTCGCCCAAATCTTCCCAGGAATAAAACCTATGTTTTTAGTTCTTTGGCGTCACTTATTTAAATTTTATCACAAAATCTACTTGGTTTTTAAAAATGTTCGCTTGCAGAGCAAACAATCTTCTTTCGGTACTAAATTTTACAAAATTAAAAAATGTACCTATTTTAATACATTTGGTGGGTACCTACCTGTACTTGTGGTAAAAAATTATGTCTTTCAGTAAGGTTCTACATAAAAATAATTTAGCCAGTCCTTATTGTAAATCACAAAAAAAAAAGCTGCGGTTCGGTCTGCGTGAAGCTATGTTGTAAATTGAGGCTGAGCAACAGGCGGCACGCGTGCCACTGCCACAGTATTATCAGAATTTCATAACAGTTTTGTGCAACTCATTAAAAAAAATTGTGCAAATTCCATCCAGCAGGAAATTAAAAAATATGCTGCTGAAATCCAAACTGCCTCAATTGATTTTCAGCATAACATTGTAAAGAATATTCATGTACAAAAATCATATTTTTTACTACGGTTTTTTTTATTTTTTAGAAAAAGGATAGGTTTTTGTAATTTTTAAATGTAACCCAGAGTAGAGATTTAGTTGATAAAAAACTTTTTTTATTATAAAATTAGAAAAACAAGAGCTAAGTGAGTTTCGTGCAGGCAGAGCTTGTAGTGATAATAGTTTTGTTTTAAACAAGTACTTGAGAAAAGGATTGCCAGAAATATATAGAGACACATGTTACCTTTTTGGACCAACAAAAAGCATATGAAACCGTGCGAAGGTTTATGAACAGTGTTAGAGCAAACTAATATCAATCATACATATATAAAAGCTATAAAATAACTATACAAAGGGTCAAAATCTAAAATTAAAATTGGAAATACACTTTCAAAAGAATTCCTGATAACGAAAGGTTTAAGACAGGAATGTTGTATCTCTCCAACTCTTTTTAAAATATATATCGCAGTAGCTCTAAAAAACTGAAAACGTGAAGTACACAGCATGGGAATACAAATTAACGACCGATTTACCATATACACACTATAGCCGACGACCAAGTAGTAATTGTAGCTAATAATAAAGAAGTCATATAGTATATGATGAGGAACTTAACGGAAGGATACCAAAAGTTGGGGTTAACAGTGAACGTGGACAAGACATAGTACTTTAGTATTGAAAACGAATCAAGTGAGTTAGAACTAGACAATGAACATACAATATCTCCATGCAATGAGTATGTATACTTAGGTGTCACATTTGATAACATAGGAACAGACTGTAGAGAAGTGAATAAAAGAATAGTAAAGGCAAAAATGGCTGTTGGATGTCTTGACAGTATTTTATGGAGCAAAGAGACGAAAAAGAATGTAAAATTTAGCATATATGAAACAATGGTGAAACGCACACTGTTGTTTGGAATAGAGACTTGTCGCGTAACAGAAAAATATAAAGCAAAAATGAAAAGTGTCGAAATGGATGCAATAAGATCAATGAGAATATCTAGAACAGATCATAATATAAGAAATGAGATCATAAAAGAAAGAATGGTAATCGAGGGAAGCATAACGGATGACATCACTAAAGGACAACTGATATGATACGGCCTTGTACAACCAAAGATTATCAAAGCAGGTCCTAGAATGGCAACCAACAGGGCGCAGAAAAAGAGGGCGTCCTAAACTAGAATGGCAACAGTCAATCCAATTTAGGATTGAAGGAGGTGGAGAATAGGCATCGGACAAGTACAAAAATGTTCTAAACCGACATAGCAGTAGTAGAAAATTAGACTGGCACTCGGAATATTTTAGGAATCACAGCCTAAAAAGGGATGGCCACCCCTCCTGTAAAGGATTGTCAAAACATATCTTTAAGTAAAATATGGCTTTTGTGACGTTAAAATAATTGTTAAGTTTCGATGTTAAATAAGCTAAATGGAGTTAAAATAGTTAACTAGTTAACAAATGCGGAAACTAATACTTTCAACATGTTGTAGGCAAAGTAACTTTATCGCACGAAGGAGTGTGATAATAAAACCATATTTTATGAATATAATGTTTCCGCGTTTTGTATGGCAGTGTGTCGTGCATTCCTCTTTGCATATTAAAAATTCCATAGAGCCAGCAATGGTGTCGCCAGGAAACCGACCACGTATAGGGAACAAGAGCATGTACATATACAGCGTGGCCAGCCTTCTATCTAGGGGTAGGATTTTGGTATAGACCATAAGGATTGCATGGAAGAACAGAAATGCGTAAGACCAACGTTGCCGGTTTAGTGAAAATATCAATATAAGTCGCGACTCAATTCGCGAAAGGTTAATTTAGTCAGTTTTGTGCCGGGGTGATACACAACCGGAATAATACATTAAAATTCTGCTTGTTCGTAAAAGTTCACTTACTTTTACAAACAAGCAGAATTTTAAAGTGCTATTTTGGTTATTGATTTTCGTTTCATATTAACTAAAGTCAATTTTGTTTGAAAGATAACTTACCAGTCCACAGGTAAGCTACCTATTATTTAAATTTAGTTTTTTCTACGCATGTTTAGTCTAACCGTAAAAAACAGATAATGGTGGACTACAGTGACGCAGCGTGGGTAGAGGAAGCGGTAGTGGGGCAAGACCTTACCCACTAAACACAAAAACATTCTAATAATGTCAAAATAATGTATAATTTAAAAACATAACGTAAGGTTGAATGTTAGTTCTAACGTCATATTCATAGTGAAAAAGAAGCTTAATAACCCGTTTTCTGACGTTAGAAAAAAAATGTTATGTTTTTATAACGTTTTTTTTAAAGTGTTTTTCGAACGTTAAAAAAATATTGATTTTTAACAGTGGAAAGGAAATGTTTTTCTAACATTGAAAAATAAATGTTTTTTTAACAATGAAAAAATATATTTTTTCCAAATATCTCTAAAGATAAGGTAACATAAATAACGTAAATTAAATTCTTCTATTTTGGAAACGCAGGGCAGCAACAGTCTGTTAAGGTTTTCGTGAACTCGACACTCAGTAAAGGGAATTTACATCCGTAGCTTCTGAAAATAAAATTCAAAATTCTATGTAAACAATAATTTTGTAGTAAGTGCCTCGCTACGAGGCCAAACAATTCATGGTCAAGTGAATTCAAGGCAAACAATTTCAAGGCGCGTATTCAATTTAGCATGAATGCAAACGAAGCATTCATTTGATCCCACTTGCGAATTCTGCCTCAAATGAATACGCGGCTTAAGGTGCGGCGGCTAATCGTCCGTGGTGGATTGTCGCATTCCCTGTCTGATTACCTATATAACGTTAGGTATGCGATATTTCATACAAAACCATTTTTTTTCTTTTGTTTACTTTCTTACCTTATGTTGTGGTGCTTCATTTAGATCACTGCAAACACATTTGTTGATCTTTAACTATACCATCTTTCCCACACAACTGGAGTAATATTCCGATCCAAATATGTATTCACTTTCAAGATTAATATTTGTGCTTTTAATTTGCCATGTTTGTTTCAAGAAAAGGCAAATATTTTAACCAAAATTATACAAAGTGTATCTGCTACCGACTCGTATCAACTCGCAGCGAAACGCAACTAAAAATGGCGATGACCCGTTCTGCTGGTGGGACTATGGCAGCGCCCTCTATAGTATAATTTTTTTTAATGTTTAGAAAACAAAACATTTATTAGCTTCATATATCTTAAATTCAACGTTAGAAGTGAGATCTAGGAAAAACATTATAAAAATAACCATATATTGATGGTATTACCAATGTTTACACGATGTTTACAAGAAACATTGGTATTACTTTTAATGTTAGTGAAATTATGGTTTTTTTAAAGCTGGTTTCTTGACGTTATTAAGAAATATATTTTTGGTAATGCTTTTACATGAAATTTTCGTTAGGATTTTCTACATGTTTTTTTAATGTCAAAAGTTGACTTAATTTTAACACAAATTTGTGTTAGAAAAAAAACATATTTTTTTCAACATTTATTTAACGTTTTTTACGATTTTGTGCTTAGTGGGTAGGGGGGCAACAGAGGTGGCATGAAGTCTCTGACCGGATTGAGTCCTTTTCCTAGACAAATATCAAAACTATGAGTAGTAGTCCCTCTTAAACCACAAATGTTTTGAAAAAAGGAGCAGACATTTCTTGAGTAAATGCGTCGTAGACAGAATTTTCAGAAAATTTTAAAGGAATATTAATTCTACTTAACCAAAATCAAATGCCAACCAAAGACCTCTGTATCATGTTGGGTTAAAATCGTTTGAGGTGTTTGATTTGATCTGTGTATTCAAACAGCCAATTTATTTTATTCGCCGATTTTGGTGTTTTAGGGCCTAAAACTCTCATTTAATAAAATTAAAAAATTAAATTTTCAGGTTTTTAATAGTCCACCTCTTGTATGGTGGAATAAAAATCAAGTCATGTAATAATTCTCGCCTTAAACAAATGTTTCAGGTGGTCCGCTCCTTGTATCAAGGTTACCTTTGGCAACGCTGGAACGCTTTCGACGGAAATCCGGCGTATAGCGGTTTCTTATTAGTACATGCTATACTCTATCTGTTTTTTATCCTCTTATGGACATTAAGTCCCCTAGATGTGGACTTGTTCACGCGGTATAAAACTACGCTGCAAGAAAAACCATATTTTACTGGCGGTTAAAATGCCAAACGCAACCCAATCTTTTTAACTACGCATGAGCCGCACCCTTTCTTTTTTCTTTTAATGTAAATTGTTTCCCTCTATCCCCCTTTCCCGTAAATCTTTTTTGTGGAAGTTTGACTAATGGCCAAATTTAAATCGGGGATAACTAATACTAGCTGCGTTCGGTATTTGCATCTCAGACGCGACGGATTTTTGGTCACGTGGTTACAGATTAGTCTGATTAACGAACGATCCGGATCAAATCGATCAAATTTTTACAAATGGTTATAACCTTAAATATAACCAAAAATATTATGTACATATTGCAACCCACATTGAACCCAGCTATAATTTTGACAAAATTTTTCTGTGATGGAAATTTATATAATTTGTTGTCTTCAACATCAAATAATTCGATTTGAATCTTTTTACATAAAATTATTTTTGTAAACAAAACAAATACACAACATAACGTCACAATCTCGGATTAATCTGTTTCGTCGATCAACATGTACAGAGCAACCAGATTTACGTCCGACTAGTCTGAGCAGAATTACCGAACGACTCAGATTTACCTCCCCTAGATCTAGATGGAATTAACGAACGATTTTGATCAAAAACATTAATCTGACGTAAATACCGAACGCAGCTATTGTTCCCATAACTTTGTTTAATAAGCAAAACCACATAATTTATAATATTCTATAAACCACATAACCTTACATCCTTAAAATTCCATAACTCCGAACCGTAAAATCCGAGCTAAAACCACAGAACTCAAAAATTTCATAATCCACCAGTGAAAAGGGACTTCCTCGACCTCCGTAAACTTAGTATAACCACTTAAGAATTGGATATTCGCAATATATACAATACTTAATTGCATGTTACCTTTGTGGACCTACAAAAAGCATATGATACCGTTCCAGTAGAAAAACTATGGACAGTGTTAGAGCAGACTAATATCAATCATACATACATAAAAGCGATAAAAAGCTATACAAAGGGTCAAAATCCAAAATTAAAATTGGAAAACGACTTTCAAAAGAATTCCTGGTAACAAAAGGGTTAAGACAGGGATGTTGTATCTCTCCAACACTTTTTAAAATATATATCGCACTAGCTCTAAAAAACTAGAAACGTAAAGTGCACGGCATAGGAATACAATTTAACGACTGATTTACCATATACACACTACAGTTTGCTGACGACCAAGTAATTGTAGCTAATGATAAAGAAGACATGTGGTATATGATGAGACAGTTAATGGAAGAATACCAAAAGTGGGGATTAATAGCGAACGTGGACAAGACAGAGTACTTATTTATTGGAAACGAATCCAGTGAGTTAAAACTAGACAATGGACAAGTAATATCTCCTTGCAATGAGTATGTATACTTGGGTGTCACATTTGATAAGATAGGAACAAACTGTAAAGAACTGGAAAAAAGAATAGTAAAAGCAAAAAAGAATTTAATGGAGCAGAGAGATAAAAAAGAATGTAAAATTTAACATATGTGAAACAATGGTGAAAAGCACGCTGTTGTATGGAATAGAGACTTGTCGCGTAACAGAAAAATACAAAACAAAAATGGAAAGTGTCGAAATGGATGCAATAAGAGGATCCCAACAAACGTTTAAAGTTGTAACGACGAAACACCAACTAGAAAGAATTTCTTAAAAGTAACCACAACGTACTCCCGCTACGACTCAGTATACCATACAGCGACGTGTTAATTCCCTAAGTGGGGAACCAATTTCTGGTTATAACTACTTGGCCAAGTGTTTAAAGTCACTGTAGTAACAACTACACTACTACGTCGCAGTCAGGTATCTACTACGTCGTAGAGGCTGTTTTTTTTTCCGTAATGGCATAAAAGTAGCGATGTAGTTGCAAATAATATAATCGTTTCTTTTTGGTAGAATTATTACACAATATGGTGAACACTATAGTAAACAAACTGGCTAAGTTTTTAGTTTGGTTATGGCTATTATATGTACTATGTTATCTAAAAGTGAGAAAATTTACTAGCAGAGGACCAATATTCAACTGCGACGCAAATTTTTATGTGAAATATGCATGTTAAATTGAATTGTTTTCTGGTATCTGATGCAATTTTTTGTGGTTTTTGAGGTTATGTTTTCCTAATCTGCAGTTAACTCTAACAAATGGTGTTTAATATGTGCATTTGGTAACATTCAATTAATTTGCTTATAAAATAGTGTATCTCCTTAATATGGGCTCAAAAAACGAAAATAAAAATTTTCTACTTACAAAAAAAAACATGGCGTCCCAAACAATATTCCCTAATAGTCGAAAGGGTAACTTGAAAGTGAGCCTAAGTTACGGCAACGTAATACGAACCACTTTTATGGCAGTGTTCCCTTTTAGTTTTAGATAGCACACTCGAATTTCTACTTTTCCGTCGCGGCAACGTATTAGTCCCTAGCTTCCGCCACTATAAAAACACGTTCACAGTAGTAGGAACCACGCGATAAGCAATATCACTACCCTTAAGTTATTCGATTGAGGCCAATTGTCATTTTTGTCAACAACAATGCCTAATCTTGGTTTTTGATGCGGAGTTCTGTGTTCTGTAGCATCGTGGTTTTGTGAATTTGTAAGTTTTTGTTGATGTGGATGATGAAAATGCGTCTCGTAGTCGTAAAATATGAATCTGTATTACCACTTCCTACAGGTTTGTTTACAACTTTTAGTACGGGGGCGCCACTTACCGACCGGAGAGAATACTTCACAAAAACCAATGCAAGTATTGTATTACGAAAACTTATACAAGTATTGTATTTTAAACCAAAATAAATATTGTGATTTATTTTACTAGAAACTGATCAAGAAATGTCCATATTCTAGAAAGTGTTATCAAGGAGCTAAAAGAACGTAGTCATATACGTAAATTCAACTTATTTTTTTATAAATTTAAGTAAATAATATTTTGTTTTAAGCCAGGGGTGAAATTGAAGAGCGACAAATTACTTAACAAAATTAAGTGCCTCGGCCGGGACTCGAACGCCCTATCAATTGGTGTGCATATCCAACGGTTCCTGGTTCTAGTACAGAAAACTTTTGTTTTTATGATTTTTCGTTCTTTAATTTCACCATTTTTACCCCTAGTTTGGAAATTTTATTTACGGTTTTAAGTAAAATTTTGCATTATTGCACTTTACTAAGTTGTATTTTGTTATTGTTTGTCCTATTTCCCATACTATATATTATTAAGAAATATTTTTTAAATGTTGGATTGTGTCCATATGAAGTTGTATTTCAATTAGGAAAAAAGAAAGAAAATGCGGAAGTGGTATATGGTACTGATGATGCTTCTGGTCTACCTGAAAATAAATGCTGTGGAGACAAAAAGACCGAGTTGAACACTTTTTTCTTTGTTTTCTTTCTTTTTAACTAAAAAAAGTAGAGGTTGAACATTTCTAGATCGGTTGGAAATCCATGAAAAAGTACTTCTTATTTATAAAAGGAGCCACAAAAAATAGGGTTAAAAATGAACGCAACCAAGATGCGGCTGCAAAAAGTCTACGTTTCCAAAGTAGAAACAAAAGGTAGTATCTACTTTAACAGATCGACACTCAAAAAAAGTCATAGTATTTACGGCTTTCAAGTTGTTGCAAAAAGTTATTTTCTCTACATTATTACTTCAGGTGTTACTATGATGACAGCAACTTTTGTGGTAATAATTAAAGTTATAATGTAGTTGTCGGATACACTTGTTGGCAACTTCAATGAAGCTTAACTTTCAAGTGGTAATTAAGTAATATAGAAAAGTCACTGTGACTACGAAATAACGACTAAAAAGAAAGTAAAACTTTGGCAACGTCCTATCGTGGTAGGGAAGACTATCAGAATAGACTATCAAGTAACAATCCTAAGAAGTAGTTTAGAGGGTCGTTTTTACGAAAGCTCTACTTTTTCGTGATACTAGATAGTAGAAAGAACTAAAAAGTGCCGAATTTTTGTTGGGATCACCACATTTCTACCATAAGATAGTAGCGAAGTCTTTGGCGCGTGTAGCCGCTACTATAAATGTTAGTTGGGATCAATGAGAATATCTAGAACCGATCACATAAGAAATGAGATCATAAAAGAAAGAATGTGAATTGAGGGAAGCATAACGGATGATATCACTAAAAGGCAACTGATATGGTACGACCATATAGAACGGATGAACGACGAAAGATTTCCAAAACAGGTCCTAGAATGGCAACCAATAGGGCGCCGAAAAGGAGGGCGTCCTAAACTAGAATGGCAACAGTCAATCCAAAGATCAATGAGTCAAAAAAATCTGACATAAGATGATTGTCAGGATCGATGGAGGTGGAGAATAGGCGTCGGACAACGTAGAAAAACGTTCTAAACGACTAAATAAAAAAAAATAATTGTTAAATTTATCGTGATACACATTTTCCAAAAAAAAATAGGTATGCATTAATAATTTGATAAAAAAGGTTAGAAGACCCCTTTCTATCTCTACATAGTGATGACACTGTTACGTGGTATTGACGCTCTGTCCGTTACGTCACTGATGAAAACATGGCGTCGCCATGGAAACTTGCTGCTTGCCGGCGCCTTTTATGCTCACTTTGGAAAATGTCTTTTGTCATGCAGGAAATTGCGATCCTATATGAATGAATGAATATTTCGCAGCAAAACACTCCAGTAATAGTAATAGATACAAAAAAAGACAACTACAGTTTAAAACGTACCTACATCTGACATTTAAGCTATATACTGCGTTTAATAAGAGAAGCAACATACTTGGTATGGATAGACATGAAACGTCCCCAAACATTTTGCGAGTGGGAACCACCCCCCACCCCTGACAAAGGGGTGGTTTCATCTCTTAAACGTGCTTTTTGACAGTTTTTTGTTAATAACTTTTAAAAACGTCTTTAAATCCGTTTTCATCAAAACGTAAATGGAGGAGGCACTAAATACATTGTTTACCGGGATGCGTCAGATGAACTGAATTTAAGATATGTCGAAAGCCAAACCTGATATTTAAAAAAAAATGGGGGGATTAATAGGAAAAGGATTCGTTATCGAGCTATACTTATTTAAATGCGCGTCACTGAAATATGGAAAAACAAGTGAAGGAAATTTTGACCATGCATTTTCAGTTTCCTTTCTATATATTTAATAAATCTCAGGTATTTTTCCTCTATTTTTTTTATAATTCTTTTGAGCCACTCTGTAGGTGACGCAAACTATATGTCGAAAATGGATAAAATTCTTAAAAGGAGTCTTATATTAAATAAGACTAATATTGGTTTTTTATTTTTATTTGACGATAAGTTATTAAAAGAAAATTACCAAAAGTCACGTTTTTCCATTTTTCAGTGGCGCACATTTAAATAAGTATAGCTCGAAAACGAATTCTATGACCCCCCTAATTTAAAAAAAAGTAAGGTTTGACCTTCAACATATCTCAAATTCAGCTCATCTGACGCATCCCGGTAAACAATGTATTTAGTGCCTCCACCTTTCTAATTGCGGCTTTCTTCTTAGCGACGCGACGGTAGAATTAACTTTTACAAAAAGTTAAATTATTATAGTAAAAGATTAATAAATAAGCTTCTAGAAACGAAGATATTGTTGAATATTCCCCATATGAGGAAAACTCTAATTATGGTTCAAGAAATATTGAGGTGAAAAAATTAGATAGTCTTTATTAATAATCGACCATTTTATCTAATTCTATCAAAAATAAAACACCCTGTATATACCCGAGTCTTTTTATTTTAGGCTGTACATAAAGAGAACATGTAAGAAAATTGTAAGGTGCACACCTAAAAAACTTCTTAAAGGTGCAATCATGCAATATTCCCACGTAACTTCAGTACAAAACACTGATATTTGATATAAACCAGATGCTTTTCTATATAAAACTCTTCTTCCGTCATATGGGGTAGGTACTGGTACTACCAAAGACTGAATGTGTTTTTAAAAGAGAGCAGTAACCTATTAGTCCAACTCATAATACCGACGACCCACAATGAAAAAGTGAAAAGAGTCTTATTTCCTCTTACTTAAAGGGAAAAAACAATCTTTAGTCTTCTTTGATCCATCTTTGGCCATAGGCCTCTCCCAATATAACTCTTCTTTGTTTGTCGCCATTTCAATCGTCCGTGTATATCTCTTTTGGGGTCTTCCCCTACTTTTTTATTTTCCCAAGGTCTCCAGTTTAAAATATATTTGTTCCATCAATCGTTTTTTTGTGTGATTAAGACCGGCAAATTTCCATTCTAATTTTGCTATCTCTCCTCTGACATCCCTTACTTTTGTTTTATTTCCTATTCATTCATTCCTTTTTTCTGTTAGCTCTACATGTAACATTTGTCTTTTAATTGATCTTTGGGCTTTTGATACATTATCCACATTTGATTATACAGTTTGGTTTTGAGGTTCTGAGGATACTTTTAATATGTAGCCTATTTTACCGAATGCTGCCCAAGCCAATCTTACTAGAGTTTTGATTGGCATTTCTCAAGCCACAGAAAATTTTTTGCTTGCTGATTTTCAAAAAATACTGATTATTGCTATTTTCAAGGAGAAATTCCTCAATTCTTCTCTCATAAATTTTAACCCAACTGACCCAAAATTTATCGAGGTACATTAGGCTAATAGAATCAAAGAAAAAAAATTGAGGTAGTTCGTTGTTACATCATAAAACTACGCAATGTTGCCAATGCTGCATCGAATTACAAAAAAAATTAAATAAATGGGACTACTTTGATTTTGAGACAATTATCATGAATGTTAGGTATATTTTTTGAACATATTATATTTTAGTGAAATTCCGGCCCCTACCCTTAGACACCCTAACCTAACCTAGAAAAAAACCATAGTATAAAATGTCGTTAAAAAACCTTTTTTCACAAATCTAGCTCGCTAAGGCTCGGCCTAACAAACTGTCTCGCCCATGTAAAAAAACTCTACGCTACCAATATGTTTCCCATAAGTACGACTTTTTGCTCAAGAAGTGGCGTAACCGTATCTCTAGCGATAGCACGGCAGTAGACTTGTTTGTCTTCGACGTATCATAAACTAATACATATTAGTTTATGGACGTATCTACCAATTTTAATACAGCTGATTTTTTAATTTTCGCTCTCTTGAAAAATGCTAGTTACATCGGTCCATGAGATAGGGGACGATATTGTTATTAGCTTTGAGCTAAAACAAAATTAATGGCGTAAATACGTGTCTTGTTATATAATAACTCTATGACTTTGCCCTACATGGTACTTCGTCCCCCACTGACCTAACTGTGCTTCTTTTTTTAGCAGATGAAGATTTTCTATTGTGAGATTTATAAAATACACGCGATCCTCCCCCTACATATGTAGGCATAAGTACTACCTGTAGCGGGTGGGCGTATAGGATTGGCAGCAAAAAGAATATTTTTAAAATGCGTGAATATTTTTTTTCCAAAAAGTGCATGTTATATTTTTTCTAAATTTGACCAGCGATTAATCTATAAAAAAGATTAACGTCTTTTGTACTGTATTAATTAAGAAAATTTACCAGACTTATTGGAATACGCCCTGCAACCACAGGCGTGCGCAGCATTTTTAATTAGGAGGACGATATATATTACTTACTAAATTAGAATTTCCTATTTTACAAAAACTACCATAGAAACATAACGAGATAATTTTATGAAACAAACAAAAAAAAATGCAAAAGTAATTTCAGTGTTATTAAAATTTTATACTTTTAAAATAAACGGGGATGGCCCAGTTAACGGGGGGTTAAAGGGTCCACCGACAGCAAAAGACAAAATTTTTGAAGTAAAACGAATTAATATTATGCTTTTTTTCTTAAAGATGCATACTGTTTCAAATAATTCATATATTTAACTTTGTAATGAGACCCAAAAAAAAATCTTTCAAAACCGGGGCTCACTTACTCCATCTTGCCTTAAACCTCGTTGCGCGAATTTTTGATTATGCTATGGAAATTTCAAAATAAGGCCTGGTTTGATCCAAAGTCGACCAATAATGTCAGGCCGTAGCAATATTAGGGACTTGCAATAAAGCCAGGCAATAATTGTGCCGGGTACTATGGTGACAGTTTCGCATTATACTAAGAGCTGTCTTCTTTCAAAATTAGGCCTTTGTGTATTATAAGAGCCGCAATTAATAGTGTCGCCATTATTAATGGAAAATAAACGACTGGATTTAGAAATTCGACTTTGTTATGTCAATTTTGAAAGATCAACTGTCAGTTTTCAACTGAAAAAAGAATAGTGCCCGGCATTATTGTTGCCTGGCTTTATTGCCATAAGTCCCTATTACGGCCGGTCTTAAATATTATCACGCGTGTTTGTCAATAAGAGTGTCAAAATACTGACCGGCCGTAAAATGACAGTTGACTCTTTGGACAGTTGATATTTGGCAAATGACAGTCTACGGATGGCTCAGTTTAGGTACGTGACTTATGATGTAGGTAGGAGCGAACTGTAGGGTTCGTGGTCATTACGCAAGACCCTTGCCAACCACAGACATAGAGATAGAAAGACGTAAGGATCCGATGACGCATCCCTCCTTATTTTTAATCCAGAAGTGCTATAATTATAGATTTTCACTAGTATGTTATGGTGTAGTAAACAGGGTTGGATCTTCAATTTACTTAATAGGCAAGTGCGTTAAGCAAAACTCACAAAATATATCCTACTAGGAGTATAATATTTCAAAAATGAGTTTGCTCCTTTTGCTTATAATACCTTTTATATAGCTCTGTCTGACAGTTTCATCTCCTATTCACGAAGTGTTTCAAATCTCAATAGAGGTTTTTTTCTACCTGCACTACTTAAACTTTTAAAAGTACCGTAAAGTTTGTTTATTGGGTGTGTAACAAGCAATTAAACACCACTTCCTACAGAGAGGGTGGACACTAATCTCCAGGAGGTCGTAAATGTTTACACTACCGTTTCTTTTTGGTTTTTCTGTTGGGTCAGTTGTTTAAAATATGATGTGACGAAACAAGCTAAATATTTCTATTAGGTTTGGCGAATTTTACCGATTATTTCTGGCGTTCGTTACAGGGGCGGATGCTGGGAGCCTGGGGCGTGGAGGCTCGGTTGGAAGGGGGAGGGGGACAAGGAGGTAGCAAAAACATAAAAAATATCTCTGCCGTTTTTAATTATTCTGAGCGCTCAAAGTACGATGCACTAATTGAACCTAGGTCTCTGTCAATTTAGGCGCGGATGTGGGTCAAAATCTAGGGGGGGGGGGGTAATAGTAGACGAAAGAATTTGGTTCACCCTAATGTGCAATATGCTAGTAAGCATTTCTCAGTGAGTTTCATCTCATATAAATTTGAATTAACTTTATAAATAAAGAAAAACCACATAAAAATTTGTAACCAAATGTAATTTTTTGTAAATTTAGTCCGTGCAGTCGTAGGATTCCCGTTAAAAATAGTCTCAAATTATAGTACCACCCCTGAGGGGTGGTTTAAAGTTCGAAAAACAATATAAATAATCCATGTTTCATAAAAAAACTTTTCAAAGCTAAATAATAAAACAACAATTTTCAAAGCTAAATAATAATGTCTGTAGATGCACTACCGTATTTATTCCTTATCAATATTTAAATATTGTAAAAAACACAAATATTATATTATTTTTAATTATTTCTAATATTTGTGTGGAAATAATATCTTTGTTACAACGAAAGAAGTTGACCCATATCGCAAGGTATTTACGAACAATTTATATAAATAATAAAAACTATTGCATTCACGGGAAAAATAAGTTAAACCTTCAACCAAAATCTAGACTTATAGACCTAGGATTGTAGCACTTAGTACTGTAGACCCTTTAGTAAATACTGGTCTTAAAGTTTGTCTTTATGTTGCTAGTATTCTTAGCTATGTGGATTATGGACGATATGATGAAAATAATGTTCGTTATCCTTCAACAAGATTGTTAGAAGTTGTCCATGACTCCCAGGATCGTCACCACCATCCACAATAAAAATCTGACAGGATTAGTTCCCTACAACTAAAAAAAACATTATCACATGTTTCAAACTTTCGTGAAAAGCGGTCTTGAGAATTAGGGTTTCTATGTATTATGACCCACTCCACGCCACTGTGTTAGAATAATAATGTTTAATACAGGGTGTCCCATTTAAAACATTCCACCCGGGATTTCTCGAGAACTGCTAAAAATTTTAAAAAATGCCGAAGCACGTCGATTTTGTTTGCGAGGGGGACACTTTTTTGCGATTTCGCATCATCTCTATCTATCAACCCCTAGCGGGGGCGTATCTCACCCCTTCAGTTTGAATAAGAAAAGTGGGGCGATTTTATTTTTCATATCGAACAACTAGTTTTTGAGTTATTTGATTTAGAATTTATTAAATGAGCAATCTGAACTAACGGCATAATTTTACTGAGCCCTGCATAACTGCATTATTATTGTTATAAGGTCTCCCCCTCTTGCCTTCAAAGGAGGAGGCGCTAAATACATTGTTTACCGGGATGCGTCAGATCAGCTGAATTTGAGATATGTTTTCGAGCTATACTTATTTAATTGCGCGCCACTGAAATATGGAAAAATATTACCTTTTGTACTTTTTTTGTAATAACTTCGCAAAATAAAAATAAAAAACTGATTAGTCTTATTTTATTGACAAAAGAGTCCTTTTAATTTTATCAACTTTGAAATATTTTTTACGTCACATACCTACAGAGTGGCTCAAAATAATTTAAAAAAAATACAGGAAAAATACCTAAGATTTATTAAATATAAAGAAAGGGAACTAAAAATGCATAGTCAAAAAAACTTCGATTGCTTTCATGTGAGTCGTTTTAACTATTCTAGCTTACAGGGTATTTCAAAAAAAAAAAAAATAATTCAACGCATGACACGTTTACTAATTGTCTACGAAATAGTGTGTTTACCGGGATGCGTCAAATAAGGTGAATTTAAGATATGTTAGAGCCCAAACCGTCCTGATATTTGTCTCAAAAAAATCGGGGGGTCGTTTTCGTTATTACAAAAAAACTACAAAAGGTCATATTTTTTCATATTTCAGTGACGCGCATTTAAATAAGTTCTAGCTCGAAACCAAATCCTATGACCCCCCAATTTTTTTTGGTAAAAATATCAGGAAGGTTTGGCCTTCAACATATCTCAAATTCAGCTCATCTGACGCATCCCGGTAAACAATGTATTTAGTGCCACCTTCAAGTAGCGTGTCGTGGATAAAAGGGCGGGGGGGGGGGGGGGCGAAGACCTTAAGGGGCGCAAATATAGGTATGGAAGTCAAATAAATTACAAACCTTTTTTTACAATAATAACACTATTAATTCTATTTTTTTTCTCTCTCAAAGGACGCCAAGGGCGCCAAGCGCAGAGTGGCGGGAGGGCGTTCTCCCCGAGGGGTGGCTCGATCGCCGATTTTTGTACACCAAAAGAGAATACCTACGGTTAACACCTACGGTATTTCCTAGTATTTCCCAGTATTTCCTCAAATTTCAATGGTATTTCCTAGTATTTCCCAAGCAATGGTATTTCCTAGTATTTCCCCCCTAGTATTTTCAATGGTATTTCCTAGTATATTTCCTTGTACTTCCCAAGTATTTCCTGGTTTTTCCCCTAACCTGTACACCAAAAAGAAATACCGAGCCACCCCTCGGTTCGCCCCCCCCCCTAGCCCCCTATACGACACGCCACTGCCTCATTCTTTTACTATAATCTTGGTGAAAATCCCAGTTACGATTGCAGTGGCGGATCCAGGGGGGGCCAGAGGGGCCCGGCTCTCCCCCCCTCCTAAACATATAAATTATTTAAAATTTGTCACAAATTCTACTTAATTTTTTTTAAAATTTCGCCTGGGGCGCTATTATTCTCCTTTAGCTACTAAATTTGACACCTCAATTTCTATCAAAAACCACAAAAATTTTTTTTTTTGGTGTTTGCTGCCACTTTGGCTCCTCCCCCCGGGAATCCTGTATCCGCCACTGCTCGATTGGCTTATCCTTCCTTGTCTTAGACGGGACATATTTTGCTGCATTTTTTAAAAATGTTTAAATCTAGAAAAATCAATGCCACATTATATCTATCTGTACCTACATAAACATATAGATAATCTTATTAATAATTTGTTTTGTTTTGTTTCAGGTTCGTCTTTTAAAAAATATTGACCACAAACAGTTCAACTTTTTACTCGTGATATATGGGGTAAGTAAAAATAAGTGTCTTTTCACGGTACTATAATTTCCCAAAAACTATAAATATGTTCCGTTATAACAAATGGTACCAAAAAGTTGCATATATAGTTGAATATCAGAAAAATCTAGTGAACAACTAACAGTTTTGGTTGCTTTAATGGGAACAAAACGTTTGTGATAAATTATTGTTTCTGTATATTTGTTTACGGCAATAAGAAGACTGAAGAATAGAATTAAATCACAAAAAAATGTTTTTAATGTTGCTTCAATCGAAACGTAGTTGAAGAATCATAAAAAAAATCCTATCTGAATTTTCACGGAATATTTAATTGGAGAAAACATCATTTTTAGCAAAAACACAGTTAAAAGCAAACTAATTTTAATGACTACGAATAAAATAAATTCTACGACTGGGATAAAGGCACAAATTATAGCGCAAAGTCTCCGGCTCAAAAAAATGATAGTCAAAATCGCGACATTCAAAAAAGCGACACATAAAAACATTTAAAAGAACGACACGTAGTAAAAACAGCGACATATTAAAGCGGCGACATTTAAAAGAGCTACATTCAACAAAGCGACATTTTAAACCAGCCACAAATCATTTTTTTTTTCAATCTAAAATGTGTCCTGTCCTCGAACCGTATAGTATAGCAAACCTAACCTGGTTAACTTGTTATTCCTAACCTGGTTAATTTAACATATATATTCTAACCTGGTTTGACAACGAGAAAGCTTACTACTAACCTAACCAGTTAAGATAAAAAAAATAGAATTGTCACTCTTTTAAATGTAGCTCATATAAGACCGCCGGCCGTTTTAAATAGGGACTTATTGCTATAAGGCGAGGCACAATTAGTGCCTGGCACTATTGCAATAAGTCCCTAATATCGCTGTTTTAAATGTCGGTGTCTAAATATCGCTCTTTTAAACCGGAGTAATGTAGAAATGATTTTTGGTTTTTCAACCAAGTTAGATAGCTGCCTAGTAACTAAAAAAATTGACATTAATTAACGCAGTCGGGTTACATTTCTGACGGTTTTGTATTTGAATTTCTCTGATTTTATCTTGAACTTTATGGTTCATTTTGATACTCATGGCAATGTTGAGCAAAGAAGTGAACATGTTCAAGGAGAAAGCAGTTTTTATCTAACGTTTTCAAACAGATAAATTAAAATAAAGTACTTTGCGAATCGATGGGCACGGCCACGCACGGCAGTCGCGGTATATAATGGGGGTGTCCATAAATAAAAAAAAATTAGCGGGTGGCCAAAAAAACCGGACAAAATTAAAATTAATAACTATTTGGAATATTGGCTGATAAACGGGTGAAGCCATACACGTTTTTTGGATACATACATTTCTTTTTTAGCTGATTTCTTGTTTATTAGTATAGGATGTGTGTATTTTGGCGGGATTAATACAGACTTATACAGAGATATTTTTATTTAATACCTGTTTTTTTAATTGTTTAACAGAAAGGATGGCCCACCGGAAACGTAAAGTATTACTTTTCGAAAAAATCCAAAAACAAAAGTCGGGGCAAATTTTTGAGGATGGGACAATTCGCCGCGGCCAATTTGTTGCGGGACAATTCGCCGCGGGGACAATTCGCCGCGAGATTTTTTGTTTGATGAAATTACCATTGGCAATTGTTTAAACAGTTTTACTTAATATAATATATTTGTTTATTTGTATGTTTTTTAAACTTTTTCAAATAGGTATTTGGTGGTTAGTATACAATCCAACATTTTTTTTTATTAGAAAAATAAATAAAATGGGGGATCCAAAATGGCGGATTTTTCCATTTATGAAGCGATATGCAACAAACTCGGAACTTTGAGACCTTTTAGGTCGCTGATTATTATTTTGAACTTATAAAAAATTTAAAATAGCGGATACAAAATGGCGGACTTTCCCATTTATGAACCAATATGCATCCAATTCGGAACTTTGGGGTATTTTAGGTCGCTTTAAAAAAATAAAATGGCGGAACCACAATGGCGCACTTTTCTATTTATAAACTGATTGACTTAAATTTTAAAACATGAAAATGGCGGATCCAAAATTGCAAATTTTCCCATTTATGAACCGATATGCATCAAAATCGGAACTTTGGGGTGTTTCAGGTCGCTGAATATGATTTGTAACTTTAACTTAAAAAAAAGTCAAAATGGCGGATCCACAATGGCGTACCTTTTTAGTTATAAACCGATTTGCCTCAAACTTAAAACATCGCGGCGCTTAAGGTAACTCAATACAATTTTTAACTAAAATTTAAAAACATAGAAATGGCGTATTCAAAATGGCGGATTTTCCCATTTATCAACTGATATGCATCAAACTTGGAACTTTAAGATCTTTCAGGTTGCTGATTATTATTTTTAACTTAAACTAAAAAAAAATCAAAATGACGGATCTAAAATAATGGATTTTCCCCTGGGATGTTTTAGATCGCTGATTATGATTTTTAACTTGAACTTGAATAAATGGATCCATGATGGATCTGATACCATCCTAGCTAGCCGATTAGCACACTTCAAGTGACGCTATGATAAAATCAGCCTTAAAAACAGTTTTTTGTGAATATTTCGCAAACTAAAGCTCCCACGAAGTTTTTGGTTATAACACAAATTATTAAGCAAAATGTGGTCTACTATATTCCGAAATGAGAGGTTCTCACTGATTTGGAAATGTTTATTTAAACGTGGCTATAATAATTAACTCTTGCCATTAGCCATTTGTAATTTGCCATTTGCAATTTGCCATTGGCCATTGGTGCCATTGGCCATTTGTCATTTGTCATTTGCCATTTGCCATTTGCCATTTGCCATTTGTCATTTGCCATTTGCCATTTGCCATTTGCCATTTGCCATTGGCCATTGGCCATTGGGCATTTGCCGTTTGCCATTTGCCCTTTGCCATGTGCCATTTGGCATTGGCCATTGGCCATTTTCCATTGGTCATTGGTCATTGGCCATTGGTCCTAGACAATTTGTCTTTTGCCATTTCCCATTTGCCAATTGCCATTGAATATTTGTCATTTACTATTGGCCATTTGCCATTTGCTTTTTGTCATTTGTCATTTGCCATTTGCAATTGGCCATTTGCCATTTTCCACGTTCCACTTTCACTTTTCTTTTTCCATTTTCCAATTTCCATTTTCCAATTTCATTTTCTATTTTTTATTTTCTATTTTCCATTTTCCCTTTTCCATTTTTAACTTTCTTAAATTTTCAATTTTCATTTTTCATTTTTCATTTTTCATTTTTCATTTTTCATTTTTCATTTTTCATTTTTCATTTTTCATTTTTCATTTTTCATTTTTCATTTTTCATTTTTCATTTTTCATTTTTCATTTTTCATTTTTCATTTTTCATTTTTCATTTTTCATTTTTCATTTTTCATTTTTCATTTTTCATTTTTCATTTTTCATTTTTCATTTTTCATTTTTCATTTTTCATTTTTCATTTTTCATTTTTCATTTTTCATTTTTCATTTTTCATTTTTCATTTTTCATTTTTCATTTTTCATTTTTCACTTTTCACTTTTCACTTTTCACTTTTCACTTTTCACTTTTCACTTTTCACTTTTCACTTTTCACTTTTCACTTTTCACTTTTCACTTTTCACTTTTCACTTTTCACTTTTCATTTTTAATTTTTTATTTTTCATTTTTCATTTCAGTGTTTGACACTGTAATTTTGTATTGTATTGTATTGTATTTATAAAAAACTGTTTTTAAGGCAGATATAGCGTGGGGTTGACTTGGAGTGTGCCTATGGGCAAGGTAACCGTGGACTTGGCCCACTTAGGTTATACATCGTTTAAAAGATAATTTAATTTTCTACAATAAAGATAATTAAAAAAATTCTGTAAAATGCTTAGCTTTTGAGAAAATTACATAAAACTGAATAATTTTGGTTTATTTTGCATATACTTGGAAACGGGTGTACTGCTAATACTTCACGGTTAGTATCTCAGCAAAAGTAAGAGAAATTAGTGATGTCTCGTTTTAAGGCTATTAGTTGTTCTTTATTTTATGTTATTACAGATTTTCTCAAAAATAAGCAGTTTTGAAGTTATAGGCCATTAAAAATCAAAATTGGTCAAAATCCAAAATTGCGGCGAAATATTTAGCCATAACTCAAAAACCATTCGTCTGACAAATAAACATGCAAAAGTGTTTTTGTAGGAAATTTTTTGTCTTCAACTTTTGTTTAAAACTTTTTTCTAAAACGTACAGTAACCAAGTAATTTTAAAAATACCCTTTTTATGCACACTAAATCCAAGATGGCGGGGGGAAGCGGCCGACCCCCAAGGTCGAAAACTCAAGTTTATTTTTGCAAACTAAAATTCTATACAATTAATGACTAGACTATTTAGCCACCCCCAAAAATAGTGTTCTTGTGCGTCCAGAAGTCGGGGTAGTTACACATTTACAACAATTCAAATCTTAAAGTAAAGGCTGTCATCACAGCTCTTTTCGAATCGCCCTTAGTCAAATAACCAATTTTTGCTTGTATTTATTTTTTTTAGCTTTACACTTTAAAAACTTACCAATTTAGAAATGGCTAAAAATACAAACATGTTGCATTTGTGTTTCTCTATTTAAGTATGTAATAAAAAACATAACAATAAATTAAAATCCTGAAAAATCACTATTATGTGTATTTTTGTATCCGAACATTCAAACGGACTACAGATTAAAGCTAATTTTTTCCGCAACTATGTGTATTTTTTTAACCGAACATTCAAACGGAATACAGACCGAAGAGAAATTTTTCATGATTGAATTTAACCCAGAAATGCGAATAAATTATATGTATTGAACGTCGCGCCACGAAATCCGGTCAATAACCTCGGCCGGTATTGGGATTCTTATCCAAGCTCTTCTGAAAACGGCAGCGGCCATTTATTAAGTCCCCGACTGTACCAATCATTGAAATCGATTTAGCGGTTCCCGAAAAATATTTTTTTTCAAACATTGTTTTACAAATTATACGATTGCCTTCTCAATTTTGTCAGCATTAATTTACCCATTAAATAATTTTTCTGAACCGATTTTAATCTCTTTTATAACTGTGACTGTGAAGTTGTAACTAACAACGGAATCTTGCCAAATTTTAAAAATCCAAGATGTCGGACAGAATTAACTTGACCCTTAAAAGCGACTCGTTTTATAATATTTCAAAAAACTTTATTGCTTTTTTAAATTATTAGTAAAGCCTTGTTCCTACCGTTAACAATGGGGTACAAACCAAAAAAATCCTTTTTATTACAAGCTTTAATTTAACTTCACCTGTATGTATGTATGTATGTAATCAAATCTTGCAACTTATTTTTGAAGAACTTCCAAACATCCGATTGACTTCAAATTTCGCATAGCGACTTAGTTCCGATGACAATACAATAATGTGGTTTCATCGGGTACCTACCTCCTCCCTAACGTGGGGGGCGGAGAGGGGGTAAAACTTTAGTTTGTCCGATTTCCACCAAAATTCGTATCTGGGGGTTTTTGAGGATGAGGATTACGAATTTTTGATCAGATTACAAAAATTCAATATGGCGGATTCAAAATGGACGATTTAATGTCAAGTTTTTCTGATTACTTTCAACTGACTTCCACGTATCCGATTGACTTTAAATTTCGTATACCGTAATAGTTCCGATGACAATCCAATAATGTGGTATCACTAACTGCCTACCTCACCCCTAACCTAGAGGGAGGAGGGGGGGTAAAGTTTTAGTTTGTTGGATTTCCACCAAAATTGGTATCTGGGGGTTTTTGAGGATGAGGATTACGAATATTTGATCAGATTACAAAAATTCAATATGGCGGATTCAAAATGGATGATTTACTGTCAAGTTTTTCTGATTACTTAAAACTGACTTCCACGTATCCGATTAACTTTAAATTTCGCATAACGTTATAGTTCCGATGACAATCCAATAATGTTGTGTCATTGACTGCCTAACTCCCCTCTAACGTGGAGGGCGCAGAGGGGGTAAAATTTTAGTTTGTATTTTGTTTAGTATCAAATCGTTGGACGGCCTTCTCATCGAGGACTTAGATATTTCAAAATTGACAGGAAAGACTCCCTGCAATATCGATGCGCTAGCTGAAATGCATAGACTTAGACAAATCTAAAAATTAAAAAATAAATTTAGAAAAAAAATCTTTTTGAAAACAAGCTTTTATAAAATGGACTAAAAAGCATAAAATAATTTTTTGAGTGTTCTGATATCATAATAATAAAAGCGATGGGCGTATTTAATATTAGGTAAATGCCTTTCCAAGCGCATTTGGTGGATCGTCCACAACCGATGATGGGCCGACTCTTCTTTTTTAATGTGAGAAAATAAATCACACTGCCGGTCGCGGATGATCTGCCTAATATGAAGCAGGCGTAATAATGTCCATCCATATCAGAAAAATATAGGGGTAGTTTGAGTAGGGTTGGGTTGGGTTAAATTATCTACCCTTATATTTCTTTGCTATAATATAATGAATTTGGATTTTCACTAAACTTCGAGTTAACAAGGCTAAAACAAAAACGGGTATTTCCTTTAATACGCCCATCGCTTTTATTATTAGGATATCAGAACACTCAAAAAATTATTTTACGCTTTTTAGTCCATTTTATAAAAGCTTGTTTTCAAACAGTTTTTTTTTTCTAAGTTTACTATATGAGAGGCTAATCGTCAAAAATCGTGACCCAGAAGATACAGTTCATATCATTAGTTTTGAGACAACTTTTTACAACTTTTTTTCGTTGGCCTATGCTATTATGGTAAACAGCTGAAAACTGTCAAAAAGTTATCTCAAAAATTATGATATTGAGTGTAGTTGTGCAAGGGCGGATCCAGAGGTGCTTCTCGGGGGGGGGGGGGCACTTTAGGTGACATTCTGTGTTGGTAAAAAACGGCATTTATTTTTTTAAGCAGCATTTTATTGAATTAGTCAGTGGTTGTAATTTCGATGATAATAACAATAGACACTTTCATGCGCCGCAAGCAAAAATTTTTAATTTTTATTAGCAAAAACATTACCATTTACTCATTTTTTGTATATTCAAAAAATTCTCGGGGGGGGGGGCAAGTGCCCCTAGTGCACCCCCCTGGATTCGCCACTGTAGTTGTGGAAGGTTTTTTAAAACTGCTTAAATCGAGTGTTAATAGATCACACAATTCACCACCTTTAATTTGAGTGGGAGGGCCTGTCTTAGGTCATAAATCCAAGACGGCGGCTTTTTTAATGTTTTTCACAAAGTTTGGCTTATAACTTTTGGTAAATTAGTTTCACAGAAAAACTGTCAATACGTTTTTTGTTTGCAAGAAAACACTAATTAATAAAGTCAAGAAATTTGCTTTATTTATTAAAGAACAACAAAGATATTAATCTTTACAGTAACTCAAATCGATTGGGTTATGGACACTCAATTTTAAGTCGCCGGGTATTTGCCTCTACTTTGAGCAGGAGCTTTTAACTTTTGCCACATCAACTTTAGAGAAAAATTGTATGGGTTATGATTTGTTAGCAATAGAACGGCAATTTAATTATCGTTCTGGCACGCATTATATCTTAAGAAATCAAAACCTACACAATTTTTTTGTAAAGTTGATATGACAAAAGTTAAACGTATGACAGGCGCTCTAACTCAAATTTGAGGGAAACACCAAGCGACTTTTTATTGAGTGATCCATAACCAATCGACTTGGGGTAGTCTGTCACTTTCTTACTCAATTTTATTGTTTTGGGTAAAATGAAGTAGCTATTTTTTTAGTAATTAAAAAAAAATAATAAAATAGTCTTTGTTAGTTTTTAAGATATGAAGCTTATTTCTTCACCATTTTACTTGTTGTTCTATTGCAAATAAAAGCCATGAGTTTATCTATAAAACTAATTTATAAATAGTTATAAGCTTAAGTTTTTGAAAAATAACGAATAGGCCGCCATCTTGGATTTATGACGTCAAACCATCCCTCCCACTAAAACTGGAAGCAAACACCCGGTGTCTTAAAATTGTGTGATAAACACAAAGTCACTTATAATTTCATTCTTTTCAATTCATTAGGTAATATACGGGGTGCAGTCGAATTTTAAAATTAGTTCATTGTATTTTGGCATGAATTAATAGTTTTATACCATATTGGAAGTAAAAAGTTATTTTTGTTTTTTGATTGGCCCTACTTTTATAGATATAAATTTTTTAATTGCAGATTTATTTTCATAATAAATAAAATTGTCACCAGCTGTTTTAAACCATTTTTCGTACGACAAAAATTAATTTACTAAATATTTTGTAGTAAAGCACAGCAGAACGAATATTTTAAATATAATAAAAATGTTTTCTTTCTTGTTGCTCCTAAATTATTTTTATCTTATTTCTGGAAAACGGCTTGGTCAATTTTGATTTAACTTTACCTGTTTACTTTCGTAATCCAGTGTCACACTACGAAAAAAAATAATTTTTTCCCATGTTTAGTTTTATAGATATGAATTTTTATATTCAGCGGCGTAGCGTGGGGGGCGCGGGGGGTTCCCGTACTTCTTCCGGACATTTTTCCATAAACCGCACATGTTTTACGTGAATTATTTCCCATTTTTCACAGAAAAAAACATAATTTTACACGACAAACGCACAACACCGAAAAATGTCAATATGGCTTCCATTCACATTGCAGCTGTGTGTCTACATGACAAAACACACGCATGCGCAGACTTAAAAATTCGCATCCGCGAATTCAAATTTAATATTTGGATTTACCGAACGACAACATAAAAAAAGTATTTTACGCTAAATTTTTGCTGGACATACCAAAACTATAAAAACAAATATAAGCATTAGTTTTTTAGTACTAACGCTATGTTGTTCTGTGTTTTAATACAAAATATTTAGTAAATTCATATTGGTCGCACGAAAAATGGTTTAAATCATCTGAAGTCAATTTTACTTATTAGGAAAATAAATGTGCGATTAAAAAATATAATATCTATAAAAGTAGGGACAATCAAAAAAAGAAAAATTTACTTTTTTCCTATAATATGGTAAAAAACTATTAATTTATGCCAAAATATAATATGCTAGTTTTAAAGTTCGGTAGTAGTGATAATATAAAAAAGCTGATGTTTTGACTAATAAATGGAAAATAATGAAATTACTGACTTTGTCTTTATAGTCTATGGACAAATCAAGTTTCGTGTGCAAGTCGTGCCAACTTTCTGCCGATAAGCTAACTTTGTTAAGGGCGTCCCATATATCAGGTTTTGACTTGTTGTCATTCTGGTAAATGCGTTTTTTGACAGTTATGGCGGATTCAAAATGGCGGAAAGGCGTATCTTTAAAAAAATTGTAACTTTTTTATTTCTTATCCGATTTTCATGGAACAAAGTTTAAAATACTTGCTTTGTAATTTACTTAAAAATGTATTGGTCAGAAAATATGTATTTTTTTGTACTTGTCAAAAAAATAAAAAAATTAAAAAAAAAGGTAATTTTTTTTTTTTAATTTTATTTCTAAAACTATTGGAGCTAGAAAAAAAAAGTTTATATAAAAAAGATAGCTATTTTGATTCTTTATTCAAATCTGGTTCAAGTCTTCCAATGTGTTGATTAGTTTTTAAGTTATTTCCAAATAACTGGAAGAAAATAGGGTATTTCGGGTATATTTAAAAATTATGCTTTTAATGAAAACCATAAGAACCTTTTAAAAGGAACTTAAATTTGTTTAACATACCTAGCAGATCAGGTTTTGACTTATTGTGATTGTAATAAGCCCACCTTTTTTTAAATATGGCGGATTCAATATGGCGGAGAAGCATATTTAAAAACAAATTGTATCTTTTATATTTTTTATCCGACTTTAATACAACAAAGGTTAAATTACTTAATTTAAAATATATTAAAAAATGCTTTTTAAAAAATGTATTTTTTATAATATTCGAAAAAAAAAATCGGGTGAAACATATGACAAAAATGATTTTATTTATTTTACTTTTTAATTGACCCCCATATACGGACGTCGCTGAAGCATTTGTCATTAATTAAACCCCACTGACTTACACATTGTTAAAAATAAAATTTTATTTCCTACAATAAAGTATAAAAGACATTTTTATCAATTGAGCTTAGTTTCTGAGAAAATTGGAAAAAACTTGTAACAGAAATAATTTGTTGATTTGTAAAAATTGATTTTAGTTGCACAGGCCTGTGAAGTTTTAATCTGAAAATAAATCGTACACTATTATACACGTTTAAAAGGAAATTTTATTGTCTACAATCGACTATAGGTCACAATTTTTGATAGAGAGCTTGGTTTTTAAGATAATCGGGTAAAACCTATGTGGTTTCTTTAATTTTTTTATATTTTCTTAATAAACGGACGCCGCTGGAGAGTTTGTCATTAGCGTGACCCCACTGACTAATACATTGTTAAAAAGGAAATTTTATTTTCTACAATAAACTGTAAAATATTTTTTTTTCCAAAAAGCTTAATTTTTGAGAAAATTGGATAAAACTTGCAAAAAATTGATAAATTTAGTGATTTTTCAAAATTGATTTTATTTATGCAATTTTATTATCTGTAACAAAGTGTGTATTTAATTTTTTGATATAAAGTTCGATTTTTAAGAAAATCGGGTAAAACCTGTAATAAACATTTTTCTTTTTTAAATGTATTTACACTACGTCAATAAACGGACGCCGCTGGAGAGTTTGTCATTAGTCCTACCCCACTGTAAGCTTAGTTTTTACGAAAATTTGAAAAAAAATCTAAAAATTTTAGGATTTGGGGTGTCTGGGGGGTTTTTGGGGGATTTTCCAGCTAAAATTTAAAAAACTAATATAATTTTATTTTTAAATTAGATTTTACACATTTTTTATCCATTTCTATGCCATGGTGTCTTAGGGCGTCAACTTAGTTACATTTTTAGAAATTCGAACACGACTATATAAGGAGGGGGGATAAAAAATATTGGACCAAAAACTTGCCCGGCAACATCCAAATCGTTATTCTGTGACCTATTCTCAGCTAGGATCCATTGTCAAATTGCGGTCCTCATATTTTGCATACTCAACTACCTCTAGCACCTGCACTATATTGTAAAAACTTTCGTCTATTGATAGTCACTTTCAAAAATAACAATAACAACGTTGTTTGATAATGTCCATCAAACAACGGTAACAATAATAGTAGAAATCCCCTGTTTTACTAGACGCCTCAGCTGCGTAAAACCGCGCGCCGCCTTATAGGCGTCCGCGTACGGTAATACACCTTCGGTAGTCGTTTTGGTGACAATAAATGTTTTTTTATTGAAATAAATATAAAATATACATCTATATAAGACTTATATACACCAAATTAAAGAAAAATGTTCATTCTATCACTTTTATTTAAACTTTTTTTTTAAATTTTGCTTTGGTGTTATTAAGAATGTAGGTTAAAGTTTACTAGCTATACAAAAAAAAGTAAAAATTCAGTTATTTTATTTTTTCTAAAAAAACGAAGCACAATTTTGAAAAATATAATAAAAAGTTATTTTATTGCGGGTGTTTACTGATTTATTTGCCATTTTTTGCAACCCTCTACAACTATTTCTAAGAAAGATACATCGTTTTAAAAAGTATCGTGCAAAAAAAAGTGGTGGGAGCCATATCTTTAAAAAAACGCATTTACCAGAATGACAACAAGTCAAAACCTGATCTATGGAGTGCCCTTAACAAACATGGCTTATCGGCAAAAAGTTGGCACGACTTGCACACGAAACCCCCTTTTAGGCCGATTTGTCCATAGACTATTAGGCCTTTAGTAAGCAATTTTTATGATCAATTAACTTTTTTCAGTCAAGATCTAAGAGTTATTATTATTAAAACATACACAAAAACGATCATTTAACGAATTTTTACCGTTTATATCTCAAAAACTGTACATACATAGGAAATTTAACTTTACTTACATTTTTTTTAGTTACATACACTACTATAACATACTGAAATTATAGTTAATTCCACGAAGACAAAAATTTCCCATAAGGCCTGTGTAAACGGGTGCGATGTTCTTCTCCACCTCGATTATTTTCACCCTTAAATTCCCAAGTCCAGGTTATTAAACAAGGCAAAAGTAAAAAAGAGGACTTGAGAACTAATAAATTATAAATTAGTTTAATTTTTTACTACTTTTGTTGCTAGATATACTTACTTATACTAAGTCAACTATAGCCTTTATTGTGCATGCGGTTTTATTTTACCTAATAGAAATAAGACATTGTTAATCCAAAGAAAAAGGTGCCTATCACTACATAATTTCCCACATGCAATATACATATAACCGGCCTGGTAGGTAGTACTAATTGCGGTACTATTATGTAGGAAACGACGCGTTTTACAGTTTTTATTTTTATTATACCATACATGACGCTGCACGTATGAAATCGGGTAGCAGGTTAACAGTACCGTCGTTAAATCGGGTCAGGTCTAGCGAGTACGCTTGAAACAATAGGCACTACCCAGTCGCGTAATTAGGTTTCAGAAAATCTATTAAGTACTGTACAGCAGCACTTTTTATTTTAAGTCTCTTGTCTTGTTTTTTATTCAGAACTAAACAGGGGAAATGGGGCAAAATGAAGGGGGCAAAATGGGGTACGGAGGTAAAACAGGATACCGTAGTTTTAGGTAAACTGCGCAAGAATAAAACATCTTAATATCAGATGTTTTATCCCCATGACTAGTTCAACTCTCTGCAATATGATGTCGGCTGAGCTTAAGTTAGTTTTTGCTCAACATGTGATGTTGTGCGCTGTTTATTGTTATTTATTGTATTGCTGTATTTTGTCAGTGTAAGTACATTTTTTACAGACTTTTCAAAATTTTGTTTACATTGCACAATTAATGGTTTTATGTATTATTCATAATTAAACGCGTTGTCCGTAAAATTAGCCCTTTACTGTGTATGATTTTTGGTTCAATTTAACTGGTGGTTTGGGGCAACGGGGTTTTTGTTGTTGTTGTTAAACCTAGTAACCTATACCTCATGTTGCCCCAAAATTGTTTGGTACCATCACTTGGTGCAAATGGGTGCAAAACTCGTGTAGGAGAGTCGACAGCGATGACCAGGTCGCTGTAATTCTTTATAAATTGTGACACTAAATTTAATTATAAAAATATTTTAAACTTTTGTTTTTTTAAATAGGTATTTTCTTCTTGGTTAGTATTTTAATAAATAATACTTGTCTTAATATTAAAATTAAAATATTGATTCCAAATTACACAACTACCCCGCTTGGTTTGCCACATATAGGTACCCCATTTTACCGCGTATGCGGGGCGAAATGGGCAAAGTCAATTTTTACAAAACAAAAATAAAAGTATGATGGAGTTCTAAATGGCTTAAACTGAAAATTAACATATTTAGCCAACTTCCAGATGACGAACGCAATGGTGATCATTTAATAGGAGAAATAAGCCTATAAAATTAAGTATCCCATATTACCCCCCTTTCCCCTACGTTTTCAATACGCGATTGAACATGATTCGACTTTTTAACATTAGCTTAACATAGATGGAATCAGTTAAGTTAAGTTCTTAGACTTGTTTTTCCTCATTTATATTTTTGTTTTGGTTAGGTTATGTTGGTACCTACAAAAGTGTAAAAAATGTTATTGCTAAAAGAAAACGAACTTTTTGCGACAATCAAAGGGTTAAGCTATCGAAAAAATTACAGTTATATTTTCTCTGGTTCTACTTAATACATCAGCTGATTTGATCCATAAAATAAATCTTCGACTTGTCAATGTTGATACGATTTGCGCTTTCATAGCAGTCGAGTTTTGATATGATCTTAAAAATTTCTCGTGAGCTTCGCGAACGAAAAAATAGTTCGATACGCATTTAGATTCGTGTTTACTTGATGGGTTTAAAAGTGAATTACATTAAAAACCTATTCAGTTCTACATAAAAACGTTCTAAATAGGTATATTTTTTTAAATTAGGTACCTAAAAAATAAGGATAAGGTCTAATTAACTAATAATTATTATACCCGTTAATAGCTGGCTTAAGATTTTTTTAGACATTTTCCACATGTTTTACGAATAAAAGCAAAAAATGGCTGAATATACGAATTTATTGATTCATTGGGTCTTGCCCCCCCCCCCCAAGAAAAATTACTACTGGCAGTACCTCGGACCTCATTGTATGGATGTACTACTGAAGCGTTTTAAAACCATTAATAGAAAATAACTGCTACAAGCGTTCCGGCATATTGGATTCCAATGAACCCCAACGTATGGCTGGGATTAAAAAAGTAGATGCTTTCAATAAAATTTGAAAGGGAGTGCTTTTAAATGACGTTTACAAATTGTCAATGCGATGATTTGACGTTGTCAAAATTAGGATTAATTTTTATTTTTGATTTAAATTTCAGAAAATTCTTAGGATTTTTGGGTATCAAATAAACCCTAACGTATCGCTTGGATGAATTAATGCTACCGATAATGGGTGCTGCGCTCTAAGCTCTCTTTTCTACGCCAAAAAACACCCGTTATCAGCTGCCTTAGGATAAATACCTTTTAATTTATTTTAAAAAATGTCAAGTACGCGGCTACGTCAACTCAAGATAATAACATTACCTTCCAAAATCCAAAGAATTTTCTTAAATTTAAATAAAAAATAAAAATTAGTCCCAATTTTCACAACGTCAAATCACCGCATTATCAACGTCATTTGAAAGCAGTTCCTTTCAAATTTTATTAAAAGCGTTTACTTTTTTAATCCAAACCATACGTCGGTGTTTATTTTAATCTTGTCTTGTAGAAGTCATCACACAAATCGTTGGGACTTAGGTCGGCTCTGGAACGAAATAGCGATGTACAAAATAGCAAGTTTTAAAATAGCGGTATCGAAACAGCGACAATCATAATAGCGATGTAATGAAAGGGCGACTATCAAAATAGCGATGTAACAAAATAGCGATGTAACAAAATAGCGATGTAACAAAATAGCGACTATCAAAATAGCGATGTAACAAAATAGCGACTATCAAAATAGCGATATTTCGGTTCCGTTTTGGCATATAGCTTGACTAAATGGTTTCTTTCTAAGAAATATTTTCAAAAAAAAACTTTCCTGAATTCTTTCCCGGGATTCTAGAGGGTGTGAATCCGAACCGAACCAGCATATTTAAAAAAAAAACTCTCCAGACTTCTTTTTCGGAATCCTAGAGAGTATGAATTCCAACCGAACCGAATTCGGTTCAGATCGGTTCGGATTCACACCCTCTAGGATCCCGGAAAAGAATCAGGGAAGTTTTTTTTTTTTTAAATAAGCTGGTATAGTCGAAATACCGCAGGATATAATAGCACATTTCGGTTCGTCTCGGTTTGGATTGGTTTCATTCGATTCGGTTTGGTTTGATTCGGTATTTTGATACATCGCCATTTTGATACATCGCTATTTTGATACATCGCTATTTTGATACATCGCTATTTGATACATCGCCATTTTGATTGTCGCTATTTTGATATATCGCTATTTTGATTGTCGCTATTTTGATACATCACTATTTTGATATGTCGCTGTTTTGTTACAAACGCTATTTTGATACATCGCTATTTTGATAGTCGCTCTTTCCTTACATCGCTATTTTGATAGTCGCTATTTCATTACTCGCTATTTCGTACGTCGCTATTTTGTACATCGCTATTTTGTTCCAGACCCCTTAGGTCGGGACTGTATGGAGGTTGCAACAATTCGACGTTTTATTGGGTTAAATATTCAATCGTTTTTTGGGGGTTCGTTTTTCGAAGCTCAGCGATGACTTTGGGCAAACAAACGGTGATATAGAGTTCGCGCGGTGAGAGTTGAAGCCACCCACGTCACGGCTGAGGGGGATCTACTGGCCGCCTCTAGCTTGTGATTGACTGTTCCGGAGATCTATAGGCGTAGTGTTTTATATTGGGAATTAGTTTAATAAATTATTATGTGTAATTTATTCCGCACGGCACTATCCGACCGCAAGTACCAATACCAAGATAAAATTGATGACGTGCGTGGCATCAACTCTCGCCGCGTCTACTCTACCAGTCGGCAGTAACAGTCCCTTGATTTTCCAGAGGAATTGTTGCTTCATGACCTGCTTTTGAGGCAAATGTCGTGACCATCTTCTCGGATACACTTCGCGCCGATAAACGCGTTTTTTTGCAGCGCGGTGACGCAGCGTTACCGCGTTTTTCTGAAGAATGCACGCAAGACGAACGCGCGTTTGCCTCTCAACTGTGTGAATCGCGCCATTTACTTAGTATCACGGACCGCAATTGCGGTAACGCTGCGTCGTCGCGCTGCAGAAAAACGCGTGTGTGTACCGGCGCTTCTAGTACAGATGACTTTTTGTTGGCTCCACACGTTTTTCGAGTTTCCTGCATCAAAGAGGTCACCAATTGACACTAGCTTCTTTCTGTTTTTCGGTTCACAGATGCGGTATCCAGCGGGAAACTAATTTTCGTACCCCTAATTCTTTATGCAAAATTCTTTGAAATACATAGTGAAGTCTCAATCTTACGATATGTCACATGTCGATCTTCCGTGATGAGCATGCGCACAGCATTGATGTTTTCCTGGGTGACAGCCGGTATTGGTGCACCTGGCCTTGGATCGTCGCTAAGGCTAATCTATCCACGCTTGAATTCTCCATACCAACAAAAAACTGTCGACTGATGTGGTGCTTCATTACGAAAAACAGAAATCAACTCGTCAAGGCATTCTTACTAAGATAATTTCCTGTATTATCCTGATAAAATTGTAAAAAATTATAGACCAAAAATGTTAACGGTTTAATTACATATTTCGACTGATTTGTTAACTTATAAAATTTACTCTAGCTATAAAACTACATGTATCGCATTGGCGCTTTGAAATTAAGTTAAATAAAGATTGAGGTTAAGTTATAGTAATGACATTCGATCAGTGTCGCCCTCCATGTTCCTATATGCAAAATATAAAAGACAGCGCTGTAGTGAAATAGTTTATCATCAAAAGAGGAAAAATTAGGTAAGCCCTTGTATACAAGCACTGTCTATTAAGCAATGATACATGTGATACGAATAATTTTCAGTTAGTTAATCAGATGATTTCGCAACAGTATAAAAAAACAATTTAATGATAGGAATACGCCAATCCGGAAGAGCATTACAAATGTATGTAATTAAATCCTAAGCAGAAGTTTCAGATGCTGTTTAATGTATACCTACACTTTTATTTATAAAACAACTTAATCTATGCTATTAATATCGTGTTACATAAAATATCGGATTATAACTATATATGCTTGTTGGTGTAAATGTGGAGGGTACCAACTACCGTACTTTCCCAAACTTTGGCAGCAAATTTTTGTAGGAGGAATATTTGTGGGGATTGCGGGATATGATATTTTGATTTCCTCCTTTAATATTATATTCTGTGTATAAATGCTTCAATGGGTCAGAAGCAGACAGCGCGTGGTGTTAAACTTTGAGGGTGCACACCTAAAAAAAATTGCGGCGCAGGCGAAAATTTTTTTGAGTGCCACGCCCAACTTTTTTTTGGGCCATCGGGTAACAACAAAATCATCGAAAGCAAAATAATACGGCCTGACCGTTAACGCCAAGTTGTCTCAGGTACTAAGTTAAGGTGCACATAAGCTAGCTTTAACATCCAACGGTAGCCGTTGACGCGGGTGGAATCACAGGGTACGGGCGGCATCAATTGCCGCAATTGATTAACAAGATCATGAACCGAAGTAAGGCCCAAATTCTGTGGACTGTAAAATTCTATAGGGATATTTCGTCCGCCCTTTTTACATTTCAAAATTAGAACGTGACATAACATCCACGGTGCACAGAATTTGGGTCCAGTTAAGCTCGGCACCGACGGCAGCTGGCCTACGCATCCTCGTTGAACACGAATACAAACACATATATACCAGGTATTAATTTCTGGTTAGTATTCGAGTCTTTGGTAAATTCATTTTGGGGTTTATAGATATTTTATGACGAATTACTAATTAAAGAATGGTCAAATTTTAATACTTTTTATAGTAAAACGTGCACTTATGGAGAAACTGCCACTGTTGAGAAGGTGTACTCTCTCAAAATCGAATGAGAGTCGAACTGCGCATGCAATCTCATTTCATTTCCGCATCTCTAGTGGTCCTAACATATGAGTAGATGGTGAGTCTCACCCTAACCCATTTGAAGAAATTCATACACGATCTCTTCGCAGAAATACAAACCGATAGTCTGTAGACAACTCTCCATTATTTTCTACAATATGATAACAGCTTGCTCTATAAAGAGCAATACTTAATCTAATAGCTAGTTTTCAAGAATCATCTTAAGGGGGTTAAATCGATAATTTGAGAAGGCCTGACAGCTGACAGTGGGCATTCTAATTCCAAACCAACCCAAACCGAAACAATTTGAAAATAGATGGGTATACACGGTCAGATGTGAATTATGCAAGACCATTATAATTGAGAGAAAAAGACAAGATGTCACAAAATAGAAACAATTTTTCTTTATTTCACAAGATGGGGCTAGAGACCTTATGTATGTATGACATATTTTAAAGAAATAGAGACGCAGCAAACTTATCAAAACCAAAGGTTGGAAATAGGGACTTATTGCAATAAAGCCAGGTAATAATAGAGTTGGGCACTATTCTGACAGTTTTCAATTGAAAACTGACAGTTGGTCTTTTAAAATTGACATACCCAAGTCGAATTTATAAATCCAGTCGTTTATTTTCCATTAATAGTGGCGGCACTATTAATTCCGGCTCTCATAATACACAAAGGCCTAATTATGAAAGAAGACAGCTTAGAATGCAAAACTGTCAGAATAGTGCCCGGAACAATTACTGCCTGGCTTTATTGCAATAAATCCCTAATATCGGTCCCCTTTACTCTAGCATTGATTATAAAGAGACGGACCCATAAGCGTCGGAAAATAAAAATAAATAATTTTTGACAAAATTTGTACCGGGGTGACGGACAAACGTGTTTGTTGAAATGTTGCCTTAAATTATTTTACTGAAACGTCCATGAACTTGACAGGAAAATAACATAACCAAAAAAGTTTTAGTGAATTTGATGATAAAGAAATATAATGTCAAAAATTTAACAGAGATAACTATAAAGTGTGATCAATATTAGACATCAATAAGTAAAAAATAACGGTTCATCCTTTACTTGTATTTACTTAAATTTATTTATTATAAAATTAGAATTTGCAATTAGAAATTACCTGCTTTATTTTATGATGGCCCGGACTGGCCAAGGCGGCTAGAAGGCGATCGCCTTAAAAACCTGGTTTTCAATTGTTTCTATATTACTCGGGCAGTTTCTAACTGCACTACTTTATAATTAATTTACACTATAGTTGAGGATGTATAAAAGTGGCACCGCATCATAGTTATGAACAACCATAAAGAAGCCCCAGCTTTCCTTAAAAAAATTAGTATTTCACTTTATACGTGCAGTTTGCCGCTTTATACCGGATGGGCAAAAAGAAACCGGACAATTTTTTTTTTCATTATAACTTTTGAACTATGTAATAGATTTTAATGGAATAAACTGCACTTGGCAGATAGTTAATCAGAATTTCGACTAAATAACTTTTTTTCAAAATCCAAGATGGCGGACGAAATTAAAATGTACCCTTCAAAGATGCTCGTTTATTCTTGTGTTGCGAACATGTTTTAAATATTTTTTAAAATCAGTAAAAAAGCTGCATCTTTGCCACGCACAACAAGGTATAAACGAACAAAATCGGTTTGGTGGTTCTAAAAGAAAAATATTTTTCTTTCAACCATTGTTTTGCATATTATACGATTGCCTTGCCAATCATGTCTGCATTTATTTTCTTATAAATTCATTATTACTGAACCGATTTTAATGAACTAAAAAACATCCTAATAAGAATTCAATCCTTTTTAAAGATCATAATCAAAGTTTATCGCCATATTAAAATTAAAGATATTACATACTTGATTTATTAAAATGGCGTGTTTATTCTTATTTTCCGAAAATGCTTTAGTAATTTATAAAAAAACACTACGTTTACGCCACACAACGAGGTACAAATTTGTAAAATCGGTGTGGTGGTTTTTAAAAAATCTCGCTTTGTTTCAACCTTTGTTTTACAAATTATACTCTAAGATTGCCAATCCTGTCTGCATTTATTTTGTTATAAATTTGTTATTATTAAACCGATTTTAGTGAAATAAAAAAAGTCATGGTGAGAATTGATTGTTCTTTAATGATAACGTATTAAAACCGGATCAGTAAAAATGAATTAATAAAGAAATAATTGCAGGCAGGATTGGCAATGCAACCGTATAATTTGTGAAACAATCGTTAAAACAAAATCAGATTTTGTGACAACTACTAGACCGATTTTATTCATTTGTACCTCGTTATGTCGTAGTAAAGTAGTGCCTTCTATAAACTAAAAAACCAAAACCTTTTCGGAAAATAAGAATAAACGTGCCTACACATTAACTTTTAAGATGGCGGCAAATTTGAATTATAATCCTTAAAGAACGGTAAATTGTCCCCAAGATTTCATTTATTTCACTAAGATCAGTTCAGTGAAAATGAGTTTATGAGGAAATGAATGCAGATAGGATTAGCAATGCAATCGTTTAATCTGTAGAACAATGGCTGAGACAAAAATAGATTTTGTGAGAACCACCACACCGATTTTACTAATTGGTACCTTGTTGTGCGGGAAAAAAGTAGTACTTTTCTAATAATTAAAAAAAAGCTAAATATTTTCAGAAAATAATAATAAACGATCCAGCTTGAAAAATCAAGTATGATTCTGTGCACCTTCTTAAATTTTAAGATTGCTGTAAATTTTGATCACAATCTTTAAAGGGTAATCAATTCTTACCTTACCTTATGTTTTTTATTTCATCAAAATCGGTTGAGTAGAAATGAATTTATTAGGAAATAAATGCAAACATAATTGGCAAAGCAATCGTAAAATATTCAAAACAATGGTTGAAATAAAAATATATTGTTTTAGAATCCCCAAACTGATTTTTCTGATATACACCTTGTTGGGTGTGGCAAGAATGCAGCTTTTTTTTCTGATTTAAAAAATTAATTAAAGCATGTTAGCAACACAAGAATAAACGAGCATCTTTGAAGGGTACATTTTAATTTCGTCCGCCATCTTGGATTTTGAGGTGGCGGACAAAAAATATATTTATTCAAAACTCTTAATTAATTCTCTGACAAGTGCAGTTCGTCCCATCAAAATCGATAGTATAGTTCAAATGTTATAATGAAAAAAATTGTCCGGTTTTTTGGCCCACCTGGTAGAATAAAACGCTGAAACCTTTTAAAGGAGAGGTAAATTAGGAACTTACCTAATGTCATATTACTTTTGTTTGATTCGATTCCCTCCTCACTACTGTTAAGAAAAAATTATTTAAAACATTGTATTTGACATATCGTCATTAGCGTTATTGAACTTTGGAATTTAAACAAATACGCAGATTTAATGTTTTAAAGGATTTGGGAGGAATGAGTTTCGAAACAGCGATAAATGAACTTATTTTTTTATGGCTATAAAAAAATACTCTGCCAATCTATGAGCACCTAAGCTCACACTGGGTACTATAGTTATAGTGTATCTACGTGAAAGCTAATATAACTAAAAACTGAAGTATGTTTTATTGAACTCCAGACTCAATTACCTTTCGTTTGATACCACACAAGCCATGTTTTGACTTATACTCTAATTTTTCAAATCTACCCCCACCCTTTTTTTTTAAACTAAAATGTATTTTGTTTAACTCCAGACTCAATTACCTTTCGTTTGATATCACACACGCCATATTTCCACTTAAACACTAATTTTTGAAATTTACCCCCCCCCCCTCCCCCCTTTTTTTAAATAAACTGAAATGTATTTTGTTTAACTCCAGACTCAATTACCTTTCGTTTGATATCACACACGCCATATTTTTTCATAAACTCTAATTTTTGAAATCTACCCCCACCCTTTTATTTGGCTTGTGTCCGGGGGATTTTGTTCATTTTTAAATGGGACCATCTCGACCCAAAACCCAGCCTGGGTACCAAATTTCATTAAAATCGGGCAAGCGGTTTTTGAGTTATGCGCGTTGGTCGTTACAGACAGACATACAGACACACAGACAGACAGACAGACAGACAGACAGACAGACAGACAGACAGACAGACAGACAGACAGACAGACGGCGCAACAAAAAAGTTTCAAAATCATCTGAAACGCAAAGATATATAAAAAATTTTGAAATCGGAGCAACTTTTTTTTTCTCGAAAAAATTAGGATCACCATAGCTCACACTACTATAGTATAGTATATGTGTGAGCTAAAATTTTAAATCTTAATTTCTCAATTTTGAACCAGCAGATATCTCAAAACAAGGTTTTTTCAAAAAATGTATTTGAATTACTGTCTGATGGAAATCCTTGTACTGAAATGTATTTTAAATGTAAGTAAACTACAACAAAAATACTCTGCCAATATATGGGCCCCTAAGCTCACACTGGGTACTATAGTTATAGTGTACGTGTGAGCTAATATAACTAAAAACTAAAAAATATTTTATTCAACTCCGGACTAAATTACCATTTGTTTGATACCACACAAGCCATGTTTTGACTTAAACTCAAATTTATGAAATCTACCCCCACCCTTAAAAAAAACAAAAAATAAAATGTATTTTGTTAAACTCCGGACTCAATTACCTTTCGTTTGATATCACACACGCCATATTTTCACTTAAACTCTAATTTTTAAAATATACCCCTACCCTTTTTTTTTTAAATAGATGATTAAAATGTATTTTGTTGAACTCCAGACTCAATTACCTTTCGTTTGATGTCACACACGCCATATTTTCCCATAAACTCTAATTTTGAAATCTACCCCCACCCTTTTATTTGGTTTGTGCTCGGTGGATTTTGTTCATTTTTAAATGGGACCATCTCGGCCCAAAACCCAGCCTACGTACCAAATTTCATTAAAATCGGCCAAGCGGTTTTTGAGTTATGCGCGTTGGTCGTTACAGACAGACATACAGACAGACAGACAGACAGATAGACAGACAGACATACAGACAGACAGACAGACAGACAGACAGACGGCGCAACAAAAAAGTTTCAAAATCATCTGAAACGCAAAGATGTATAAAAATTTTTGAAATCGGAGCAACTTTTTTTTTCTCGAAAAAATTAGGATCACCATAGCTCACACTACTATAGTATAGTATATGTGTGAGCTAAAATTAAGTTTTTAATAAAGGTTTTTAAAATTAGTACTACTTTTCAAGTGTCAAAAATATAGTTTTCAGACATAAAATTTAAAAAAAAAATCATTGTGGATTCTTGGCAGGGGCGCCCCACTTCATTCCCTAGCCCAGGGGTATCACAGAAGCCAGTCGAGGCCTGATTTTATTCTTCTTCCAAAGGCCGTTTCAGACTTATTTAACAAGCTTAATCAGACAGAACGGTTTTCGTAAAAGTAACGTTAGAACCATTGTTGATGGTTAGAACCTGTGGTTAGAACGTTTCGCCGATGGTGGTTAAACTAACCCATAATCGATTTGGTATGGTTCTGCCATCGCCACACAGGTTAACTTAAATCTTTGTTGGGCTTTACTATTGTAAGACGCAAATGCCCTGAAAAGAAGGTATTTCGCTTTAAAAATGCATTAAATTTCAATTTATTGCTGGTATATAAAGGGAGCAAAATATAGTTTTGCGTTTGAAATTACCATTTTTACATTTTTTTAGTATAATAAATAGTATAGGTATCACAACAAAAACATTTCATGTAAAAAAAGCCAAGTACACGAAAATGATATTCCGTAAAAAGAGTTGAGATAAAAGTAAAGCCAAGTTTTCCAATACAACTTTCAAAATGAAAAGTTCTTACTAGTTTGGAAATGTTTTCCTAAACTTTGCTATTACAACCAAATCTGTTTATGGTAAATCAAAGAGAATGAAAAAATAGGTAAAACCTATTTTTTATTCTACGAGTGAAACGACAGCGAACCAAGGAAACTAAGTTTATGGTGGGACGGAAACGTCCACCGGTCTATAAAGAAGAAAGACATTTATTCACAGTTCAACCAGACCATGCTATCACCGTCTCCAAGGTATCGGTTTGAAACCGAAAACATTGAGTTAACAAAGTATAAAAGGCAACTTTACAGGGGTATAGTCAACCACGGACACCGGTGTTTCGGAAAAAGGCATTTCCATCCTCAGCGTGGCTTGCCTGACACAAAGTAGATCAAACTGACTAAAAGATACAAGGTAAATCAAAAAGAATGAAAAAAACAGGTAAAACCTATTTTTTATTCTACGAGTGAAACGACAGCGAACCAAGGAAACTAAGTCCATAATGGGACGAAAACGTCCACCGGTCTATAAGGAAGAAAGACATTTAGTCACAGTTCAACCAAACCATGCTCTCACCGTCTCCACGGAATGAACCGAAAACAATGAGTTAACAAAGTATAAAAGGCAAATTCATAGGGGTATAGCCAACCACGGACACCGGTGTTTCGGAGAAAGGCATTTTTTATTCTACGAGTAAAACGACAGCGAACCAAGGAAACTAAGTCCATGGCGGGACGAAAACGTCCACCGGTCTATAAGGAAGAAAGACATTTAGTCACAGTTCAAGCAGAGCATGCTATCACCGTCTCCACGGTATCGGTTTGAAACCAAAAACAATGAGTTAACAAGGTATAAAAGGCAACTTTATAGGGGTATAGTCAACCACAGACACCGGTGTTTCGGAAAAAGGCATTTTCATCCTTAGCGTGGCTTGCCTGACACAAAGTAGAACAAACTGACTACAAGATACAAGGTAAATCAAAAACAATGAAAAGATAGGTAAAACTATACCCCTATAAAGTTGCCTTTTATACTTTGTTAACTCATTGTTTTCGGCACGGATCACCTAACAAAACCTAACAAACAGATAAATAAGCCGGCTGGCCGTCTTTGATCTCGGAGAATTCAACGATGGCTGAGCATTGGGAATCAAACTCAGAGCCGGACTAAAATAAATTTATCATAAAATATGAATGTTTCAGATTATTGATGCGAAAAAATATTTTTACTGCCAGAAACAATAAAAACAGTAAAATAGTTTTGTTCTGCTAAAAATGGGAGCTAAAATTAATTTTAGAGTCTCGGCCGCGTAAAAATATTATATCTTGTCCTCTGTAGGGGACTATGGAAATAATGTGTTCTATTAAATGAGAGATATGGGAAGCACAAAAAGAGGTCTTCTTCTTCGTTCAGAATACGTTAGCATGTTGTCGTTTCCAGCATACAGCCAAACACAAAAAGAAAAAAATTGATTGCTTTTTTTGTTGTATTGGGATAACATTTATTAAGTTTCAAGAGGAGTAAAATTGTGAATTTTAAATATAAGAAGTTTGACATTGCAGAGTAATTTCTTAATTTACTGGAATCAGATATTATTTATTAGTTTTTTCGAAAAATTGAAAGTTTAAGGAGATACAGGGTGACCAAATAATCTTTACAATTAGCACAAAATTGCTCCACGGTAAATTAATATTTAAAAATTTAGTAAAATCTAATATTTATTAAATTAAAATAGTAGCATAATAAAAAATTATAACAAATTTGTGTCAAAAACTCTTGACCAAATAATATATAATAGTGTATTACACAGGGTTTAATTTAAATGATGTATAAAACTTTAAGGGGTTGTGGAAATGGTCAAAACAAAGATTTTTTTCGCATTACATTTAGACCTCTTTGTTTTTGTGTTAAACTTAGCATTTTTTTTTCGATTTTTTGTTTGTTTCTTAAAAATTATAACAGACTATTAAAATTTTGTGGAATAATGCATTACCAAAACGGTAATAATTAAGTTTCAAAATTATTCAAAAATATTTAAACCTATTACCCAAAAATCTGTTTTAAAAATGTTAATAAATTTAGTGCTAAAATGACTATTTTCTCTTTTTATTAAGGTCTCTTTAGATGGGTAGGGGACAATTCGCCGCGGCCAATTCGCTGTGGTCCAATTCGCCGCGGGGACAATTCACCGTGAGATTTTTTTGTTTTATGATGTTACCATTGGCAATTGTTTAAACAGTTGTATTTAGCTTGACTTCATATATATTTGTTTGATTATAACTTTTTTCAAACCTTTCCAACATTTTTTTTATTAGGAAAATAAATAAAATGGCGGAACCAAAATGGCGGATTTTTCCGTTTATGGAAGGATTTGTTTCTAACACTGACTGATGAGATTTTTAAGGTCGCTGATCATTATTTTTAACTTAAATTTAAAAAAAATCAAAATGGCGATACAACATGGCGGATTTTTCCATTTTTGAACCGATATGCATCAAATTCAGAAGTTTTGGTGTTTCAGGTCGGTTCCCATTTTGATTTTTTTCAGTTTAAGTTAAAAATAATAATCAGCGCCCTGAAAGATCCTAAAGTTTCTAGTTTGATGCATATCGGTTCATAAATGGCAAAAATCGCCATTCTACATTGGTCATTTTATTTATTTTTTCCAATTAAAAAATGCTGGAATGTATAGTTACCACCAAATAAATAGTTGGGAAGTTTGAAAACATTATTTTTATAAAAACATATTATATGAAGTCAAGGTAAATAAAACAATGGTAATATCATGAAACAAAAATCTCGCGGCGAATTGTTCCCGCGGCAAATTGTCCCCGCGGCAATTTGATTGGCGGCAAAATGTCCCCACGGCAAAACGAGCCGCGGCCAATCAGCCAGCCGCGGCGAATCGGCCGCGGTTAATCGGCTGCGGCATATTATCCCCTACCCTTTTAATTTCTCAACCTCTGCTTAATTTAAGGATCAAAATACCAATCTACAAATTTCCCTTTTCTACAAACTGAGCTTATGCCGCTGTTTTATACAAAACACCAAAAACTTTCTAAACAAAGCATAGTTTATATCTTGTTTTTTAGGATCTAATGGCGGCGCATTTTTAAATTTGAGATAAATATAACAAATCCTGCAAAAGTATAAAAAAAATAAAAAAACAAAATCAAAGGGGTTGCAGATCTATATGTCCTTAAGAACTCTTTGTACTTAAATCATTTACAGATTCATCTCATAAGACACACCTTGTATAGGATATGGCAAAAGTTTTTAAAAAATCGAAAGATAAAATAATGTATAAGTTTGCCTTATAGGATCCTGCGGAAATCGAAAATTACTTCGATTAAGGGTATACCGTCGCGTGGATTTACAGTCTCTTACGGCACAAACCGTTACCATTGTATAAAATCAAAAATAACATATATCAAATACAAAAATCACATCTACATACCACTAATGCTCAACACGTACTAAAGGTTTAAAAAATATTGAAATACAGAATGCGCCTCTGGAGTGGTTGACCCCAACATGGCAGGCTGCGTGAAAGATGCGCGTAGCACCCCCCACCACCTGAGTTCCCTATCTGTTTGTTAGGTGATCCGTGTTTTCGGTATCAAACCGATACCGTGGAGACGGTGATACCATGGTCTGGTTGAATTGTGACTAAATGTCTTTCTTCCTTATAGACCGGTGGACGTTTTCGTCTCGCCATGGACTTAGTTTCCTTGGTTCGCTGCCGTTTTACTCGTAGAATAAAAAATAGGTTTTACCTATTTTTTCATTCTTTTTGATTTACCTTGTATCTTGTAGTCAGCTTGTTCTACTTTGTGTCAGGCAAGCCACGCTGAGGATGGAAATGCCTTTTTCCGAAACACCGATGTCCGTGGTTGACTATACCCCTATAAAGTTGCCTTTTATACTTTGGTAAATCTGTTTATGTTTAATTTAGCACTGTGCCTAAGAGTCAATTTGCAGCCTTTATAGCCAAGTTTAGGAAAACATTTCCAGTTAGTCTTGGTTAGTGTTATTTGGCTTAAAAATTCCGCTGAATGACGCTTATGTCTGATGGTGAGTAAAAACGCTAATCAGCGTTGCTCTGGCCTGAAAGACAGAAGTGCTGTCGTAGGTCACGAATGGTTTATTTTTCTTTGCAATCGATCAGTTTATATTCGCCTGCTCTTGTTCTAGGTTCTCTCGTTTCTCAGTAGATGGCGCTTCATGCAAAGGTTTTCTCACTATAGACATGAGGATGAGAAATCAAACTATCTAATTAACTTCGCAAGGGTGTCACATTGACCAGGCAGTGTTCTGAGGAGTCCCATAAGGTCGAAACAGTTAACTGTGAAAACTTATTAGGTGTCCATTAGATCTTGGACCCCCGTGAGGTCAAGCTTTCGAGCTACCCACGGACAAATATGAGAGAAACAAAAACTTCTTTTTACCCGATTAGCCACGAAAACTTGTTTGATTTTTAAATTCACGGGTACTAAAATTACCGTTTGTGAGTGTTATTTGGCTCAAAAATATTTTTCTTGTTTCTGGTAGGTTTCGGTTAAAATCATTAAAAACTTTCTTTTTAACTTTTAAGACTTTGCCATGAGTTTTCTTTTTAATTTCTTCCAAGTTTTTTTTTCAAGCTCTTCTTTATTCGTCATCTTGCCCCCACCATTGCCCAACGGTACAATTTTTTAGTAAAAAATATAAACAAAAAACGACCAAAGATGGTAATTTACATGTTTTTGTATTGAAAATATAATATAATTTCTTAGTTATAAGCGACCACTCGAATTATAGGTTATGAGCCACTGCACTATTATTATTCGTACGTGCTCCATCTGTCTTTGACCCATAAACATACCTTTGACTTTAAAGAGTTCTGACAGCACAGCACAGCTCGCTGCCATTTATAAATTTTGTGTTAAGTTTAGTTTGTTAACTTGCCCCGTTCGTCATCTTGCCCCGCTCTCCCCTACCTGATACTTTAGCTTGCTTACTTTATTTTTAAGTATTAACTTCCATGAGTCGAAATTTTAACGTGTTTGTTTGTATATACCTCAATGTTCTAAGTATATACCACTTGTCAATATTTCGACACCAAGAATGTTGTCAGTTCGGCAGTAGCTAGTCAAAAAATCGCACTGTGTACTCTTAAAAGATGCGAACTCTTACCCGCCTTTACCCTAATCATATGACTTTTATTTCTTTGCATTTTTGAGAACAAGGCCAACAAAAAAATACAGGACACGACCCTGAAAAAAATCAGCTGTTCTCTGTGGGCTGACTTTTACATTGGGTCTTATGGAAGGTCAGATGTTTTTTTAGGATATTTTCAAAATGGCACTACAGATTTTTGCGAAATTTCAGTGAAATATTCTCAGACACCATCCTGATATTCTACTAAACTTTTGTAAGGATGCAAGACGATTAAAAGGTTAAAATCTTCAAGATTTAGCATTTCTTATTTTGAATTCAAATTACCCGCCATGTACCGCAACCAACTGTTATATTTGACATGTATTTGACTTTGTTATCTGTGTTTGTCACATTCGCTTCTGCTTTAAATTTAGTTTTTGTGTGAGCTAATGATGCGGCTCTGAAAAATTAAGGATTACTATACATTTAAAAAAAATTGTTCTGAAAGAATACAGTAAAAACAATCTCAAATCTGGCTTTATTTAAAAATAAATCAAATATTCATGAACCGTCATTTCAACTTCAATATTTTAAAGACAGTCAGCTGTGCCGTGACGTGACCATCAAAAAAAAATTAGCCCCCGATGTAACGTCAACCAAGGCCAACACAAAAATAGAGGCCACGACCCTGAAAAAATCAGCTGTTCTCCCGGGGCTGAATTTTACATTGGGTCTTATGGGAGGTCAGACGTTTTTTTATGATATTTTCAAAATGGCACTACAGATTTCCGCAAAATTTCAGTGAAATATTCTCAGACACCATCCCGATATTCCACCAAAGGTTCGTAAGGAAGCAATATGATTAAAAGGTTAAAATCTTAAAGATTTAGCATTCCTTATTTTGAATTCAAATTACCCGCCATGTACCACATGCCAACTGTTACATTTGACATGTATTTGACTTTGTCATATGTGATTGTCACATTCGCTTCTGCTTTAAACTTAATTTTTGTGTGAGCTAATGAAGCGGCTATGAAAAATTAGGGCTTACTATACATTTAAAAAAAATTGTTCTGCCAGAATAAAGTAAAAACAATCTCAAAAACGGCTTTATTTTCAAAAAAATCAAATATCCATGAACCGTCATTCCAACTTCAATATTTTAAAGACAATCAGCTGTGTCGTAACGTGACCATCAAAAAAAAATCAGCCCCGGATGTGACGTCAACAAACTGGAGGATCGTGGCCCGTCCATTTTGATAGCCCTGCGTCAACAAAGTGGAGGATCGTGGCCCGTCCGTTTTGATAGTCCAGGGCTATCAAAACGGACGGGCCACGATCCTCCACTTTCTTGACGTCACATCCGGGGCTGATTTTTTTTTGATAGTCACATTACGACACAGCTGATTGTCTTTAAAAAATTGAAGTTGGAATGACGGTTCATGAATATTTGATTTTTTTTTTAAATAAAGTAATTTTTGAGATTGTTTTTACTTTATTCTGGCAGAACAATTTTTTTTAAATGTATAGTAATCCTTAATTTTTCATAGCCGCTTCATTAGCTCACCCAAAAATTAAATTTAAAGCAGAAGCAAATGTGACAATCACAGATGACAAAGTCAAATACATGTCAAATATAACAGTTGGCATGTGGTACATGGCGGGTAATTTGAATTCAAAATAAGGAATGCTAAATCTTGAAGATTTTAACCTTTTAATCATGTTGCTTCCTTACAAACCTTTGGTGGAATATCGGGATGGTGTCTAAGAATATTTCACTGAAATTTTGCGGAAATCTGTAGTGCTATTTTGAAAATACCATCAAAAAACGTCTGACCTCCCATAAGACCCAATGTAAAATTCAGCCCCGGGAGAACAGCTGATTTTTTCAGCGTCGTGGCCTCTATTTTTGTGTTGGCCTTGGATAGTCCTATTGAGAATAATGTTCTACCAGTAAATACCCAGAGACCCGGTATGTATGACATATTTTAAACAAATAGAGATGCGACAAACCCATCAAAGTCACTCAAACTTACATTTTTTGGTTATTTTATTTTCTTATCAAGTGCATTGGCGTTTCACTAAAATAATTTATGTTGTCAGCGGTGAGTGACATCAATAATCATGCAATATATAAACAAACACGTTTGTCCGTCACCCCCTTTCAAAAATCGTTTAGTTTTATTTTCCGACGTTTATGAATTAACAAGGATGGAAGGTGCGTCTCACTCTAAACAAGGCTAGAATATAGACGAATGATATTTCCATCCTTTGATTTTGACTTAAATAAATTTGACTTTGATAAGTTTGTCGCATCTCTAGTTCTTTAAAATGTGTCATACATACAGGGGCTCTACACATACCTACCAAAAATCTCCTCACTTGCAAGAATCGAATAGTGCGCCGGCCGCCATGCCGCTAACGATGCAATTATTGCAAATTGAAATTGGAACGCGTTTCAATCAAACAAATTAAATACCAAATTAAAGCCATATATGACAAATGTTGAGAGATTGTGTAATGTTTAGTTGCCTGTGCGTGATGGTGATGGATATACCTAACGCAGAATTAAAGACTAAAATACCCAAGCAGCAACAATCTACCTTCAAAACAAATGCGTCCTAATTTGACGTCAATTTTGGGTAGAATTAAGGTGGCCATTAAGGATGTTTCCGACGTTGCGTTGTTTTCTAGATTAAAATCACGTTCTTAGTTGTCTGAAGTCTTTAGATCGTTAACGTGCCGAATACGGACGCGCGACGTTTACATGACGTTGAAATTTAAGACATGTAGATCGAAGGAACTGTCCGAGGTGTAAACCGAACACACGGTGCCTCGAATAAAGCGGTGTTCGGATCATATATACCTATTTCGAATTTGACACGTCACTGGTGGTTCAGCTGATTTTTGTAAACAAAAGTTAGATATGATATGAACAACTAATATTTTTTAAATTTTTTGAAAACTAAGGCGATTTCCCTACTCTTTTTTAATATATTCTTATAAAATAATATTTTTCAGACATACCAGTCGTTATGTTTTTTAGCCCGCTTCATTTTTCTTTACACAAAAATTAAAATTCGACGAAAATAATGTGTTCGTTTCAGCTTCAAAAGTAATCTGCTAACCTACACCTTTGTTTACTTCCCAAGTCCTCGGTTTACCATTAATACTAAACGGTCACATTCATGTTGACTTGTATTTTAAGTTTTGTGTAATAAAAATATAGCCGACTAAAAAAATAACGACAATACGTCTAGAAAATTATATTTTATAAGGATGTACTAAAAAACGGTAGGAAAATTACCTTAGTTTTCAAAAAATTCAAAAAATATTAGTTGTTCATATCATATCTAACTTTTGCTTACAAAAATCAGCTGGACCACCAGTGACGTGAAAAATTCGACATATATATATATATAAGATCCGAACACCGGTCTATTCTAGTACGTTTGATCTAACTTAAAACCACTATTTTCATTTCTCTGGTTCGAATCTAACTTTTTTCAAAGTTTCAATCCTATATTTATTGGCACCAAACAACGCAGATAAGTGAGCTAGGGACAAAACTAGAAACTGTAACAGTGAATATAGAATATAGAAGCAATGATATCAAAAACTAAATATAGGTATTCATTTCTCAAAACAATAAATATACTCATAATTTTCAGATACTTGGTTATAGTTTCGAGCAAGCGGAAAAATTTACATACTTGGGAGGAAACAAAAGGAATTATTACAGAGGAAATAAACAAGAGAACAGCCATCAGAAAAAGTGTTTTACGCTCATTAAAAACTACTCAAGTCAAGGATTCTAATGAGATCTCTCAAATAAAAAATCTACACTAGAATAACTACGCCGTTAGTGACATACGGGTGCGAATCATGGACACTGGCAAAATTGAAATAAAGATTAACTAGAAATATTTTAAAGAAAAATTCTTCGTAAGAATAGTGCAAACAGAAGATGGTTATTGGCAGATGAATTGTGAATTAGAAGAGCTGATAGATGGCATCAAAGCAAGCGGACAATGCTTGAACCACCTAAGATATGCTAATGATATCGCCTTAATAACAAATAAGAAAGAAGAACTGATAAAAATGCTGGAAGAACTGGATATAGCAGTTAAAAATATTATGATGAACTACACTAAAACTCATATCATAACAAACATAGAGGAAGATATAACGATCAGAATAAATAAACAAAAAATAGAACAAGTAAAGGAATATATATACCTGGGACAAATTATTAATTTAAAAAAAAAAACCAACGGCTGTAATCAAGAAAAGAGTAAGACTGGCCTGGGCAGCATTCGGTAAATTAAGATACATATTAGAAAATATCCTCAGTACCTCAAAACGAAAGTGTATAACCAATGTATTATTCCTGTACTTACCTATGGATCCCAGACTTGGACACACACACAAAATCCCAAAGATCAATGAAAAGACAAATGTTACATGCAAAGCTAAGAGATAGAAAAAGGAATGAATGGATAAGAAATAAAACAAAGTAAGGATGTCAGAGCAGAAGTAGCAAAATTAAAATGGAAATTTGCCGGTCATAATATGAGAGAAAGGGGATCGATGGAACAAATGTATTGTAAACTAAAAGACCTTAGGAAAATAAAAGAAGTAGGGAAGACCTCAAATGAGATGAGCGGACGATTTGAAAAAACATGCGGGAATTAAATGGATAAACACGGCAACAGACAGAGAAGAGTCAGATAGAATACATGGTACAAACCACAAACATCATAACATTCATCAAAAGGAAGATTAGCTTTGTTGGGGATAAGACACGAATTACAAATAAACTATTGAAATAGAGACCCGTAGAAAGAAGAGAAAGAGGGAAGCCCCGAAAACCGTAGATAGGGGAAGTCGAAGATGACATTAAAATATGGAAATAATAAGGTGGCGAAGAATTGAACCACAGAGCGTAGAACGGGGGGCTCTAGTTAATCAAGCTAAAACCCACTGGCGGTTGTAATACCAATGAAGAATAAGAAAAAAACGAAGATTTATATTGGAAGTAAAAATATTTGAAGCAGCGCAACTATTGAGCCCAAGCTTGAAAAAACTACTGTTTTTCTTTAATTCTGTATATTCTGTGGATGTCCTACAAAAATGGGCATATTAATGATGTTGTTGAACTTTTTAAAAAAACTGCATTCTTATTGGAGGTACTGTACAAGACTAGCGGTTGTTAATACTATGGATCGATCTGATGGTGATGATGGTTCTAAATATGACCAGCCTGTTAAGAAATAGAGTTCAAAAAGAGACGTTGGTTTTCTTGACATAATTTTATGAAATTCAGTTGCAAAAGTTTTTGATATTTAAAATAGTAAAATAAAAAGTGAGCTTGGTTTAAACTGGCTGGAGAACACTTGATTGGTTAATCAACCATTAAATGTCACTTGGTTTTTTTTTTCTTGCAGATCTTTCAAGTTTTCCTTGGTTTATATAGTTTTTGCTCACCTTTACGCATTTCGAAACGTAGCAAACTTTTTAAATTGCGGAAAGATTTCTTCTCATTTATTTTTAACATAAAAAACATTTTCTACCAATTAAGAAAAATATATATTATTATTCATTTCAACTTGCTTTTGTTTTTTACCTTATAAAATTAAACAAAATTTATTTAATTTAAAGAATATGATTTACAGAACTTAAGATAATTGGTGTACATATTTTGTTCTGAATTCGAAGATATGTTCTAACATGTCACCTATAACTTATCCCAGTCATTTTCAATCTTAATTTTTTTACGTTTTGCTGCTTAAAATATAAACACTGCACTGACTCCGCCGACTGTTTGGGTCCAACTATCTTAATTTGAAAATACAATCCACCCGTTCAGAAATACCTAAATGTAAGTATGTTTTTCGTTTTGGATAAAATAGTTATGGCACCTGCCCCTGTCTCCCCTAGGTGTTTATATGCTGACTGATGATCAAGAACGAATTCGAGAACTGAAGACGTGTGTAAATTAAATTGGTTTTTGCGAAATCCTTTAGCGTGAACTGAAAAAAATCGTTTCATATTAATTAAAAATCAATCATTTTTGATGTCGCGAAATCGATTAAAATAAATAATATTTTTAAATTATGACTCAATGGTGTAATTTACAGTTCAATAAATTCTAGTTCTAACATTCCACAAAAAGCATAAAAAAAATAAACGAAGTTTAACCTGACCGATGTTGTTCATATTGTATGCAACTAAAATATATTCTGACATTAAAATAGGATTTAGTCAAAAATTGAATAAATTGGTATTACATTTTTTACAACTATTATATTTTGCGATATTTTTAGAATGTCTTACAAACTAAAACGTTGGTAACATTTCAAGAAAAAACAACACCAATGCACCTATTTGTTTTGAATTAATTTTAAAAATGGGTCTAAAAAGTAAAATTGATATAAAAGATATTTACACCAGTATTTACTAAGACCTTAAGACTTAGCATTGTAGACCGGGTTTAAGTATCACGTCTATAGACCTGATACCGACCGGTTTAAGAGTATTTTTTTAATATTCACAAGTCAAATAACTGCAAAGATGTTTTGGTTCACCCTAATTTGCAATATGATAGTAAGCATTTCTCAGTGAGTTTCATCTCATATAAATTCAAATTAACTTTAGAAATAAAGAAAAACCACAAAAATTTTGTAACGAAATGTTATTTTTTGAAAATGAAGTCCGTGCAGTCGTAGGATTCCCGTTAAAAATGGTTCAATTGTAGTACCACCCCTGACGGGTGGTTTAAAGTTCGAAAAACAATAGAAATAATCCATGATTGACATAAAAACTTATATAAAAAAATATTTAAAACTAAATAATACATAAATAACTTAAAACTATATCTGTAGATGCATTACCGTATTAAATACGTATCAATATTTAAATATTGTAAAAAGCAGAAGATATATTAGAATCCCTTTTCAATTACACATTCACAAAAACAATCGACCATCGCATCGGTTTAATCGTCGCTAACTTGTCTAAAAAATTTACATGTAAAATATAGCGGACAGTTGACACACACAGATTTATTATTTTTATTTATTTATAACATTTGTGTGGAAATAATGTCTTTGTTATAACGGAAAAATATGACCCATATCGCAAGGTATTTATGAACAATTTATATAAATATTAAAAACAATTGCATTCACGGGAAAAATAAGTTAAACCTTCAACCAAAATTTAAGATGGCAGCAAAAATATATGTTTGCTTAAAATATTAATAAATTTCCTTAAAATTATAGTTTGTTTCATTAAAATTGATGGTGTAAGTCGAAAGTTATAACAAAAATATTTTAGGAAGAAGAAACTCAGAGCTTTTGGACTGGTAAATTTCTTATTGTCTGTTATTAATTTTTGGTGACGTTTCGGTGATGGTTCTTCTTCCCACAGCAATTTTCTAGACGTGAATATCAAAAACAAATATTTTATTTGGTTTTTTGACCCACCCGCTTTTTGGGTCCGTATAAAAATATTTGCTATAGTATAATCCGGGAAGAGTTAACAACCTATATAGCCAAAAAATTTGCGCCTGCTAGAAAAAGTGCACTTTGCTGGCCGGATTTTTTAATGTACACTTCACTTATTCAGTGGCGGCTCCTCGGGTGCCCGGGCCCCTATGCCCCCCCTCGATCCGCCACTGGATATTAGCTCTACAATTAAATTATGTACAAATTTATAAAATTAATTTAATTAGGCCGGAGTTTTGCATAATGGAGTCACCGCTAACTGACCGAAGAACCTAGTTGTACAAAGAAGAGGTACAAACAAGGTACCAGGTCTGTCTTTTATATTCTGTATATAGGAACATAGAGGGCGACACTGATCAAATGCCGTTACTAAAACTTAACGTCAATCTTTACTTAACCTAAGTTCAAAACGTCACTGCGATACATGTCGTTTTATAGCTACAGTGAATTATTTAAGTTAACAAATCAGTCGAAAAATGGGCTATAATTTTTTATAACTTTCGAAGGAAATTATCTCAACAAGAATGCCTTGTCGAGTTGATTTCTGTTTACGGTAATGAAGCACCACATCAGTCGAGGGTTTCTCGTTGATAAGAAGAATTGAAGCGTGGACCTTAGCGACGATCCAAGGCTACTTGCACCAAAAACGGCTATCACCCAGGAAAGCATCGATGGTGTGCGCATGCGCGAAAGATCGACATTGACATATCGCGAAATTGAGGCTTCATTGGGGATTTCAAAGACCTCAATTCAAAAAATTTTACATCAAATAACCGGAGACAGAAAGAAGCTTACCCTAGCTTCTTGTGTGTGTCAGAAAACTAGACCGCTTTGAGACAGGAAACCCGAAAATAAACGTCAGTTGTCTGTTTGGGTGTTATAAGATGAAGTAAAGCCAACAAAAATCATGTGTTCGCGAAGTGTATCCAAAAAGAAGGTGGATATATTCGTCTTAAAAGCAGGTCATATAGCAACAATTCCTCTGGAAGATCAAAGGACTGTTACTGCCGATTGGTACATCACCATTTGTTTGCCGAAAGTCATCGCTGAGCTTATAAAAAACGAACCCCGAACGAGGAATCATCCTTCATCAAGAAATACAAGTTCGCACAAAGCACAAAAACCATTGAATTTTTAACTTAACAAAACGTCGAACTCGACCCAAGTCCTAAGGATTTCTATATATACTTTTTCGAAAATCAAGAATGGACTTCAGTCGCCAGAAGAAGCAGTCGACGCTTTAAAGAATTCAATTCTGATATTACCAACAAACGAGTGGAATTACTGCTTCGACAACTGGTTTGAGCGCATGCAAAAGTACATTCATTTTCGTGGAGAATACTTTGAAACACAATAATGTCACTAAAAGGTATCTATATACTGTTTTATTCCAGCTGTATATCCAAAAATTAAAAGACCACTCTTGTAATACAAAAAAGTCAAATTTTGTTTATGTAGCTCTTCAACATTTCTCAAAGTTACGAGCCGCCACTGCATTTACTAGGCCTAAATCCTGGGGCCTCTATGGCAAAACCTCTTTGCCAACTACCCACAGGCTCAGCAATAAATCCGGCAATGGTCATATTTTGTAACAATAAATCGGTCTCAAAATGTATAATTGGGGCGCAATAAAATTTACAATCTTCTCGGTAATAAGCCGTACAACAATGCCCACTGGAGGTAATAAGCAGTATGGCCAGATTTTGACCAGAGGTTATTTTAAAAAATGTATATTAACTTATAGGTATACCGTAAATATTTTTATCCTGGACAATCACGGCCTAATATCTAACTAAAATCTAATTAAATATAATGTATTGTTTGTCTTGTTTTCTTGGGTTTCTGCTGCACATTTTTTTTAGGTCAGTAGTTTCATATTTGCCTCTGATTTTATAAATAAAATGTATAGGCATTTAGGAAACTTTCATAGGCCGGGGAGTTATACCATTTTAGCAGGTATTCCTGAAAAGCAAGTTTTACTTCAGCATCCAAAGAGCGGGGATTGTAAAACAATTTAGCTGGTTTTTGGAGTTTAGGCTAATTTTGATAAAGCTTTATAAATCCTAGCTGACAGCTCCAAAATGTCTTCGATGTTTAATCGCAATCAGTAAAAGCATGCAGGAACAATATTTCTTTTAGTCTTAGCAGCTGCATTTCGTAGATTGAATATACATGAGTTTCTACTTCTTCCCTGACAGGATTTATAAACAAAATATTGTGGTCGGGTGGAGTATTTGCGACCGAGATTACCGCAAAATCTATCTTCTACAATGATGGCTGCATGGAGTGTGGATTTGCAGTGCTCACAATATCCGGTGATGTTTGCAACGTTGTGATTCTATTTTATTAAAGTCTTTCTTTAGTAACTTTATAAGACATTCTCTGTTTTTGTAATTGGAAAGAAATTAGTGACTTCCACTAATCTAGATGATCAAAAGTAAAATAAACTATTTTTTTCATAAAATAGCGTCTTTTTTGCTTTGCAGCCATTTTTGTAATGTTACATCTTTCAAAAACAACAAAAATTAAATTAAATTAATTCAATGCTTTAAGAAAACAACAGTGCAAAACTTGCCAAAATACTAGGACTTGATTAATTTGACTTATCCATTACAAAGGTTGGTTGGTTAGATCAGTTTTTTCGGTTCGTTGGTAAAGTAGGTTTAGTAATTGAGGATCTTCTATGCAACAAAACTTTGTGTAGTTAAAAGATCTTATCAGGGAGCGTTCTTAAATTACGTAACGCAAAAACGCAAGAATTTTAAACCCCCCTTCCCCCTCGTACCGCATTAGCAAGAAAAAACACGTTTAAAATCATTGCTTGTAAGACCAAACCCCCCTCGCCCCTTTGTGCGTTACGTAATTTAAGGATTGTCACTCAAAAACCATATCATAGTTTGTATTTGTGAAAATCTGGTTAAAAATTTCAAATTGCTGTATCTTTCGATATGTAATAGAAAAATTAGCAAATGCTACACATTTTCAAAGTAAATTGATTGGTCTACAGCGCATATATCAATAAATTTCTTCTAAAATTAAAAACAAAAATGTTAGATGAACAAGTTTGATAAAAAATAAGGGGCAAAAATGTGTTTTTAAAATATTAACGGTTTTTGGTGGCCACTATCTTATTAACTGTTACACTTAGAGATAAGGTATGCATAACTATATTGCAGGGAATTTAATGCCCTTTATATTTTAATCAAACATTTCTTTTGTACAACGCGCCGTAATCGAGTTATAGGCAAAAATCCGAAAAATTGCACCTTTTCACCCCCCTCCGCCACTGAAGCGGGAGTGGTAGGGGTGGATACTTTTGATATGTTAACGTCCTAACTACCCTTAACATATTCCCGAAGAAAAAAAATTATCCCCCTCTCCATGCACTCTACAACCCCTCAATGGATATTCATTGACCGAACTAAACCAATTCTGACCAATTTCGTTTGATCTGTTGGGATGGGAAAATGAGAGAGTGTGAGTGTCTTACCATGACCACCCTCAAACGTGACTTAAGGCGCTCCCAGGCGCTCTGGAACGGAATAAGGCAAGCCATGCTCCTTACCCAGGAGGTGAGCTCCTCCAGGGACTTCCTACAACACACTGTTTGTTGCCCTAATAAAATTCGGAGTGTCGATGGTGTATGGAGGATAAAGAATCCCCTCTACACCTCTTATCTGAGTGCCCTGCATACGACTATTGCATTTAGGAAGCTGTTTGCCTAGCCTAGTAATACCACAAAGTTTCAACTCGGAAAAAGGTGATCATTTGCTAAGGCGTCCGGCTTTTTGATTTATTATTTTAAAATAAAATATTGAAAACTAATACTATTTTTTCGAGGAAACAGCAAACATAATATAACATAATTTATTTCCCAACAAACCTTAAAAAATTACATTTTATGAGTTATAGTTGGTTATAATATTTTTGTTTTGAATACATATGTTTTTAATTATTAAAACCACGATGGGATACCGAGCTTCTCTCCTAGGGCCTCCAAAATCTTTTTATTTTTTTCTAAGCAATGTAAAAAGCTTTTTTCCAGCACAAAAACGTCCATTGGTCATAGATGGACATTCAATGAACGATACACATTGCACACAAAAATACGTCTAATGGACGTCCGTTTCTGCAAATCAAAAAACGTCTATTGGACATTCTTTGGCCTTTTAATGGAAGTCTGTCTCTGGACGTCAAGGGAGGTCCAATGGACATATTTAAAATACTTTACCACAGAACTCGAAGTTTGTCTTAAATTATTACATAAGAAATTTATTTAAAGTATTTACCTCTCTTATAATGGCGATGATATGTTGACTGGTGCGCCATCTAGAGGCAATTACGTAAAGAGATAATTTAAACAAATTTCTCTCTAAATCAATAAAAATAAAAACATAACATGCAGTCACCTAAATTATAATGGATGTCTATACCATGTCCGATTTTGGACGTCCAAAAGGAGTCGGACAATGTACATCCATTGGACGTCCTGGAATGGACTAGATTGGACTTAAAATGGACGCACGTCCTGTTGCTATCTGGGTACCTACTGGAATATTAAAAATGTCTTGGTCAAAACCGTTTAGGATTCGAAACCGATATTGCTGCAGTTACAGTTCTTTTTTTTCATTAAGTAAAACACCAAAAAGATACTGTTACGTTGGAAATATTTGCGTGGGCATGCGCTTCAAACGATGCGAACTTATGCCCACTTTCACGTCTATCGCATGGCATAACAGACCAATGAGAATTGCGGCTTGCAATAACAGCAAGACGTTGTGCTTTTTACCAGGACTGCATTTAGGTTTGTTAGTAGTCGGGGCGAAATGGAGATATTTTCTTCATTTCATAACGTCGGTAGTCATAATACAAGGCTTTCCAATAAAAATTTGACTACTAATAAAATTCGGAAGGAAAGGACATTTGGACAATTTGTTTTGATTACTTTGGTTTGTTGGCAACATCAATGACTACATTATTATAATCAATAGCAACATGTACAGCTTCCAAGAGGTATATCTTAAGCTTAACGGCGCGCCGTCGGTATGATTAGTCCACAGTACACTGGACGTGTTGAGACAAGACCAATTTTTTCCTGCGTAAAAATTTTTGAAACTGATTAAACCAGAATGTTCAAACTCCAAGTCTCAATTCAGTGGCTGTAAAAACTAAACGCCGCTTGACTTTGAAACTTGCAGTTGTATGCAAGATGAGTGTCCCTAAGTGAGAGATATTTATTTGTTTAAAGAACAGATGTCATGTCAGGTACCCTAATCTTGCATACAACTGCAAGTTTATTGCTCCTTGTCAAGAGGTCTTTAGAAGAAAAAAAGAACACTCTGTGGACTAATAATTCATCTGATAAATTTTAAGAACTAAGATAATAAGAGCAATTATTTCATTTGCTTTTTCACTTGCTAGATGCGTTGGTCATACTTGCATATTAGTACTGTTTTTTAATGAGCTTGAGTAGGTAACATACTAAATTTTGAGTGCTGATCAGTTGATTTATTACATTCCTACGTCCCGTTCGTTTTGAGTTGTAACTTGTACTTCTTCTTCTTCTTTGAGGAGTTAGATATTGTTGTTAAGTGCACATTCTGCTTTAAAGGCTCCTTGATTTGTCTATTGAATTTCTAAGTTTGATCACATTTGATAACGGTACAAATCAGAAATAAGGATGTAGCTAATTCTTTAGTAGTTTTTAGTTGTATAGACATCGACTACTAAACTTTGCTCCCAATCAGCAACCGTGCACGACTTGTTCGACTCCATCTTTTTTTTTTTTTTTTTACGGTTAAGCGCACTCGCAAGGAGGTCCCTATCACGCTCGAGAAGCGGCCAGTGCGCGAAAATGTTGGTGTGTGTTGGTTTTGAAACGGTTCAGGTTGTAACCTGCAGGGAAAACTGTCGCAGGGAGTTTATTCCACAGCGATGCTGTTCTCCAGAGATATGAATTCTGATATAATGAGGTTCTTGGTGCCTCTATTTTGACAGTAAATTGATGGTTACCGTCTGTTTGACGTGTTCGCCTAGTGGGTGCTACTCCCGGGGGGATCATACGTGCAAACTCTTCAGAGCATTTTCCGTGATAATACCTGTAGAAGAGAGATAGATCGCCCACAGTTCTACGATCTTAACGTTTACTGGCCGGTTCGATGTTATCGTAAATGAAATTTCCGCGCCATGTTGTTTTGAAGTATGAGCAATTTAAAATAAATTTAACTCAGCAAAAGCAAGCCCATCGCGGAAACGTTAAACGATAAGGTCTCAAAAACACCGCTGTGTGGACTTACTGCATTTTGCATACTTATGTTTAAGAAATCTCGGGAGTGGTTTTATACATACTACGAATTACAACTGACTTTAATCATCCCTCGGCAACGAAGATTGCTGAAAGTTGGTATATTCAAGACCTCCATTTATTTCCTATGAAAATGAGGGGTAAGTCTCGTCTCGCCTGTTTTTATGCGTTTTCTTGCTAACCATTTTTACTCATGCTCCATAGCGTCGAGTGTTGAATTAAAGCTCATTTGCCCTCTCAACAATTATAGAAAAAAAATTGAGTATTTAGCTTAGAATTTGAGAATATAATTATTTACAGTCCATTAATTATATATATTTTGTGAAAAATTACATAAAATTAAGGGAACGAGAGCGTTTTGTGTCTAAAATTTTATTATTTGTTAGTAAACTACCCTTTAAAATTGCAGAACATACTCATGTCTAACTACTACACAAAATGTTATAGTTTTGTTTATTTCTTGACGGACTATAAAAAGATCTATACTGTCGAGGGCGCTTTGGCGTAATCGGCTTCACAACGCTTACTCAACCAAAATATCATCCATCAAATTGGTCTAAAAGAGGGCTCGTAAAGTAAATTTGTAGGTTATTTTATATGACATGGTGTAGCTAACATGAAAGGCTAAACATTCGAGGATATCCGATTTTCCGGCATCAGAATCCAAGATGGCAGCTGCCAAAGTTAGGAAAAAAAAATAATTCTTTGTTTTAACAGAAATTAAATTAGCTGTAATAAATTTACTTTAAGTGAGACCTTGTAAATTTAGCAAGTGTTTGACCTAGGTCATTTTTTCATATTAAAAAATTATTTAATTTTACTTATTTAAACGTTACTGTCAGATCAATATTACTGGAGATAGCTATTAAGTGAAATATGGTCATTTTTGATATTTAAAAAATATCTGTGTTTTGTTTAACAAAATGTCTTGTTTTGTCCAGTTTTTTTTTGTTAAATTTCGAAAAGAAAGAGAAAAACGCCTTTTCTTTACTTTTTTGGCGGTGTTCGTGCAACTTTAATTCTAAATTCAAATTTTGCGCCAAATTCCCGTATTCGGAAAACCCACACAATTTCAATTTGATTGGCACAAGCAAAACGCCAGCGCCATCTACAAAAATGAATCTGCGCAAAAAGGCGTAACCAAAAAAGATTCGTCTGTCGTATTTTATCGAGATCACCACGCAGCATGGTGATAAATTCTATTAACCAAAAAATCCAATAACATTCTTAGAAAATCAAACTAAACCATTACACAAACAAGTGATTCTAGTGTGGAGCGACAGCAACGACTGGGCCAGCGAGAGGAGCTCCTCTGGACGACGGAAACAGCTGAAGAGGTGAGTGCCAATCCTCTATATTGTCTTTGTGTGGCTCGGAAAAATTAATATTTTTACATCGTCCTTTAAAGGATTTTTGCACCCAGATTTTATAAAACGGCCAGCGCATACAGTCCCGCTGCTCTACCAAACTCAAAACGTCAACATTTTCTGGTCCCACGACCCAGATAGTTTTTTAAAATTTGTTTGCTAAAAATATTAGATTTTTACCCTCGCCATTTTGATTCGTTGTTGCCGTGTCCGGTTTAGAAAGGAGGTTCCGTCCCCCCTTGCGTGGCTTAACGGTGGCTCCACCCACATTTCATTGCAGCCGAAATTGGCACTTCGTACGTCGTTTGTTTTGATTCAAAAATCGAAATTTGTTTAAATAATAGTTATTTGTTTAAATAATATGTTATAGTTATTCAAAACAACAAAAGTGCTTGTGAGTTGAATGCTTTATTCTTATTTAACAGGTAAACAAACACATCTAGTAGAATCAGTATTTACCTGTAAATAATAAGAGAAACGGTAGTAGGTACAATCTGTTTTCTGTGCATTTATTTTGGGAGAAAAATCGCGACCTAGGATAACAGTTTTTGCATTTATTCGAGAAATCGATAATAAAATATATGCTGTCGAACTCTTTTGGACTGATTAAAGTCAATAGGGGTCAAGTGTTAGTTTTATTCCTTTTAAATATTTTTTATTTTTTTAATTAACAATATGTCGTTAAAAAAGCTTGAGAATCAACGCAAAGTTTCAATATCTCGTATTACGGAAACGTATAACTTGGGAACAAAAGCTAAATCAGATAGTTCTTCCTTGCCAATTTTTAAGGCGTTTTACGAATCGTTAGATGATCACTATGAACAATTTAAAAACATTCATAATGACATCATAGGTCTCTTGAAAGACGACGACGATGATGAGTTCGAAGTACAAGACAAAATTAGGAGAGATACGGATCTATTCTACCACCAAGCTAAAGTTCTTTTTTCGAGTTTATGTTCCGATTCAGTTCATTCAAATTTCACCCCCGCAACTTCACACTATTCACGTAGCGATGATCTGGGCCCTTTAAAGGTACCTTGCTTTAATGGAAACGTAAAAAAGTGGCCAACCTTTTACGATGTTTATTCTTGTTTGGTTCACGAAAACTCTAATTATTCCGATATAAGGAAATTTCAACATTTGCTAACCTTCCTTGAGGGCGAACCACTTAATATTTTAAGTTCTGTAAAATTAACGGCAAGTAATTACGCAATCGCCTGGAAGGTATTAACAGATCGCTATCAAAATAAAAGACTTTTAGCCAGTACCTACTGGAACTCAATCTACTATGCAAATTCTTTAAAGGGAAACCAGTCAGCAAAGGATCTTAGAGTCTTGGTAGATACCTTTTCCGAGAATATTGCGGCGCTCGAAAATCTTGAATTTCCAGTAACGTCGTGGTGTTTTTGTTTATTTTCAATTTTATTATCAAAAATCGATCAAACCACAAGAACCGCTTTCGAATTAAAGTATAGTACTACCGAGATTCCAACATATCAAAATCTAATTCAGTTTCTTATTAACCAATGCCGTGCTCTTGAAACAGTACAGCTATCTCCCCAAAATACGCAAATGCAACCTTCGACTTCAAAACAGCAAAAACCAAATTATTCGAATTCTAGTAACCAAAAATATAATTCTTATTCAAATAATCAGTACAAATCAAGCCCTCCATCAAATTTTTTAGCGCATACGCACTCACAAGTAGCAAATAAACAATCCAATATTCAATTTCGACAAAACCAACAACCCTATAAGTGCAAATTATGCAATAATTCTTTTCATCCACTCTCGCAGTGTGGTGTTTTTATTTCCAAATCTCCTTCAGATCGTTTTACTTATGTAAAACAACAATCGTTATGTATCAACTGTTTACGTTCAAATCATCAAGTAATTGACTGCAGTAGTACCTACAACTGCAGGGTATGTCGACATAGGCACCATAGTCTTATTCATCTATCGCAAACGACAGATTCAATCCGTCAGAATTCAAGTCAATCCTTTGTTAATTCAAGCCAAAATTCAAATCAAAATTCGAACTTAAATCAAAGTTTTAATTCAAATCAAGTGGCCGTGCCTAGCACAGGCACAAACTTATCGTATCAGAATTCAAATTCAAGTCTTAGCCAACAGAACCCTAGTTTTGTTCAACCCAGTTCAAATTCAATTCAAATCAATTCGAATCCAAATACATCTACAAATCAATACTCTTCGTTATCCACTTTGACGCCCCGTACGACAGTGCTTCTAGCGACTATAAAATTAGAGGTACTGGATAGTCGGGGTAACTACCAACCTGTCCGAGCACTTCTGGACAGCGGTAGCCAAGCTAACCTGATAAGCGAAGCTTGTCTTAACAGGTTAGGCTTGCCAAGAAATAAAATTTCGATCCCTGTTCTGGGACTAAATCAATCTTCATCGGCCACTAACGGCATTTCTACTTGCACTATTCGAGCCCTAGGCCAACAAGAGCCTACCTTTTCTATTCAAGTCTTCGTTTTACCGAAACTCTGTTCGAATATGCCCTCAATACAGGTAGATTCATCCAATTGGAGTCATATTTCAAATCTAAAGCTTGCAGATAACCAATTTTACAACCCTGGTCCAATTGACTTACTCTTAGGTGCACAACTTTACACAGAAATCGTCCAATCAGGACGAATTCCAGGACCTCACGGCCTACCCTCCGCTTTTGAGACAGTTTTTGGGTGGGTCTTGATGGGCCAAACTCAAAGCATAAATATTTCACCTCAAGTCAATTCTTACTTTACTTCCTGTGAGCAGTCTCTCGACTTTAATATTCGCAGATTTTGGGAACTAGAATCAATTAAGTCAAAAACGTTTCTCTCACCCGAAGAAAAGAGATGTGAAGAGATTTTCCAAAAAACTACCACTAGAGATATTTCGGGCCGATTTACTGTAAATTTGCCTTTTCGTCACATTGACCCTCCTGACCTAGGAGACACATATTCAGTGGCCTACCGTCAATTTTTGTCTCTCGAATCTCGCTTAATAAAAAATTCAAATTTCTATAGTATGTACTCGGATTTTATGAGAGAATATCTCAAAAACGGGCACATGTCTTTAATTCCAAGATCCGAACCTAGACCTCAGTTATGTTCTTATTTACCACATCACGGAGTCCTTCGTCTTGACAAATCAACGACTAAACTCCGGGTGGTTTTTAACCCCTCGATTAAGGGTTCGAAAGGCCTAAGCATGAACGAAACTCTTTTAATAGGACCAAAATTACAAGCCGATATTTCCGAAATTCTATTAAAATTCAGATTTTATTCTATCGTATTTTTGACTGATATAAAACAGCACTTTTTACAAATTCAAATTAATCCAATTCATCGGGACTACCAAAGGCTACTTTGGCGATTTGATCCCAACGAACCCCTGCAGGAATACAGGCTTAATACAGTGACGTTTGGTGTTAGTTCAAGTCCCTATTTAGCTATTAGAACTCTTAGAGAACTAGCCATCCTGGAGGCTAAGAATTATCCTGAAGCATCCCAGGTCCTTTTGAATAACATTTTCATGGACGATATTTGCTGTGGAGCTAACTCTCTAGAAGGTGCTTTATCACTTCAAAAAGATCTCATAGCGTTGCTTAAATTGGGAAAATTTGAATTAAGAAAATGGGCATCAAATAATCCGAAACTTCTTTCACATTTGTCGCCCGCTGATTGTCAGATCCCTGTTACCTTTGAAGACGATTCTTCAACATCGATTAAGGTGTTGGGCCTTCAGTGGCACCCTTCTACAGATACTTTTACCTATTCTTGTACCCCTTGTGAAAAACCTTGCACCAAAAGGAATATTTTATCGGCTATCGCTAAAATTTGGGATCCTATAGGTTTCTTATCGCCTGTTTCATTTTTAGCCAAAGTGATTATGCAAAAACTTTGGTTATGCAAAACTGATTGGGATGAAATACCCCCCGATCCAATCAAAACTCTTTGGAATCAATTCAATAATCAATTAACCACTCTTTCGAATCTTTGTATACCTAGACATATTTTTTCGAATAATATTCAACGATGTCAATTGCTAGGTTTCTGCGATGCATCCGAGCTAGGATACGCTTCTTGCGTATACGTTCGCGTCGAATTACCAAATAAAATTATCAAAACTGCTCTAGTCATGGGCAAGTCAAGGGTTGCTCCCTTACACACTATTTCAATCCCACGTTTGGAACTACTTGGAGCTACTCTATTAGCTGATTTACTCGAACTAGTTATTCGCACCTATTCATCATTACTCGTAATCGATGAAATTCTTGCGTTCTCGGACTCACAGGTCACGCTTCATTGGGTCACATCTTCACCTCACAAGTGGAAGACCTTTGTGGCAAACCGCGTAAGTCGTATTCAAGAAACAATCCCCGAAGTCCCATGGTATCACATTACTTCACTCGAGAACCCTGCCGACTGCGCTAGCAGAGGGTTGTCGCCCAATAACTTAATAAATCACCCTCTTTGGTTTCACGGCCCTCCATGGATTACCTTGCCCACTACGGAGTGGCAAATTCAAAGGTTTATAAATGAACGTTCTTTGGGAGTTCCGGACGAGGTTCTCAAAGAAGAAAAACCGGAAAATTCAGTGGTGCTGACGGCAGAAATTCAAAATCAAAACTTTTTTGATAGACTAATCGATAAAATATCCAATTTAAATACCATTCAAAAAAATCATTTGTCATTTTCTAAGACTTATTCACAATCGAAAAACCTCAGTTGACCCTTTATCCGGCGTTTTTTCCGCTTTTGAACTACACAAGGCTCTACTTGTTTTAGTTAAAAGGGTCCAAGAAGAGTGTTTTTCGGATATCATTCAAAAAATTCAAAATACTCAGCTATTACCTAAGCCGTTTCGCAAACTCGCGCCCTTTTTGGACGAATTGGGTTTCCTTAGAGTGGGCGGACGCTTACGGCATTCTCAACTCTCCTTTGAGGCAAAACATCCCTTATTATTGCCGAAATCTCATAGATTAACCCAATTGATCATTATTCAAACTCATAACGAAAATTTACATCCCGGAATAAACACAGTCCAATACTTAATTCGTCAAAAGTTTTGGATTATGTCATCACGTCGAGCTATTCAGAGGGTTTTATTGCAATGTATTCCCTGCTTTCGCTTAAAACCAAAACCGTATACTCCGTACATGTCGGATTTACCTTCTTTTAGAACGTCACAATTAAAATGTTTTTCACACGTTTGCTTAGACTATGCAGGCCCAATCAAAACCTTTGTAGGTCAGAGACGTCGTGGAGCACAAGTTGGTAAATCATATATCGCAGTCTTTGTCGATACTTCTGTCAAGGCAATCCATATCGAGCTTGTTTCGGATTTAACCACAGAGGCGTGCATCGCTGCTTTACGACGCTTTGTCGCTAGACGTGGCACTTGTGTCCAAATCACAAGTGATAGAGGCTCAAACTTTGTTGGGGCTATTAAGGAGCTCCATAATCTTTCGAAATTAGCTTCTGAGAGCTTAAAAATCAAATGGTGTCTTAATAGTCCGGGAGCCCCCCACCTAAATGGTCTAGCAGAAGCAGGAGTCAAATCTATAAAAACACATTTGTATCGGGTCATCGGTGACCAGATACTAACCTTCGAAGAGCTCTATACTCTCCTCGCCCAAATAGAGGCATTACTCAATTCTCGACCCCTTTGTGAGCAAAGCTCTGACCCAAACGATCTTACGTCTTTGACTCCGGGTCATTTCCTCACAATGGAACCCCTTAATTCGTGTCCTGATCCTGACCTTTCTACCCTTAAAGTTAATACCCTTAATCGTTGGCAACTTATCCAACGAATTCATGCCGATTTCTGGAAGCGTTGGAAACTCGAGTACTTAAATACTTTACAACAGCGTTCTAAGTGGTCGGACCCTTCGGTTGAAATCAAGCTAGATACGCTTGTATTAATTAAGGATGAAACTAGGCCGCCATTGCACTGGTTGCTGGGTAGAATAGTATCTGTACATCCTGGTCGGGATAATTACATTCGAGTTGCTACTGTTAAAACACAACACGGACTTTTCACTCGTCCCGTGGTCAAGTTGTGCCCACTACCTTTAGATGCGCACTAAACTCCCAAGCAACTTCTTTTGTTTCGTGTGTCGTTATCTAGAATATATTTTATTTTTTTTTTCAATTTTTTTTCTTTTTGATCTATAAACCTAAAACGGATTTAATTACCTACCCTTTAAGGTTTTGAATTAACTTATATTCTTTTTATATAGCCATTTGTTTATTCAATTAATCTCAATGTAAAACTTCGTTTTAAGTGGGCGGAAAATGTTCGTGCAACTTTAATTCTAAATTCAAATTTTGCGCCAAATTCCCGTATTCGGAAAACCCACACAATTTCAATTTGATTGGCACAAGCAAAACGCCAGCGCCATCTACAAAAATGAATCTGCGCAAAAAGGCGTAACCAAAAAAGATTCGTCTGTCGTATTTTATCGAGATCACCACGCAGCATGGTGATAAATTCTATTAACCAAAAAATCCAATAACATTCTTAGAAAATCAAACTAAACCATTACACAAACAAGTGATTCTAGTGTGGAGCGACAGCAACGACTGGGCCAGCGAGAGGAGCTCCTCTGGACGACGGAAACAGCTGAAGAGGTGAGTGCCAATCCTCTATATTGTCTTTGTGTGGCTCGGAAAAATTAATATTTTTACATCGTCCTTTAAAGGATTTTTGCACCCAGATTTTATAAAACGGCCAGCGCATACAGTCCCGCTGCTCTACCAAACTCAAAACGTCAACAGGCGGCCTTCTTTAAAAAACAAATAAATTAAACTTTTTTTGTTAATTATAATATAAAAATAATTATGTGTAATTTATAATTACAAATCAAAAAGATACTTGTTTTCTTTTATTTTAAACGCCGCCATTTTACATAATAATAGACATGTCATTTATTATGAAATATTTAAAATCAGCGACCATTTAGTATAAATTGATATATAACACGGCAACACTAGTTGTGACAAACAAGAGCAAAAAAAACTTTGTTTTCTGAACTTCGGCTGCCATCTTAAAATGTTAAATGTCAAATTGTAACTTTTTATAAATTTTTATAAAATTTTGCTTACTATTGATAAAACCAAAAAAAAATTTTTTTACAAATTTAATTTGGTCTACAGGTTATGAAGGCTCTTTTATTTTTGACATATTTTTGGCGGCTGGGAAACTTACTTTTTTTTCAGTAGGTTTAAAGAGTTGGTGAGTAGTGAACAAAAATAATAAAGTTATTTTTTACTAGCAAACAACCTTATACCATGTAATATTTGTTTTGGTAAATCTACATGCTTAAAGATAACTTAAAAACAAGGAGGAATCCAGCTATAAAACTGTAATTTTTGCAGAAGTTTCTGGTGCTTTTTATAAAACGTCTATTTTACCCTCGTTATTTTCATGTGCCAAATTCACACTTGAAAAGTCCTCCACAACATGTTTTAAAACGCCACTAGATTAAGACTTCTCAAACCTATTAACTTTCTGCGTCGTTTTTTGTCACGTTTTTTTTAATAACATTTTTTTAACTTAAAAGTGACGCGAAAGGAAGTTCTAAAAGTTTACTAGTTTGAGACTGAAAAACTTCAAGACAATTTTAAAAGATGGCGCCCAAGGCAAAACAAAATCTCTATTTTTCTTTAAAAGCTAAACAAGATTTTTCAACGGTAAAAACTTTCACACAATATTAATGCGTCTTTATCAGGTTAATAACTGATGCGTCGTGATCGTGAAGGATCTGAGACCAGTTCATTAACTAGTTTTCAAAGTTTAGAGGTGAAAGCACTCCCGGATAGATTTCGTCAAACTGAAAAATGTGCTTCTAGTAAAATTTAAAAAATATTTGATAGAAAAGTCATGCAAGCCGCGTTTTAAAATCCGTGTAGGAACGGCGCGAATCTAATGTGATTTTGACGTTAATAAAAATCTACTTAGAATTCAGTTGAAAATAACGTAAAAACGTTGCTGTTTTAATTTGATAATGGCGTTATTACAACGCCGTTTTTAGCAACGTTATATTTTATAACATTAATGAATCACTTATTAAGCTTATTTTCACCTATAAAATAAACGATTTTTTCTAGCAGCTTTTAAAATCAACGTTTTTTTTTCTCACGCGCTTTTTACGTTGTGACTCAACGTTTGCACGCAAGACACAACGTTGACTGGTCGACCAATTGCTAGATGGGATATTCGCCCCTCACTAATAGACCCGCCACTGGCACTGGTTTTAGCTTGCTGCCTTTTAGTTTACCCCGTAAGCTTACAGTTAGCGAGACTTGGCGCTGTTCTTGGTATAGCTCGTGCACATTACAGCACAGTTTACATTTTTCATAGCGCATAGCGGCACATTCGAACGAAGAGCCAGCCTACTGAATCTCTCACAAAAACCGTAATAATTCGGGAGGTAAATGACCGCGCTCGCTGGTCTTCTAACAATAATCGCGTAGGCTTAGCAGACCTCTCTCTGCGTTCGTAATTCAACTGTTTTTTTTTTATTGTTAACAACAGTTTGATGAAGTACGTTACGCCGTAAACTGTCAAAGTTGTTTAAGACCACATTTGACGTGTCACATGACAAAAATGGACTCAAGTCGCGCGAAGTTTCGTATCAAATGTGTGATAATTTGTGACATGGTGATTTAAAAGTTAGTGCTGTTAGTGACAATTAAATTGCTTTGGTGATTTGGATTTATAAAGGATTAACTATATTGCTTATCAAAAAGGTTTGTTTTATTTTGGTATTTATTTTTAATTGTTTTTTATTATACTCATATTTTGTTTTAAATATTAATGCCGAAGACATATGTTGCCGTTATTTACTCAGGTTTTAGTTGTTCCTATAAATAGTACCTTATCTAGCCTGACTTGACTTCTCAAGAAAAAATATATGTCTTTCTTATAATTATTGTTTTTTGCGAAATATAATTTAAATTTATTGTTTCTTTCGTTTTAGAAAAACAAGCTTTAGTAACGTTTTAATTTATTACAAAATTGCAAATTTATCGAAAAACTATTATGTGCTCGATTTTTTTAATAAGTATAATTCGTGATTATAAATTCTAATTTTTTAAAACTTTTTATCAGTAAAAATTGCTCTTGGGATTTATTCTTGACAAAACTTCTTTTGTACTCTAGTTATAAGAGATCGGTCACATTTTTTGACTATTTAATCACTTCAGTTTCTGCATGAGCTTTCGCGATACGCACCCACAATCAGTATAATTCGCATATATAAATCTTGAAGTCAATACTTTTGGTTACAACATTTTTTGGTTTAGAAATAAGAATAACATAAATAATAAGTTATATTTTTAAAGAAAATTTTTTACCATGTTGATATTGCTTTTCAAGTAAAACCTATAAATTTAAATTAGTGTTACGAAAATGTCATGTCAGTGAGTTATGCCAAATAATATGAAAGTTTTTTTTTCTAATTTATCGAGTATTTTACAACACTACTAACTAATAAAATCAAGAAAAATTATAAAAAGTTGATACAGAGTGTTCCATTCATCATAAATATCACCCTCCCCTTTTTTCCCTAATACTTATAGGTGGACATCGCCATGCTACGAAAAGTTTTAATATTAGAAGTACGTAATAAAAAAAATGCATAAAGCACAATCCACAATCAAAGCATTTTTTTTTAATGTTCGCAAAAAATCCCATTTCCTACTGTCGAAAAAAAACCCTTTCGAACTTGAAATCTCGTTAAATATTTGACTAGTCAAGGAGCGATATCTTAAATGATTTCGTATGATTGACGAGATTTAATGAGGTACAAATTAGGTCGTACAAAAACTTACAATACCTTGTTTTAAGAGACTAGCACAAAAATAACCGATTTCGCCTGTTAACCTGACTTTGAAAAAAGCGCACGCGTAGTAAGGAGAACACTAAAAAAGCGCACAAAGAAGAAAGTGCACATAGTAAAAGAGCGCACAGGGAAATTAAACAAAGAAAAGTTTTGACGTATGGAAAAACAAGTCTGTAGATTTAGAATGGTACCTACCCACACGTGAAAGTTTTTTTTACTTGAAAACAACCTTATACCATGTAATATTTATTTTGTTACATCTACATGCTTAAAGATAACTTAAAAACAAGGACAAATCAAGCTATAAAAATGTACTTTTTACTGAACTTTCTGGTGCTGTGTATATAACGTGTTTTTTACCCTCGTTATTTTCATGTACCAAATTCACACTTGAAAAGTCCTCCACAACATGTTCTAAAACGCCACGAGATTAAGACTTCTCAAACCTACTGACTTTCTGCGTCTTTTTTGGTCACTTTTTTTAATAACATTTTATTAACTTAAAAGAGACGCGAAAGGAAGTTATAAAAGTTCACTAATTTAAGACTACAACACTTCAAGAAAATTTTAAATATGGCTCTCAAGGCAAGACAAAATATCTATGTATCTATCTATATACATTATTATTATTTTTTAAAAGCTAAACAAGATTTTTGAACAGTAAACACTTTCACAGAATATAAATGTGTCTTTGTCAGGGTAATAACAGATGCGTCGTGATCGTGGATCAGGTATCAGTCCCTTAACAGGTTTTTGGAGTTTAGAAGCCAAAGCACTGCCTGATAGATTTCGTCAAAGTAAAAAATCCCGACTATAGGTGGCGATGCTGCTATTAAAATCTCAAACATATTCGGTAGAAAAGCCATGCAAGTCGCGTTTTAAAATTCGTGTAGAAAAGGCGTGAATCTAATGTGATTTTAACGTTGATAAAAATTACTTGAAACTAACATAAAAACATTGCTGTTTTAATTTGATAAAGGCGTTATTAAAACGCAGTTTTTAGAAACGTTATTTTTTCTAACGTTAATGAATGACCTATTAAGCTTGTTTTCATATATGAAATAAACGTTTTTTTCTAGCAGCTTTTAAAATCAACGTTTTTTTTTTCTCACGCCTTTTTTACATGTTAAACACGTGATTGTGCTATGTGGGTACTGTTACAGGTTACTTGATCATCTTAATGTAGCTCACAAAAATAGGGTACTATACAAGGTGTTTAACTTTAGGGGTCATAAGCCAACTTTCTCGAGATACGGAGTATTAAAGTTGGCGATTTTTACACTTTTTTAATAATAAGTGGAGATAAAAATATTTAAAAAAAAATAATTTAATTAGTTAATTTTTTTCGGAAAAAACTATTTTTGTTGGAACTAACTACTACTACTAACTACTAAATAAGTAAGCAAAAATTAAAATGTTTTAAAGATTTTTATTTTTCTACATTTGTGGAGGTTACATCTCCTCAGAATTTTGAAAATATTTGATTTTTTTTTAATTTATAAAAAACTATCAAAATATTTAAAACTTGAAGATCTTTTATTATTTGTGAACTATTTTAATATTTTTGAAAATTAATCTATAAATAAATTATTATTCACGTCCAGGTTCATAATTATTCTTAAAATAAAGAGCATAAATGGGCCACTAGACTAGTATTGTTGGTAGGTCGTAGGCCTAGATTAAGATATTTTTTCTTACATTAAGGCGTAGTACTTATTCGGGGTCCGTATAATAAAAAAAAAACAATTTTTCGCGCAGACACAAAAAAAATGCGAAAATCGCAAAAAAATATAGAACCTCTCCGAAGTAAATTTATTTGAGGGTTTTGAAAATGTACCATTTTCGCAACTTCACCCTACAGTATTGCAATATTTCCCTGTGCACTTTTTTCCACAGGCAATTTCTTCCTTGAGTATTTTTCTGATAAACCAAATCAACAAAAATTTAATTTTTTTCAGCCCTTATACTTTACATATTTTTTTCGTAGAACCGCCAATGAATTGGTTAAGTAGTTTCTGATTGATTAAGAATGTTTTAAAAACCTTATTCAATTTTATAAATACTAAATCTTGTAAACTTACTCCAGATTTTGATGTATGAGAATTCATAAGGTTTAATTTTTTTGCTGAGCACAACAATACGTTGTACGTAAAAAAATCTGCATGGATTTATAAGCCTAAATACGAGTACTTCTAGGTTTCCTTGTTAATTTTTATTTGGGGTAGACGACAATTTGCCGCCGGCCGATTCGCCACGGGGACGATTCGCCGCGAGAACTTTTGTTTAATTTTTATTTTAATCTAACGTAACTTATTTCTTCCTAAATCATAACTCCCCTGGCCTCTTGTTTGGAGATCAAAATCTCTGTTAAACCCAACCGTCGTGAATTGATCGCAAACATAACCTAACCGGTGTCTAGACCACCAACATATTGCAAAAAAAACTCCAGAAAAAAATGGTTTTTCTTAAAAAAATTTTTATTAAAGAAACTATTTTTTTTTACAAAAATTATTATTGAAAAATTTTTATAAAGAAACTATTTTTTTTTTACAAAAATTATTATTGAAATTAATACTTTTTCAAAGAGTAGTTTTTTAAAAAATAATTTATGAAAAAATTATATATTTTTTAATAATACGCTTTTAAATAATATATAAAAAAAACAAAATAATTTTATTTTTAATTTTTTTTTTAGTTTTTTTTTTCAAAAATATGTTTTCTCCATACGAGACATTAAATAAAAAATTAAAAAGTCGGCTGCGGCATATTGGCAGAAGTAAATTGTCCCATTCCCCTTATTTAAACGAAGATTTCTATGCCCCGTTCAGGCTTTTTTTGTATCTACCTATATCTTTTAAAAAATCAGATTAATTTCCCCGCAGAATTAAAGTCTGTCACAGTGTCACGCCACTGTTTTCTCTACGGCCGTTGGCAACATTTTTAAATTTTTGAATCTCGCACATAAAAATTTATAATATATCTGCTGCTACCTGAGCAGTTATAATAATAATCAATCAGCACAAAACTTGCTAAAATACCAACTACCATGTAATCACAGAAATCTAAGAAGTTTATCAATCATTGACATGGCAACCATTTAGAATTACTAAATGCATTACCCAGTACGATTGCTGCGTAATTTAACGCTACATTTCACAGGTGGTTGACTTTGGTTCACTACAAGTAAATATTATATCTGATTTTGGTGAATTTCATATTTACTGCAGGTTCAGATAATGGGAACCTTTTACAGCTACTTTATTTATGTGACATTAAAGCATAGATGTCACGTAATATTTAGACTCTATATCATAATTTTTAAGATATTTTTTTGACACTTATCAGCTGTTTCCCATAACAAATAGCATAGGCCAACGAAAAAAAATTGTCAAAAGTTGTCTCAAAAAAAATGAAATGAACTGTAGTCCAATCAAGGCTATCAAACGGACGGGCCACGATCCTCCACTTTGTTAACGTCACATAGGGGGCTGATTTTTTTTTGATGGTCACGTCACGACACTGATTGTCTTTAAAATATTGAAGTTGGAATGACGGTTCATGAATATTTGATTTTTTTTTAAATAAAGCAGGTTTTGATATTGTTTTTACTATATTTTTGCAAAAGAATTTTTTTTAAATGTTAGTCGCCATTAGCTCACACAAAAATTCAATTTAAAGCTGAAGCGAATGTGTTCGTTTCTGCGTGGAAAGTAATCGGATTACCTACATCTTTTTGTTTATATTCGGCACTCGGCAGACTTTTAAAACCTAATATAGCTGTTATTTACATTGTTTTCAAAAATTACAACATCAAAAAATAATATTTTTGTATTGTAATTTTGTTTTAAAAAGATTAACACTGGAATTTTTGGATTCTAAATGAACTTTATTGGAAAAAATCATAAAAAAATTGAAAAAGTATAAATGTTACAATACAAACAAATAAACAAATGCCATGACAAACACAGATGACAAAGTCAAATACGGGTGAAATATAACAGTTGGCATGGGGTAGGTACATGGCGGGTAATTTGAATTCAAAATAAGGAATCCTAAATCTTGCAGATTTTAACCTTTGTTAGTTAGTTTGATGGAATATCGAGATGGTGTCTGAGAATATTTCGCGGAATTCTGTAGTGCCATTTTGAAAATATCATAAAAAAAACGTCTGACCTCCCATAAGACCCAATGTAAAAGTCAGCCACCCGAGAACAGCTGATTTTTTCAGGGTCGTGGCCTGTATTTTTTTGTTGGCCTTGGTCCAATTCTTACCTTTTGCAGACACAAGTTTTATTTGCGTTATTTTTGTTATCCTTTATTTATCTGTCAAAAGCCTATCTTGTGTTCTGTAGGCAAAATTAATTAAAAAGTTCCGAAAACACTAGGGCAAAACCAAATACGTTAGAGTATAAATATTCATTCTTACACGCGATACTTGGTCAGGACCCCTATTTAATTCTTAATGTTCCTTTTTCCTGTAGACTGGATTTTGTTTACTGTGCATGCGTTATTTTTGATGGTTTCCGTTATTTGACAATTGTCTATTTTTTTTTGCCTAAAACAAGTTGATTGGATGAAAATTTATCAAATTGTGAATTAAAATTGTAATTTTTCTAAAACTAATTGTGCAGATTTTTGAAGAGTGTTTAATAGCATTTATAAACCACTCTTAACTTTATTTATACATTATGAAGAAAAAGTTACCTATAGAATGGCACTCCATTACTTCTCCTGGACATTTTTCGACAAACCGCACAAATTTGACGTGAATTATTTCCCGTTTTTCACAGAAAAAAACATAATTTTACACGACAAACGCAAAACACTGCAAAATGTAAATAAGCAACAAAGAGGGCCTTCATCCACACGGCAGCTGTGTGTCAACATGACAAGACACACGCCTGCGCACTTAAAAATTCGCGTCCGCGAATTTAAATTTACCATTGTTTTCAAAGCCAGCTATGAGGGCTTTACTTTTCGATTCCTTGAACATGTATTTATGGTATAACGTATTTGGAAAAAACTGACAACCAATACCAGTGAAAAACCGCCAGGAAAATATAGAATGACTTTTGGTTAGTTGGTGAACACTGTTGCCAAACAACACCTGATCTACCAGTTTTTATAAAAAATAATTTTCAATAATCGGCATAAAACTAAATCTGCGGATTACCTCGTATTGCATTGGTTGCTCTTGAAATATTAATTGTCCGGTATGAAAAATATTTTAAATTTACAGTAAATTTTGTCATAACGTTATATGCGCGGCAACACTGTCTCTAAATAAAGGAACTAGTAGCCTACATTATTTGAACACAAGCAAGGACGAACATTATCCTGTAGTAAGGGATAACGTTTAAACCAGGTAACGCATGCCTCAAATAAAGGACAAGTGAAAAATGAGACATGAAAAAGGTCCCTAATTGTTGGGTTTTATCGCGCCGGCGCAGTAGCCATCTGTTATGTTTGGCAAGAGCTTTATGGTTAGGCTTTTTGGCTGTCTGTTACCCTTACCAGCGCCCTTACCTTTATTTTTCGCGGCCGTAGTAGCCCTTCGTCACGCTGCGAGCTGTTACTTTTATAAGACCTACACTGGATAAAAGTAACACCTCGCAGCGTGACAAAGCGCTATTGCGGCCGCGAAAAATAAGGGTAAGGGCTCAAGTAAGGGCAACAGACAATTAAAAAGCCTACCACAGCGTCGGATCTTAAAGATTATAGCCCATCGCACCGACTTTTTTTTTTCGTTACTTAGCCTTAAGTGTTCCTTATTACGTCATAGTCTGATTATATTAAGAAACGCTTACAGCTAAGTAACAAAAAAAAGTCGGTGAGATGGACCCTAAGACACCTACACTGTGATATAATTAAAGGTAACGGAAGGCGCTAGTTAGCGCCATATAACGGCTATGTTTACCGCTAGAGAGCCAACCAACTATTCTTGGTAGTGATTTTGTGAAAGGCGTTTCATAGGTTAGAAAGTTTGTTTTGTTTTGAAAAAAATAAAAACCAAATTAAATTATAAGATAAATAAACTTTTTGTTCCATTTTGTCTTTATTCGCAACTCTACAATAACAGCAAATGCTAATAAAAAGGTATGCATATGCTTACCGCCGTTATTTTTGGTACGTACAAAATCTCGACTTAACGACTTGAAGTTACTTTTTTCTACGGTAAAGGTTTAAGGGTAACAACATTTGCAATTAAAGGGCGTGACCGAAAACACACTAATAATCATAAAGAAAGTAGTTATTTAAGGAGGTTTAGTGGTAAGGTAAACTATTATGGTTCTTTGACATTGACATTTTAAACTGACCAAAGCTTAAATCGTGTTTTACATTTTCTATATGTAATTATTTTGGCAAGTTTGGCTTCGTGAAAATAAATTATTACAAAAAGGCACAACAAAATGTAGAACAAGAGCAACTTTATAAAAAAGTTCACGAAGAAACCTATGGTTATTAACCACAAAGTTAACTACAAATATAACGAAATTCGGGTTTACTCACAAAAAAGTACTTCAAATAAAAAAGTTGTAGTAGTTCTAATAAACTGATATGTAAACTTAACTAGAAAAATTAATTTACCTAATTTCTGTTCTGAAAGACTAGATATTTTATTAAAGGTTTTAATCCTTAAGGACTAAAAGTCAATTTATTATAGTAATAGGTACCTATAATTTAGTGGTTTGTTTTTTTCTTTTTTTTACGAATCCATTAAAATATTGTTTAAACTTGTATCTAATATTAACGACTATTATCTATCCCTAATTAGTAATAGGGAGATTGAACCAGTGAAATGTACTAAATAACGATAGTTGCTTTTTGATTACGCCCACTAGTTTAAAAATAATCATGAGCACGGTCACAACTTAAGTAAGTTTCTATTTAGGTTAGTGGTTGAAGTTGGACCATAACTACAACTGGGCTTTTTTTTTAAACAATAACTCAATTTAAAAAATAAATAAAATACTATCCAATACTTACAGGAAGGCTTTCTAAAATATATTTTTTTTTATACCTAATGCATAAAGATAGGGTTGAGCACTAGAACTACGGATCACCTAAGGTGATCCGTGCTAGAACTATTTTAAAACCAAGTATCTATTTTTTCTTTCTTCTATTTAGTTTAATAAGAAATAAAAAGGACACTAAGTTTGAGCTTTAAAGATAGGAAATGAGGCATAATAAACAACGAAAATAAATCATCCTACACATATGCTTTTATAAAATGTTCGCATCAAGACGTACGCCGCGCCGTAAGCAGTAAGAATTAAGAAATGGTTCATTTTTATTTCATACGGTTGACAGATATGACCAATTAACGTGGCAATCGCGCGTACTCGTCAAATCAAAACTAACCAAAAACCATAGAACAGCATGACCTATATTTCGTTGACATTTGACAGTCAACAAGACAATAGAATCTTTTGCTCAGATGCACAAAAGACTCGCAAAATTAATAGAGAGCTTTTGAAACACTTTTAATTTTAACAACTTGGACATCCGTTATGTTAGTGTTTAACGGCCACTACCACTTTAAAAGGCAGCTGTTCTCAGAGTTTTTGAAACACGTTCCAGACTGTCACTTATTTTATGAAATAAATGTTTAAAATATTGGAAACTAGTGATATTTTATCAGTTTTAATACAAGACTCACAAGAAAGCTATTAAATAAACAATAAAAATTTATCACTACCACAACGAAAGGGCTCTGTAGCTTACGGCATTGGTAGTGGTTAATTACCACTACTAGCAGACGTAGTATTTACCACTACACAACGAAGTGTCAAATAAGCCTTCCATAAACTCCCTATTATGTTGACGCACCTGGTGGTCTCAACAATAATGGCTATATTGCCAAAAATAAATTAAAAAAGTAGGTTAATTAATTTTGGACTCAGACGTTAGAAACTGAAAATAGCAGCCAGGAAGTTGTACAAGATTTCAACTCAAATTTTCAAGTAAATTTTGCTTTACGTGTTGCTTACATTGCTGTAGACATATTATAAATGCCTTCTCATAAAATGTTGCAAATCTTTCTGAAGTAAAATTTAAAAATATTTTGTATTTCATCTAGGATCTTTTTTAACCATTCTGATTTTCCTAACTATAGCTTTCCATTATCTAATTTGGTTTTTAAGATTTCTTTACACTGCCACTTTATAACTAGGCCAGTCCTTCTTTAATTGTATAGCTTTATTTGTGTAGAACTACAAATTAACTGGAATAGAATTAATCAAAGCCCAATATTGCATAAAAAAATTGATAATAAAATAATTTCAATTTAAATATTCGATTAAATCTTTCAATAAATCAGTGACTGTTATTTAAGTTGACACACATTTAGTAACAATTTACAAGTTTTTATTAACCTATCATACCCTTAAAACTTTTGATTTGTAATGCAAGTAAACAATTATCTATTGCAGTGTGAATTGAAGACTTATTTTCACAATTTGTTTGCTTTAAGGTGGATATTGTTTCACAAAACAAAACACTCAAGGGTGTGCGATATATTCAATGTTTTTGTAAAGCCCGGTGCCCACCTACGACTTTCTCGTGCGTGCCGGCGCACGCATCACATGACTGTGATAACATTTCATATTGAGATCGCGTGAGCGGGCACCCACGAGAAAGTCGTAGGGGGGGGATCAGGTATAATGTATTTTTTATATAGAATCATAGATTTCTTCAGGGTGAAGTAGAACCATAATGAAAGGATTGAAGGGAAAGTCCAAAATTCTTCAATCCTTTCAGTATTTTTTTATACTTATGTATTTTTTTCTTGAAAATGCGTTACATAGAGGGGAAGGGGAAATCCTGACGTAATTCTTGGATGGTCCCCAATGTAAGACGTTTCCATTTATTGGTTTACGTAATTTTTCTGTGTAAACTAGCTGATTTCTAAATATGGCATGCTCACTAAAGTTTATTAGTGAATTCATGTGTCCCGAAAAGGAAAAGCAATAGAGATATAAATATTTGAGAGTTCTTTTATTAAAATAAGCCAAGATGTGTTTGACATTACTTTGAAAAAGAGTTATTGTCTCTAAAAATACTTAACTGATTTTTTAAACGTAGCTAGGAACAAATAGAAGTCTAAGCACACACACACGGCATTTTCATTTTATAATTCAAATTTAAATGTTCTAGAAAAGCGAGAAACATTAAGCACCTAAAATGGATACGCAATTCGTATCGCGTTATCGTTGTCATATCCAGGTAAATCACGCAATTTGATTAGTCAGGCGGGTGGTCGATACTGTGCCTACGGGGATGGCTGAAATAAGTACGCGCGATAACGCGTAGCTTTACGGCACGCCAACGATAACACGTTGCATAGGGCATATCAACTATAAGTCTCTATTAATTTTAAGATAAACTTTGTAATTATTATCCTAAACACTGCTTAAAGTTGAAACAATATATTATAAACACACATATTCGACGAAAATTTTTAAAAAATCTCACCTAATAATCGAAACTCAATAAAGCGTTAGGAGATAATAAAAATGTACTTTCCGCGTGACGAAATACGTGGAATTGACGTATTTGGACAAAAGACCACCAGACGGTGATATGACCATTACATTGGCATATATAGAAAAAAGTTTCGGGGTGGGCCCGAGGCAGTTTGGGGGGGGGGGGCCCGAGACCCCATGAGGCCGTATTTTATGCTATTTTATGTTTGTATTCAGGAAATTTGTGGAAAATATCTAAAAAAATCTTAGCTTTGGGGGGGGGCCGGGCCCCCCAGGCCCCCCCTTATATACGCCACTGGACCATTACGTTCTCGATAAGTAAGTTTGAGTTCATTTTCGGTGGACTGAGAAATGACAGAATGAACGCTTTTCTCTGGTAAAACAGAGACACCAGTATTTCCTAAAGGGTCTACAATGCTAAGTACTACAATCCTAGGTCTACAAGTCTAGATTTTGGCTGAAGGTTTAACTTATTTTTCCCGTGAATGCATTAGTTTTTAATATTTATATAAATTGTTCATAAATACGTTGCGATATGGGCCATATTTTTTCGTTGTAACAAAGACATAATTTTCACACAATGTTAGAAATAAATAAAAATAATATAATTATTTGATTTAAAATTGGTTATTTAAACCTCCAAACGTCACTAGGAGATGTCTAATAAAAACGGTGTAAGTTAGTGTCAGCTGTCCGCTATATTTTACATGTTAATTTTTTAGATTAGATGTTAGCGATGATTAAACCGATGTTCAATTGTTTTGGTGGGTTTGCAATTGAAACGGATTCTAATATATCTAATGCAACTACAATGTTGTTTATAAATTATTTAAAATTTTTGTATATAAATTTCGAACTTTAAATCACCCCTCAGGGGTGGTACTACAATTTGATATAATTCATAACGGGAATTGTTTTTGGACTGCACAGAGTACATTTCCAAAAAATGACATTTCCTTACAAATTTTTTATGTGGTTTTTCTTTATTTCTAAAGTATATTTCAATTTATATGAAATGAAACTCACTGAGAAATGCTTACTATCACATTGCACATTAGGATGAACGGAATCTTTGTAGTTATTTGAACCGTGGGTATTAAAAAAATGGGAGGGAAATGAGGCCGCAGACCTAGCAGCAAGGGAAGCGGCATCTGGTGAATTTTTCGGCCCAGAGACAGCCCTTGGGATATCATACAGTGCTGCTAAATCAACCATATTAAAATGGATGGAGAATAGCTTCCAAAAATACTGGATAAATATACCAGAACTGGCTCACTCTAAAGAGTTCATTAAAGGACCTTGTAGAAACAGAGCCAGGAACATTGTTGGACTTACCAGACAGGAGATACGTATAGTGACAGGTCTTTTTACGGGTCACTGTCGACTGAGAGTACCCATGCACAGAATGGGACTAACAGAAGAGACCGAATGTAGACTCTGTATGGAGGATGACGAAACAGTCAGACATGTACTGTGCGAATGTCCGGCTATTGCACGTTTACGTCAGAATACTTTCGGTAAACCTCAGATCGACTCAGAAGATCTGAACAGTGTCTCACCCAAACTGATAGCCGGCCTTTTTGGAGGATTCGGCATACAGTGGTGAGAAACCACTCAAAAGTGAGCTACAATAGACCCACTGGTGGTCGCAGTAGAAGGGCTGCAAGGCCCACTCACATATGAATCATCATCATCATCATCATTAAAAAAATACACTTAAACCGGTCGGTATCAAGTCTATAAACTTGATACTTAAACCCGGTCTAAAATGCTTAGTTTTAAGGTCTTAATTTAATTTGTGTGATGTTAATTTACAAATTTCATTAATTTAAGTCTACGAATCGTTGCTGAAATTATTCTGACCTACTCGTGCCTTCTAGCACCATTTTTTTTTCGATATTGGCAATTATTATTAGTCGACATCTAGTTACCTTGGAAAGTTCATTAACCACTAGCCTGCAATAATAGTTTATATACTCGTATACTTACTACTATTTTTAGTTTTGCAATTTTAATGCGCGCCGCGGTTATTACGCCATCGCAAAAAAAGGGAAAGCGACATTTTTTTAACATGCGAAAACTTATGATCTATAGGTACAAGTAGAGGCCCTGGATACATTTTGACAGTTGTTTTACACTAAGGTGAGCAACTCTATTTGACAGCTCTCAGACGTAGTGTAAATCTTTGATTCGTTAGTTAAACGATAAAGTATATTAAAACTTTAACATCTGCGTGTCTAGTAAAATGTTTTTTGATGAAAAAATTGTAAATTTTAAATACTTCAATAAGGTGGCTGGGGACATAACAAAGACGAAGATAGGTATGTCCGGCAATCCTTCTATCCCTACATATTTTAAATGGAATACTGGCTCTTGCCGTTTGGTTTTCTTTTTACCTTCCTAGCCCGCGCAGCAATGGCTAGAGAAGGTATTAGTTTCGACGAAATTTTTTTTTTCGAGATAACGCCGAAAATCTGTTATTTGAGTGTATTTTGACCTATCCTAGCAATATTGTCGTGATGCCTGTCTGTGTGTATGTGTGTATGTATATCTGTCCGTAACACGATAGCTCCTAAACCGATGAACCGATTTTGATGATTTTTTATATAAAATACAGCTCGACACTGCAAGGAGCTGAATAGATTTTGGTTAAAATTCATCAATGCTAATGACTGCTAATTAACAGTTAAAAATTTAAAAATTGCTAACTTATAACTGGAGTTTACTTGAAGTGTGCAAATGGACTAGGAAAGTATCAGATCCATCATGGATCTATTTATTTAGTTTAAAAATTTGGCCAAGGCCCTTTATATATTCCTCTACTTGTTCTATTTTCTCTTGGTTTATTCTAATCATATCTTTATCTGTGTTTGTTATGATTTTAGTTTTAGTGCAGTTCATAATCAAGCCTATATTTATAGCTACTGTATCCAGTTCTTCCAGCATTTTTATCAGTTTTTCTTTCTTATCTGTTATTAAGGCGTTATCATCAGCATATCTTAGGTGGTTCAAGTGTTGCCCTTTTACGTTGATACCTATTTCTTTCCAATCTAAGTTTTTAAAAACATCTTCTAGGGCATGGTTAAATAGTTTAGGGGATATTGTGTCACTCCTTCTTATGCGGATTGACTTGGTTCCTTCATGAATTTTGATTGATGTTGTTGCTTCGCTATATATATATATATATATATATATATATATATATATTGGCTATTAAAGCTGTGTATCTGTGATCTATCTATAAACGCAATATATAGTGGCATGTTGTATTCGTTGGCTCGTTCTATTAAGATTTTCATGGTTAATAGGTGGTCAACATTACTGAAACCTTTTTTGAAGCCTGCATGTTCTTTTGATTGATATCCAATAAATTTTGTTGTTAGTCTATCTGTTAATATTTGCGTGAAAAGCTTACTAATTACATTGAGGAGTGTTATAGGTCGATAGTTTTTTAGGTCTGCTGTATCGCCTTTCTTCTGTAGAATAATGGTTATGGATTCTTTCCAGTTGTTTGTGATTATTTTTTCTTTTAGTATTTTATGCAGAAGAATATGGAGGGATTAACAACAGCTTTACCACCGTTTTGAGCATCTCTGCCATTACTTCGTCTTTGGCCTGGACAGCATTCGGTAAATTAAGCTGCATATTAAAAAATAAAAAATATCCTCAATACTTCAAAACGAAAGTGTACTTACCTGTGGATCCCAGATCTGGTCACTCACAAAATCAAACATGGATAAGGTAACAAAAGCTTACAGATCAATGGAAAGACAATTGTTACATGTAAAGCTAAGAAGTAAAACAATAGTGAGGGATGTCAGAGGAGAAGTTACAGTGGCGCACCCAGCCCAGGAATGTGTCTTGGGGGGGGCCCGACAGCTACGAAGGGCGCCCTCAGAAAACTTGCGACCAAAAAAAAAAAAAAAAAACAAAAAAAAAAAACAAAAAGGTCATCATGTCTTTTTGCAACTACGCCACTGCTTGGGGTTGGAGGGGGGCCCGAAGCCTCCTGATGTCAAATTTTAAGGTATTTTTCATGTTTTATCATCAAATATGTACAAAATATATTAAAAAATCTACGGCTTGGGGTGGCCCCCCCCCTGGGTGCGCCCATGTGAAGTAGCAAAATTAAAATGGAAATTTGTCGGTTATAAGGGTTTTTGTACATACAACTTTTGGGTTGGGTCCCAAAGGTCCTAAGGTTTCAATGGAAAAGGACACAAAATAAAAGCGATCCAACAGCTCCTCATAGTTCCTCTTCTTCAAGGACTCTCCTAGTTTACAAACCTCTTCTGCTCTTTTGGATGACAAATAAATGTAAGATTGACACAAAGTGTCTTTGCATGTTAAAAAGTTTTGGCTTTCATAATTTACCTTTCTCAAACATACTTCAAAATTTCTTATAACTAACTAATAACTAATTTTGGGGAGCTAAAAGAAATTTCACAAGAAAAATAAGTTTCAATTAATATCCAATTATTACTAAAATTTCCTATTGGATGAAAATTAATGTCGGTAACTTTACATGTCCCTAATTATTTTTATACTCTGAACTAAAATATGATGTTTGTTTTTTTTTTCCTGATTTGGTAACCGTGACTCTTTCGCCGACACTAAGGCCGCCATTTCGGAACGCCTAATTGCACGGGTCATCGGCCACCTTTGGAACCCCAGACCGGGTATTTTTTTATCCGGTCCTTTTGTCCCTTAGAATGGCCTACCGACTGAAGGAGTGTGTAACAAAGTCCGCCTTCACGAGATATCCGACCTCATCCGGCCTGGTTACCGGCGTGAATGAAGGGGTAGGACAATATTACATTTTACACTCCCCAGGAATCCTATAAATGTCTGCCGCACCCGACCTCGGCAACCGACGGGGATCGAACCCGCCACTGTAGCAAGCGAGATTCCTTAACTCACTCGTGTTCAATGCGCGAACGCACTGAGCCACCACGGCTACTATGATGTATGTTTTTAACTATTTAGCAAACCTGTAACCTTAAATTTTTTTATTTTGTCAGTAGTCTGTTGCATTTCTTAAAATCACCACTTTTTGTAAAATACTAAAACCAGTAATTTTTTATATACTCTATATTTTATCTTGGTAACAGTTTCACTATTTTTCCATTCTATTATAACTTGTATCAACTTTTAAATGACCTAATTTTAAACTTAGCGAAAACACCGTCAATCTGATTAACACCTGTTTTAATGTTGTGCTAATTACCTTTCGAACGAAACACAATTATCATTACGATTAACATTTACGATTATTGTATTGTCAACTGCTGTATTTATTTTTTTTGTAATTACATATTTTCATTTATATTGCTGCATAGATATTATCGTTTTGACTTTTTTTTAATTATAAGTTTTCGATAACTACAATAATTATCATCTTTAGTTCCACAATCCAGGGTGGACCTTGGGAAACTCCTTCCTGTTCTCACCTAGGCCGTCTTAATTAAAATTACGTTGTTAACTTGAGAACTTAAACGTACTAGATTATCAACACAAATAAGATTATCAACACTTTATTAACTCTTTTAGATATTCCTCAGAACCGTTCTGTGGGCTCAAAACTATGAAGTCACTATCAACTCTAAAGTCTTAAATAAAAAGGAGATCGGGTGATACACCTACTGGAAATGGCCAGTTAACCTTTCTACAGATAGTTTTTACCGGTTTGTTGTAAGTTTTAATTACCTCTTAATTGTATGGCCTTTCCATTACGGTTACACAGCAACGTCACGCGGTGCTATACTATTGATCTTACCAGGTCATTTCTTCCAAGGGCGAGCGTGAAAATGAATTTCTTAATAGCGAATTCTTTTGAGAAATTAAGTGCGCCCTAGTGGGCCACGGAAACTGTTGTCATGCTGTAAAAAAACTGCCCCAGTGTAGTTTCAAAAGAACACAAAAGTGTATGTATTTAACACGAGTTTGGAGAGCCCTGGCGAAAAATATGCACTGAGTGCAAAACTGAATTTGTTGGTTGCTAGAAGAATACAAAAAATTGCACTAGTTTTTCCAAAAGAATACGAAAATTGCACTGGTGGCGCACCAGTTCTGCATTTTTTCCCAAAATTATTCGCCATAAGTATTTGACTGCACCTTGAAAAATTACTTTAAATATTTTGTACTTTTCGACCAGGGAAGAAATTAGGGCGGCGATAACTTCTACATAATTTTTGATAACTGAAAATTTCTGGTCAATGACTGGAAAGTAATATGTACAGTATTTTATGAAATTTCCGACTGCAGTGATATTACTTTTAAAAATTGCTAATGTATTTGATATAATTTGTCTCATTAATTATTTACCTTTTTAAATATGTTTATTTGTGCGCTTTTTTTAAAAAGTAGATAAGGTTTCTAATTTTTGTCAATTTGCAGCACCTACATACCTAGAAGTCTTGTGTTGTAATTTTTTTCTTTATACAGGGTGTTTCCTAATTGAATGTCAATATTTATGGGGGTGATTTTTGGGCTCATTTTAACAAAAAAACTTCATATGAACATATGTCCTAAACGTCTTATCTTTTGAGATACAGACCACGTTTTCAAAAATAAATCATTTATTATTAATATCTACAAAACCAAGTGAAGTGTACTTTTTAAATCAGTATTCAATTAGGAGCAAATTTGATCTCTTGAATTTTTTTAGTCCGACGCACAGGTTTCATCTAAAAACATAAAATCTACGTATCTCTGCATGATGATATTGTCATATTAACGATATTGTTATGATCATGCAGAGAAACAGTTTTTATTTTTTTAAGCGAAAACCGTGCATCGACTTGAAAAAAAGCAAGTGATCAACTTTGGTTAGAAATGATTGGGGATTTCAAAAATAATTTTTATTTCAGGAAAAATCAGTGGCGTGCCATCAATGTCTGCCAAAATAGGCAGGTCAAATTACGTACGAACGCCACTGATGGAAATTAAAAAAAAAGTGATACATTAAAAAATGCCTCTTGATTCAAATTCATAGTACATGTATCACAAATTTCATTAAAATATCTGAAGTGGTATTGTAGATATTAATAATGAATGATTTATTTTTGAAAACTTTACCACCCTGTATCTCAAAAGGTAAGACGTTTAGGACATATGGTCATATGAAGTTTTTTTCTTAGAATGGGCCCAAAAATGACCCCCATAAATATTAGTACTCAATTAGGAAACACCCTGTATATTATTTAAATCATCTTATATCTCCGCTCTATAAAAGTTGTACGGTTATTCATTACTTAATATTTCCTTCAAGTCACTCTCTTCACTTTCATTCGATGTCCAGCCAGTTGGGCCTTTGCGTCCGCCCATTCGAGCCCGTGTAGCTCTTCCTCCCTCAGGGTTGGTGCTCCGAGTGCCTGTTGTCTCATCCTTGCGTAGGTCGCACATCACGAGGTGCCTTGATGTCTCTTTTTCCCGTCCACAGGCACGACATAGTTCAACCATTACAGTGTAAGTCCGAATCTTTTGTCAAAAACTCGGAACATGTTGTCGAAGTTTTAAAAAGGATCAAATTAGATTCCGACGATAGATTTGTAAGTCTTGATGTAGAAAGTCTGTACACCAACGTGCCAATAAATGAGTCACTTAGTATCATCAAAAACAAATTGCAAACTAATGAAACACTTCACGAGAGAACAACGCTATCGGTGCTCGTCTCTTTCGCCAATGGTAGCAAACATCTACATGGAGTAGTTCGAGGACCATGCGATCAACACAGGAAGAGTTAAGCCAAAACTATGGCTACGACACATGGATGACACATTTATTATATGGCATCTGAACGGTATTCGACCTGCAATCAAATGCACAATGAAGATTGAAAAAGATTCGGCCTTACCTTTTTGTTCTTGTCAAATGAATAGACAGAAACATTGAAACCACTGTATATAGGAAACTACACACACGGAACAGTACCTAAATTTTAAGTCTAACCATTCTGTTGCTACAAAATAAGGAGTTATAAGAAGTTTGTATTTAAAAGCTGTAAATATTTGTAGTAATAATGGAGAATTAACAACCAAAATCTACAACATTAAAAAACACTTACAACAGAATGGTTATTCCGAAAAATTAATAAACTCAACGATCTCTAAAATTAAAAACAAACCAAATGTAGCAAATTCGCAAAATAATAATAATTCGTTGGGTGTATTAACATATATGTTCAAGGGCTTTCAGAAAAACATAAGACAAAGAGCCAAACAGAATAATATAAAAACAGTATTTTCATTGGGAAATACAATTTTTTGTAACTAAAACAGAGCCAGAAAATCTCTTAAATAATAAGAAATGTATTTACCAAATCCTGTGTGAGTGTGGTAAGTTATATGTAGGTGAAACGAAACGCCCTCTTCAGGTTAAAGTAAATGAACATCTAGAATGTACGCAATTAGGGGATATTGAAAAATCCGGTTTAGCGGATCATGCATGGTCAAATGATGACAGGATTCAATGGTCTCAAGCTAAAGTTTTGCATAAGGAGTCACATTGACGAAAACGAAAGTATATTAAAGCTGCGTTTAGAATGCAGAATAAATAAGTTTTCAGTCAACCAAGTACGGACATTCCAAACATATGGAAACCACTCCTTAAGGAAAACAAGCGTCTTAGGATTTAAAAAAAGGGACGGCCGTCCCACCTGATTGCACACCAAGTTGTATAAGTAGTAGCCTTTAGACTGGTTTGTTTAGTTTACAGTTGAAAACGGTTATACTTACTAACCGAAACGTCGTGTTTAAAATAAATAAAGACAATGAAAGTCCGAAATTTTATTTTTTTGATTAATGTTATGTACTCCATCAACTGGTTATGTCCAGTTGTCAGATCTATCAGCAGTCCAACGTCACTTCTCGTCTGTTCCAGCAACTGTTTAAGTACGTAGTAGGCCTAAGACTTGAGTCCTTTCAACATAACCCGGCTAGCTCCGTTCCTGTATCTAACCAACTAGGAATTTGTTTTTTTAAAAGCTCTGGATTATAGCAGAGTCTAGAAAGTCGAGTGCATATAAAGGGGTTTGCACGCAAGTAAAGTGGAGTGAACCCTTACATCACGCAACGATATGACTCCATCCCCTTTAAACCAGAGGGTATTGATTCCTTGTCCTCATTTTCCCTCCAACACGCTTCGTTTCCAGGAATTTGTTCACTCGGCCAAAGTGGAGTCGCTGCGAATTTATCGCTATGTTTGGTTAAAAAGTCCTATCTGAATTCAATAGCGGGCATTTCTTTGCATACGATTGTGTAAGAAAACTGTTCTTTTTTATCACTTGGTGGTATTCAAAAAAATCTAATATAAAGGAAGAAGAAGGAATTTAGTTTAACTTAGGGTAATCGGTCAAAAGTTTGGCCGCGTTCTTTTTTGATCGAAAATCTAACCGATAAGTTTTTTATACATTTTGACAAAAATATCTTCGTACAAACCGGAACATTTTGCCTAAAGAGGAACAGAACCACGAACCGAACATTGAACTTTTTTTATTTCGAGGATCAGAACAACGAACGGAATATTTGTGCGGTACCGATAAATGTCCTTAGTTCTCCCCATTCAAGATTCAAATATCTGTTCGCCGGTTTTCTCTGACCCGTTCAAACCTGCAGATTCATTCAAGTAGGGTAACACACCACGCAATATTGCAAGCCGAAATAAATGTTATAGAGATCTACCTGTAGGATAACCTAAGTAGAAGATATCTTATCAAAATATTCTCAGAGAGCCCAGCAGCAATAAAAACACTAGCATGCCAACAGATAAACTCAGAAGTTGTTTGGAACTGCCTGCAAAAAAAATTATATATATATATTTATCGGTTTCACAACGTTCTACGTCTTCCGATACCCAATCTCCACTCGTTTCTGTTTGCCCATAATTCATCATCTAGGCCTCTTATTCTTATTTCACTGTCTATTCCTTCTCTCCAGCTTCTCCTTGGCCGTCCTCGTTTTCTTCGGCCAGTTGGTTTCCATTGTAGTATTTGTTTAGGTAGTCTTTCATCATTCATTCTTTGTACATGTCCGTACCACACCAGTTGTTTTGTTCTTATATCATCCACTAAAGTACGTTCACCCACTGTCATAATTTCTCTTATTCTTTGATTTGTAACTCTTTCTCTTTTTGATTTCCCTGCTGCTCTTCTCCAATAGTCCATCTCCGTAGCGGAAAGCATTTTTTCTGTTCTATCCTTGATTGGCCATACTTCTGAGCCGTATGTAATAATACTTTTTACAATGGTGTTATATATAAGCTTTTTGTTATGTTTTGATATACTTTGGTCCCAAATTATTCCATTTAATAAAGTTATTGCTTTTCTTCCTTGTACGTTTCGATCTTTTATAGCTTTGTCTAGTGTTCCGTCAGCTGTAATTTTTAGACCTAAGTATTTATACTCATCACAGGAGTGAATTCGCTGCCCGGTATTTAAGATTAGATCCTGTTTCATTCCACCGATACACATATACTCTGTCTTATTGAGATTAACCTCTAGTCCCCACTTATTGTACTCTTCTATTAGTTTTCGTGTCATATATTCGAGGTCGTCATAATCCTGAGCCACTACTATCTGATCATCGGCGAAACATAAAGTATACAAGGTGGTTTCGTCCAACGGAATTCCCATGTTTTGGCATTTTCTCTTCCATACTTTAAGGACTTGTTCCAAGTATATCTTGAAGAGCGTAGGCGAGATACAGCAACCTTGTTTAAGACCTTTATTTACTTGAAAGCCTTTGGTTAGTTTTGCTTTTATTTTAACTTTTGCCTTACTATTGCGGTATAACTCTTTGATGGCCTTAATTAGTTGTACGCTTATGTTTGTGTTTTCCAACGCTTTCCAAAGTAGATTTAGTGGTATACTGTGTGGTAAATTTAGCCCTGGTGAAACAGAACAAGGTTACTTTTGTATGGGTGCCAGGCTACAGGGTATACCGCAACGAAAACACAGATTCTCTAGCAAGAAGAACATCTGAAAAACCATTTATAGGTCCAGATACGTGGCTGTATCAAGGCATTCAAAACCAAGGCAAAATAGTGAGGACCTCTCAACATCACTCACCTGTGGACCCTGTAAGCAAAATAGGAAACAAATAAGACAGGTGACAGGACATAAGCGGTCACTGCACACTGGAAATATCTACACAAAACGGGAATATACAGAGATAAGCCCACTTGCAGAGTATGTGATGAGGCTGATAAATCAGCCACTCAAATCATATCCCAGTGGCCAGCATTAACCTTCTGCAGAACAAAAAACCTCCTGGAGGAAGACCTTACAGAAGAAGCAGACTATCAGAAAAACCTAAATTCAAATGGCGCGAGGTATTTAAAGAAGTTGTTCGTATGTTAACATAACCTAGAGGTTTCAATTATGAGCAAACTGGTTTGCATCTCTAGGGAAATCATGGGGAAATCCACCACCCAGTATTCCAAGCTGAAATAAATGTCATAGAGATATGTCTGTGGACAAACCTACGTAGAGAATATCTTAATTACGATATCAAAATAATTTCAGATAGCCCAGTAGCAATCAAAACTCTAGCATGCCAACAGATAAATTTAAAAGTTGTTTGGTTGCAACCACTTTTAACCCTGGCGAACAAGGTTACTCTTGTGTGGGTGCCAAGGTACACGGGTACACCAGGCAATGAACACGAAGATTCTCTAGTAGGTCCAGAGCCTATTTATATTTTCAATCTTCAAGAGATGGGTGGATGAACAATATTAAAAACACTGGCATTCAATACCGAGGCAAAAGAAGAGCAAGAGAATGGTAAAGTCCCCAATCAATAATTGTAGACTATATGATGAAGCTGATGAATCAGCTGCTCACATTATATCCGAGTGACAATCACCTTCCGCAGAACGAGAAACCTCCTGCAGGAAGACACCTCCGAAAAGGCAGATTATCAGAAAAACCTAGTAATAACCCTTATTAGTCCTCGAGAGATCTTCAAACCTATAAAACTAGGAAAACACACCGTAAGAATACCAATACGCTAAGCACCTTCAATGTCAGGCTCTCCAAAACATAACCTTAATTTAAAAATGAATCAGTCAATCAGTAACTTGACTTTTGATGCACTTGGAGTTTTCAATGAATAAATTTTGCGGGTTTTAAAGTAGTTTTGGCCAATACTACTATTATTACTTGTCTATCTTAATAATCTTCTGTTGTCTTAGTTTCTTCAGCTGATTTAGTAGGCATATACAAAAAACCAACATTTTCAAATAAAAAAGAAGAATAAACGTTACAGTTGGCATCTCAAGATTAACCCTTAATCGCGATTAAGCATTTATTGCTCACATACAAAACAACAAAGGGAGAATGGATTAGCTATGCTTTACTATGCATCTGAGGGTAAATTTTGATTCATGCATTAACAGATCATCGTCACTGCTGAATCTTCAAGCCTTCTAAACCTTAGTTTTTGGCAGTTTATTTGGCTGATTCTATGTCAAAATGAGAAAAATCCTTACTAAGTATTATTGTATTTCCATTTACTTAAAAAAATATAGATTTTAAAATTCCTCTATCTGTTTGTCATTCTTCTGCCAAAATGTTTTCCATAACACCATTAAAATTAACTGTTAGCTAAAACCTTGTTGTCTTCGAACTCATAAACTTTAATGTGGTGTGCAACGAGGGAATTTTATTGGTCGTATTTTATGTCTTTCAGATTTCTAATACCTACACGTGATATTAAGGATCGCGTGGTAAAGATCTCAGTGGCGGATCCAGGTTTTTCAGAAGGGAGTTCAAAGAAGACACTAAAAACCAAAATATCTTTTCTTTGCTGTTTTTAAAAATAAGTTTGAGCTTTGAAGTTTGACAACTAACAAAACAAAATGTTAAAAATGTTTTAATGGTTTTGCAACCAACTTCAATTTTTTAATTGCACATTTTATTGAGAAAGATGTTATTATTGAAATTAGGTACCAAATTTTTTTTGCAGCTTTATTTAACAACTTCTGTATATGTAGCTTTTAAGTTATATCTGCAAGTATGGTAGTGTTTTTAGTTATGAGGGTGTTTTTGGGAATCAAATTAAATATCTATTTGGTTGAAGTTGTAGGTAACTTTTTGACTAATATCGCAAAGTTTCTCCCTCTAGTTTATCATGGAAATAAACATCTTTTAAAGTTTCTAAATTTTTATGAATAATTATGACATTTTCGTTAAAATGTTGAGTTATTTAAATGAAAAGGGAAATTGACAGACACAACATTTAAAAAGCTTGCAAATTGCAGGAATAAAACATCATTATCACTTCAGTGGACATGTGTATTAATCTTAAATTTCCAATTAACCGCAACACATGGGTATATTACAGACATAAATTTGTCGAAAGCCGCAGGAAAGTCAACACGGAATTAAAGATAAAATAACTGGTATTGACAATCCACATGATTTGCAAACCATGTAATCAAATCGAATCCGAATCGTCACTTCAGTAACTCATTTTACACAAAAATCTTATTAATAAATAAGTTTGTAGTAGAGGCAAAAGGACTAAACGGAAGGGTTTCACTGAATATAAAGAATTCCAAGAAAATCCTGATTTTCAGTTACTAATTGGTTTTGGTTCGCTTGGAAATTCTGATTAAAAAAAAAAAATTTCTTATGGTATTCAGTTTAGTACTTCCTTTGCTATAATATTCAATTTTACACTTTTATTTTCCTGTCATGGACACCAACATCATCTTTCTCTGTTGGTTTTTAGTTTAAAAGACAAACCTTAAATAATCTTAAATAAAAAGCCTCCAGATTTTCTATTATTGTTGGTCTCGGTTTGCTCAGTATTCAATTTAGTAGATGTTTTGCTAGTTTATTTTTAAGCAATGATGTTTATACTCTACTACTATCTTATGGATCTCAATATTTTTAACCATTTCTTGCATGTAAGTTTTTCTTCTCTATTCAATTTAAATAAAGTTTGATGTCAGTTTAGAACGTTTTTCTACGTTGTTCGATGCCTATTCTCCACCTCCTTCGATCCTGACAATCATCTTCTGTCTGTCTGTTGCCATTCTAGTTTAGAACGCCCTCTTCTTCTGCGCCCTATTGGTTGCCATTCTAGGACCTGCTTTGGTAATCTTTCGTCGTTCATGCGTTGTACATGGCCGTACTTTATCAGTTGTCTTTTAATGTCATTCGTTATGCTTCCCTCGATTCCCATTCTTTCTTCTATGATATTATTTTTTATATGATCTATTCTAAATATTGTCATTGATCTTATTGCATCCATTTCGACACTTTCCATTTTTGTTTTGTATTTTTCTGTTACACTCTTGGAAAACAAGAAACTTGGAGTTGAAACAAAATTATGGTCTTGCATTGTCTTTATTTATTTTAAACACGCTGTTTCGGTTAGTAAGTAGCTGTAACCATTTTCAAGTGTAAACTTGGAGTTGTTACAATTTGGCATTAATATAAATATTGTCTTAGACTTTACTATTTGAGGTGAGTTCTATTAGGATGACAACAGTGTGTAACTATTTTTTCCTGGGATTTTCCTATCTGCGATTTCTTTTTTTCTTTTAGATTGATAACAGAAAACAAACCTGCTGTTTTTTATTTTATTATACAAGTGAAAGTTTGTTTAAACCAACGCGGTAACGCAGTCCGGATATTACGAAATGAAATGGCGGAAAACCTGCAATCTAAACAAAACCGCGTGCCCACTAGATGATAAAGAGCCCGATGCAATTTTGGTTAGGCGGCTTTTTTGTGCTATATTTAAACTTTAATAGGATTCTCTTTACAATCGATGAAGATATTTAATAGTTATCTGGGAAAAACAAATAAGGACATAGGACGTGACACACCATATACTTATCGTGCGGTAAAAGTTAAGACAAGGGAAGTATAATTTTTTTAAACTTGCTTATTTATATTTTTCGATCGTCTTTAGTTTTCTGTAAACTTTAATTTCTTGTTTTAGCCAGCGTTATTTATGTTACCTATTTATATTTTCATTAAAACTTTGTAAAGAAAACTTTTCGTTAATCAAAAAATACACTATACAATACAATTTCAATATCCTTTACCGAAACCGCACTGTGCAACACGTATGTAACTCAACAGCCTGCTTATTTCAAGGCTAAAGGTCGCGAAGTCAATTCTCACATTGGCCTGGCATGCATTGACCCACCACTATGTTTTACATAATGAAAGAAGCAACTTTATCTGCCGCATAGAGCGCGAGGAGCTGGCTGTTCTCGGGTCAAATCAAGACCGACCGTTAATAAATGCTTATTTGTTTTTTGCGCGTACGACAAATAGAACTGCTCATGCGTTGCTAGTACATAGGCACGGCTTCCTCCATATATACGCCACTGATACAGTCTTACCACTCCTACAGGACTGGTGCTAATTACGTCAAGTTTTAATAGTGAACTATTAACAATTTATTTTTATTATCTCTGATTTTATAAAGCAAGCAATGCTTCCCTTGCTTCCATGGACCGCACACTCCTGCTTATCGTGAGTATAAGTATATATTATACACTTCTCACATTTAAAAATGATACTGATTTGCAAGCGAAACACGGCCTTTGGGGACCCCCGGAGGAAGGTAATATATTCAAATTTAGTTTCTTGTTAAAAAGTTTATCCTTTGTAAATGCCTCTCAAATATGAATTTTGTTCAGAATTTCCCAAAATAAAATTGATAATAATTACTGTTAAAAATAATTTATTTTAGTCATATAACCAATGAAAATATTTGTTGGCTTATAATAAGAAATCCTGGAAAAATGCGTACAAAACATTAAGATTTATTGACGTATCTATCTATCTATCTATCTATCTATCTATTTAGCCTTATTCAATGCATTTTTGGACATAGGCCTCCCCCAATATCTTCCACTCGTCTCTGTCTGTCGCCATGTTCATCCATCAGTTCATACATGTTTCTTCAAATCCTCCGCCCATCTCACTTTAAGTCTTCTTAAACTTCTTTTATTTTCCCAAGATCTTCAGTGGACAATACATTTGTTCCATCGATATTATGACCGGCAAATTTCCATTTTAATTCCGTTTTATTTCTTATCCATTCATTTCTTTTTCTATCTGTTAGCTTTACATGACACATTTGTCTTTCCATTGATCTTTGGACTTTTGTTTCCAGGTAGGATACATTGGTTATGCACTTTTGTTTTGGGGTAGTGAGAATATTTTTTAATATGTAGCTTAATTTACCGAAAGCTGCCCAGGCGAATCTTACTTGTCTCTTGATTTCAGCTGTTTGTTTTTTTTTGTTTAATAATTTTTCCCAGATGTATATATTCCTCTACTTGTTCTATTTTCTTTTGGTTTATTCTGATCGTGATATCTTCATCTGTGTAATTTTAGCTGCTGTATTCAGTTCTTCCAGCATTTTTATCAGTTCTTCCTTCTTGTCTGTTATTAAGGGGATATATCATCAGCATATCTTAGGTGGTTCAAGTATTGTCCGCTTACTTTGATGCCTATTTCGTCCCAATCTAATTTTTTTTAAACATTTTCTAGGGTCTGGGGAAATAGTTTGGGTGAGAGTGTCACCCAACTGACACCTTTTCTTATTAGGATTGGCTTGGATCCTTCCTGGATTTTGATTGATGTTGTTGCTTCGCTATATACACGGTGTTCTCGAAGTTGAGTAATTTATTTTAACAGGTTGTAGAACTCGTAAAAATAAGTAATTGTACCAAAAATCATTTATAAAAAAGTTGCAGAATAAAGAAGTTATTAACAATTGGAAAAATTTAAAAACTGTAAGACCTCACTTTTTGATATTCTCGACCACTGCGTTATCAATGTTTTGTTTACTGGTAATAGTGGGTATGGGTAATTTTTTTTTAGAATACAAATTACTCATCATTTGTTCATTCATTGTACGGTTTTCAGTGAGAATTTCGATTTGACCAGTTGTAAATTTAAAATTTTTCGAATTATTAATAACTCTTTGTTCAGCAACTTTTATATAAATGATTTTTGGTATAATTACTTATTTTCACGAGTTCTACAACCTGTTAAAATAAATGATTCAACTTTGAAAACACAATGTATATTGGCTATTAAGTCTGTATATCTGTGATCTATTCGACTATTAATTAAAGATGCTTTTACTGCCCAGTGCGCAATGCTATCGAAAGCTTTTTCGAAGTATTTACGTATAGTTATAAAAATTGTACACGGTAGAAGTAAAGAGTGGCTAGCTATCTAATTTTTTTTAATTTTGGGATTTCTGTTAACTATGCGTTGTTCTTTTAAAACTCTACTCGATTTTTTTACCCATTTTATTAAGATACCAAATTATAAACTAAAATTTGTAAACAAAGAGTTTTCATGATAATTACCTACTTGCAATATATTTTACACTAAGAAACTAAGTAGCTCTGTAACTTTAATGCAACTTCAGTTGTACAAACCTCATTTTCCTAATTACCTACGACGACAAAATTTAGCAAAGTCGTTTCACGCTATGATGGCGTCTTTGCACTGGCACAAGGGGGCAACGTCTCCATAAAATCATATTATATAACTTTGCCAAACGAGCGAGCAAGGAAGGGTTTTTGGAACAAGGTGTTAACCACAGATATATAGTTAAAGGAAGGGAAAAATATATTCCTCAACCAAAAAAGGATTAAGTTTTACTCGATTTCCTGTCCTCAGCAAATATTTTTGCGTCTATAAGCTTTTTTTCATTCTTCTTTTGTAAAAGTTAAAGCTTTACTCCTCCTGTTAGGATTAAATTTTTTAATTTTTGGACTTTTGAAAGTTGAAAATTTCTGAAATTTCGTATTCTGGTATGTCATCATTGATCTTGCTATATTTCATTGGACATTGGACCCCGTGCTAAATTTTAACGTTAACGTACTGTCATTTCATTATAAACTAACCCCAAAATTTTCAATGTTTTTTCCTAAAAGCTGTCAGAAAATCACCCCACAAATGTTTAAAACCTAACAAAGTATAAAGGAACACGATTCAAGTTTTGACTACTTACAAAAAATGTTATTGTAACCATAACAGCTCATATTATAAAGTTGAGACTAAAGCTCCGTAGATAATCATGTCCATTATAGTTATTAGATAATTTAGTTGTGCTGCGTATTTGTACGTAAAACTCTACGTTTTGTTTAAAATTTTAGTTTCAGTCGAGGTTCATACGTGACCGTGAAATCTCTACCGATCGCGGAGAAAATGGAACGTGTCACTGTGGGAACGTCCTTAAATTACCTAACACAAAAATTTTGGAATTTTGAAACCCCCCTCCCCCGCCCCTAACGCATTTTCAATAAAATACACATTAAAAAAACATTGAGTGTAACGCAAGGCCAAACCCCCCTCAACCCTGGAGCGTTACGTAATTTAAGGACAGGCCTTGTATAACCAAAAGTCCTTTGTGCTTGAGGCGGAAACCATGGTATATTCACATTTTTTAATGGCCCAATTAACCCATTCTCAATCTCTGGTAACCAGTGGCGTATATAAGGGAGGGGGGCCAGGCCGCCCCAAAGTCAAGTCACGGACAGTGAAGAGTAAACATCTTGATCTGGTGTTCCTTTTTGGTTATTTTTATTTCTATCTAACTCCTTTCACATAAATCTTACATATTCATGTGACACGTTGTTCAGTAACAAAAACAAAACAAGTAAAACTCATATTGATATAAAGGGGAACACCGCAAAACAAAACAAGTTGAGGTAGGTAAGGTAATCTCGCGAATTCTAATCGGGTCATGTTTATATAGAACGCGATATAATGACGGTAGTATTTATTCCAGGGTCATTTAACCCATTCAATTTATGAATTAAAAGTATTTATACATAGATTGCAAATCGCAAGTGCGTATATAAATAAAGGGATCTAAATCGGATTGCAGAAATTCATGGAAAACCTATAGCACAATCACAAACCTAAATAAGTTCTATCCAAAGGGCCAGCGGTAAATATCAAATACGCTAGAGCATAGATATGGGGCATACCAAAGCATTCTCACACGCGATACTTGAAACCAAAACCCCTCTTTAATTCTTAATGTTCCTTTTTTGCGTAAACAGAATTTCGGTTACTGCGCATGCGTCAGTTTTGGTGGTTTTGGAACATAATCCGTTACGTCACTACATTATTAGACAATTGTAAAAAATTTAGGGTTATGTCTATTATTTTTAAAATTTATCAAATTGTGGATTAAATTTATAGTTTTTCTTAAATTAATTATGCAGATGTATTGTTATTGACACCATAAAGAGTGTTTAATGGGACCTCTCTCATTAACTTTATTAACAAAATAAATACAAGTACTTATCTATGGAATGGCACTCCCTTACTTCACATGGACATTTTTCCAAAATCTGCACATGTTTAACGTGAATTATTTCCTATTTTTTACAAAAAAAAACACAGTTTTACACGACAAACGCAAAACACCGCAAAATGTAACTAAAAAACAAATATGGCTTCAACTCACATAGCAGCTGTTTGTCTACGTGACAAAACACACGCATGCGCACTTTAAATTTGCCATTGTTTCCAAAGCTAGCTATGATTGCTTTACTTTTCGATTTTTTGAACGTATTGAATGCTCTAACGTATTCGGTAAATATCGATACCAGTACAAATTCTGGGTGAACCCTGGTTAACCTTGATTGTATTATTGCCACTACTGTGGCGGTTAACGCCCTTAAAGGATCAAACTTGCCACCTAGGCCATCCATTCTGGGTCCATTGGGCACCTTGAACCTACTGGGTTCAACTCAGATAATAGTCTTAATACTTACTGTCTGGTAAATAGAATTCAGTAGACAACAGGGTACAAAGAGTCCATATACCCTGTCCCATGTGTTGATTTCCGAAATGGACAGGCTACCGAACCATTCAGAGAATCACTGGATTAACTCATGCCCTTTCCCATAGATGCTATCTGGTATGATGCCAAAGGTTACCAGTTTAAACTAGTTTATATCAAAAACGATTGTTTTTGTTCAATTATTACTAATTATTTTTTGACCGCGAGCGATTTTTATTTTGTTCCGTTTTAACGGAGGACTTTATGATAAACTTAGATTTTGCTCATGACGTTTTTGATAAGGTCCGGTTATTAATAATTCCGTTTTTGGCATTGACCTCTTAGACGATTATTCTTTCTGCAATTTTTTTTTGTCCTATATGCTAAACATAAAAAAAGGATTGATTTTATATCTGTAGAGTGGGCTAATTGATCAAAGTTCCAAAAAGCATTTTTGTGGGAAACTAAAAAAAACCATAAAATTTATGCAAGCGGACTTACGGATAACGTCATTTTAAATATGTCATATAGAGCATAAGGTGGGGAAATGACACTTAGATCTTATAGCCCCATATTGGCCTTGACACCTAAATCATTTTGGGTGGAAAATTTAAAATTTGTATATTTTGGCACTTGGATCATTTAGACTGGCCACTCTACATCTATGTTTAATAGTTGCTAATGTTTCCTCTTAAACCTGAGTTAAGTAACGGCACTCTAGCATTTGACTAGAAAAACAAAAATGATCATAGTTTTTCAATTCAAATCTAGGAACCATCTTCGAAGTCATTCAATGGGGAAACGCAAATCGAAGAAATCGTTCGAAGCATGAAGAGATGGAAAATATATTGTGTCAAACGTGCCAAAAACAGGAACAGTATGTTTGCACCGAAATACGGACTTGGTTAGACTCAAAAAGATCAATCAATTTTTCGTGTAAATATTAGTGATTTTTTTAATTTTTTTTTCCAAAAATCGAATTTTAGTGATTTTTGTAAATTTGTGTAATTTTGTTCAATATTTCTAGTGACCCGATTTCGTCCAATTTTTGTTTATACCTACAGTTGTGTACTTAATTTATATTAAAATTGAAATTTTATTAACGGTCAAACCATTTTATTAAATTTTTAACCTAAATTTAAAAGTGTCTTAAAGTAACTAAATAAACGCGGTGTGATAAAAGAAGTGCTAGAATTTTTTTTTAGAAATTTTTTAAAATTAAGCTTGTCAAAATGTTTGAAATGTGGAATAATGTCCAGACGAAGCTAGAGTTTGGTCATCAGGCGCATGTGCAATCGCAGAATCCACATAACAATTCCAGTGGATCTATTAAAGGTAAGAATCATTAGTTACACCTCTCACATTTGAAAATGCGAGGAACAGCGCCTATGATGCCTTAGGGCTCTAGTTTAGTAACGCAGCTTTCTGTGCGAGACCAACAGAAATAATGAAACAAAGTTGGCGTTGTAAACAAATGTAGTCGACCAATAACTGGCTATAAAATAATAAACCTTATTTCTACTCTAATTTTGTTTAAAAAAGAACCTATGAGAACTCCGGGGGGCAGTTAGATCCTTTGGTAAGCATTAATTAAGTTTATTGTGAAAAGTATATTCTTTGTGAATGCCTGGTAAAAAAATTAGAAATTTTGTTCCGAATTCCCCAAAAGAAAATAATTTTTTACTGTTGAAAATTTATTTTAGTCATATACGCAATAACTAGGTTTATACGCGCCTCAAAGCGGTTTTAGTGCTTAAAACGGTTTTAATAGTGTCTATACGACAACATTTTCGAACCGTCCTTATATAAATACATTTTAATAGGCTTGTGTAACAAAGTAAATAATAAAACGAGCATTTGTTGGCAGACCACCGTATTATAAGAAGTCTCAGGAAATAGCGTCAAATTTTTATAGTTATAAACATTTTAGAATTTTGAACATTTTCAATTTTTCAAACCTTTAATATCTATTTAAAATTCAAAAAAACTCAAAAAGTATATTTAAAACTTTTCATCAATTAAAAACAATATATTATGAAGTTTTTAATAAAAAAAATAATTTAGTGTCAACATTTAAATAAAATCGATTTTTTAAAGTAACTTTATTTAGCCTTTTTTATTCAATTCAATAATTCTTTAACTTGACACTAGTCATAAAATATGTAATTATTATTATTGTATTTATTAACCATCTTTATTATTAAACCATATACATAGTTCTTATGTATGTATATGTGTTCTTCGCTAGCTACGCAACAAAGATGGTGAAGGGTCTTAACCCAGAACCCTCACTCTAAGCATGCCTTGTGTGGTGAGAGCGGGCGCAACGATGCCAAGTTTTGCTCAAAGTATTAAAAATTCTTTGGGGAAGGCGTGTGCTACTTAGTATCATTTGCAAATGGAACTAATGTACTATGTTTTCATATAGAACTGGATACACTTTTAATACGAATCACTTTTCAACCCATCAAACGCTAATCTTAATTAGTATCAAGTTTTTTTTCGATGGCCAAGTCCACGTTCAATACTGCATTTTTTGGGATCGCATCCCGTGTGTACGTACATACCGGCAGTGCCAAAGTAATTCTTAAAAAGCTTCTCCTATTGAACTGCGAGAAAGGAATCCGAAATACAGATAGCCTGACTCTTCTTTTTTTCGTGACCCCGCCTTTTAAAGTTACCAAAAGTCGCCGAAATCGGAGTGCTCTTGCAGCTGCGTGACTTACAGAAAGTCCCCTTAATTTGCTTGCTTTACTGTTATGAGAGGAACAGGGCTAGTATAATTTCAGAAGTTATTAACTGAAGATAATGTACTCAAATTTGCGTTTAGTCTAAGGATGGGCATGTTTGAATCAGGTACCTTGGAAGAAATTGTAAAAAAATTAAAAATAAACATTCAAATGAGCCTTCAGTCTCAAACGCTCCTCATAATATATGTGTATATTCAATTAAAAATGCGTAAAGCACACTTTACATACGTAAGTACACTTTTTTACTTCAAACACACAATATGTTTTCTTTGTAGATATAATAAAATTACTGTTATCTTCTTTAAGTTTGTTGAACTCGCGCGAATAAATGGGTCAGTGAGATAATAAGCTTTGAAAATACATCGAACATAACATAGCGAGCTGAAGATATTTGCTTTTTATAAAATTGTACGCGTGTTTTAAAACATCGCTTACCACGTGTACAGAATTTTAATTTTTTAAAGCAGAATTTATAAAATAACTTTTTTTAAAATTTTAGAGTATTTTAAATGAAATTTTTTTTTTGAAATTTTTTGAATTTTTTCCACTATAAAAAAATCAAAAAAGTTTTCGTGGCTAATCGGGTGAAAGGAAGTTTATGTTTCTCTCATATTTTTCCGTGGGTAGCTAGAAAGCTTAACCTTACGGGGGTCCAAGATCTAATGGACACCTAATAAGTGTTTCGTCCTTATGCGACTCCTCAGAACACTGCTTGGTCAATGTGACACCCTTGCGAAGTTTATTAGACGGTTTGTCTGTAATTCTATGTCTATAGTGAGAAACCCCTCGCAAGAAGCGCCATCTACCGAGATACGAGAGGAAACTAGAACAAGAGCAGGTGAAAATAAACTGCTATATATATCAATGAAAAGATCGCTTGCAAAGAAACAGAAACCATCCGTGACCTACGACAGCTCTTCTGTATTTCAGGCCAGAGCAACGCTGATTAGCGTTTTTACCCACCATCAGACGCGAGCGTCAATAAGCGGAATTTTTAAGCCAAATAATACCAACAAACGTGAAATTTATAAAAATCAAACTTTTTACCCTATTAGCCACGAAAACTTGTTTGATTTTTAAATTCACGAGTACTAAATTTCACGTTTGTTACTATAAATAAACTTTGTCGTTTCCCTTATGTTCTTATTTTCCGTATGTGCATTTTAACGCGTGTGCATTTTACCACATGCGCAATTTTTCGTGGGCGAATTTTTTCGTTTGCGCTTTTTTCCTATGCGCATTTGCCTGTGTGCATATTTTCGTGATAAGCAATGTTGTAGCATTTTTCTTAAGTCGTTAGAATATATTGACTTCTTCTTCAAGTGCCCTTTCTGGTATGATTCTTCGCTATCTTCTTGTTCCCATAATTTTGATATCTTCGACATCGTCTATCCACGTGGCCTCCCTCTTACTCTCCTTCATGCAGGTCTCCAGATCGATATTTTTCTTAGTGTTCCTATCTTATCCATTTTTGTTCATGTCCCAACCAAGTTAATCTTCTACTTTTGATGAATCTTAAGATGTTTGCGTCATCTATTAGCTATTACCATCCATTTTCTGTTTGCAATGATCCGATGATTTAAGAAGAATCTCTCGTTTAAATATTTTTAATTTTATTCGCTTTTGTGTCCATGATTTGCACCATATCTCACTACCGGCCTAATTATTGTAGTATAAATTGTTCGGTTTGAGCTATCTTTGATGAGCGTGTTCGTTGATTATGCTCCGGTTTATTTCCTCTGTATTAGAATTTTCTTTGTTTATGTTTGCTTCCAAGTAATTAAATTTTTCTACTTGCTCGAAAACAGGATTTCGGTGACTGCGCATGCGTCAGTTTTGGTGGTTTTGGAACATACTCCGTTACGTCACTACATTATTTGACATTTGTCAAAAATTTTGGGTTTTGTTTATTATTTTTTTCTAAAAATTAGTTTATTATAGTTTTTTAAAACGAACTGTGCAGATTTATTGTAGACTTCATGAAGAGTATTTAATGGCATCTATAAACCACTCCGAACTTTATTAACAAATTATAAAGAAAAATACAAGTACTTACCCATGGAATGGCACTCCCTTACTTTTCCCGGGCATTTTTCCACAAACCGCACATGTTTTACGTGAATTATTTCCCGCTTTTCACAGAAAAAACCATAATTTTACACGACAAAACGGGACGTGACAAAACACACGCATGCCCACTTAAAAATTCGCTTCTGCGAATTTAAATTTGCCATTGTTTCCAAAGCAAGCTCTGAGTGTTTCACTTTTCGATTTCTTGGACTTGTATTTTCGTTCTAATGTATTTGAGTCAGGTATATGTTGCCATACATTTTTACCGCCATTTCTTACTAGCTCAGCGCGTATGTTGTCAATGCCAAAAGCTTTTGAATTTTTTAGAAATTTAACTGCAGTAACAGCCTCTTCGTATTTTTAATTATTCATCTATCCATTTTATATAAATTTTTTTGAAAATAATTTTTTTTTAAAACTTTAAAAAAAAAATTATAAATTTGGTTCATTTTTAATTGACACTTTTAAAGCCTTTTGAAAATATTGATTTTTGAACAACTTATTTTGATGTACTGCTTAAGTGAAAATTTTCCTTAGTCCGGGTATTGTATGTGTGATATTTAAAATTTAGATTTATAAATTGTTATTTACTAAATTATTATTAATTTTATAAATAAAAATACAAACATAAAATATTAAATCTTTTACATTTAGCCAATTTAATTTCTTTAACATTGTTTTTACTTTGATATATCTATCTGCATCTAAAACTATACTCATTGCTTGATTTTGTAAAATTTGTAATTTTTCCAGAATGTCTTCATTAGAAAGAGATTGTCACATCACACAAACATAATGCTATAACTTTGTGAATTTAATATTAACGTAGATAGGTAGCCATTCAGAAAAATATGCCAACATTGGCGAATTGAATTTGACCAAAGTATAAAGTAGCAATTCCAAAACGGTCACCGCCCGGCAATTTTTTTATTTTGACATTTTATTCTCTAGTTTAGACATGTCCAGTGTTTGTCAACTGCTGTTTTAGTGTAAACATTTATTTTCTTATTATAGTAGGAAAAGTCGGAGAATGTCTTTTTAACAAATATAACAGCAAATTACAGTCTCCCCCATTTTGACAAGGAGGGATGAAATCAAAGTATATTTAAGTTTGGTAAGGCTGCCTAACGGGTTGCCTGCGAGTGTCGTTCTATTTCAGCCAAATTTTCAGATTATTCAATGGTAATGTCAAACACATGGTGTACCCACTTTTGATAAGTTGGTTGGTTGTGAAATCCAATCTCTAGCTTTATTATAATCTCTGCCTGTAATATTTTAGTATAAATATGTACTTTGAACAAAAGGGATATTTGTCTAACACAGTTTTACAAGAACAAGAAGTGTGTAATTTATGTGTTGTTAAGTTGACCCCTTTTTATAATGATTAGATTTCTTGTGAAAATGTCGTTAAAAACAACAATAACGGAAGTTTTTACAAAAACAATTAATGTCTTTAATCACACAAATCTATCGACACTTGTTTGTTAAAATAGGTCAGCTGATTTTTTTTGTCTAGGAAAGTATAAACTTAAAATAAAATATTTTAGGAATACACTTAGAATATTCAGACGTGCATTTTTTTCATATTAGATAGATTTTGGTCATGCCAAACAAAGCCGACGATTAACGCTATTTGACATTGTTGACATTTGAACTTCACATTATCTAGTTAACGGTTTCCGTGGAACGCCTCAAACTCACGAACGGTTAATATAAGAATTTTGACGTACGTTGAACGTGCGCAATTATGTTTTAATCGACGGCGCTGGCTGTCAGGTCACTGAAGTGTTGTGCGGAACCCATTTAATGACAAGAGGGAATAAGAAATAGGAGTAATAGGAAATATTTTTTTGCTTCTCTTGAATTTTATTTTATGTCATTTGAGATAGGTGCAAAAATCCTTTAAATTCATCTACTACAATATTAATAAAGCTTTGGCATCTTTTTGTTCTTTTTTAAACATATTTTTGACAAGAAAAACATTTCATATAATATTTTTTTTATCTGAAGTACATACAGTTTGTTTTCAGTTTTAATACTTAAGTTGTTAAAGACTTTCTATATATTGTTTTAAATTTTGCTTGTCATAAACAAGTAGTTCAGAATGAAAATATTTCTTATTACCCTTTGATTTCGGCTATCGTGGGGTTATAATAAAAACTCGTAATGGGGCAATATGAAATATATTTTTTTTGTTGCAGATTGATTTGAGTACTTAGTGATAATGCCTTCAAATTTGACAAAAGTGTCCTATGTAAAGCTATATAAATAGCAATTTGCAAAAATATTAAATGGCATCTAACGCAAATAGTCCACATTATACTGGTCTATTTTTTTATTTAAGTTATTAGTAATAGGCAAAGTTTTCGTACATAGCTTTATTTGGCCGAGACGCCTAACTTTTTCCCCTGCAAGAATACTTGAAAGTGATTCCTATAACACAGTCCACAGGCGTAGACATGCTTTGTGCATCGGACTGACTAAACCAAGCATATAATTTGTAGAAAAATATTGTCATTAACTTTCAAAACATATCTTTTGGGCTATAGAAAAAAATACTCCCTGCCAATATATGGGCCCCTAAGCTCACACTAGGTACTATAGTTATAGTGTACGTGTGAGCTAATATAACTAAAAACTGAAATATATTTTATTCAACTCCACACTAAATTACCTTTTGTTTGATACCACACAAGCCATGTTTTGACTTAAACTCAAATTTTTGAAATCCACCCCCACTTAAAAAGAAACAAAAACTAAAATATATTTTGTTAAACTCCGGACTCAATTACCTTTCGTTTGATATCACACACGCCATATTTTCACTTAAACTCTAATTTTTGAAATATACCCCCACCCTTTTTTTAAAATAAATTAGAATGTATTTTTTTTAACTCCAGACTCAATTATCTTTCGTTTGATATCACACTCGCCATATTTTCACATAAACTCTAATTTTTGAAATCTATCCCCACCCTTTTATTTGGTTTGTGTTCGGTGGATTTTGTTCATTTTGAAATGGGACCATCTCGACCCAAGACTCAGCCTAGGTACCAAATTTCATTGAAATCGGCCAAGCGGTTTTTGAGTTATGCGCGTTGGTCGTTACAGACAGACATAGAGACATACAGACAGACATACAGACAGACAGACAGACAGACAGACAGACAGACGGCGCAACAAAAAGTTTCAAAATCATCTGAAACGCAAAGATATATAAAAATTTTTGAAATCGGAGCAACTTTTTTTTTCTCGAAAAAATTAGGATCACCATAGCTCACACTACTATAGTATAGTATATGTGTGAGCTAAAATTGCCGGTTACTAACCCTTTAATGGAACTTTCTTCATCTCGTAGTTTAAAGTTTTGAGAAAATTTGAAAGTTATTACCTGATTTTCTTTCTGTTGCCGAAAAAATATGTTTTAAAGTAAATGGTAACATTGTCCCCAAAATCCTGTGCTTGGTTTAGTCAGTCCGAAGCTCAAAAGATTTCTGCGCCCGCGCATTCTGTTATGAATCACGCAAGACTCGATGGTTTTCTTGATTTGACCATCTTAAAGAGCGTAAAAAATTCTAGTAGTTCACCACTAAGCTTTTTTCTATCTTTAATAATAACAAAGTTAGCAATGGCGAACACTAAGTTTGGAACACCCAGTATATATGCCAGTACGAAAATATCTGTAGCTACCTATTTTTCTTGTAATTTGACCTACCATTACAAGCTTCATAAGATTTTTTCAAATAAAGTTTGCAATAGTGCAAAATTTTCCTGGGTAGATTATTTATAGTACCTTTTGGTGTTTTGTGGATACCTTATAGGTGGTGATCTAAATAAAGGTCTCAAGGTAGGCATTTTAGACCTGTAAACTTAATGTCCTAGTTATATTTTATTTAACTAAAAAAAGGACTAGTTTAAATTAAGTCTTAGTATGTTTGTACTTTACCTTTCTAGATTCTAGACCAATTGCAAAAACTTCTTTACTTTTAATAAAGTCGTTTTTCTAACTCAAGGTTCGAATTAAATAAAAAAAGAGGTCTTGCACGTATAACATAATGCGTCTGTATCCGTCTTTTGCCCGGAGTAGCCCCATCTCAAACTGGAATCACTTCGCCCGCATTGCGCTTATGCGACGAGCCCAGTCTATTCCTATTATCTATAATAGGTATATGGTTGGCGATCACAAGCACATCGTGGAATCGCTCCCACAAACAAAAATCCCGAAGTTTTGGCCTCATACCGTTGGATTCTGGCTTTAAAACTATAAGCACAGACGTCAAACTATAACTGATAATTAAACGATTAATAAGAAAAAGACATTAAAATACATATTATTATACACACAGAATATAGTTAGTGGTTTTGGTCATAAAAATTTAAGTTGTTAGTATTTGAATCCAATCGCCTGTGCTGCAAATTGGCATTCAACCAAGAAGCCGGTTTGAAAAAGTTGCGAAACATAAACGCGAATATTGGTTAACAAAACATATAACTCCATGTTTGGCATTAGAACGCACGTTACACAGAAAAAAATGTTGTAAACTTAAAAAATAGTTTTTGCGGGCGCCTCTGGCACAGTTTATTTACTTTCGTTGAAATTCGGTCTCTGGTGTCATCGAAAAAGAGTTATATTTTCGATGTTGGTGTGTTACTGCTCACTTAAAAGTTACCAAGATATACATCGTTTCAAAGAAAATCGTATGGTCTACAACAAAAGCTGCGGAACTAGAGGAACTAAGACGCCCTCGAACGATAAATAAAACCTAAACCTTAATAAGTTAAACAATGTTTAAAGAACATTGTCATCTTCTAACAGTGTATTTCGCATTTTCTCTAGAAAAGTTTTTTTAGAATACGAAGAAAAGCACCTACTAAAAATTATTTGAGGTATAATCGGAGGCCGTGGTGTTAATATCTAACATAGGTGTTATTTTTAAAAACATAGATTTTTGAGCGCCAGTGGAGTGTTAACCATAAACTACACGTACCTAATTGAGTTATGTTATATATCGTTTAAAAAGACAATTAAGCTTACTACCATAATGATTTTATTTAATTTTTTTTACAAATGGTTTTTGAGAAGAATCCCTAGTACCACACGTACGTTTTAAAAACTTTTTTAAAACGTCCATTTCGGACATAGGTCGCGTTTCAAAAACGTACTCATAGGTCCCTCTGGGTCCGATAGAGATCGCTGGAATATTGTGTGGGTCTTTTTTACGTTTTTAAAACGCCCCACAGAGCATTTTTTAAACGTTTTAAAAACGTTTTTCGGACAATTGTCAAATTTATTTTTTTCCCTCCTGCAAAATTTGGGGACATTTAAAAAACGTTTAGTGACGTTCGAAAACATTCCAAAGCGTTACGAGGACATCAACACAAAAAACGTTTTTAGAGGACGTTTAAAAAACGTTCAGGGGGCGTTTAAAAAAAATTCAGAGGGCGTTTAAAAATCGCGTTCAGGGGACGTGTTTAAAAAACGTTTTAGGAGACGTCCTTTTCAGGACTTTTTAAAAAAGTACTTTTCACGTACTTAAAAGTACATTTTAAAAACGTACTTTTTTAGTACGGAAAAGTTAGGACCCTAAGAGGCCTTTAAAGTATATTTTAAAAACGTCCTAACACCTTTTTGTCCTTATTGGAATATTTTAAAAACGTACTTTTCAGGTACGCAAAAGTTAGGCACTAAGGGACCCAAAAAGTACATTTTAAAAACGTCCAGACCAGCAGCGTAGCGTGGCTGTAGGGGCGAGGGGGGCTGACAGCTAAAAAGGGCGCTCATTAAAAATCTTGCGACCAAAAAAAAAAGGTCATCATGTCTTTACTTTTCTTTGCCGCCCTCTTAATTGCCGTTACCGGCTCTGCTTCTAGGGGCGCTTCGGGCACCCATGGGGCGCCAGTACCCTCGGAGCCCCCCCCCCCTCCGCGCTACGCCACTGGTCCAGACTTGCATGTTTTTAAAACGTCCTTTTTAGGACGATTTTAGGTACGGAAATATTGTGTATTGTGACCTAAAAAGTACGTCCCTGGGACGTTTGGTGTTACTAGGGATATATCAAACTCAATTTTGATTTATTTTGCATATTACAATATGAAAATATTGGAAATCAGCCAGAACAACATACAAATCTTTGTTTTTGTGTCATAGCAAGTTTAATTATTGTCATTTTATTGGATCTTCATGATATCTGTTTCAATTTGGTTTGGTGATTCGTTATGATGGGGCTTAATCGCCAGTGTATCTGTTATCCGAATCGGTGTAGGTTTTTTCTTGTTAACTTTTTTCTGTATAGTTATGTAGACAAATAAATAGATAAATAGCGATCTAACGATTCTGGTTAGACGCTTAAGGTGAAATTACATCAAAAATCATTGAGAACGAACTCACTTGAACCTTGTTGTCTATTTTAATACATGCGTCGACGACAAATGCACGAATAAATTTAAAAATTATTATTTTTTTTTATCGACGTAAAAATATTATTAAAATAATTTATTTGCTAAAACAAATTCAAAATTAACAGAATTTTAGCTAAAAAAGTCCAAAATTAAATTAAATATTTTTATGACAAAATAAGTTTGAGTTTATTTTTAAAACTGTATAATAAATAGAAAAATTTCACCTCGGCTAGTTCTAGAGAATAACGGGAACTGGGTCCAACCATTTTGGATAGGTATTTTTAAGACAAAAATGGTGATATTTTGAGGCAGTTAAGTTTCCCTCGAGGTGTATATTATTAAATCACTTTTTTTATCCAAAAATTTGATTTGTGAAGTGTCTGTCATCTTGGATTTCCTGTTTTTTACCGATGTTAACCTGTATTATGCATTTCTCGAAAAAAATGGTGGAAAACAACATATACTATAACTAAGTTTTCTACATTTTTTTGTGGTAAAAATTTTTAAAAAATATACAAAATAAAAACACTAACGCAGTTTTTCGAACTGTTGAACGAGTTAAAAAAAAATAACTGAGATGTTTAAATGACAAAGTTATTGGACTTGATTCCTAACAATTCTTTTCTAATAAGTTTTTTGTATATCGGGTACATACAACACGGTGACGAACGTCGTTTTGTTTTAATTATTAAAAAGTGTTTTTAGAAGCTCCATAAACATAAAATAAAGTGGATTTTATTTTTTATCTTAAAAACAAAGCAGTAGGAAAAACAGTTGTAGTTGTGTACGTCATAGAAAAAACTTTTTATATAAATATTATTGAAAATTAAGTCTTCAATAAGTTTGTATTTTCAATGTGTTATTAGTTTTCATGAAAATGGTTTTATTTTTTACACTCTTTTCCTTAATAGCTTTAACTCCGTTATTCTCTTCCTTTCCTGCATCAATAAATCAAATCTAAAATTGTTCGGCTAGGGGGTGTAACAATTTAACTCACTGTTTGGCAAAAAACCTATTTTTCTGGTTAAATTGACCTTGGCCACTTTTTGTGCATCATTTGACAAACTAGAAACCCTGTATGTATGACATATTTTTAAGAGAATATAATATATTATAGTATGATATTATCATACATACAGTACAGGGTCCCTATTAATAAATTCGGCTTTTTCACAGCTGATATTACAATGTGAAGGTGTCAAAATTGTGCCCTGCTCTATTATAGCCTGGCTTTATTTCAATAATTCGCTAATGTCGACATTGCTTTGTTCTGTAGATGTGGGCATATATCCCATATATTTTAGACAGCTGTCAAATCGATTTCTATAGTCTCCTTAATTTCTCTTAGCTTCTTTTTTCTTTGGAATAGCAGGATTAGCTAAAAAACTAATAAAATTAGAGCCGTTCAAAAACAGGAATTGCTGTCAATCAAATACAGAGTGCAAAAGAAAAAAACATTAGGTAAATTAAAACAGTAGACATGTGCGTTAATTAAACACTGATTACATAATGTGTTTTCTTAATCGATGTGAATGTACAATAAATTTAATTCACATGAGTCTATTAACAATATCGTTGATTTATGTTTTGATTTTTACAAGAAAGTAAAATCATTTGCAACCACATTTCAATTTTATATAAAAATTATATAAAAAAAAAGAAGTAAGTTTTACTGTCAATTTCGTACATCCCTTTTCGACAGACCTAAAACAAAGAATTGATATTAAATTATGACTAAGTTCTTAAAGAAATTGGCTTAAAATATTATATAATATAATATAATTTTTAAAACTTTAAACCTTATTGATCATATTTTAAAGCAGTAGCGCACCCAGGAATATGTCTTGGGGGCCCGAGACCTCATAATGCCGTATTTTATGCAATTTTCATCAAATATGTGGAAAATATCTAAAAAATCCGTAGGCTTCGGAGGGGGGGGCGGTACCCGAACCCCCCTGGGCGCGCTCATGTTTAAAGAATTTCTCCACTTTGCCCTCAACTTTACTAGTTCCTTTTAAAGTAAAGTTGGGTGCAAAAAAACTATAAACGTAATGGATGTGTTATTATATAAATATTACCAAAAATATTTGTGTACATGACTTAAATTTTTTATCATTATTGTCTAAATAACCTTTGCCACGTGTAACACATCCAAGCCATTAAATAAAATAGGTACAAAAAAATAGATACTTAAAGTTGGTACATATTTATACGCACTTTATATAACGTATTCGTTGACGTAACTAGGAAAATATAGTCATCTTATTACGCAGTGATAAGACTATTAAAAAAGCGCGCTGCTTGGAACACACGCTCATTAATCTTCTTCTTCAATTGGCATTACAACCCCTGGGTAGCTATTCTGGGTCTTAAACGATGTGATAGTTCGCATCACATGCTTTGGCCAATGACAAGCTTTAAATTAGCTCCGAGCCGTCACTTGCTATGCGAAAAGACCTCCATTCAGGGTTGGTATTCTGGGCTTTGAACGATGTGATAGTTCCCATCACATGCTTTGACCAATGGTAAGCCTTAAATTTGCTCCGAGTCGTCACGTGTTATGCAAAAAAACCTCCATTGCGCAAGCTTCTTCTACCATCCGACCAAGAAACGTTCAGTTCAGAACCGGGGCAGGAGAACAGATTTCACTCCAAACGCGTAAACTTCACTAACTCTGAAGAGCGGGCAACTATGCCATTGGTCGAGACAAGTCTTTTTGCACAACACGCGACCGTTTCGAGTCTGCTATTGGTCAGAGCGTGTGATGTGAATGGTCACATCGTTCAAGACCCAGAATAGTTACCCAGTCGGTACGGGGCAGGAGAACAGATTTCACTTCAAACGCATAAAATTCACTAAATCTAGAGCGGGCGACTATGCCATTGGTCGAGACAAGTCATTTCGCACATTACGCTTAGAGTTTGCTATTGGTCAAAGCGTGTGATGTGGATGTTACATCTTTCAAGACCCATAATAGCTACACTGGTGACTTTTTGCTTGCAGAGTTCTTCATTTAGCCCTCTCTGGTACTATTCCTCGCCACCTACTTATTCCCATATTTTTGATGTTATCTTCGATGTCGCCTATCCATCTTTCTCGCAGCCTCCCTCTTACTCTCCTTCCTACAGGTCTCCTTGTCTCATCCATTCTCTGCAAATGTTTGCTAATAAACTTTTAATAGATTTATTGTTTGAAAGATCTCGTTAGAATCCTTGAATTGAGCAGTTTTTGATCATAGTTGAGGGGCCTGTGGTATCTACTAGCTCCAATTTTAGTAGAAGGGCCGGTGTGACGTCATAAATCCATGATGGCGACTTTTTTCATATCTTTCACAAATTTTGGTTTATTTCTTTCTTATTTCTAGCTTAGTTTTACTAAAAAACTGTTAAGACATTCTTCGTTTCTAATAAAACACCAAGTAAGACGGTAAAAAACCGAGCTTGATATCCTAATAACTAACAAAGATATTCATTTTTTTTAAATTACAAAAACTATTTTTTACCCAAAAAAAGATTGATGAAGAAAAATTTAGACTATCAATTAGTTATTGATCACTCAATTTTAAGTCGGTTGGTGTTTGCCTCAAATTTGAGTTAGAGCGCCTGTGTGACGTCATATATCCAAAATTGAAATTTTTTTCATGTTTTTTCATAAACTTTTGCTATCAGCTTTACAGAAAAATTGTGTAGGTTGCGATTTATTTGCAATAGAACAACAATTGAATTATCGTGTTAATACGCTGTATATTTTACAAACCATAAAAGATATTGTTATTTTTTTTTAAATACTATAAACAGTAAAAAGTTTAAAATTGAGTAAAAAAGTTTAAAACTACTTTTGATTGATTGGAGATGGATCATCCAATGCTAAGTCGCCGGGTGTTAGATGTCGTCATAAATTCAAAATGTCAGCATTTTTAATTTTTTTACAAACTTTGGCTTAGAACTTTTGGTTAATTAGTTTTCTAGAAAAATTGTTAGATTTTACAAACCAAAAATGATATTAATTTTTCTTTAAATAATAAAAAATAGTGTAACATTTTTAAGTAAAAAAAAGGCTAAATTCTTTACTACATTAATTAATGCTCTCTTGCAAACAAAACAACAAATTTACAGTTTCCCTGTAAAACTAATTTCGCGAAAGTTATAAACCAAAGTTTAAGAAAAAACAAACAAAGCCGCCATATTGGATTTATGAGGTCACACAGGCCCTCACATTAAATTGGGGGCAAACACCTGGTGACTTATTACCAACCGAACTAAGGCACTTTTAAAAAATCTATCCCACGCGACACAATTTTTGACTGTAAGCCTCTCAACTATAAGCGTAAAAAAACATAGTTTCCGTTGTTATTTTTTTTATTTATTTCGTCTGTACTAGCGTTTTCTTTTATTTATGTTTGCTCCCAAGTATAAAAGAGAATCATAATACGCAGGATTCTTTTGCGAAACACCTGAGGAACGTTCTTTTGCTTCGGGGTAGTAGAACAGATGTAGCTGCAGATGCGTAAAATTGTTTTGAAAAATAGCTCGCGAATATTTCCCCCCTTGCTATTGGTCGTGACGATCACTTCCCTGCATGAAACGGCGAAATAAACATTGCTTGTGGATGAAGTACTTAATAGATTCAACTGCAAATATAAAATAAAGGTGGCAAAAATCTCTAACAACGATCATCATCACGAACAATCTAAACCAATGAAACCAAGGTAAACTCACTAAACATTCTAAGGTCAGTTCAGAATAATTCGTAACGTACTCACTTGAACTCTGTTGGTCTAGTAAACATGTTTACAAAAAATTATGGGTGACTCTCGTCAAAGTGGCACAATTTTTTGACAATTAGTGGTAACAATAAACTGATTTTTACCTTCCTAGCCCGCGTAGCAATGGCTAGAGAAGGTATTATTTTCGACGAAAAAAAATGTTTTGAGATAACGCCGAAAATGTGTTATTTCTTACCTATCTTGGCAATATCAAAGTGATGTCTGTCTGTGTGTGGATGCGTGTATACTATTTATGTCAATAAAATGATAGCACCTAAACCGCTAAACCAATTTTCATAAAATATTTAGGTAAAATAGTGTTCGACACTCTAACGAGCTGGTTAGATTTTGGTCAAAATCCATTAATGGTAATGACAGTTTTTGGACAATTAGAAAATGCCAACTTTTTAACTGAGCATCGTATCAAAATGCAGTTTTCGGAATATAGTAGACTTCATTTTGGTCAATAATTTGTGTTATAACCAAAAACTTCGTAAGAGCTTTAGTTTCTGAGATATTTATAAAAAACTGTTTCCAAGGCCATGATATATCATGGCTTCACTTGAATTGTGCTCTTAGGCTAGCTAGGAAGGCATCAGATCCATCATGAATCCATTTCTTTTAATAAAATTTACCACCACTAACAAACGGCCTTTAGGCACCCCTACCTAAAAATGTTGAATCATAACCTTCCTAGCCAGCGCAGCCTTATAATTTTTTTTTATTTGTTATATTATATCTGTTTGTGTGTGTATGTCTGTCCGTTACACTATAGCTCCTAAACCGCTGAACGAACCGATTTTAATAAAATTTTCAGATAAAATAGTGGTCGACACTGTAACGAGCTGCAGTGGCGTATATAGCAAAAAGTTTCGGGGGGGGGCCGAGACAGTTGCGGGGGGGGGCGACACCTCATGAGGCCGTATTTTATGCTATTTTATGTTTGTATTCATGAAATATGTGCAAAGATCTGAAAAAATCTTAGTTTCGGGGGGGGGGCCTTATATACGCCACTGACAATCCATTAATGCTAATAATAAGTTTTTTGACAATTAAAAAAATTTTAAAATGCTAACTTTTTAACGGAGCATCGCATCAATACACGGTTTTCGGAATATAGAAGACAACATTTTTCCTCATAATTTGTGTTATAACCAAAAACTTCGTAAGAACTCTGGTTCCTGAGATATTTACAAAAAACTATTTTCAAAGCTGATAGAGTAGAAAGTTCACTTGAAGTGTGCTAGCTAGGAAGGTATCAGATTAATCACTGATCCATTTATTTCATACCTTATCACATAAAAACTGATTTTCAGATTAGGGATTTTGAGATATTCCTCATACAATTTTAGAAAAATTAAATAATATCGGTCTCTATGTATTTTTTAATTTCAAAACTACTAAAAAATACATTAAGTTATTGAAAATCTTGATCTGGGGGCAGCTGGAAGGGGTCCACTGGAGAACTAAATCGAAAAATATATATTTAATAACACACAATATTATTTATTTTTCTTACATTGTCTTAAAAAGATTTTGAATGTTTTTTACTATTTTGGTTACCTAATTTTGAAAGCTTAAAATGTTTCAATAAATGGGTTTGTAGGTATTTTGGCATTCCAATAATCATTTGTTGTTTTGTTTGTCAGCAATATGATTATTTAACCAAATGTCTAAAAACTATTAAGAAAAGGGAAGATGGCATTTAGTTAAGAGTATGAAAGTCACAGATTTTGTTGGCCCTGTTTTTAAAGAATTACCCATATTTCTGAAAAAAAGTTTGATGGTCACCCACATTAAAAAGTTCTTGATTAATCGATCTGGAGTCATACGTTTGTTTTGTATTGACGTTTTAAATATATATTGCATTCGGTATCCTTAAAATTTAAGGTTAGCCAACAACTTATTTAACTTAACAATAACAATGTCATTTTACTGAAAGGTTTTCGTGTTAGTTTAATTTAAGCTCGGTAATAGTAAACAGTGATTTTTTTTTTGAAATGGTAGTTCGAAACATGTATTGTGAAGGAGATACGTTTTCCTGCAGGTGGAGTAAGCTAAAAAGCTATTGGTTAGGCAAGTAAAATATTTACCGATTTTTTATCTACACTTCAAAAGTAGAAGCTACTAAATTAGCACTCGCTTAATAGCTTTAACAAAAGAGCATATATTTTAAACATCTAATAAGCTATTCTTCAAATACGGGAAAAAAGAGAAATCTTACTCGAATGCACTTGAGGTCGGTGGTCACCGTTTAAGAGAAAAAAAAGACGATACTTAGATATTTCCCAAAAAAAAAAACAAAAGTCAAAAAACGTCGAACATTAAACCAATTTAACTAAAATTAATGTTCAGAATTTTTTAACTTAGATAACACCTATGAAACGGATGCGCTAAATTATTTTACAAAATCGAACTTAAATGCAAGGTAAATCGTTTAAAGTCACAACGAACAGACAGGAGCTGTAATAATTCTAGACGATGGTTTAAAATATCATCAAGAGAAAATATAAATTTGAGAAAACAATACAAAAGGGAGAAAAAAAAATCATCTCAATAAAACGTAAGAATTTGATACATTTTCAAAATTGCTAAAATGAACGCTTCTGCTTCCCGAAATCATGCTTCTGCTTCACAGAATCGTGGTCAAATGCCAGTTAAACTATGAAACTTACTAATAACAAAGAACGAAGATGACTTAGTAAGATATGCATTAAAATTTCGCGAAATTTTCCATTTATACTTGATACTTGATAATGAAACGGCAACCCAATTAAAGTTTTGTTTACCTCAGCTTCCATCAAAGTTCTAGCTCCTCTAAGTAATCACTAACTGTAGACAGCAGATGTAATAGTCCAAGATAATGATTTGATGATATATTTGATATTTGATAATAAAACAAGTACCAAAAGGAGAAAAAAAATATTACTTCTAACATAAGAAGTATCAAAGGCAATTTATTTTTAATTTAACCGCAAACTGGAGTCGCTAAACTGCTTGCCAAAGTCCTGCTCAAATGCAAGTTAAACCAGCAAATAACGAAGTCAATTGGCGCAATATGCTTTAAAATTTTGCAAAATTTCCTGCGAGGCATAGTCAATACTTGATATTTGATAATGAAACGGCAGCCCAATTAAATTTTTGGTTACCTCAACTTCCATAAAAAGGGCTAACCAAAGTTCCCGCTTCTCTGAGTCAACACCAACTGCAGACAGTAGATGTAATAGTTTTAAATAATTTATCAAAATATCATCAGGAAATGAAAAAGTATAAATTTGGGAAAGCAGTACAAGGGGAAAAATTAATATTTCTAGAATAACAAGTGTTAAAGGCAATTTATACGTGCTTCTTCTTTCCAGAAAGAAGGCACAAGATGTATGTATTCCTTTCCAAAACTGCTAAAATTGTCCTCAGAAATTTTTTTATTTAGTTAGAAGCAGGAGTCGCTAAACTGCTTACCAAAATTGAGCTCAAATGAAGCTAAACCATGTAATTTATCAGCAGCAAAGAACAAAGATCACTTGTCCGTGAGCTTGTCTATACTTGATAATTAATATTGAAACGGCAAGCCAATTAAATTTCCGGCTACCTTAGTTTCCACCAAAAGCGCTGACCTAAGTTCCAACAGGACAATTGTAAGTAATGATTTAAAATATCATCAAGAATATAAATTGCAAAAATCAGTACCTAAAGGAGAAAAAAAAATAATCCTTCTAAAATAAAAAGTGTCAAGGCCAATTAAGACAGGCTCCATCTTCTCAAATAATGGTACGAAATTGATTTATGTCCAAAACTGGTAAAATTAACGCCAAATATTTGTAATTTAGCCGCAAACTGCAGTCGCTAAACTGCAATTTATCAACAGCAAAGAACAAACATCAATTGGGCAATATTTATTAAAATTTCGCAAAATTGCCCGCGCGGTATAGTCTATACTTGATATTTGATAATAAAACGGCATCCAATTAAATTTTCGGTTACCTCAATTTCCATAAAAAGGACTGACCAAAGTTTCGACTCCTCTGAGTCAACACCAACTGCAGACAGTAGCTGTTATAGTTTTAGATAATGATTCAAAATATCATCAAAGAATGGGAGAATATAAATTTGGAAAAGCAGTAGAAGGGAAAAAAATTATATTTTTAGAATAACAAGTATCAAAGCCAATTTATACGTGCTTCTTCTTTCCAGAAAGAAGGTACAAGATGTATTCCTTTCCAAAACTGCTAAAATTGATCTCAGAAATTTTTTCATTTAGTTAGAAGCCGGAGCCGCTAAACTGTTTACCAAAATTGAGCTCAAATGAAGTTAAACCATGGAATTTACCAACAGCCAAGAACAAAGATCACTTGTCCGTGAGTCATTGTCTATACTTGATATTTGATAATACAACAGCAATCAAATTAAATTTCCGGTTACCTTAGCTTCTATCAAAAGCGCTGACCTAAGTTCCAACAGCAGCTATGATAGTTTTAAATAATGATTATGAAGAATATAAATTTAAAAAATCAGTACCAGGATAAAAAAATTAATACTGCTTCCCAAAATCATGCTTCTGCTTCACAGAATCGTGGTCAAATGCCAGTTAAACTATGAAACTTACTAATAACAAAGAACGAAGATGACTTAGTAAGATATGCATTAAAATTTCGCGAAATTTTCCATTTATACTTGATACTTGATAATGAAACGGCAACCCAATTAAAGTTTTGTTTACCTCAGCTTCCATCAAAGTTCTAGCTCCTCTAAGTAATCACTAACTGTAGACAGCAGATGTAATAGTCCAAGATAATGATTTGATGATATATTTGATATTTGATAATAAAACAAGTACCAAAAGGAGAAAAAAAATATTACTTCTAACATAAGAAGTATCAAAGGCAATTTATTTTTAATTTAACCGCAAACTGGAGTCGCTAAACTGCTTGCCAAAGTCCTGCTCAAATGCAAGTTAAACCAGCAAATAACGAAGTCAATTGGCGCAATATGCTTTAAAATTTTGCAAAATTTCCTGCGAGGCATAGTCAATACTTGATATTTGATAATGAAACGGCAGCCCAATTAAATTTTTGGTTACCTCAACTTCCATAAAAAGGGCTGACCAAAGTTCCCGCTTCTCTGAGTCAACACCAACTGCAGACAGTAGATGTAATAGTTTTAAATAATTTATCAAAATATCATCAGGAAATGAAAAAGTATAAATTTGGGAAAGCAGTACAAGGGGAAAAATTAATATTTCTAGAATAACAAGTGTCAAAGGCAATTTATACGTGCTTCTTCTTTCCAGAAAGAAGGCACAAGATGTATGTATTCCTTTCCAAAACTGCTAAAATTGTCCTCAGAAATTTTTTTATTTAGTTAGAAGCAGGAGTCGCTAAACTGCTTACCAAAATTGAGCTCAAATGAAGCTAAACCATGTAATTTATCAGCAGCAAAGAACAAAGATCACTTGTCCGTGAGCTTGTCTATACTTGATAATTAATATTGAAACGACAAGCCAATTAAATTTCCGGCTACCTTAGTTTCCACCAAATGCGCTGACCTAAGTTCCAACAGGACAATTGTAAGTAATGATTTAAAATATCATCAAGAATATAAATTGCAAAAATCAGTACCTAAAGGAGAAAAAAAAATAATCCTTCTAAAATAAAAAGTGTCAAGGCCAATTAAGACAGGCTCCATCTTCTCAAATAATGGTACGAAATTGATTTATGTCCAAAACTGGTAAAATTAACGCCAAATATTTGTAATTTAGCCGCAAACTGCAGTCGCTAAACTGCAATTTATCAACAGCAAAGAACAAACATCAATTGGGCAATATTTATTAAAATTTCGCAAAATTGCCCGCGCGGTATAGTCTATACTTGATATTTGATAATAAAACGGCATCCAATTAAATTTTCGGTTACCTCAACTTCCATAAAAAGGACTGACCAAAGTTTCGACTCCTCTGAGTCAACACCAACTGCAGACTGTAGCTGTTATAGGTTTAGATAATGATTCAAAATATCATCAAAGAATGGGAGAATATAAATTTGGAAAAGCAGTAGAAGGGAAAAAAATTATATTTTTAGAATAACAAGTATCAAAGCCAATTTATACGTGCTTCTTCTTTCCAGAAAGAAGGTACAAGATGTATTCCTTTCCAAAACTGCTAAAATTGATCTCAGAAATTTTTTTATTTAGTTAGAAGCCGGAGCCGCTAAACTGTTTACCAAAATTGAGCTCAAATGAAGTTAAACCATGGAATTTACCAACAGCCAAGAACAAAGATCACTTGTCCGTGAGTCATTGTCTATACTTGATATTTGATAATACAACAGCAATCAAATTAAATTTCCGGTTACCTTAGCTTCTATCAAAAGCGCTGACCTAAGTTCCAACAGCAGCTATGATAGTTTTAAATAATGATTATGAAGAATATAAATTTAAAAATCAGTACCAGGATAAAAAAAGTAATATTTCCAAAATAAAAAGTGTCAAAGCCAATTTAGACAGGCTCCTTTTTTTCAAATAATGGTAGGAAATTGATTGATTTTCAAAACTGCTAAAATTAACGCTAAATATTTTAATTTAACCGAAAAATATGCATTAAAATTTCGCAAAATTGCCCGCGAGGCATATTCTATACTTAATATTTAAAAATAAAACGGCAACCCAATTAAATTTCTGGTTACCTCAACTTCCATCAAAAGGACTAACCAAATTTTCAGCTCCTCTGAGTCATCACTAACTGCACACAGTTGTAATAGTATCAAATAATGATTCAAAATATCATCAAGGAATAAGAGAATATAATTTTTGGAAAGCAGTATAAGGAGGAAAAATTATTATTTTTAGAATAACAAGTGTCAAAGCCAATTTATGCATGCTTCTTCTTTTCAGAAAGAAGGTACAAGACTTCTTTCTAAAACTGCTGAAAATAATCTCAAAATGTTTAATTTAGTTAGAAGCCGGAGTTGCTAAACTGCGTCCTAAAACTGAATATAAATTAAAAAACTCAGTATCAAAAGGAGAAAAAATAAATACATCTAAAACAAAAAGTGTCAAAGCCAACTTCGACTGGCTTCTTTTTTTTAAATAATGGTAAGAAATTGATTTAGTTCCAAAACTGCTAAAATTAACGCCAAATATTTTTAATTTAGCCGCAAACTGGAGTCGTTAAACTGCTTGCCAAAGTCGTGCTCAAATGCAAGTTAAACCATGTAATTTAACAACAGCAAAGAACGAAGATCAGTTGGCGCAATATGTATTAAAATTTCGCAAAATTGCCCGCGAGGCATAGTCTATACTTGATATTTGATAATGAAACGGCAACCCAATTAAATTTCTGGTTACCTCAGCTCTCGTCTAAATAAGTATTCGCAAGTGCATCACGATGTCTGCCATGCAATGGAGTTATTAGAGCGAGAAATGGCGCATTTGTTTGCCCGCCGGGTCGTTCGAAATCAAGTTTGTGGGTGATAAGTTGCAACACAGTTAAGAATTCAATCGGAAATATTATTAATTTTTTCTTTTCGTTTGGTCACTGGTCAATATCAATTTAGTTTTTATTGTTTCTGCAGGTGACTGCTATTGTTGTGGAAATTTTCCATACTAATTTAGTCCATTTTCAACAGAAGAAGCTCGTTAATAAGTATTTACGTTACTAGATCGAAAAAAGTGAACTTCGCAGGTCGAGGAAGGTTGTCAACACTTGTCTTATAATTTAGATCTCGAAAATGTTTCAAATTCGAAACTGTCAAGATAAACATAAAGCCGCGTATTCAGATGAGGCAGAATTCCCATGCCTCGCTGCGAGACCAACCGAATGCCTTGTTAGCATTCATGCTCAAGTGAATACGCGCCATGAGACGAACAATATTCATCTGAATCCTCTGATCTCTCACTCGCATGCCACGGGTCCATGGATGTTGCTGTTGGCCACGTCTTGAAGGCAAGTACACATACGTATTACGTTAATTCTGCCTGAAATAAATACGCGCGCGTTAAGGTCATAAAAAAATACAGCCTGACCTAGAAAAATCAGCTGATAACTCAAGCCATTTTTTAAGAGGTCTTATGACGGATGTATTTTTATATAACTTTTTCAATCTCATATTTGGACTTTCTAGAACCAATAATACTTAAAAAATATTATTTACTAGCTCTACCTAAGCACAGTGTAATAGATATATACACTGTAACCTGTAAGTATCGGTATTTGTGTAAAGTTACACTTATTATACGCGATCTAAATTGTCGCAAATCAAATTAAGTAATTGACGTAATGGTATCACGTAACATCGATTTGCACCGGATAAATCGCAAAGGAAAATTATAGACTACAGGGACGATTGAGGAATTTCGAAACACTGACCTGTTATCTGGATCAATATGAACGAGACTAAGAAGACAATCGTGTTAATAGGTTACTGATACAAATCCCTTTGTATGTAGTATGCGTGTATGTGTGTCCTGTGTCTTCACTTCTTAATCCCTTGAAACATATATACCTTCAGAAGTAGTAAATATATTTCAAGGTATAATACTAATAATACTATAATTCGAGGGTTGTCTTAGTCTCAGGTTTTGCAGATACTGCTTGAATAAAACAGTTGATAACTTTTAAAGACTTTATTGTTTCTGGAAGTATTCACCACGAAAATTAATGCACCTTAGCTAATTGTTGGTACTGTCAAAATTGCGTTCTTAAAGATGTCGACTTTTACCACTGGCGACTGAAATCTTTGACCCCGCAGTCCATTCTTGATCTTCGGAAAAGTATAGAAATCGTTGGTACTTATGTCGGGACTGTATGGAGGATAGTCCAACAATTTGATGTTCTGTTGGGTAGTAACATTCCTTTAATCTTCCAGATGAATTGTTGATGATGATGATCTGCTTTTGAGACAAACGTCGCGACCATCTTTTTGGATACACTTTGAGAACGGATGACTTTTGTTGACTTTTCTTTATTTTGGAACACCCAAGCAGACGATCAACGTTTATTTTCGGGTCCATATGAGTAAATCCACGATTCATTACCACAGACATTGCTGTACACGTTTTTCAAGTTTCCTGCCTCAAAGCGGTCTAGAGTTTTTTGACACCAATTGACCGTAGCTTCTTTCTGTTCTTCGGTTAACAGATGCGGTATCCAGCGGGAAACTAATTTTCTTTCCCCTAATTCTTTATGCAAACTCTTTTGAATTGAGGTCTTTAAAATTCCCAATGACGCCCCAATCTCGCAATATGTCACATGTCGATGTTTCCTGGGTGAACGTTGCTAAGGCTAATCCGTCCACGCGTGAATTCTCCATACCAACGAGAGAAACTGTCGACTGATTTGGTGCTTCATTACCAAAAACAGAAATCAACTCGACAAGGCATTCCTGTTGAGATAATTTCCTTCGAAAGTTGTAACAAATTATAACTCGAAAATATTGTCGGTTTAATTCAATTTTTCGACTGATTTGTTAACTTCAAAAATTCACTATAGCTATTGAACTGTACGTATCGAGGTGTTGAATTTAGATTAGGTAAAGATTGAGGTTAAGTTTTAGTAAAGACATTCGGTCAGTGTCGCCCTCTATGTTCCTATATGCAAAATACAAAATACAGCCCTTCAGGTAATGGAAGATATATGTAGATAAGGTGATTGCTGCCATCTACAAGACTCTTAAATTTGAAAATTCTTAAAATGCAATTTATTTATGGAATTTTTAAGCTTTTGACAAGTTTTAATAAGATTCCAGTTTAAATAATATTTTAAAGAAAAGGATCTATTTCAAAATCCCTGAAAAAATAGTTTAAGAACTTCTATGCAGTACTACCATGGCAGTAAAAAATTACCATTCTCTGACATTTCAAAGTTTGGGCAAAGTCCAATACTTTTGCTTTCTAAAGCTCTGATTTTTCTGGTTGTAGCCGATGTTAAAACTCCATAATTACAGGCATGACCGTAATACTGTTCTGGCCGGCATTAAATCACTTGGCGGTTTAATGATCGACGGCTTTTGAACACGCAAACACTGGGTGGTGTTTTCGTTTTAAAATTTCCCACCTAAAATATTTTTTATTTCTAGAAAACCCGGAGATTTGTTAACTGTCATTTCAAGGGGAACATCTTTTTACTGTACATTTGATCTATTATAGGATCACCATAATAAAATATTTAATTATTGGAAAGGATTTGCTATTCTTGTAGCCGATTCTCAGTTCAAAATTGCGATGTCACAGGGATGTACAGCTTCAGAGATGTCTACGTAAGTATATGCCTTTATCTTTTTCTATTACGGGTGACCATATGCAGTTAAATAGATATACTTTTCGCAATCCTCAAACAGGTGGCAATCCCTCTTAGAATCTTAAATAGAATTGTTTGTCTTGGGTCAGGTCATATTTTTAAAATTATTGTATTGCAATCTAAGTAAGACTTATTAGCAATTTTGTTTTGACTTAATATACTAGAACAGTAAAACTTAAACTTAGTGCTCACTCAATTCTCTCTCCCTGCTTTACTTTACTTTAATTGTTAATCACAATTTTGATTTGTTTATAGCATTACTATTTTATTTATTATATTTAGTTAAAAAATTCAAACGGTTTTACTTTTTTCACTTTGTCTTCATGTCTCTTGGAGTACTTTTATTATCTTGTCTGCTGCAATTTCGATTTTTAGGTTCAGATGAAGGTCACTATTTCTTAGTACATTATTTTTAAATCTCTGTATAACTATTATGTTACTCTTTTTAGCAGAACCTCATAGTTGAATACCACAACCCACATAGCACAAAAATCACATCAACGTTAAATTAACGTGAACAAAAATAATAAAGGTTTTTTTTACTAGAAAACAACCTCATACCATCTAATATTTGTTTTGTTAAATCTACATGCCTAAAGATAACTTAAAAACAAGGAGGAATCAAGCTATAAAAATGTAATTTTTGCTGAATTTTCTGGTGCTATGTATATAACGTCTTTTTTACCCTTGTTATTTTCATGTGCCAAATTCACACTTAAAAAATCCTCCACAACATGTTCTAAAACGCCACTAGATTAAGACTTCTCAAACCTATTAACTTTTGCGTATTATTTTCTAATGTTTCTTCTCTATATGTTTTTTAATAAAAACAAGGCGCGAAAGCCTGTTCTACAAGCCCTCTAGATAAAGACTTTTTAAAAGTAATAATAAACTTTCGGCGTCTTTTTTTGTTACGTTTTTTTTAATAACTTTTTTTAACTTAAAAGTGACGCAAAAGGAAGTTCTAAAAGTTCACTAGTTTAACATTTCAAGACAATTTTAAAAAATGGCGCTCAAGGCAAGACGAAATCTCTAGACATACATTATGATTTTTTTAAAAGATAAACAAGATTTTTTACAGTAAACACTTTCACACAATATTAATGTGTCTTTATCAGGTTAATAACTGATGCGTCGTCATCGTGAAGGATGAGGGATCAATTCATTAACTGGGTTTTGGAGTTTAGAGGACAAAGCACTTCAGGATAGATTTCGTCGAAGTGAAAAATGTCGCCAACAGGTGGCGCTGCTTGAAATCTCAAAAATATTTGGTAGAAAAGACATGCAAGTCGCGTTTTAAAATTCGTGTAGAAAAGTCACGAACTTAATGGGATTTTGGCGTTGATAAAAATCTACTTAGAATTCACTTGAAAATAACGTTTATATTTCTGTTTTAATTTGATAATGGCGTTATTACAACGCCCTTTTTAGCAACGTTATTTTTTACAACGTTAATAAATGGTCTATTAAGCTTGTTTTCATATATGAAATAAACGTTTTTTTCCAGCAGCTTTTAAAATCAACGTTTTTTTTTCTTACGTTTTTTTTACGTGTTGAAACGTGATTGTGCTATGTGATTTAGACTTTTTACCCGTTAATAAATCAGTTTGATCTGCAAAGGTAACTAAATGAAAATTTTCTGGCTTTGGAGTATCGCAAGTTGACAATAAATACAAATAAGTGCCTAGTAAGCAACCCTGGGGTATTCTTTTATTTCACTTATTAAAATAATAAAAAACCGTGACGACCTTACCTTGCCCAGTCTAATTAAAAACTTAATAAAAGTTTACATTAACCCCTCATTGAAAATTCTAAGAGGGCTTATTACCCCGTTTAGTAGCATGAATTTACTGCAGGACTGAAAAAAGATCTCTAATAAATATTTATTTATTTATGCTGATGATGAATCGATCGCAAGTAAATTTCTGCGAGCAGCAGGCGCACCAAGCCGGGTGTCCTTGGTTCGAGTCTTTCAACTCCTGACCTACTTTGCGGCCAGGCAGGCCGACTATCTCATTGGCGCGGTAAATCGCTTGTGGAAACTCGCGACTAGCGTTATTTATTTATAAGTTTAACATGCGATCATAGATTTTACAACAAGAACATAGCAAAGAACCAATATAAAGTAAAGTAAAATAAACACCTCAAGTAAAAAATCCTTATTGCAACCCCTTTTTATGATACGAGGTTTTTTTTAAAAGTTTTGCACACTGCTGGAATAAAACAGTAGATAACTTTTAACAACTTTATTGTTTCTCCACGAACATGAATGCACATTGGCATGTCCTCAAACCAGTTGTCAAAGCTGTAATTCCACTCCCTTGTTGGTACTGCCAAAATTGCATTCTTGAAGGCTTGCTTCCTCTGGCGACTGAAATCTTTGACCACGCAGTCCATTCTTGATTTTCGGAAAAGGATAGAAATCGTTCGAGGATGTTTTGCTGGGTCAAAAGTTAAATGGTTTTTTGTGCGAACTTGCACTGCTTTGGTAGAGGATCATTCGTCGTTCGGGGTTCGTTTTTCGAAGCTCAGCGATGACTTTCGGCAAACAAATGGTGATATACCAATCGGCAGTAACAGTCCTTTAATCTTCCAGAGGAATAGGGTGTTTCACAGTAGTAAAAAATAAGTATATATTTATTTTTAGATACCTCTTTAGGTCTTGGAAATGCTAAAAACAAACTTTTTGTTTAATTTTTTTTCAAATTCATAGTTCTTTTAATTAAATAAATTCATTAAATTAAAACAATTGGTCACGTGATTCAAAACAGGCGGTCTACCAATCAGCTGCGAGTGACGTCACAAAACAGTAAACGCCTCGAACGAACGTATTTTCTGTGTTATTTTCTTATGGGTGGTAATGTTTGCTTTGGTTTAAAGTGCGAATTATCGTCCTAAATTAGATTTTATTTTGTGTTTTGCTTATAAAACACATTTTCAATGGAACACGGATTCTCCAAAGCCGATAGCTCCAACTTGCCAATGCTAAATTCCTTTATGGTGGCAGGCTTCTTTGCCAACAACAGTGATTTTTGTTCTGCGGAATTTAGAATCGTTAAAATGTTGATGTAAGTATTCGATGAGTTGTTTTGTATATTATTATAACTGAAAGTTTTTCTACGATATTCTTCGCCTGCTTTTACTCATTTAGATTTTGAGGTTAGGTTATATGTTTTGCTTTTTTGTTTAATATGCCACTTACAGTAGATTCAATTAAATACCCAATCATTATATAAGCATTATTAAGAAACAAAAATTGCAGGACAGGTAGGAAAAACGTAAACAATGACCAGCAATACTTGAAGTACTGCATAGGTTACACTGCATAGTCCTGCGTAGGTAAGGCCTAGTCCTGCCTATGCACTGCCTAGTCTTGCATATGCACTGCTCAGTCCTACATTTAGCCTGCATGTGCACTACCTGCATATAGAGGTACTCCCTAGTCCTGCATAATAACTGCCTAGCACCATCTAAAAATTTGTACACCTTTCTGCCTATTATATTTGTTCACCCCTTGTAATAAGCATAACCTCAAAAATTTCATCGTCATTTACGAAATAGTTTGTATATTATATTATAGACAACATGAGAAAAATTAATAGAAACAATTCAGTTAGACTCACATCAAAGTGATCTTCACAAATGTAAAGTGAAGATGTATTAGATAAGGTCCTTGGGTCTCTTCGAGCAAGTTCTAGTTACTTTTTCCGTTCTTTTACTGCTGTAGGCACATAAATAAATAGTTTTTCAGGTGTTTTCATGCTAGTGTTCGAACACTGAGGCACTACACACCACTTATAGGACATTTTTTTACTTAAAAAAACAGTAAAAACACAGACCAAAAAGAAATAAACACTTGAATGCCGTGTATCTGTCCGCGACTTTACTGCGCTGTGACGTCATTGCAACGCCATGCTAAAAATGAGCGTTTTAGCGGCAAATTCAAATCGGAAATTAGAAAACTTATACTATTTTAATAATTTTGCGTAGCAAATTAGGGATCTATGTATCATTCTAAACTCTTCTCTAAAATTTGTCAAATACCCTATTGTTGCTATCTATCAGCTTTTTGGATGCACTTCGAGAACGGATAACTTTTGTTGGTTTTTCTTTATCTTGGAACAACCACACAGATGACTGACGTTTATTTTCGGGTTCATATAAGTGAATCCACAATTCATCACCACTGACACTGCACGGTAAAAAAATTGTCTTAGATCAAAGCAAATTGCTTTGAAGTAAAATAATTTGTGCTTTCCTATTCACCAAGAGAATATTTACTTGATATTGCATAAAAAATATCTTGCCTCTTTCCTTTAATGTGAAACAGAAATTATTTTATTATAAATTGGAACTGAATTATTCTAACGTACCATTTTCGCTGGAAGCAAAATATTACTTATAAGACAATTTGCTTTGTTGCAAAATGTAGTATACTGAAACAAAAAATCAAAGAAGAAAAATAAAGTCTTATCTCAAGATTAAACGTTGCATTGAACTAAAAAGAAATATTTTAATTCAAAACAAATTGCTTTAAGGTAAAACAATTTATTAAAAAAAGAACGTGTTTTCATTGTAGACAACATTTTTTACCATGTGCTGTACACGCTTTTCAAGTTCCCCGCCCCAAAGCGGTCTACAGTGTCCTGACATCGATTCACCTTAATTTTTTTCAGTTCTTCTTCTCTTCTTCTATTCGGTTAACAAATGAGCTATCCATCGGGAAAGCAATTTTTTTACCCCTAATTCTTCATGCAAATTTTTTTTTTTTTTAATCAACAATGAAGCCTTAACCGATATATTACATATCGATCTTTCATGATGAGCATGCGCACAACATCGATGTCACCTGGCCTTGGATCGTCGCTAAGGCTAATCCGTCTACGCTAAAATGCTCCATACCAACGAGAAACTGTCGACTGATGTGGTGCTTCATTACCGAAAGCAGAAATCAACTCGGCAAATTTTTGTAGCAAAATCGTAGAGATGGCGTTTCGAACGTTGATGATTTGTCAATCTTACCGTTTAAAATTAACGTCACACCCTGAGAAGACTGACCCCACACCATTGAGGTGTATACCCCTACGAACGAGACGAAAGCGAATGAAAAAGACGAAGCTAAGACAAGATCTACTTCCGAGTTAGGTGACGTATGTCCTATGGATCCACAACGAAGATGTAAACGACTCGTCGCAACCACAATAGGCAGTTTTTTAACTTATCGATAAATTGGGTTTTGCTTTTAAAGATATCTATGATCAAAAACTCATAGAAACAACGGTGATAATCCACGGTGATTGTGACATAACCGCGGCCGTATACATACTGCATACGTTTATTAAGTGTCTATCTCGGAACAGCCAGAATGAATGGAACAATAGTCAAAACCAAAAGTTTTCATATCGGGATAAAAATATTTTTTTTTCGTGGATTTCTTTTTCTGGGTTGCTCAAAACGCCATTCATTGTTTCGGCCGGGCCCTCTATTCCCCACCATAATTGTTCACAGATAGTGAATTTGGAACCATATTTACGCGTTTGCATGCGAAATCTCTTCTACTAAACAGAAGCAGTCGAACGTTTGTCGAGCGGTTTTCAAGAGAAGCCTACGTGATAAGAGGTCTTTTCGCATAAACACATGATGACTTAGAGATGATTCAAAGCTTACTATTAGCCAAATCCCACTTCTGATCGCACCAAAAGGTATGCTTGAGGGATCGCACGATGTGAGTGGGAATTAGAGGACCTGAGGAAAGGAAGTCATTACATACTGCTTTGTCATTATGACACCCTTATAAAGGTTAGGTCAGGGTTATTAGGTCGAATTTTGCAAAAGTAGTAGATCACAGTTGACTGAGAAATCAGAACAGGAGATTTTTGTTTGCGTAGTAGAATCTGACAAATCTTCATTTTGGGTATACTTTTTATTATTCTTATTAATGAATGTTACATCAAAACACCTCTTGTTTTTTAATGTTATATAATTTTTTAATTGTAAAATGCCGCATTTACTTGTAGTGGAGAGGCAATTTGTTTTTTGTAGACTTACATCTAGAAATATTTCTACATTCATCAAAAAATGTGGCAGAATTTGCATTTTATACATGAATATGGAAAACGTGTAGCAAAACATAGAGCGATCATCTCCATATTGTAAGTTCTTAATGTTCGCTAACCCCTTTACTTTCTTCACAAATGACGACTGTTTCGAAGAAGTCGCCATTCATTGTTAAGTTGTTGTAACTGGTTTTAAGTTTTAATGTTCGCTAACCCTTTTACTTTCTTCACAAATGACTTGACTGTTTCGAGGAAGTCGCCATTTATTGTCAAGTTGTTGTAACTGGTTTGGAGTTTAAAAAAAAGCGGACCTGAGACGATCAGTGTTAGTGACAATAGTTTAATAAAGTTATGTCTTTATTTTTCAAAAGCTATTGTGATGTATTGCTGGTTGTCTACGCCGCTTCGTTGATTCGCGAAGGAATTTTCACATTGTGAAATTTTCGCTCTCTCATTAAGTGCTCGTGACATGAACTGACGTATCCTAGTTGAGAGGTTTATGGTATCCCGTGGGACAGACAACTTTCCCCGGGACACGTTTTTACTGTAGTTGAGTGATTGAGATCCCTAAAAAGCTCCTCTACAATAGACAAAAGTACTTTTCCTAGACTTCCAATCTAAGGTGCTTTAGCAAGCTTTACAGGTAGCGAAGCCTAACTCTGATTTTCTATTTTTTGGTTATAATTTTTGACATGTTTTCCTCGGTTTCACATTGGCGGCTCGTTGTTATTTTAAAAATGTGGTTTAAACACAGTCTAAAGATCTATTTCATAATGATACAGTTTCAAGATAGTTTGGCAGCATAACTTTTTGATTCTAATTACATAAATATATATGCAAAGAAGAAAGATGGAAGAAGTTAGGCACACATACCTTTGTGTGAAGTATAAAATTCGTTTTGATAAATATATATAGTTTAGGTACCTTCATAATGTGTAAAACAACATCTTCAAAATAAAACAGAACCGCCAATGCGAAACCGAGGAAAACATGTCAAAAATAATAACCAAAAAATAAAAAGCCTGACGATAGCTTCGGTTCCTATAAAGCTTGCCTTTAGGATGAGTGCCCTTATTCCAATCTATCGGCTTACTGTGAAGTGTTCGGCCATGTACATCTAATTTAAAAAAAAAACTGATCCGAGTTGTCAAAAGCTTGTTCAAATTTAATTGCATTTCAATGTTATTCTATCAAAATCATGTCAATACCGTATCAGATTTTTTGAAATTAGCTGTAGGTACTTTGCCAAGCTGTAAGTATTGTTACGGGTTCACAACGACAAATTAAAACTCGCAATTGTTGAAAACGATACGTCAATTTATTCCGACAAATTATGTACAAAAACACGCACTTAAACTTACTAATAACTTGCTAATAATTCACTACTTTAATACGCCTATTAACTTGGCGTTAACATCTAGCGATCACTACCATTGGTTATCTCTGACTGACCGATGCACGACGTCCGGCCCTATATATAACAGGCTACCTACTATTCGAGAATTTTCCATCCTTGTTCGATTCGGAATTATTCCAACCTTTTCCGGACCGGACCGTTCGCATACCAGTTTGTCACAGATAACGCAACTAAAACCTAGATTAAGAATACAACCATAAAATACGTCAACCTAATACTACACTAAACCTAAATAAATTCTAACTATAAAATTTAAATAACTTAAATTTGTAACACTATCCTCTTCTTCAGGTTTGATCGTCTCGATCAACATTTCCCAGATAAGGTTTTAGTCTGTCTAGATGAACAACTTTCATCTTGGACTTCGGGCTTTTCTGGATTCGGTAGACTACATCATTAATTCTCTTAACAACTTTATAAGGCCCTTCCCATGGTGGTGCCAACTTAGGTGATCTTCCTTTCTTGCGTTGAGGATTGTATAGCCAGACTTGATCATTCTCTTTGAACCCTGAAGAGTTTGCTTTCAGGTCATATCTCGTTTTCATGCGGTCACTGGCTATTTCTATTCGCTCTCTAACCACTTCATGGATATCGTGCAGCTTTTGCCTTAAACGTTCGACATAGTCATTAACCTCTAAGTGTTCTTCTTCAGGTGAACCAAACATGATATCACATGGTAAACGCAGTTCTCTACCAAACAGGATACTAGATGGAGTAGCTCCTGTCGTATTGTGAATGGCGGTTCTATAGGCCATCAAAAACAATGGAATATATTGGTCCCAATCTGTTTGGTGCTCATCAACAACTTTGCAAAGATGTTCTTTTATTGTTTTATTAAATCTTTTAACCATGCCATCTGACTGCGGATGTAAAGCAGTAGTCCGTGTCTTATGTATTCCTAAAAGGTCACAGAGATTCTGGAAGAGCTTTGATTCAAAGTTTCTTCCTTGACTGAATGTAGTTCCAAAGGAATGCCAAATCGGCTGAAAACATCATTTACCAGAACTTCTGCAACTGTAGCGGCCTCTTGGTTAGGCAAAGCAAAAACTTCTGGCCATTTGCTAAAGTAATCCATGACAGCAAGGATGTATTTGTTGCCCTTTTTAGTTTCTGGAAATGGTCCGGCCACATCAATAGCAATGCGTTCGAATGGCAGACCTACGTTATATTGTTTCATTTGACCTCTGGACCTTGTTTTGGGACCTTGGCTGGCTCTACAAGTCGAACATCGGCGGCACCAGTTTTTCACATCTTGAAAGTAAAAAGTAATTGGCCCAATAAAATAGGTTTCGAATTTTGTCCATGGTTTTATTTATGCATAGGTGCGCGCCTGATTTTCCACCATGGCATTCGGCCATTATATTGTCTACCATGCTCCTAGGAACCACTACTTGATTAATCACAGTAAGGCCATCGGCACTTTCCCAGGCACGTTTAAGGATGTTTTCTTCTACTATCAGTGAATCCCATTGTGCCCACAGTGATTTGAATATCACCCCTTGGTTTGCGATATCTTGCCATGATGGTCGTGGCTTGTTCTCTTCTTTCAATCGCAAGATAGGTCCAACATCTTTGTCGTTAAGTTGTGTGGTTCTAATCGAAGCCGACATCCATTCTTCATCTGGTTCTAACTTTATCTGGCGCACGTAGGTAATTCCTTCTTTCTGGTCAATTTTCCTGCAATGTTTACAATCCTCAGGGCAAGGTCTTCTGGACAATGCATCCGCATTATTATGCACCCTTCCCGCTCGGTGCTTAATTTGATAATGGTATTGTTGTAGCTTTTCTATCCATCTCGCGACTTGCCCCTCAGGTTGTTTCATTTTCATGAGCCACTGTAACGCAGCATGATCCGTTCTAATCAGAAACTCTTGCTCATAGAGATATTTGTGAAAGTGATCTACGGATTTAATGATGGCTAGGAGCTCCTTTCTGGTAATAATTTCTCTCTGGTTTGGATAGCATCGTTGCTCGCATCAGTATCTAATATGAATTTACCTTTTGGAATAGGATATGCGAGAATCGGACTAGAACATAATGCTGCCTTCAGTCTTCTAAATGCTTGGTCACATTCAGTATTCCATCTGTAAGAAGCTTTATCTTCTGTAAGTCTATGTAATGAAGACGCTATTTTGGCGAATCCTTCTACAAATCGTCTGTAGTATGTACACAGTCCCAAAAAGCTTCTCAATTCATGTTTGTCACGAGGTTGAGGCCATTCTTTTATTGCTTGTAACTTCTTTTCGTCAGTATGGATGCCTTCTCGGGAAACGACGTGACCCAGGAATTCAACTTTTTCTTGGAATAGAAAACATTTCTTTGAGTTTAATTTGAGATTGGGATTTCTGATTCTTGAAAATACTTCTCGTAAATTGTCTAGATGATCTTGAAATGATTTCCCCATTACTATGACATCATCCAAATATACTAGACAGGTTTTCCAAGTAAGGCCTCGTAGCCTGGAGCATTGCATAGGCCAAATGGCATCACATTAAACTGATAAAGTCCACTTCCAGCAGAGAATGCAGTCTTCTCTTTATCCTTTTCAAAGATTCCTACTTGCCAATACCCACTTTTCAGGTCAAGAGTAGAAAACCAATATTATCCTGCCAACGTTGTTAATGTCTCGTCTATTCTTGGCAGTGGGTAACTATCTTTCTTGGTCACATCGTTTCCTGTAATCGACACAAAATCTATTACTTCCATCCTTTTTAGTGACCAACACCACAGGAGATGACCAAGGACTTGATGACTCTTCAATAACACCGTCGCTGAGCATTTTATTAATGAGATTGTGAACTTCTTCTTGTTTGGCCACTGGTAGTCTTCTTGGGGGCTGTCTTATCGGTTGGGCATCGCCAGTGTTGATGGAATGTTGAATAAGGTTTGTGCATCCCGAACTACTCTTAGTTTCGAAGATATTACTTTGTTCTTCTATAAACTCTTTCGATTTACTAAATTCTTCTGGAGTGAGATGTTGCCAAGTTGACTCAAATTGCTGAAGTACCTCCATTGATAACTTGCATTTATCCTCGGAGGTTGGCTCTTCACATCTTGTTACTTTCTGTACTGGTTCAAATAATGCTACCACCTCCCCCTTATTAATTTTGACTCTATTTGGGAAAATATTGGCGACTCTAATCGGGATGTCTATCGGTTTTAACTAGTGACTTTGCAACGAGGTAGGTGTTGAATAATTTCTGTTGGCTTATGAGTCCGACACAGCTTGATGTTTTACTTTCTAGCCTCCGAAAAATTATGGTCTCACTGTTACCGACCAGTCTTGTTGTACATACTGCCACGACCTTTGTTGGTTCTTTATTGAAGTGACTATTTGATAAAATGAACTCTTCATTCCCAAGTCTTAGGGTATTAAGTTTATTATCAAACGCAAATCCATGTTTACTTATCAAGTCCATTCCCAAAATAAATTCGTCTTCTATTTCGGCAACCAATACAGTGTGGCGAATCTTCAATTTTCCCAGCTGTAGGTCTATGTCTGTTTGCCCCAACACGTCGGCGGACTCTCCAGTCACAGTCTTAAGTGTTATTTTCTTTTCTGTTGGTCGAATTTTATATCTCGTTGCAATTTTGAACTTAAGCAATGATATGGCAGCACCAGTGTCTACTGTTATATTAACTTTTCTTTCATTAATAAGTCCGTCGATGTTAAGACTGTCAGCAGTATGTTTTAAGCTCTTAATAGAGTAAATTCTGGGGGCTAAATTCCCATTAGCCAACACCCGCCCCTCTGCGTTGACTAGTTTTAGTTTTCCTGATCTCTTCTTCGCTACTCTGTCCCGCTAGATGGCGAGCGAGACCTTATTTGAAAGCGACAATCGCGTTGAATATGCCCTGTACGTTTGACTTAGCGTCTTTGAGGGAACCTCTTGTTCATTGCTCATTTCTTCACCCTCCTGAATTGAGACAGCCCTTACTTTTGGCCTGGACATATTATTTGATGACCCAATTTCAAGGGCTCGAATCAACACCTCGCTGCTGTTATGGAAGCGTTTTCGACGAAGTAATTTTGCTAAGTCCGTGTCTCGCAAGCCGTTAATAAAGCGATCTACCGTGAAGGGATCTCTGTAATTTTCTGGCATTTCTGGGTAAGCCAAGTACATCAGCCTCCTGATATCCGCTTCATACTCTTGTAATGACTCCCCTGCTCTTTGTTGGCGAACATTTAATTCTGACCAATGTAAATTTCGCAAGTGTTCGTCTCCATACCTTCTTTCTAACGCTGCCACTAAAGCGTTATAATTCTGTTTTTGTTCAACTGGAATGGACCGTAAAATTCCTAGAGCAGGTTCTCGCAGAGCTACTAACAAAGCTCTAGCTTTTTCGTCATCATCCCAACCATTTGCAGCAGCGGCAGCTTCAAACTGTTGTTTGTAAGTAGACCAGGAAGACGTACCATCAAAATTTGGAGGCTTAATGTTTTGGTTGGAATTTACAACACATCCTTGAGCTTTTATTTTGTTGTGTTCTTTCTGAAGCTGTATAAACTGTTTTGACATGTCCTGGAATTTTTCTTCCATGGTTTGAAAAACTTCTTCCCTAACATTCTGTAGTTTGGTCTCCACTTTTTCTTCAACATTCTGCAATTTGTTTTGTACCTTTTCTTCTGCATTCTGCAATTTATTTTGTACCTTTTGTTCCACACTATGCATTCTTTGAGTTATTTCTTCCTTAAGATCTTCGGTTGCAGTCTTGAACTCTTCTCTCAGCTGTTCGGAGTTGCTCTTTATTTGATCGAAGTTTTCTTGAATGCCATCTAATCTTTGTTCAAATGTCTGTTTCATATCGTTCTGGTTTTGTTCAATGGTCTGTTTCATGTCGTTCTGGTTTTGTTCAATGGTCTGTCTCATATTGTTTTGGTTTTGTTCCATGGTCTGTTTCATATCGTCCTGGTTTTGAGCCATTTGAGCTGCTAGAGCCTGCATCATTTTAGTTAGATCTTCCATCTTTGCCGATCCTTGTCTGGTAAGCATCAACTTTCTGATAAATCACTTAAAACGTTTATTTTAGGGCTATAAAGCGAATGTCGAAATCGGTTTTTCAATATCTCTTCCAATTCTGAAATAGAACCTAATGGAATGTTCTGGAATATACTGGAAAATGCTACTCTTTCTGCTACTAGGCAAATGTAGAAGTCACTTTTTGATTATCTCTTTTGGTTCTCGAATAGACCGTCGTAGAATGTTATGGAATATTCTAGAAATAATTTATAATTCTTACTTTTTAACTAACTAAGCTAATATCGAAGTCGATTCTTAAATATCTCTTTTGGTTTTTGAATAAATCAATATCGAACTTCTTCGAATATTCTGGAAAAATCACTTACTGTTTTTCTGTCCAATTGTCCTAGCCGGTGGTACTATGTAAGGGTAGTCTTTGCACTATTCAGTGCTGAATATTCTGGCAAAATCACTTACTGTTCTTCTTTTCAATTGTCCTAGCCGGTGGTACTATGTAAGGATAGTCTTTGCACTATTTATTTCTTTTAATCTCACTTCTGACACCAATTGTTACGGGTTCACAACGACAAATTAAAACTCGCAATTGTTGAAAACGATACGTCAATTTATTCCGACAAATTATGTACAAAAACACGCACTTAAACTTACTAATAACTTGCTAATAATTCACTACTTTAATACGCCTATTAACTTCGCGTTAACATCTAGCGATCACTGCCATTGGTTATCTCTGACTGACCGATGCACGACGTCCGGCCCTATATATAACAGGCTGCCTACTATTCGAGAATTTTCCATCCTTGTTCGATTCGGAATTATTCCAACCTTTTCCGGACCGGACCGTTCGCATACCAGTTTGTCACAGATAACGCAACTAAAACCTAGATTAAGAATACAACCATAAAATACGTCAACCTAATACTACACTAAACCTAAATAAATTCTAACTATAAAATTTAAATAACTTAAATTTGTAACAGTATTTTACAGTTACAAACAAAGACATATGTAAAAATACTGTCACTAATACAGATTTTGATTTTCCAATCAAATATGGTTGATTAAAAGTATAAAGTTTTCTAATCCAGAATTTTCAATTGTTCCACAGAGTTTATGAGTGCATACGCAATAGGTGGGTTCCCAACAAACGCAACTATGTATATAAGTAATATGGCATGCATGTAAACAATCGCATTATTTTATTACGTTTACCTTGTTATTATCATTATTAAATGCAAACTGCATACAATTTATTCCTTTTAAGTAAAGAATGTTCTACCAAATAATGTACTGTCGTGCATTTTTTATTGTCCTGTTCAAATTTCCTGGACGCGTCGGGAAAGTCCAAAAATTCAGTGATTTTTAAATACTGCTAACGAAATTTGTTTATAAGAACCATGCGGCGTTGCATAGCTATACAATATTTCTTTAGACTTTTTAAACCTCGGAAAAATAAGCGGATAATAAAAAAGTGAGCGCGTGTACCTTACTCTTACAAGATTAAAAAGTTAAAATATGTCAATTTTCCCCTTAGTTCAGGATTTTTGACCCCTACCCACTTCGTAATGCATTTTTAAGAAAAAACATTAAAAAGCATTTAGTGTAATGCAAGAGAATCGTCCGTACAGTAATTTATTGTTGAACATGAAACTTTTTGGCAGGGTTTGGTCTGGTTTGGTCCGGTGGGTCTGTCGCACGTATTGGTATTGCCTAGGTTATGAATAAAAAAAAAAGCAAATCAAATTCGTAATTTTTTAAAACAATGGCAAACTTTGTTTACACGGTAAAAAAAATTGTCTTAGATCAAAGCAAATTGCTTTGAAGTAAAATAATTTGTGCTTTTCCATTCATCAAGAGAATATTTTATTGATTTATCACAAAAAACGTCTTGCCTTTTATTTTAATGTAAAACAAAAATTGCTTTATTATAAATTGGAACTGAATTAATCTAAGGCACCGTTTCTCTGGAAGCAAAATATTACTTATATGAAGACAATTTGCTTTGTTACAAAATGGAGTATACTCAAACAAAATAATTAAAGAAGAAAAATAAAGTCTCATTTCAAGACTAAACACTGCGTTGAACTAAAAAGAAAGATTTTATTTGAAAACAAATTGTTTTAAGGTAAAACAATTTATTCAAGAAAAGAACGTGTTTTCATTGTAAAAATTTTTTTTACCGTGTATTAGGGACATTTTGAGTTTCGTATTTTAGACATTGTTACCGTTATTGTTATTACTGAGTTTACGCATTAGCAGCTTATCGCTCCTCTTTTGTTGTTTACGGTAACGGCGCCCGGTACTTACGGTGGGCGTCCTTTAATGTTGCCGTTATTTTTTAATGTTTGTTTTGTATTGTCTTTTTTAATGCATTTACATTTTTTTTGTGACTAACAGTGTTTTAGTTACATCCATATGTCATCCACAGATTTTAATTAAGAGTTTTTGTTTTTCTTATTTTAAAGGTTATGTAAAAAATTGCAACTCGGACTGCAATAATAATTATGTATTTATAGAAAGTTTGGATGTTTTTTGATGTCCTGTAGTGACTCGTATATTTTCTAAGCAGGAAGATGTCTTCATAGAATTTGAAATTAAATACTACTAGTGTCGGTTTAGAACGTTTTTTACGTTGTCCGACGCCTATGTTCCACCTCCATCGATCCTGATAATCATCTTCTGTAAGGTTTTTTTGACTCATTGATCTTTGGATTGACTGTTGCCATTTCCATTTTTTTTCTGCACCCTAGTGGTTGAAATTCTAGGACCTTCTTTGGTAATATTTCGTTGTTCATCCATTGTACATGGCCATAACATATCAGTTGCCTATTGGTGATGTCGTCCGATATGCTTCCCTCGATTTCCATTCTTTCTTTTATGATCTCATTTCTTATATGATCTGTTCTAGATATTCTCATTAATCTTATTGCATCCATTTCAATCCTTTCCATTTTTGTATTTTTCTGTTACGCGACAAATCTCTATTTCTTACAACAGCGTGCTTTTCACCATTGTTTCATATAAGTTAAATTTTAATTTCTTTTTATCTGTCTGCTCCATAAAATACTGTTAAGACATCCAATTACCTTTTCTGTTTTTACTATTATTTTTTTTTATATAAGTTATTTTTCTTTCATGTTCTCCTGTTTTCTCGGTTTTTATTAGCTACTTTTTTTTACCTCTCAAATGTAAGCCACAAACTTGAATTTAATTTTTTTACGGTTTATATGAAAAATTTTAGTCGGCAGTAAACAATAGCTACTAAGAAATATATTTTTTTACATTCTAATTTTGGTTAATTGTTGCGCTTTAAAACGCTAAAAATAGGTTGTAGTGGCAAATATATGCATGGACTTATTTGTTGGGCAACTCAATTGCCAAGTATGTACCATCAAGAATAAATTCAAAAATTTTTCAAAATGTATATTTTATTTTAACTTCTAACAATAAAATTATTATTCTTATTTTAGTTCTTATGCGCCATTTCAAAGTATTTCTGACTGAAAATAGGCTCAACCTACGAAATTATTCACGCAAATTTTAAAAAATGGACCATAATTAGGGAAAATTACGGTAATATTTTAATATTTCCCGCAAGGCATATAAAACGGGTTACTTTCACATTTTCCTATTTCCATTAAATTCTTTGTTACAAATTGACGAATAAAATTATAAGTTATTATCGAATTGGTAGGTATAAATTATTTTTTGCTTACGTACATATATATCTACATACCTTACATCAATGTGTCAAACTCAATTTAAATTTTAATTTATAAAGTTGCCCAATTTATTTTTATATCAAGAGCTTTGCCTGTTTAGAAAGTAGGCACTGTATGTTTGGCAACTTGACAGGGTGATACAAACCAACTCAATTTTTGACACTAAAATTGTATCTTCAACCAAGGACATCAAATGAACGTGCCACGATTTTTCTCTACACGTCAATTTTTTTTTCATTAAAACTTTTTGAACTATACCATCTATTTTAATTGGACAAACTGCACTTGATACAGAATTAATCAGAGTTTTGACCAAATATATCTTTTTGTCATCCATCTAAAAATCCAAGATGGCGAACGAAATTCTCGTTTATTCTTGTGTTGCGAACACGTTTTAATCATTTTTTTGAATAAGTAAGGAAGCTGCACTCTTGCCACGCACGACAAGGTACGAGTCAGGAAAATCGGTTGGTTGGTTCTAAAAAAAATTATTTTTGTTTCAACCATTGAATATTATACTATTCACTTGCCAATCATGTCTGCATTTATTTCTTTATAAATTCATTACTACTGAACCGATTTTGATGAAATAATAAACATTCTGATGAGAATTGATTGCTTTTTAAAGATCATGACAAAAATTTATCGCCATCTTAACATTGAAGATGGCGGACAGAATCATACTTGATTCTTCAAAATGACGTGTTTATTCTTATTTTCTGAAAATGTTTTAGATTTTTTTAATTTATAGAAAAGCACTACTTTTGCCCCACACAACGAGCTACAAATTAGTCAAATTGGTGTCGTGGTTTCAGATTATACATTTGCATTGCAATCTTAAATTTTAAGATGGCGATAAACTTTGATCATGATCTTTTAAAAGCAATCAGTTCTAACCTTTTTATTTAATTAAAATCGGTTTAGTAGTAATGATTTTATAAGGAAATAAATGCAGACGTGATTGCCAAGGCAATCGTATAATATGCAAAACAATGATTGAAACAAAAATATTTTTTTTCGAACCACTGAACCGATTTTCCTGATTCATACCATGTTGTGCGTGGCAAGAATGCAGGTTTTTTACTAATATAAAAAATAATTAAAACATGTTCCCAACATAAGAATAAACGAGCATTTTTGAAGGGTACATTTTAATTTCTTCCGCCATCTTGGATTTTGAGATGGCGGACAAAAAAATATATTTATTCAAAACTCTGATTAATTCTCTGCCAAGTACAGTTCGTCCCATTAAAATCGATTGTATAGTTCAAAAGTTATAATGAAAAAAAAATGTCCGCTATTTTTTGACCCACCCGGTAAATGTTAATCAACCACTGCAGCTGTATTAGGGAACTTTTGCATGTCCCATTTCTCTCTTATCTTTTATTTGAGGCATGCGCAGTTACCTGGTTTGAACCTTATCCTTTACTAAAGGATAGTGTTTGACCTTACTTGTGTTTAAATAATGCAGGATACTAGTTCCCTTATTTAAAGACAGTTTGTCGCGCATATAACGTAATGACAAAATGTAATGTAAATTTAGAATATTTTTAATACCAGACAATTATTTCAAGAGCTACCAATGCGGGGTAATCCGCAGATTTAATTTTATGCCAATTATTGAAAACTATTTTTTTAAAAACTGGTAGGTATGTGTTGTTTGGCGACAGTGTTCACCAACTAACCAAAAGTCAACAATGTTCTGTAAAGTGCGTAGAAAAATAAGAAGTACATAACTAAACACAGACCTAATCCTATATTTTCCTGGCGGTTTTTCCCTGGTATTGCTCTTTCAGTTTTTCCCTAGTTGTTTTCGGAACTTCTTAATTAATTTTGCCCACAGGACACAAAAAAGGCTTTTGACAGATAAATAAAGGTTAAGGATAAACAATAATTGTGTCTACAAAAGGTCAAAATTGGGCCTCTAAATATCACGGGACATCTGTTATTTTATGTCGCATTTAGAAAGGATAAAGTTAGCTAAAGGAGGGCGTGCAAAAGATCCCTATTATCCTTCCTGTTTTAAATAATGCTTATTTTGGTATGTTTTATATGTTTTAAATATTTTATTATCATTTTCATATTTAACCGATTTGTAAGATTTACCGAAATTGGCTATAATAAAACGAACACCATTCTAATAAAAAACATTGAATTCTATTGGAAAAAGAGACCTTGTTTGCAATTTTGCAAAAAATGACCTTTAAGTTTCATATTTTGTTAATATTACCTCTAGGTAATTTAACCCACAATTATTGTTGTGCCATAATTTACCACTATATTTAAAATTGAATTTGAATTTTGGTTTAGTTTCATATAAAGGTTTTAAAATGTCATCAGCTGTTCTTATGTGATTTTCACGTTTTTTGATTTTATATAATCTTTATTCTTTGATTTGTTCAACTCAATTCACGTATTTCCTTGAGTACGAATGCAAACAAATCATTCGTTCAGCCTCGCGGCGAGGCATGCTGATTCTGCCTCAAATGATTGGTATTGGATGAGGTTGCGTTTTTTTTTGGCGTGGGCTCATAGTATTATGTTATGGATTTTAAGTTTGATTTTTATGTGTTTTTTTTCTGTAGCTATGTTGGATAGGTAGGGTGGGTTTATTAAAAAAAAATGTATTATTTTTTTTGAAATATTTAAACATCCTGTATAAATTATCTACTTCTATATAATAATTTTATATGTGTACTCCCTCTAGATTACCGAGATAAAAAATTTACAAGAATTATATGTGGTAACCAAAAGTGTTTATTATATTAATAATTAACATCAATTATATAACCGGTAAAATCTTTAATATAAATTGGCAGGTCCCACAGGGTTGGCATGCGCAGACAAAAATTGAACACTGCAACTAAAAAATAGGATGCAAACTTTTTGGTCCTGCGAGATGAATTTCAAGAATTTTTTATCTCTTCTATTTCTCTTATTTAAACTTGATTGTTAGTAGGTTGATGAAGGGTATTACGTAATAAACAAAATGGATTACTAAATCTAGTAAAGTAGGGACAGAAAAAATTAATAAATAAAAGTTTTCGAGCACCAGTAACAAAGAGTATAAAATTAACTGTAATGAACAAAAACTGCCTGTTTTAATCTACTTTTTTTCTTTCAAATCAAAATCATTGACTAATCCGTTTACAAATTGATTAAATAAAAAAACTGCAGTAGCTTTATTCTAAAGTTCACGAATCGTTGAACATTGAACCAACACCACTATTTCCAAATTAAAATTTAGCTGCTGGCTTTATTTGATCTTACTGCAAAACATTGGTTTCTGCAAGGCCAAATTTGGTATTTTTATTAAGAATAGCGGTTAGTTCTAAGTGGATACTAATAAGACCATTGTTAATAGTTTCATCACAAAACCTAATAGTTATTTCATATACCTAATAACTTAAAAATACAGGCCATTTGAATAGAATCTTTCACACTGTTTTTGTAACAAATACCAACTTAATCCATGCAAGAACCAGGTATCACATTTCACGTACGTGTGAGGGACAGTGGCGGATCCAGGATTTCCGGGGGGAGGGGCAGTAAAGATCAAAATATTTTTTATAAGCAGTTTTTGATAGATCCGAGGTGTGAAATTTGGTATCTAAAAGAGATTTATAGCTAGGGATTTTTTTTGTTTTTAAATTGATTAGAATTTGTGGATCCGCCACTGGTGGGGGAGACCCAGTAGACTTTGGACACCAGGAGAGCGTGGACACCTTTATTTTTCTCGCTTCACAAATAGAATGTTATTTTTTGTCCTCGTTTCGAATTCATCATTATGGTGTTTTCATTTAATTTTTCAAACTATTTTTAGTTTTTAGAAAAAATGAGCAGGTTTGGTTAAAAGTGCAAAAGCAGTGCAAAACATAGCAAAAAAATATTACTTTTGGTAATTATGATATAATTTTTGTACCTTATGTAACGAGGTAAATTTTGAAATTTTATGTTATCTGCATTTTAAATGTTTTAAATTTCAGTTTATAAATATTTTTATTTTGTTAAATTCATACATAATGTACAGCACCGGCCAAAAGTGGAGAAACCACCTAAAATTGTATATAAATCTGGCCCTGTTCGAATTGTCAAAGAACAACTCGGTTCAAGTGTTTCGGATGCCTTTTTGTCACGTTTAAGAAAAAGCTAAAATTAAAGTTTTTTCTGTGTAATTTTACCCAATAATAGCAAGTACCGAATTTCACTACAAGTGGGCAAAGAATAGTCTATATATAAATTTTTAGAATTGGCAAAAATTATTAATATTGGCAAAAATCTTAAAATATTGGTCATTTTTAGCACTTTTAAAATTTTATATCTAGACTATCCTTTGTAAAATTGTTTTAAAATTTTTAGGACACATGTAACCGTTACGTCTCTTATAAGTGGTACTTACCATTTTTGCCTAAAATTACACAGATTTTTTTTTCAAATTGACAAACAGGCACTAAATGATTTTATATGGTACAGTTTCAGATTTATATACAATTTTAGGTAGTTTCTCCACTTTTGGCCGGTACTGTACACATTAAGTAAACTATGGACAGTAGATAATGGACTGTACAAAATCTTCTATACAACATGCAAAACACATATAGAAAAGAATCTGATAGATAATTTAATGAATTATTTCTTTTACTTTTTAAGTATAAAAAGAAGCACAGAGAATAATGGCGTTAAAAAAGTACACTAGGTTTCTATGTAAAAAGGGCAAGAACTCTGGTGATTGAAAACATGTAATTTACGCAAGACTTTCATAAAAGCCAAATTCTTTCAATAATAAAATGGAGACAATACTTGCTAAATTTCACAGCAATGTGGCTCACGAGGGATTATTGAACGCTGTCCATTTCACCTCATTACTCGTCCATTGTGTCCTTGTGTAGAGTAGACCATGGACAAAGAACATGCTTAAATTTTTATTGCAAAAGTTTAATTTTAAAAAGGGTTTTTAAATATGCCAATGCCAACAAACTACATAAAGTAACCAAAGTCTCAATTTAAAAGAAAATTTTAGGCAATTTCACTTTTGACGGATCAAGGGCTAAAACTAAAGCACATGCATCACACACAAAAATGCATAGCGCATGGCATGGCTGGTCTTATGGCAATGTCCATCACACACGAATTTTGCACAAAGGCCCTTACCCTAAGTTTTCTGGGTTGGGGGTGTTTTGTCCGGTTCGTTTTTATGAAGTTTGGTATGCTTTTTGGGCACTGTGATTTTTTTGAGAATGATAACAATGAAATTTGCTATATGCAGTGGCATATAGCAAATTTCTCATTGGACTCATTGGTTTATTTGCAGTATTTAAAAAGACGTCGGCACATTAGATGGCACACAAGACCGTGCTGGTGTCAGCCGCTCTTCAGGGCTAGGGAGATTGCTGGAGACTTCTTCTCTGTTTTGTTGATCATGTGATTTATTTGGATACACTAATGGCTGACGATGAAAACATGAATTCTCCATAAAAAGTTCAGCCTTGTGGAAATTCCTATGGAAAACCAATATGGCGTCTTCTGGGCGATAGCTGATTGGTCGATGCTTCTACTATGCCATGCTATGCGCTATGCATTTTTGTGTATGATGGGCTTAAGTACAAAAAATGTCCAACGTCAATAAGGTCTCCTCTATTTACTATTTTTCCTGACAAGTGCATCCATTTGTTTTTTGACAGTAAACGCATATTGTATGTGACCTTTTTCCATGTGCAAAAAAAATTAATCGCTTATTTCCACTTTATACTATTGGAGGGAACTGAGTCTTGGCTTACAGTCCATATCATTAGTTTTGAGACAGCTTTTTACAGCTTTTTTTCATTGGCCTATGCTATTTGTTATGGTAAACAGCTGACAACTGTTAAAAAGTTATCTCAACAATTATGATATGGAGTTTACCAGCCCCACAGGGATATCAAATATTTAAAAAAATCTAAATCAATGAGGAACTGGTTCACTTAGAACCTTCTTAATACTAGGCGATATTAAACAAATATTACTAGGGTATATTAGGTACAGGATGAAATAACTAAATAGTACCTTTAAATGAAAAAAAAATCCTATTTATTTGATCTCCAATAATACAAAGCTCTAGGTGAAAAATGTTTAATTCTTATATTAACTTTAAATTTTGTTATATTTCTCCCGTTTATTATTATTAATCTATCTATTTAGGCTTCTTAAATCCATCTTTGGACATAGACCTCCCCCAATATATTCCACTCTACTCTGTCTGTCGCCACGTTCATCCATTTAGTTTTCGGCGGGTTTCTTTAAATCGTCCGCTCATCTCATTTGGGGTCTTCCTCTACCTCTTTTATTTTCCCAAAGTCTCCAATTTACAATACATTTATTTCATCGATCGTCTTTTTGTCTGATATTATAACCGGCAAATTTCCATTTTAATTTTGGTACTTCTCCTCTGAAATCCCTTACTTTTGTTTTATTTCTTATCCATTCATTCCTTTTTCTATCTGTTAGCTTTTATGTAACATTTGTTTTTCTATTGATCTATCTTTGGGCTTTTGTTACCTTACCCTCGTTTGATTCTGTAAGTGTTCAGGTCTGGAATCCATAGGGAAGTACAGGATACATTGGTTATACACTTTCATTTTGAGGAACAGGATATTTTTTATTTTTTAATATGTAGTTTAATTTACCGAATGCTGCCCAGGCCAATCTTATTCGTCTCTTGAGTTCAGCTGTTTGATTTTCTTTTTTTAGTTTATTAATTTGTCCCAGGTATATATATTCCTCTACTTGTTCTATTTGCTTTTAAATTATTCTGATCGTGATATCTTCATCTGTGTTTGTTATTATTTTAGTTTTAGGATAGTTTGTACACAAGCCTATATTTTTATCACTTCTTCTTTCTTGTTTGTTATTAAGGCGATATCATCAGCATATCTTAGGTGGTTCAAATATTGTCCATTTACTTTGATGCCTATTTCTTTCCAATCTAAGTTTTTAAAAACATCTTCTAGGGCCTGGTTAAATAGTTTAGGAGATATCGTGTTACTCTTTCTTCACACCTCTTCTTATGCGGATTGGCTTGGTTCCTTTGGGGAATGGATACCCAGTGCTTAATGCTGCCCAGTGCTTAATACTATCGAAAGCTTTTTTAAAGTCTACAAATGCAATATATAGTGGAATGTTCTATTGGGATTATTTTTATTGTAATATGCATTTAATAGATATGAATTTTTAGATTTGGCAAAAATTATTATCAAAATTGGCAGAATTCGTGAAAAATTTGGTGTTTTTAGCAAGTTCTACCAAACCTAAAATTTTATATCTATACCATACCATCCCTTATCCAATTGTTAGAGAATTTTCAGGATGTATAATATTTTTACCACTTTTTCGAATGGTTGTCAGTTATTTTTTTATAAAAATACACACAAAAAACGCAACGCTTAGCGCATGATTTAAGAATGGATTGAAGTTTCCAAATACCCGATTAGTTTTTTAATAGTGTAGAATCAGATTTTCATGCAGTTTTACGTGACTGATAAATTTCTTGGCCACTACTGCATAAAAAGTTAATATTTTCTCAAGCCATCTTGTAATTTTTGTTTATACCAATATTAAAATCAATTGCTATTATAAATTTAATTATACCGTTCTATAATAAATAGTTAAAGGTATGTAATCGTGGTGTTAAACGAGAATGTTTATTGATTGGCAATTTATTGCAAATAATCGCAATCTTCTCGAGGATATTAGCCTCTTAAAGATATACTTACTTACACTTACAATGAAAAGGTGCGGTGCAATTTTATATAAATGATGCTAGTTTCTAGTTTATACCAACGGATATCTTTTAGCTGTCTGAAACTGTTAAGTAGATAATTTTCGTGGCAAATTAATTTTTATTTTTGTTTGATTGATAAAATTAATTTTGTATCTCTTGTATTTTATCGCAAGTTGATTGAAAGAGCCTTTTGCGCCACAGGGTTGGAAGACCTAACGGATCAACCAAGTGTTGCCAGTTAACTTTAACACGGGCTGATAGGAAAATGTTTGGCTAGTGTGTTCAGCGTCGCGAACAAGTCTTCATTCGTTTCTTTTTTATTTATTGGCTCTGTCCGCTTATTTCAGACAATTTGACAGCTCAATTCGATGGACAGCAAGATAATCTGACTCGAAGTCACTTTGTGCCCGGGAAAAACACAACTCATTCACTCTCACATTCATACTGTATGAAGACCCAACGGGCCGACCCGCCAAGCACCCCCACGGTAGGCAATTTTCTTTTCTCAAGGATTTAGTTTTGCCTGATACTCTTTGTCGAGCAAAGGGGTCTTGATCGTGCTAGTGCTATCTACGCTCTTAACACGGAACCATCCGCTTACCGTGACTTCTGAACCACGGCCTTGTATTGATCATCAACTTTGCCGACTTCGTTGATGCTCAAACTTCACCCAGGATAGGCGTAATGCCTACCTCCAGTGAATCTGTATTTACAATTCGTTTGAATTTGTTCTGGTAGGCATGGGAATGGATCCCACCGCCCTCTGATTGTAAAGAGGACGCTCGCCCACTGAACCATTAGAGCCAGTCCAACAGGTCTTTACAAAATTACTGGCAAGGAGTTCTGTTATTACTGGCAAATACTGGCGAAGTTACTGTTCACAAATAATGTCACATAAGAGCGTGGAGAAGTCACCCATCGTGAGTGAGCATCAATTTCCGTATCGCCCATGAAATGATTCCCCCTTGCTATAACCCGAAAAGGGTTTGCTCTTCTTGGCTATAGCTTTTCGAAACTGGGCGATTGATCCTTATTGGATGGAAAGGTTATAATAAAATGTATTAATAAGAACTGGCGGTTAATATCCAACAAAAGTTAAATTGAGAGTTTTACTTGTTAGAAATAGGCGCGTAAATTTTAAAATTAAATTGTGTTACAACAATAATAATAATTATTATTATTCAACACGGAGTACTAACTCAACGCTCTTGAAATTGAAAAAATTTGAATTGGAATAAAAGCGATAAAATAAAATTTAAATAAACAGCGATTGGTTGGTACGAAGAACTATAATTAAAATAAAGAATAATTTAGGAATACAATCAAAGAATGTTCGAATAGATATCTAATTATAGGGAATAGTTTTATAGCAAAACTAGTACTAACAATATTGTTTAAGACTAAATATTAAATCAGTGGCGCACCCTGGAATATTTCTTGGGGGGCCCGAGGTCTCTGGGGGTTTCAATGATGTCGTATTTTATGCTATTTTATCTTTTTATTCATGAAAAATATCTAAATAAATCTTAGGTTTAGGGGTGATTTGCCCCCGTGAGGGGGACCATGATTAAAGCGTACGCAGCGAGGGGCAGGAAGGGGCATTTTTCCCCCCTTAAATGTTGAAAATAATAACTTCCTAATTTCTAAACAAATCAATCAAAATATAAAGTTAGAACTTTAAACTTAGTCCTATCTACATAATATTATACAATAGATACACTTATTCCTAAGGATATATTTTATAACGACACTGTGAAGGATATAATTTGTTTTTACCGTGAATTAGTTTTACGATGAAAGTAGCGGGGTGGCATTTCAGCTTTACAGTGCATCAACAAGGTCGGTATTTATTATTTCCCTATGATAGCAAAGCACATTTTTGGAACCTGCGCCTGCGGCCAGTACCTTGCAATCTAAAAATTTAGATTTATTGCAATCTGAACATCAAAAGAGTATTAGATCTAATTAAACGTCATCGCGAATCTGCACAAGTCATGATTACCTAAAGCGAGCATAAATGCCGAAAACCTTGGAATAGAGTTACAGAGGCCAAGGATAATTCGGAGACAACAAAATCGTATAAACGTTCCAACAAATAACCAACCAGAGTGCTGGAATTTTTTTTTTATTAATACCTTAATTGGAGCCTCTGATAATATTTTTAAAGGCTCGCTTTTCCTGAAATGAAAAAACTTACCAGCTTTCAAACTATTGATACTACATTCGTTTGTTATACTGGATTTGTCATTCAGGAAATTAAAAAAATTTTCAGAATTTTATCATTTACCGAATATATTTTTTACCATCTTTATTTGGTTTGGTGCAGGAGTGTGCGGGTGCACTTTAGGAGTTGGCCGGCATCAGAAAGGTGGAGCTCGTATGGGTCCCAGGCCACATGGGAGGGAGTCCCAGGAAACGAGAAAGCGGACGGACTCGCCAGGGGAGGATCCCGGCAGAAATGCGTCGGACCAGAGACTTTCCTGGGGCTCACAAGAGGGCAAATGAAGTTGACCCTAACAGAGTGGACCCAGAAAGAGATACAAAGGGAATGGACCAACACAGGAAACGCCAGACAGGCGAAGGAGTATGTGACAGGATACAGCAAATCCCGTAGGGACTGGCTGCTCCGTAGAACACGAAGAGAGGTGGGAGCCCTAGTGGGAGTCCTAACCGGACACTGCGTCCTATAGGGACACCTGGCAAAGATGAGAGTGACGGAGGACGCGACGTGCGGCGATGTTGGGCCGAGGACGAGACATCGGCGCATTTTCTCTCATCATGTGAAGCATACAAGGAGGCAAGAAGAGAGGTATTCGAAGAAAAAGCCTTTGAGATGGAGGACCTTCTGAATCTGAGGTGACCCGATATTCTGGCCTTTGTACAGAAGACGGGCAGATTCCTTAGCGAAGAAAGGACGCAGTAGGGGGGATGCCCGGGGGTTGGCGAAAAGGGCGCTTCATGTGCCTAGTCGTCAAGCCTAGAGCCTACCTCACACTACTACTACTACTACCATCTTTATTTAAAATCTCAATAGTAGTACTACCGAAATTTATAGCAATTACACACACATATCGGTGCGGAAAAATAGCATGGAAAATTCGATTTTCCGCACGATCGATAATTTTTCGTAATTAGAATGCAGATTTGACAAGATGTTATAATGAAAATAATTACTAAAACATCTGACGAAACAGGGGAATTTAACAAGACCTGACATCTTAGGACCATTTTTCATAATTTAAAATTAAATGACGAAGAATTAGCTATCATCAGAATTGGTTAAATTTTATAGAACTGGTCCCTTATTGCCAAATTGGGGCCACAATAGTTTATATGGACAAATAAAAAATCGTCTAAGATCCTAAAGGAAAATGCATAATAGTCCTTTATTAAAAGCGGAATTATTATTAACCTTACATTATCAAAAACGTCATTCTTCAAAAAAAAAACAAGAGCAAAATCGAAGTTCTGTATAATGTCTTTTATCAAAATCGGACGAAATCACAAACAGGGGGCTTAGCTTGTGATGTTCACCTAAAGAAGAGTGGTTCTGATTTTGTTATGCAATGGAAGCGTCCTGCAATTTCTTTACTGGCATGCCTTATAAGAGCGCCGTATATACTTAGGGATTTGCTGTAGAATATACGGCATTTTCATTAAGAAACGCCCATCCTTAAAAAAGGTCAGATGTTGGACCCTAGGTTAGGATTCATCTGCAATTAAATGACCAAGAGGTTCGGTTCGGTTCGAGTAACACCGATTTTGAACTCTCAAAAGAAGGACAGGGGAGCTAATTAAAGGAAAAAGAGACATTTTAATTTTTTTTATGTATTTTTGGGTTCAAAAACAACAATAGTATTTGTTCTCGATTTAAATTTACCGCTAAACTTCCATGAGACCGATTTGTATGAGAGGAAGAGGGGCGAAGCCAGTATACATGAAAAGAAAAAGAGAGTGGCTCATGCTAGACCCACCCCCTTTTTGATTTTGTTCGGTTTTGATAAAACACTTTATACTAAACTTGATTTTGCTCTTCTCTTGTTTTGATGAATGATGTTTTTGTATAATCTCCGGTTATTAAGAATTCCGTTTTTGCCATTGGACTATTATAACTACTATAATACTAACTATAGTTTTTATTTTTGACTAATAAGAAAATCAGGACAAAGGTAAGTTAGCAAAGCCGCACGTCGCCAGAGACCCTTTTAATTATTCCTACCGGGCTGTTTCACGCTGTAAAATTTTAGCGTCTTCACTAAATTTACATAAACAAAGGAAAAAACAAAAAACAATCTCAGGTGAACAACTTCGTCAAGTTTAATACCATAAAGACTGTAGCTTTTATTTATTTCGACACCGAATGGTAGGTGGATATTTAAAAAATAACACCTATCGGTTTGGTGCTCCAGTTGGGATCGCTCTGGCACGTATAGTCAGAAGTCTAAGTTTGACTCCTGACTTTCTTAAATTTTTTGATGTTTTTTTCACCTTCTTCCTTATTACCCAACTGCAGCACGGCGAAAGGAAGGGTAATGTTTTTCGCTTGGGGTATGGTATGAATGTATGTATGTTTGTGTCGCGTTAGAGGCTAAACGACTTAACCGATTTGGACAGATAAGGTCTCATTGAATTTCTACTGATCCCGAAGGTACTATAGGCCATATTTTTAAAGTGTAAACTTCTTTAGGCGCGTTTAGCAGTTTGTGGGTAATGAATTGAACTGAGCCGTCAGGCTCGGCTATGTAACGCTCATTCGGGTGAAGTCGGCTCGAGTCGACTAACTGTGAGAGGAACATTCCGCGAGCGATATGATAATGCAGATGAAGGCCAGTATTATTAATTTCACCTTGTTGAAGGTTACACTTCTGCCGTGTGGTATTAAGTAGAGTCCCTGTATGTGACAGATATTCGCGGAATCAATATCTGTCACATACAGGGACTCTTAAGCACACACATTTTTTTTAAACAGGAATCAACATGGCGGTCGTCAGGCGCCATTTTGTCACATGAAGTAGGCTTTAAGGCATACAAACTACCTAAATTTCAGGCGATTTTAACGAAATTCCTTTGATCACCCATTGTCATTCCCCTCTTCAAAAATCATATTTGCATAATTTTATCAAATATAAGAGGATTTCAAAAAAATTTTCTCCACACGCTTTAAGATTCTTTTTCTAACACCATTTGACTAGTTCCCCCTCCCTCTCTTTTCTCCTCGCCTTCCTTATTAGCAATAGTTGTAGCTATAACTTTCACAAATATAGTGCGATTTCAAAAATTCTTTCTGCACACTCTTTAAGATTCTTTTCAACACCATTTTACTAGTCCCTATCTCCCTGTCCCCTCTTCCACCATCACTCAATGTTTGTAGAAACGCGCCTATCTACCCTTTGGGCATAGTTTAATGTTTGACACAAATGCATGATTTAGGAAATAATTCGGTACCTTGATTTAGTTAAATGAATTGCATATGTGTCACACAATGAATTAAGCACAATGTTTCCGAGATCCAAAAGATCTTCATTAATTAATTTCTCTTTGGTTTTTCTTACAGGTCTACGGAATAGTTTGTGCGAAACTCTTTTATTTCTGGGTAACGTTAAATTAATGGTAAATTCATAGTGGTTTCTATAAGGCTGAATATGAATGAAAAGAATTAAACCTAAAAGTTAAAAATAAAAAAGTTTTTAAATAAAAAAAAACACCCAACTGCTAAATCTACTTGTACCTACTAGTCGCAGTTGGGTACAAAATTACCCAATCCCCTGATTCATGCAAATTCAAAACTGTATAATATCGTAAGTGCGCTTTGGACATCAACACTAAAAGTTGAAGCATATCATACATTATAGGTATACCTATCAATTTTGTACCCAACTGATTTAGCAATTAGGTGTTTTGTTTTTTAACTTTTTTATTTGGAATTATTGTTTATAGTTCTGAGTAAACCTTATTACATACTAGAACTTTGGTATTTTAGAAATTGAATTAAAGATTGTTTGGTAATGGCAAAATGAGACAACAAGCTATGTACCTATTTGAAGAAAAGCATTAATTTATCGCGAATTAATTCAAATTAAAGACATCAATTAGGCAATATAAAGTCATCAATCAGCGAAAGAAACAATGATATGTGTTGTTTTTAATAACTATTTTCTCCGTATGTCTAATGTTGTTATACAATCCGACGCGGTGCGGAATCAACTTTCACTGCGTGGTGAATAAAAATAACAAATTTCCTGATCCTTCCTTTCTAATGGGATATCAACAAGCCTTTAAGTGATAATGGGGTTTAAGCACATTTTTTTAATAACAACGGGTTTCTATTTGGTGCAAAATCCACGACTACAGCGAAATAAATAGCTCAGCCTACACACACCATCCATTATCGTGGTATATCGTGTCATCTCGAAAAACTAGTGGAAATTCATGTGCCATGTGTGACCATTGCAGCAAACCAGCATCGTAGCGTGCCTGAAGGGGCGGGGGGGCCGACAGCAAAAAGGGCGCCCCTCAACAATCTGGCGACCAAAAAGTCATCATATCTTTGGTTTCTTTTCCCGCCCTCTCAATTTGACCAAAAAAAAAAGGTCTTCATATCTTTCGTTTCCGCCCTCACAAAATCTGGCGACCAAAAAAAAAGAAAAAAAAAAGGTCATCATATCTTTCGTTTCCTTTTCCGCCCTCAAAAAATCTGGCGACCAAAAAAAAAAAAAAACAAAACAAAAAGGTCATCATATCTTTCGTTTCCTTTCCCGCCCTCTCAATTTGCCGTTGGCAACCCTGCTCCTTAATACCTTGATGCAGCATGAGGCGCTTCGGCCACCCGTGGGGCGCCAGTACCCTCGGGGCGGGGGGGGCGGCGAACCCCCCGCGCCCCCCCCCCCCCCACGCTACGCCGCTGCAGCAAACGTAATTAAACGGGAAGGGATTTGATACGTACCTTTCTCTGGATTGTAACATTACGATAAATGGCACAGTTATTAAATATTATATATTTATTCTCTAATTTCTGTATTATTTTTATAACCGGTTTGTATTGTTTTAAAGTATATTTTATTAAAATCACTTGTTTTTTATTTACTAATTTTTTATCCTTTTTTTAACTATATTGTCAATTTCAAAACAAACCTAAACATAGGTCACTCCAAATCACGTGCTAAATCATTTGGTTACTCGTATATTTTACAAGAAAATATGGAGTAAAGCTGTAGTTAATACCCTCCATATTCTCCTGAATAAAATATTAAAAGAAAAAATAAGCCCAATTAACTGGAAAGAATCAGTAACAAAAAAACTCTGCCAATATATGGGCCCCTAAGCTCACACTAGGTACTATAGTTATATGCAAAGAAGAAAGATGGAAAACGTGCTGTGTGTGGATCGATAAAAATCAAAACGAATTTTATACTTCACACAAAGGTATGTGTGCCTAACTTTCGAGTGTCAGAAGGAGAGGGAAGAGTTGATTTTGGTTGTTTTCCTACTTACACAAGGTTGCATCTCTAGACGTACGTTTCTGTGTGTTTCACGTCATCAGTAGAGAACAGCAAACCCAGGTAAGCCAATTTTAACCAAAATCAACTCCTATATATGAATTACTCGCGGCAGTGCAATGCGAGTGAATTACAAGTTGTTACGCCATCTAGCGGACTGGCTCGAGCTCTCGAAAGTTTAAACACCTTGGCATCGTCTTGTCTGAGACGCCGAAGCGCCATCTATGACAAGTTTCGTCCATTAATGTGGTATTAAAACCACGTAATCACGTAGCAACTAAAAGGCCGTACTGCCCGAAGCATATGCAAAGAAGAAAGATGGAAAACGTGCTGTGTGTGGATCGATAAAAATCAAAACGAATTTTATACTTCACACAAAGGTATGTGTGCCTAACTTTCGAGTGTCAGAAGGAGAGGGAAGAGTTGATTTTGGTTGTTTTCCTACTTACACAAGGTTGCATCTCTAGACGTACGTTTCTGTGTGTTTCACGTCATCAGTAGAGAACAGCAAACCCAGGTAAGCCAATTTTAACCAAAATCAACTCCTATATATGAATTACTCGCGGCAGTGCAATGCGAGTGAATTACAAGTTGTTACGCCATCTAGCGGACTGGCTCGAGCTCTCGAAAGTTTAAACACCTTGGCATCGTCTTGTCTGAGACGCCGAAGCGCCATCTATGACAAGTTTCGTCCATTAATGTGGTATTAAAACCACGTAATCACGTAGCAACTAAAAGGCTGTACTGCCCGAAGCATATGCAAAGAAGAAAGATGGAAAACGTGCTGTGTGTGGATCGATAAAAATCAAAACGAATTTTATACTTCACACAAAGGTATGTGTGCCTAACTTTCGAGTGTCAGAAGGAGAGGGAAGAGTTGATTTTGGTTGTTTTCCTACTTACACAAGGTTGCATCTCTAGACGTACGTTTCTGTGTGTTTCACGTCATCAGTAGAGAACAGCAAACCCAGGTAAGCCAATTTTAACCAAAATCAACTCCTATATATGAATTACTCGCGGCAGTGCAATGCGAGTGAATTACAAGTTGTTACGCCATCTAGCGGACTGGCTCGAGCTCTCGAAAGTTTAAACACCTTGGCATCGTCTTGTCTGAGACGCCGAAGCGCCATCTATGACAAGTTTCGTCCATTAATGTGGTATTAAAACCACGTAATCACGTAGCAACTAAAAGGCCGTACTGCCCGAAGCATATGCAAAGAAGAAAGATGGAAAACGTGCTGTGTGTGGATCGATAAAAATCAAAACGAATTTTATACTTCACACAAAGGTATGTGTGCCTAACTTTCGAGTGTCAGAAGGAGAGGGAAGAGTTGATTTTGGTTGTTTTCCTACTTACACAAGGTTGCATCTCTAGACGTACGTTTCTGTGTGTTTCACGTCATCAGTAGAGAACAGCAAACCCAGGTAAGCCAATTTTAACCAAAATCAACTCCTATATATGAATTACTCGCGGCAGTGCAATGCGAGTGAATTACAAGTTGTTACGCCATCTAGCGGACTGGCTCGAGCTGCAAAGAGATGCAACCTTGTGTAAGTAGGAAAACAACCAAAATCAACTCTTCCCTCTCCTTCTGACACTCGAAAGTTAGGCACACATACCTTTGTGTGAAGTATAAAATTCGTTTTGATTTTTATCGATCCACACACAGCACGTTTTCCATCTTTCTTCTTTGCATATGCTTCGGGCAGTACGGCCTTTTAGTTGCTACGTGATTACGTGGTTTTAATACCACATTAATGGACGAAACTTGTCATAGATGGCGCTTCGGCGTCTCAGACAAGACGATGCCAAGGTGTTTAAACTTTCGAGAGCTCGAGCCAGTCCGCTAGATGGCGTAACAACTTGTAATTCACTCGCATTGCACTGCCGCGAGTAATTCATATATAGGAGTTGATTTTGGTTAAAATTGGCTTACCTGGGTTTGCTGTTCTCTACTGATGACGTGAAACACACAGAAACGTACGTCTAGAGATGCAACCTTGTGTAAGTAGGAAAACAACCAAAATCAACTCTTCCCTCTCCTTCTGACACTCGAAAGTTAGGCACACATACCTTTGTGTGAAGTATAAAATTCGTTTTGATTACTATAGTTATAGTTTACGTGTGAGCCAATATAACTAAAAACTGAAATATATTTTATTCAACTCCAGACTAAATTACCTTTTGTTTGATACCACACAAGCCATGTTTTGACTTAAACTCAAATTTTTAAAATCTACTCCCACCCTTAAAAAAACAAAAACTAAAATGTATTTTGTTAAACTCCGGACTCAATTACCTTTCGTTTGATATCACACACGCCATATTTTCACTTAAACTCTAATTTTTGAAATATACCCCACCCTTTTTTTAAAATAAATTAAAATGTATTTTGTTTAACTCCAGACTCAATTTCCTTTCGTTTGATATCACACACGCCATATTTTCACATAAACTCTTTTCGTTTGGTGGATTTTGTTCATTTTTAAATGGGACCATCTCGACCCAAGGCCCAGCCTAGGTACCAAATTTCATTAACATCGGCCATGCAGTTTTTGAGTTATGCGCGTTGGTCGTTACAGACAGACATACAGACAGACAGACAGACGGCGCAACAAAAAAGTTTCAAAATCATCTTAAACGCAAAGATATATAAAAAATTTTGAAATCGGAGCAACTTTTTTTTTCTCGAAAAAATTAGGATCACCATAGCTCACACTACTATAGTATAGTATATGTGTGAGCTAATATAGGCTTAAGTATGAACTACACTAAAACTAACATAATAACAAGCACAGGTGAAGATATAACGATCAGAATAAACCAAGAAAAAATAGTGGAGGAAATATGTATATCTGGGACAAATTACTAAAAAGAAAACCAAACGGCTGAAATTAAGAGACGAGTAAGATTGGCCTGGGCAGCATTCGGTAAATTAAGGTACATATTAAAAAAAAACATCCTCAATACCTCAAAACGAAAGTGTATAACCAATGTATCCTTCCTCACTCACATATGGATCGTAGACCTGGACACTTACAAAATGAACAAGGATACAGGATAAAGCTAACAGATAGAAAAAGAAATGAATGGATAAAAAATAAAACAAAAGTAGCGGAGGTAGCAAAACTAAAATGGAAATTTCTCGGTCATATTATCATCAGAGAGAGAAAAACGATCGATGGAACAAATGTATTTTAAACTGGAGACCTTGGGAAAATCAAAGAAGTAGGGAAGACCCCAAATGAGATGAGCGGACGATTTGACGAAACATGCCGGGACTAGATGGATGAAAACGGCGACATACTGAGAAGAGTGGAGGCTAAATAAATAGATAGAATAGGTAGATATTTTACAGGCGTATGGGAAATATCGCTTTTCGTGGTATGCCTTTCTATCCCGGCTACTAACTGCCGCCAGAGAACATATAACATATTTCTTCGATGCTGCCGCGTATTATCTGTCAGGATAAACCACGTGAATGTATGTGTGTGTATGGGGCGCTATTAGAAAAGCAAAATGAAAAGAGTATCGGTAAAAAAATCAAGTTATTGAGGTTCAGTCACTATCCAGTCTTTTAACTATCTCGTTGAATAAAAATCACACCAAATCTCTTTTTGTTACCGGTAAAAGTTTAGCAACAATAAGGTTTAGTCGAATTTAAACATGACACTAGTGTTGTAGATAACAGGTTGTTTGTTGTTTCGTCACTGATGGCTCGCGTATCAACGGGTACTGTGAGGTGATCCGTTTTTTACTACGCCCCAGGTCTATCTCCCCACTCTCTGCACTTCCATTCATTCTTCGCTCAGAGAGGGTGCCCTAAGCACGGATATTTTGTGATCCGTACCTGTTGTCTCATGCTTGAGTAGGCCCTACGTTCTGCAATAAAGTGTCTTGATGAGTTCTTTCTTTCCAAAGGCTAGGCAAGTAAAGTCGTTCTTAACTCCTATACTTGTCATCTACTCCCTGAACTGGTTGTGTCGAGTTAAAAAATTTATCAGCAGTCCAACGTCTTTTCGTGTTTATCCTAGCCAATATCTAATATCGCTTTTGGTTGGTCTAGTATACAACCTGTTCCTGTATCCCAGGAGTTATAATATTAACCAAATATTAATTGATTATTTTATAAAATCCTCTTGTTACCCAACAAATTTTATCTATTGATTTTTAAAAGCAATAATACCATATGTTAAATTTTGATTTATCTAACTTATTCATTATCTTTTAATACAAATTGTTTGAGTGGCAGAATATGTTTAAAAGCATCAAGCAAGTATCTGACTGGCAAGGAACTGAACCAATTTTAACCATCGTATAAGGACAAGCTTACCGCGAAAGTGCATTTTTTTTGATAAAACAAGATTTTATCTTGCAAAACCCGGGAGTTTCTTGAGAATATCTCTTGCAAATGGACACATTCTAGAGAGTAAATGTCACAAAGCTTTGCTTGGCTATAAGACAGCGCAGGAGTCCAAAGCTGCTCGCTTGTGGACAGATTAAATTTGATGTCGGAGAGCAACCCTTGAGTCTACCCTCAGAAACTCTCGGGAAACACCAAAGTCAAGATAGTACTCTTAAAAGGACAAAGAGTTAATAGTAACTGCCAGGAGAACTTTTATGCGATTAAACTCAGGGGTATGCCTAAACTTTGTATAAAATTAACTCCATAAAAAAAGTTGACAATTTTTTCATTGTTGTAAAATGTAAGATTTTTGTGCAGACCCCGTTTTTATTCGTTTGTTTTTTGTATTTTTAACGGGTCTTAAAGGTGCGTTTTAAAAGCCAATAAATTCCTTAAAAGTACATTTAAATGTTTTTTTAAATGGAATCTTATCTCCACACCCGGCACGCAAAAAGAGTAGATATCAGCTAATTTGAACTATTTATCACTGAAAAAAAAACCGTCAAAATGTCGACAAATATAAAGCAGAAAATTATTTGAACGAGTCGTAAATTTGTCGATTCGTAAAAATGTCGAAAGTAATATAGTCGAAACGTAAACCCAGAGTACCGTAATTATGTCGAAAACAAAAAGGTCCAACTTTAGAAACGTCGAAAACGAAGGTGCGATGGTGCCACATCTAGAAAAATTTCTTGGCTTGATTGATTCATTAAGTCTGAGTACTAAAGGGCCATTCATTACTTAGCTTAAAAAAGTCATTTCTTTGGCTATTTTTTTGCAATTTATGTTTTTAAAAATACTGACTTTACAGACACACTGGTGAGGATACGTTTGCGTTTGGTTAAAAAATTTTACAGAACGATAAAACTACGATTCGTATCAATTATCTTCGACACTATTATTTTTGATATTTTTACGGATGTACAACTCTACGTTACGTTTAAATTATTTTTGTCCATTAAATTTCCAATTGTTTTATGTTTGACCAAATTACGTTTAATTTTTTTTTCGACTATAGCTCCCTAAATTTGAGCTTTGGTAAATGCACCCCGGATGATTAACTTTTTATAGTAAAATAACACAGAATTATGAGTCTACTATGTGTATTTATTTATTTTACTCCTACAAAAATAAAAAATCTTTCATTAAATAAATTTAAAAGGAATATTAAAAACTTTTTGCTCAAACATTGTTTTTACATTGTTGACTGAAAAAATCATTTAAATCGATTTACTTTTGGTATGCGTACGTCTCTAATACCTTCATATCTACTTGCATTTCACGATATTTTTTGTTAAGTATGTCTTTTTAAATTACTGTGTACAACTTTATTTACATTTTTGTACCATTTTTTATGAATTGCTATAATTTGCATTTAGGTAAAAAATAGCCAATGAACGTTTCTACTTCTACTATATAAACGAATTGACCTGCCCCCTTAAAAATGCGGTGATACAAATAATTTGTGAAACAAGTTGTTTCGCATACAAATTAAAACCAACATTTTCGTAATTTATTAACCAATTACTTTACATAAAACGAAGGTAAACATAATTTTTTGCAAACGACCAAAATATAACAATAATAATCGCAAGTTATGTTTTGACTCGACAATAAAAATTATGACGTCATGCGTAATGGCAATTATGAAATACAGCTTTAAGCAAGGCTACACAGAAAAAAGAAATATTGATTGAATAAAATATATACTTGAGTTCGGTAAATATGTTGCTCATATGGAGCAACTACCGGGTGGGCCGAAAAAAACCGGACAATTTTTTTTCATTATTTTTTTTGAATTATACCATCGATTTTAATGGGACAAACCCTTCAAAGATGCTCCTGTATTCTTGTGTTGCAATCATGTTTTAAATATTTTTTTTTAATTAGTAAAAAAGTTGCCTTTTTGCCACGCACAACGAGGTACAAATCAGAAAAATCGGTTCAGCGATTCTAAAAAAAATATTTTTCTATACTCTTAAACCGATTTTAATGAAATAAAAAACATCCTTGTTAGAAATGTTTGCTTTTTACAGATCATGATAAAAAATTTACGATGACAGACCGAATCATACTTGATTTTTTAAAATGGCTTGTTAACTCTTATTCTCTGAAAATGTTTTAGTTTTTTTTAATTTGTAGCAAAATGCTACCTTTCCCTCACACAACGAGGTACAAATTAAAACGGTGTGTTAGTTCTCAAAAAATCTATTTTGGTTTTAGCCATTGTTTTACAGATTATACGATTGCATTGCCAATCCTGTCTGCATTCGTTTCCTTATTCGGACAAAACATATATTTAATCAAAACTCTGAGTATTTCACAGGCAATTGCAGTTTGTACCAATAAAATCGATTGTATAGTTCAAAGTTATAATGAAAAAAAATTTCCGGTTTTTTTAGTCCACCCGGAACATGTCGTACACTCAGAATAAAACACACAACTCAAAATTTATAAACTTTTAGTGATAAAACGACAAAATTTATATAATAAGAACTTGAAATACACATCAGTTATTTCGAAAGTATTAGATGTTTCTTCTGTTTATACCTAAATTTTTGAGTTGTGTCAGTCTTGTTCTAAGGGTGCTATATGTACGGGACCTAAGTAATTTATTTCCTTAACATTATTGCCAACTACTACATATTTACTTGCAACAAACAATTCACTACTTGACACAACCTCGGTTTATCTGAATTTAATAGTTTGGTCATTTATTTTACATGCTCACGTCTCTTGAGGTGGTTATAAGATGTTGCTCAACAAAGATTAGGTCAAGTAGATTTATAGATTTAAATCAAACAGACTAGTTTAGTTTCCATAACATAAATATATTTGTCTTAAGTAAATCTTACTTGATTCACCAAATTATGTGGCAAGTAAATGATTTGCTTGGCTGCCAGAGGTCGATTTTTTTCTGTGTAGGTACAATGTTAAAAACTGAGCATACAAGTCAAGACAGTACCAGGGTTTTGTAGGTACTTTTTTGGTAAATTATTTATTATTCTTTTTAAGATTTATGTATCTAGGTATATAGCATTGAGTTGTATAACGCCCTAAAAGGGTATAGAAGTCAATGGTATATAGTAATAATAATAAATTGAAGTGGGCCGGCCGGACATGCAAATTTTCATTTAAAAAAATGATAAGCAATTTTTATAAAGTGACAACATTGTATTTAGCAAAAGAAAGCAGTGGCCAAACCACATCTTGGGGGCATAAAAGAATTATTTTGCGTAATAATTTTATTTAATAACAACATAAAATACCGTTGCGAAATTTGTAAAAAAGGTTGACGTTTATATACCTAAAATGACACCATATAGAAAACTTGTGTTACTTATTTTTATTTAAAAAAATATATATGTTCCTCATAATAAATTAACATGTTTTAAAACTTAATAAAAATAGTCATACATCCAATTGTTTCAGTAATATAGAAGGTGTGTCAAAAAATATGGATTTTGCTGAAAAGTAGAGTAGCAATTTTTGACATTATTGAAAATGCTATTTAAAAGAAAATTATAACTAAGTTCAAATATGCAATTAAACCTAGAGGTAACATGTGTTAAAAAACGATTTCGGAATGGTTTTTGTAGCAACATTTATCTTTTATGTTACTTTTCTTCAATTAAAAGCTGTTTATTAAAAATAACTTTTTCATAAAATTTATGGGAAGGTAAATAAAAAGTTTTTTTATATAATTTAATGTTTGAATATTCAAAGGACATGCAGAGCTTTTTATGAAGATTACCTTTTGTTCGTAAAATTAATAGGTAATAAAAAAAAATATTTATTGCAACCACAACAAGATACTTTATATGAGAGATTTGTTTATACTTTATGACGATGACCATTTACGGAATATATTTTAATATATATTTTTTTTAAATTTCAGGTATGTACCAACAGTAAAGTCAAGAACCAAGAAATGATAATCAAACTTGTAAGTAGAAATATAAAAATAATTTATGATAATAAAGTTCGAATGCGAATAATGCAATAATCACACAAAAATGTAAATAAAATACTTTCTCGCACATACTACACTTGAATTCATAAATAGTGTTGTTAAATTTTCCCCAGATTCGACGCTTTTTTAACGATTTGGCACCAAAGCGGATTAATTGGCCATTTTGAATTAAAGAACTGAAAACAAAAGAGATATTGGACGCGTTTACTGTTTATTTTGCTTTGTGTTTTTTACGCGTCGGCGGCCTGTCTGAAGCTGTTATGCTTTACTTATTTGGCGCCATTTAATTTGAATTGACACATTAAGCTCTATTGGCCCACCCGATGGTATTATTTCTACAAAATGACTTTGTTACTTACAGTGATCCGTTTCATCCAAGAAAAAACACATGGAGTTATTATGAGACCCATAAGAGAAAGATAGACCGATATCAGATCACCTTGCAATAGCTGTGCAGATGCATTGTTGTCAAATTAGCTTAAACTTGTTTCCCCAAAAATTTGAGTTGCTACATTATTATGAATCCGAGTATACCTACATAGATAATGTACCTAGAAGCGAGGCATGCGAATTCTGCCTTAAAGTGCGTATACACCCATCCACCGCTCGCCGAATTCGATTCAACGAACTTTTAACGATTCATGGAAAAATAGCAAACACGTATTGAAATGCAAACTCGACAACAAACTGCCAATGCCGTCCCAAAGGATCTGCGAACACACAAAGAGGAGCCGAAGAAAGCTGGTTTTCGGCAAACGGCTTGCAAGCGGTGCGCGCGCAACTTGAAAACAGAGCGGCGCACATACGGCGCGTGATAGTATTACGTTCATAATATAATAAATACATATTGCCTGAATATAATAGTCGAGGTTACATCAATGTAAAATAGGAACGTTATACAGTAATGGTGTAGGCCTTACACATTCAAAGTGCGGTCAACATGTATGACACATTTTATCAACATGCAGTGTAACCATGATGCCACGTTTATGTATTTACTGGCAGAGATATGGCAACATTTAAATAATTGAAAATTTGAATATTTTAATTGGAAAATTGATTGTTTAAAAAGTTGTTCCAAAAACTATAACGACACCTTGAGTGAATATAAGTAATATATCTATATTTTATAACACAAACAAAAGAAGTGCTCGATGCCTCGATGCAATGACACTTTATCATGAAGTTACATAATTTTCTATAAATTGCACCGAGAAAACAATCAACAAAATAATTATAGAGATTTTACTGGAATATGTGCATAATATATGAACGTTTTAAACCAGATAGGGATCGATGTCAATAACTTCCTGTGTTATTCCAGCAGAAGATAACTCAAGTCTGAAGAAAATGTAAATATTGATTGGTAAGAGTCAATAAACTGGAATAGGTGAAATAAATTAAATTTGACTAGGCTATAAGCCTTTATTAACCAGCTACAGCTTATAGCTCAGGATCTTGCTGCAAGATTTTATATGCATTTAACTATATAGGAGCTCATGTCTGATAAAAAAGTTCCTATAATGCATGGACCAAAACTCTTTCTTTGTCCAGATACACTGCATCAAAGTTGGCCATTTTGATAATAACGTTTTGATAATAGATAGTTTAAGTTGTGCTACGTATTTTTACGTAAAACTGCACGTTAAGCACTTTACGTTTTGTTCTAAATTTGAGTTTAAGTTGAATGTTTTTACGTTACCATAACAAGTCTACTAATAGCAGAGAATATGGAATTCGGCACTGTGTTTTTTTGATGTTACAATTTTGTTTTTTGTCTTTTCAACTACAGTAGGAATATATTTGCAAAGAATCGTTTGTACCGGAAGCGGAAATTATCGTGTACGCCTCATTTTTCGATCCGTCAATCAACCAATTCTATTCTTTGGTAACGTTAAGCTGCCCGCAGACTGCCGTAAACTCACGTAAATACGTAAGCTCCTAACGTGACCTTGACGACGGTTTGACTAAGTGCCCTTGGAACCTAAACTATCTAATAACGTTTTAAAAAAACGCAGGTAAAATATGAAGTTGGGTAAAGTCGTGTCTTAGAACAAGAGCAATAAATTCAAATAAAAATAATTTTAAAAAAAATTAGTCGGTCAATTCTTTTTTAGAAAAAAACTATTTTTTTGGTATAAATTTGTATGAATGCCATATTAAACGCAATGTTTTTTTTTTATATTTTTTGTTAATAAACACAAGTCTCTAATAAAATATTATTGATATTTTTTAAAAGAATAAGGAAGCAAAAATAATTTGTTTAAGAAAGTTATTATTTTTTACGCATTTTTCGAGATTATTTTGACAGCCTGTATCTTCTCAACTTGTAATTTTATCAAAAAAAAGAATGTCACATTTTTGAATCACAATTATGTAGATGAGTATTCAGCTGGCTGTGACAGACTTTCCTTTTTTTCTAAAACCCTTTTTCCCCCACTCCTCTAACTTTAAAATTCCTATATCTTAAAAATAGATGTGTGTTATATTATACAATGTTATATAAACTTTATTCTCGGAATTAATCTGCTCTATCACCTGCTGCACTATGGCCCCTAAGTTATGGAAGACCCTGTATTATTCTAGTGCGCGTGGGTTGCAATCAGCAGTGGCGCGTCGGGGGGGTAAGAGAGGACCCGCGCCCCTTCAATTTTTGGGAGGCAGATAATTTTTTTGATGAAGTGTGTACTTCTTCGCCAAACCAAACCTACTTCTCGGCTTCCCACATTAATAAAGCACCTGGAATTCTTTTGTAAAGAGGACTCTTTTTTGACCCCTGCAAGAGGTAATTTACACCTTTTTTACTTATAAATAGGCAACATGACTTACTGAGTAGCAAAAATGAATGATCAACATTTTTAAAATATAAATAGGTGGCTATTTAAAAATGTTTAGCTTAATAAGTATTAAACTGTATACAATAGGCTTCTAAGCAAAAATATTTTTGAAAAAAAAATAGTGTTAAGGGTAAAAAATACAAAAAAAAAATTAAAAAAATATTTTTTAAATGTTCGCTTTTTTTCGTACGCTAATGGAACGTCAGAGGGTACTAAAGAAGGTTATTAAAAAGGAAATTGTATCCGCTTGAAAAATGATATCTAGAAGATTTGTGGAAAACTTGACTGTTTTCGAGTTATTAGCAAAAAACTATCAAAAAGCACGTTTAAGGGGATGGGGCCATCTTCCTGCCAGGGTTGAGGTGTGATTCCCTTTTGTAAAATGTTCAGGCGAGTCAAGTGTGTTGCTTCCTTCATTAAACGTAGGGCCTAAATTATTATTTTGAAGGGCTTTAGATTTTTATTTCAATGCATGTATCTCAACAACTAAACTTTAAAAAAATTCCCAGCACTGCAAATTGAATTGAAAACTCTACGAAAACCATTATACAGTGTGCCCATAAAGTGTGAAATAACCGATTTTTTGGAAAAAACTGCATGTTGTTGAAAAGAAAGCTCAGACGCATCAACTTTAATTTAAATAGATTGGTTACTGAAAATTAAGGTAAAATGTGCAGTGTTCACAACAAAACATATAATGAGATATCAACTTTTTTTATTACAGTATAAATATTTTCGTTTTACATAACTGCTTTTGAAAAAAAAGGTTTTAAAGTTAAGGGCTTAAGACACGGTAAAATTTTTTGTCTACAATGAAAACACGTACTTTCCTTGAATAAATGGTTTTACCTTAAAACAATTTGTTTTGAATTAAAATATTTCTTTTTAGTTCAACGCAGCGTTCAATCTTAAAATGAGACTTTATTTTTCTTCTTTAATTGTTTTGTTTCAGTATACTCCATTTTGTAACAAAGCAAATTGTCTTTGATCTAACACAAATTTTTTTACGGTAGAGTTGTCTTACCGCCGTTATATATTTAAAATACAGTCGAACCTCTATAACTCGAACCTGAAGGGACAACCAAAACAGTTCGAGCTATGGAAAGTTCGAGTTATAGAAACTCGAGTTACATAGGTTAAAATACATGTAAAAAGTGCAGGGACCGCTTAAAAGGTTCGAGTTATAGAGGGGTTCGAGTTATAGAGGTTCGAGTTAGAGAGGTTCGACTGTAATTCATTTACAAACCGAAATATATTCTGCCCTACTAGGCAAGACTAATGTAAAAAATCGTAGAACGACTTAAGCTATTTAAAAAAATGCTCTGCCAATATATGGGCCCCTAAGCTCACACTAGGTACTATAGTTATAGTGTACGTGTGAGCTAATATAACTAAAAACTGAAATATATTTTATTCAACTAAATTGAAAGACTAAATTACCTTTTGTTTGATACCACACAAGCCATGTGTGAAAAAAAACAAAAACTAAAATGTATTTTCTTAAACTCCGGACTCAATTACCTTTCGTTTGATATCACACCATATTTTCACTTAAACTCTAATTTTTAAAATATACCCCCACCCTTTTTTTTAAATATATTAAAATGTATTTTGTTTAACTGCAGACTCAATTACCTTTCGTTTGGTATCACACACGCCATATTTTGACATAAACTCTAATTTTTGAAATCTACCCCCACCCTTTTATTTGGTTTGTGTTCGGCGGATTTTGTTCATTTTTAAATGGAACCATCTCGACCCAAGACCCAGCCTAGGTATCAAATTTCATTAAAATCGGCCAAGCGGTTTTTGAGTTATGCGCGTTGGTCGTTACAGACAGACATACAGTCATACAGACAGACACACATACAGACAGACAGACAGACAGACAGACAGACGGCGCAACAAAAAAGTTTCAAAATCATCTGAAACGCAAAGATATATAAAAAATACTCTGCCAATATATGGGCCCCTAAGCTCACACTAGGTACTATAGTTATAGTGTACGTGTAAGCTAATAAACTAAAAACTGAAATATATTTTATTCAACTCCAGACTAAATTACCTTTTGTTTGATACCACACAAGCCATGTTTTGACTTAAACTCAAATTTTTGAAATCTACCCCCACCCTTAAAGAAAACAAAAACTATAATGTATTTTGTTAAACTCCGGACTCGATTACCTTTCGTTTGATATCACACACGCCATATTTTCACTTAAACTCTAATTTTTGAAATATACCCCCACCCTTTTTTGAAAATAAATTAAAATGTATTTTGTTTAACTCCAGACTTAATTACCTTTCGTTTGATATCACACACGCCATATTTTCACATAAACTCTAACTTTTTAAATCTACCCCCACCCTTTTATTTGGTTTGTGTTCCGTGGATTTTGTTCATTTTTAAATGGGACCATCTGGATCCAAGACCCAGCCTAGGTACCAAATTTCATTAAAATCGACCAAGCGGTTTTTGAGTTATGTGCGTTGGTCGTTACAGACAGACATACAGACAGACAGACAGACAGACAGACAGACAGACAGACGGCGCAACAAAAAAGTTTCACAATCATCTGAAACGCAAAGATATATAAAAAATTTTGAAATCGGAGCAACTTTTTTTTTCTCGAAAAAATTAGGATCACCATAGCTCACACTACTATAGTATAGTATATGTGTGAGCTAAAATTCTGACATCGGAGCAACTTTTTTTTTTTCGAAAAAATTAGGATCACCATAGCTCACACTACTATAGTATAGTATATGTGTGAGCTAATAATTTACAGTTTCTTTTTTTCATCAAGCACGATGCATAATATAAAAATAAATGCTATATAAAAATATGTGAACTGGCATAGGGAAGCAAAAAATTTAAAAATACGTTCTCTTTAAAAAAATATAAGTTAATAACATATCATCTTTGTGTGGGGACAGAGTGTCCCCAAACAAAGATGATATATTTGTATTTTTTTAACGTGTTAAAGTTAAACATATTAAAAGAAACCAGCTTTTCCATAAAAACTGTCATTTGGTATCATATATTTTTGGAGACACTCTGTACATGTAATCGTATTTCTTAAGAACACTAAAGCAATGTGTTACTGTTCTTCGAATTGTATAGTTTTCCCAAATAACAGTATTTCGGATTCCACTCCGTGGACACACACTATAAGTAAATTTTCCATCTAATAAATTCGCTTTATTTTCGCTCCGGAATTTTCTTTAAAATTCTAAAATCCCAATCTCAAGAGAAGATTTAAACAATAAATAAAATTTTATTTTTAGTAAATGTTATTTTTGAAAGTCGTGTGTTGTGTTGTTTGCTATTCTGTTTACGAGGAGAAGATCGCTGGTGCAACAACGTGCACTGGCGCTGCTGGATACAAAATATCCGACAAGGCAATATAATCGCAGGAATTACGCGCGTTGTTGTCGCAGTTTACACAAATTCTAGAATGATTATATCAATCTCTCACAAAATCAAATACGTTAGAACATGCACAAAATTGAAAAATAAAACATCTTAGAAATTAAAAACTAACAAAATATAAAAATAAATTAAGCCTTGATTTCTCTAGTCATATAGCGTGTTTGTCTATAATAAATTATAAAGGCCGTAGTTTTTGAGATATTTCAAACATTTTCTATCAATCAATCAATTAAAGATTAACCAACCAAGGTTTCTTTTGTTTGGACCTTTTGGATGCTTCTAAATATATACGATAATAAAAACCTCTAAAATGTATTTTCTTTTTCGAGGTCAAAATTAATATAAGGCCAGGATAAGTTTGCGACCAATTGACCTTCTTCGACCTCCCAATAAGAGGACAGGGCAGCTAATTTAAAAAATCCGTTAAATCGCGATGTATGCTCGAGTACTAGGAGTAGGTAGAAACGCGTAAATACATATTGACTAACTATTTTAAATTATAGAGCTTGCTCAAGCTGTACACTGTCCGGCCCGGACTAGCCAGGGCGGCTAGTCGGCGATCGCCGCGAGCCCCCAGCTCTAGAGAGCCCCGAGTGTGACTCGAGAAAAGACTGGACTGATTATATTTGGGGCCTCCTTCGGATCGTTTGTTTTTTTTTAAATTATTTGGGCAGTTTCTAACTACACTACTAATTAATTGCCGTTTTTAAGTATTCAACTCTGCCGTTCTAAAGAAGAAAGCCGCATGTAGAAATTTAACGTTTTGAAAAAAACGGGTTTAAAATTTTATAGTGTTTTATTACCTTATAATTTTGAAATGAAAAGTTTAAAAAAATTAAACCGCATCACTTTAATTTCAAAATTATAAGACAATAAAAAAGTATAAAATCTTAAACGGGTTTTTTCCAAAACGTAAAATTTTTACATGCGGCATTCTTCTTAGGGACAGCAGAATTGGATCTTGTAATGTTTGCTATTATTCGTTAGGTATAACACCATAGTACACGGTTGTCGTTTTAATTGGCCAAATACAATACATATTTTTGTCACTATAACTCGGCTAAACAGATTTAAACTGAAACCAAAAATGTGCGTTTTGTTAATAGAAATAGGACAGATAGAATTCTATCAAGTTACCAGTATAAAAAATACCAATAAAAACCACTGAATAGATTTAAATTTGGTTATCAGTTTTTTAAATAAAGAGGTAGTGAAAAGAAATGAAATTTCCTAATTTTGAACATAAGTGTATAAAATCTATACAAAACTAGGTTTTTAAAAAAATAACTTGACTTTTTTATTATACTGACGTTCTATCACAATCACGACTCTGTGTTTAGAGTCGTACGTCGCGTTTGTCGGATTACTTCCTCTCATCATTTAAGAAAAAGTTATACCTATGTATACTTAAAAGATTTAAAAAAATAGGGAAATAAATTGTAAACTACAAAATTAAAGTTAAATTTTTGATAAATATTTTGTTTTTAGCTAAGTGACGAAATGTATATTTTTCAAAAAAAATTCGAAGTGAACTCTTGGTAGGAGGGCCCCACTTCATTTTCTTGCCTAGTGCCCCCAAAGGAGCAAGTCCGGGTCTGATAATAGTATAGTTACAATTGGTAAAAATGCGTTGTTCTGTATTACCAAATCTACTGGAGCACAGAGCACTGAGGTTCTGCACAATTTTATAGTTCTTTCAGCGGTTTGCTTTGTAATAATTTTTAAACATTTAAAAAAAAAGCAGTAGGCAGATAGAAACAAAACACCTTTATGTCTTTAATGATTGGACTAATAATAATTAATTAATCCTACCTATGTTCAGGAAGGCTACTATGTAGCGACACGATTTTCCATGGATTTATCTAACACAAAATGGATAGCTAACGCTTGTTCTAATAATCTCTTAAAATCCCTAAAGATCACAAACGAAAACAGTAAATTCCAGAAGATACGAGAACGATCAGCTGATTTGCACAGAATAAGGTGGAGCTCAGCGGTGGATGGGCACCGAAAAACAAGGATCATGGGTGACGCTGCGGTGATGGGGCTTCTCAATTTGCGTTATATTTGTGGTGATTTGTGTTATAACCCTGGCCAGCGTAAGCCAAACTTGTCAAAAAACGACGCGCTGCTTGTCTTTTCAGTACTAACACAAAAGAAAACAATGTTACCTACAGATATAGCATCCAGAACGTCAAACACATGATACAGTAATTTTTAGATTTTTCAGCGACATATGTCAGCAACAAACGAGTCTTTGATCCAATGTCACCTCAAAATCCTTAAATTGATTAGAGCGAAGAACAGCTGTATCTTAAATCTGGTAATTGAACTCTATAATGTTGCTGTTTAGAGTAAACGATACTACATTACGTTTTAAGGGATTCAGAGGTAAACGATTTTCAATACACCAGCTGTTCACTCCATCAAGCACACCTTGCAGTTCAAGGCAGTTTATTCAGAGATAAAGTTTTTTGTCGGCAGCGTACAAAAGGCCCTCGACGTTACCCTCCAAATTAGAAGAAATATCGTTAATAAAACAGTTGAACAAAAGTGGACCCAGGGTTGAATATTGAGGTTCCCCTGAGTATGCCAAAACCTCCAACGATGACACTTCACATATTGTTTTCTTTCGGAAAGCATTGAAGAAACAGGTTGATAAAATTATCAGATAAGCTAAATGCTCTATTAAGCTTACTCAGCAGAATGCCATGATTGACCCTGTCAAAGGACTTAGAAAAGTCCGTGTAAATGACGTCAACCTGGTCATTATTGTCCAGACAGTCAGTCAATAATTGATTCATAGACATACGATTTGAAGTAGTTGAGCTATGTTTTATAAAACCGTGTTGCCTACTATCTATTAATGTTTTTATTGGATAGTATAAAGAATTATCATGAACCCGCTCAAAACATTTAGCGAAATTATTGGCGATAGTTATAGGACGTTAATATTCTAAATGGGTTTTGTCGTTTTTCTTGTCCACAGGAACAACTTTAGATTACTTCCAAATATATGGGAATTGGCTAGATTTAAGTAATGTGGCCAAAGGTTTCGCCAACACCATCACACAATCTTTCTCCCACTGTAACTTTCGGTTTTATGCCCCTAAGGGCGCGCAAAACCTCGGATTTGGGAACGGAAGAAATCGTTATGGTAGTCCTATTGCAAGAACTAAATTTTGCAGGTATGGATGGTTTATGTGGAATCTATGGAAGTGATTTGGTAGAGTACATTTTATATATAAAATAAATCCCCATAAACTGTGCGGTCCGGCACCATCGTATAACCGTACATACCGCGAGGCAAACTCGGTGCAATGACCCAACTTGCCGAGTCAGTCTCAGTGACCTACTTACGGAAATATTACGTATGTGTGTTGTTTCACTTCGGTCTATCGACTTCTAGCGGCAGGATTCAATTCGATACACTCCTGCTGCTTACTGCTGGCTATTAGTATTCATTAGGTTTAAGGTACATGGTGTCCTAGCCTTGTATGCCTTCACTTTTGTGAGTTTAATATTCTAGATAGAGAAAAAGTGGTAATTTTTTTGAAAAAAATCACTTTGTACTTTAGTGATTTCAAAATGTTGATGCAGGGTATGTCAAAATGAAAAACTAAATAAATTTTGATAAAAGGAATACAAGAGAAACATCTCAATAACAAAATTTGCAGATGTCAAAAATTTATATAAGTTTTTTTAAACAAGTGTTCGTGGTTAATCGGATAAAAAGGAGTTTTTTGTTTCTCTCATATTTTTCCGTGGGTAGCTCGAGAGCTTAACCTCGTGGGGGTCCAAGATCTAATGGACACCTAATAAGTGTTGACAGGTAACTGTTTCGTCCTTATAGTGAGAAATCCCTCGCAGGAAGCGCCATCTACCGAGATACAAGAGGAACTAGAACAAGAGCAGGCGAGAATAAACTGCTATATATATATCGATCGATGTAAAGATCGACGACAGCTTTTCTGTCTTTCAGGTCAGAGCAACGCTGATTAGCGTTTTTACTCACCAGCAGACGCAAGCGTCGATCAGCGGAATTTTTAAGCCAAAAATACTAATAAACGTGAATTTTAGTACCCACGAATTTAAAAATCAACCAAGTTTTCGTGACTAATCGGGTAAAAAGAAGTTTTTTGTTTCTCTCATATTTTTCCGTGGGTAGCTCAAAAGCTTAACCTGACGGGCGTCCAAGATCTAATGGACACCTAATAAGTGTTTATGGGCCTCCTAAGAACACTGCTTGGTCAATGTGACACCCTTGCGAAGTTAGTTAGACGGTTTTGTCTGTAATTCTATATCTATAGTAAGAAAACCCTCGCAAGAAGCGCCATCTACCGAGATACGAGAGAAACTAGAACAATAGCAGGCGATAATAAACTGCTATATTTTATATCGATCGATGAAAAGATCGATTGCAAAAAAAAACAAACCATCCGTGACCTACGACAGCTCTGCTGTCTTTCAGGCCAGAGCAACGCTGATTAGCGTTTTTACCCACCATTAGATGCGAGTGTCGATCAGCGGAATTTTTAAACCAGTTTTCGTGGCTAATCGGGTAAAAAGAAGTTTTTTGTTTCTCTAATATTTGTCCGTGGGTCCCTTGCGAAGTTAATTAGACGGTTTTGTCTCTAATCCTATGTCTATAATGAGAAAACCCTCGCAAGAAGCGTCATCTACCGAGAAGTGGCGGAACACCGTATAAGAAATTGTACACTAGAGGTGGCGGAACAACAAACTATCTTGCGTTGTGGCATCGTCGTTGTATTTTATTTTAAATCTGCATAGTAGATGATGAAACTAAATTTATTTGACTTGAAAAATCGGGAGGAGAAGATAAAAAAAAATTTGCTTGTATTTATATCTAAACACTTGCTAAATTAGTTTCCCTTCCTCATGGCTAGTAAAGTTTTTCGTGCATGGCATGGGCGCACCTAGGGAGGGGCCTCGGGGTCTGGCCCCCCAAGCCTACATTTTTGTAAGCATTTTTGACATATTTCAAGAATAAAAAAATAAAACAGCATAAAATACGGCATCATGGGGTCTCGGTCCCCTCCAAGACATATTTCTGGGTGCGCCATTGATGCATGATATAATAAGCAGAGTAGCTCAGAGAACCTGTGTGTCAAATTTAATTAAAATCTGTTTTTATTCGCCGTAACAAAAATCAATTTATGTATATTGATTAATTAATTATTGAATAATTTCATGATGAAATTAAAATAAATTTTTTGCAAAATGTTTTTGTTTTGCTCAACTTTTTGGCAAACCCTGAACAAAAATTTTGAAACCACCAAAATACTCGCCAATTTTTTTCTCACTAATGATAAATTAATACTTTGACTCTATCACGAATTATAAACTCGGAAAAGCCAAATGCAGAGAACACTGGGACACCCTGTATACGTTTGCATAGGAATTCTGCTTGAAGAGGAATAAATCTTAGATAAAACACAACTTTTATGACTTGGCTTTTACTTAACTGATTTCCATTGATTCAGTTTGTGACTACACTATTCCAATTCTTCCACTGATACCATAAGTACATATATCCATCACAAGAAAATCAGAAAGATTGCTTAAGGATGTCCATTCCAAGACTTAACAGACATCTTAGGGACATCTCTCCTATTTACGTAATAATATAATATTCTCAAGATATCCATAAAAGGGCGTCTGATTTAGTCCTTATATCTTAAAAGTGTCTTTTAAAAGGTATTTTAAGATATATAAAAATCTCTTATTACAAAAAAACATAGGTGAATCATCTAAAAAACTTATTACTGTCCAAGGTAGTAGTAGCAAGGTGACGTCTTTGAAACGCCAAGAGCAGTAATTTTTAAAAAACTTAAAAGAGCTTCTTTTCTGTACATACGGAAATTTCCCTGCAGTTTGGAGCACTAAGAGGATCTTAGACATGGAATAGTATCGCACTTTGGAAAAAGTATTCGGCCCACACCGCAGTGGAGTGGATTGTTAATCTTAACCTCGAAGCGTAGCCTCAAAGTTTATCTTAATTTAATATATAATGCTAATAAGATTTTGATTAGTACGTGCTTCATGGATGGATATTGACCAATAAATGATGTGTCTAAGACTTTTTAAATGACACAGACATCAAAAAGTGAAGTCTTATAGACGTAGTTTTTTAGACCTTAAGGTCATTTAAATGAACAGTTTTTGGCGTCAGAAAACTTTTTTCTTACAGGGTGAGCTACATGTGAGAGTTCTAAGACTGGGGAGGCATGTAAAGTCAATTTCCGCTCATGTATCGTACGTCTTGTTTTAAACCAACATAAAACACCGCAAACACAATTATTAACACATTTTTTAGACCGACATAAAACACCACAAAGGTATACTATTACTCGACATGTAAATATTAAGTTTTTATAACTCAGAAAACCAATAGTTTACGTTATAATTGACTATTTTCTAAGTTGGGGTTAATTTTCTATATTTTCACTTTATATTTTATATTATTTTCATAGAAATATCAAACTTATCAAAATAAATACAATTAAAATAAAAATATTTTATGTAAAGAAAAGTATGCAAAGACGGTATTCAGTAAAAATATTGAGATAAAGGTAAAGCCAGGTAAAGTTCTCCAATACAAATTTCAAAATGAAAGGTTCTTAGTAGTTTGTAAATGTTTTTTAAGCTTAAGTCAATTTGCAGCCGTAATAGCCAAGTTTAGAAAAACATTTCCAAACTAGTAAGAACCTTTTATTTTGAAATTTGAATTGGAAAACTTGGCTTTACTTTTATCTCAATTCTTTATCCGCATAACCATTTTAGCGTACTTGACTTCACTCCTTTTTAAAATAATTTAGATAATATTTAAGTTTTAAAGTATTAAAATATGCGGAATATTATTCAAAACTTTTGCAATGCCTTACCTAAAATTTTGACGATGTTTTAATTTTTTCCTATGGACTTATCATAGTTCCAATCAGCCTTCCAAAGCTCAGCTCTCTCTGGAAGTGGGCAATGTTACTTTTACATAACTTTACATTAAAAGGGGAAGGGGAACAAATAAGAATTTTGTAGTTGTTTGATTTTTTCCAAGGCTTTCGTCATAATTTCTATTAGTCTGCCAAATTCCAGCGTTGTAGCATGTCCGGAAGTATAGTAGAATTTTGATGACCTATTGAGTGAATGAGCAAATTGGCAATGTCGAAGTTTTTTAACATTTCGTAACTATTTTACTACCTTATTGCGGAAGGATTGTTAACTTTATAAAGATCTACGACTGTGCAAAGTTTGAGTTTCATAGCTCATTCCGAAGTAGAGTTTTAGATAGGTCAAATATGGGCTGAAATGTTTCAAGAAAACAGCAGTACCATATTTTGAAACTGTCGACTTAAATCATGGCCTTGACAGAAGAAGATACCGTAAAAAAATATTTTCCAGTCTCTTGGTTCCTTTCGGCCCCTTGTAGAAACCTGAAAGCTTTCCGAATGAACCTGCCTGTAAACTGCCACTTTCCCATATAAAAGATTGTACAGGAATTGCTTGGTTTCCGGTCGGTTTAAAAAAGTAGAGGTCTTCTCGAGTGTTCCCGACTGTACCTTTACCGGTTTAAGGAACTTTAAGAATTATTTTTAGCATTTTGGAATAAAACGAAAAAAGAAATTATTAAATCAATAGCTTTGAGTATACAATACAAATATAAACAATATCAATAACTAACGTTTCGGCACAATCGTATCATTGCTGATTGATTTAAGAATTGTTCATTTCATAATTAGTCACTCAAGTCCAAAAATCAGAAAAATTTCGTTTTATAACAAACCACGGGACGAAAAAATCAAACCAATAAACTTCATTTAAGAACTATTTACTTAAATGAAAGTGGCAACAAACAAATAATGTGCAGGAGTCGTGACAATTCTATACTGGAATTCGAGATCACTATATTTTTACGCTCTCGAAAATAATGAGCGCGACATTGGTACAGTACTGAAGTGCATATAAAATGGACCTTGATCGACTTTCGCCGATTCGCTATGTAATAATATGTAACCTTTCTCGATCTTGGAATATAAAAGAAAATGAAAATTGCAAAACTTATACCTGAAACGCAAACTTCACTTTGAATTTAACAATTTTTGTTTCCAAAGCTAAAAATATCCGTAATAGGATCTAATCTAGTCTAGTCTAGTGTAATCAACAGCAAATAGTTCTATAAGAGCAGTTTAGACATTTTATACAGGGTGTTCCAACTAAAAGGTAACAGACGTGTTTTTTTGTAATTTTCGTGCAAATTTGGAGAAACACTCGGACACGTCGATTTTGTTTGCGACGGGACACTTTTTGGCCATCTTGAAATTTTTGTTGCACGCAACAACTTCGAGGGGTATAGTTAACCCCTAAAGTTTAAGTAGGAAAAGTGAGTCTAGTGATACCTTGTAAGAATTTCAAAAATCTATCTGTTAGTTTTTGAGATAATTGCCTTCAAAGTTTCAAATTTAACGTGGACTGATAAAATAAAAATGTAATCGGAATTTCATATTTTTTGGATTTCATTTATATTTTATCATTCCATGTAAAATTTGAAAATTTAAAAGCAAATATCTCAAAAACTAATCTATGGATTTCCGAAATTTTTATCATTCCATGTAAAATTTGAGAATTTGGAAACATATATCTCAAAAACTAATTGATGGATTTTGGAAATTTTTAAACGGTTGTAAAGATCTCCAAGAGAACTTCAAAACAAGGTATCACTAGACCCACTTTCCCTATTCAAAATAAAGGGGTAAAGTATACTCCTCGAAGATTGTGCGTGCTATAAAAATTTCAAGATAGCCAAAAAGTGTCCCCCTTGCAAACAAAATCGACGTATTCGAGCGTTTCTCCAAATTCGCACGAAAAATACCCGAAAACACCTCTGTTACCTTCTAGTTGGGACACCCTGTATAATAGTGACTGCGAGGCATTTTTTAATCTGTGAACATGTCTGGCATTATTGGTGGAACCATTGGCAATTGATCAAAACCGATTTCATAAAATCTTCACCAAAACGTCTACGCTAGACCCCCTATGTAGTAAAATGTTTTCTTTATTTTCCGAAACATCGATGTTTTATTATTTATTTGTTCTTTACAGAAACTATAACACTCAGGGTAGGGAAAATGACGTTATCGCACCGATAAAGATTGACTTTTTGGAAAATGTTTAGCGATAGGTATCTCCGCAAATAATAAACTCAGAGCTCTTGGGTTGCATTTAACTCATACAAAATTTGATTAGCTTTACAAGAGTATGCAACGTAATATCCAAAATAGGCTTTCTAAAGTAATTTTTTCGAAATAACTAAAACAAGTGCAAGAAAATTGAAGATTTTCGAGTACCGCGGAGATAACAAAGTGATTTCCGGGGTACAAACCTAGGAACCCTGACAATTTGCAGTATTTGTCTTTTTTATGTCGATGTGCACAAGGATTTTTCTTTTATTTCTTTTTGACATTTAGATGATAAGGAATACATACAGGCAATATTAAGAAATACATACAGGGTGGGCCACTGAAAACTTACAATGGCCATAATTTTTAAAGCACAAAAGATATCAAAAGAATAAAAAATATCATTCTTATAAAATCAAGAGAAAATACAAATGACGTACTTCTCAAGCCACCCCGACCTACCCCCAGGCGCCATCCCCACTTATTTTAAAATCTAAATAGCGATACAACACTTGTCGCACCTCTCTTTTTCTTTCTCAGAGGCTCATCATGAATGGGGGTGGTGCTTGAGGGAAAGGTCGGGTGGTTTGAAAAATAGGTACGTCATTTAAATTTTGCGGATGGGTCGCTTTAACACTCTATTTGTAATTTACGCTAAACACATTTTTTTTGTAAAATTGATTTCCAGGGATTTTTTAATTTAAAAGGTAATTTTTTAATTTTACCATAAAATTTTTGTGAGCATCGTTTAGCATTTCTGATAAGTTTTTGAAAGAGGTGCTTTCAAGATCTACAAAGGGGGTGGTGCTTTAGGAGTAGGTCGCGATGGTTTGAAAAATATTGGTAATTTATGCTAAACAATTTTTTTTTAAATTGATTTTAGCTACCTTTTTATTTCAAGGGTAGTTTTTGAATATTACCATAAAACTTTTATGATCATCGTTTATCATTTTTTATAAGCTTTCCAAAGAGGTTCCACAAGTAAGATATTGCTATTTAAGATTTTGAAGTAAGTGGGGTGGTGCCTAAGGGGTGGATAGGTTCGGTTTGATATGTTTGTTGTAAAAAATTAAAATATCAGACATAAAAGGATCCCGCCCGGAGCTTATGGGCGGTGGCTTTCGGTTGGATTTCTTTTAAATTTCAGTATTTTGCAGATCTTGATGCCCTGATGAAAAGTTATCATTGCCCCATCGTCGTCCGACCTATGCTTTCTAAGATACAGGGGTTCAAAGTTTCAGTTTTTAGCATTTGTGCATTTTTCACAAAAAACTATTTCAAGTCATTTCTACCTATTCTGAAGAATGATATTATTGTTTGTTACATATCAAACACAACACACAAGTAGAGCTTAATATGAAAACAAAAAAATTGGACCTATTAACAATTTGCTACATTCAGTGGCGTTCCCAACAAAAATTTTAAAAAATATTTATTCAAAAAACGATTTTTTTTTGTTTTTCCTATCTTTTAGGAATCTCCCAAAGAAACCAGAATATGTATATATGGTAAACATCGGTTTGGAAAGTTTTTCACAAAACGCTATAAAACTTTTTAGGATTTTAATGTTTTTTTTTTAGAAATGCAAAATACTTTCGCTTTTTTTTAACGCTAATTTTTAAACAAATATATCATTTAGTCATTCAGTGGCGTGTAATTTACCGAGATAAATGTTCGAAATCCTAACTTTTTTTAACATTGTTTTTTTGCCGACATTAAAATTAAAATAAAAAAGTTTAACAATATGATCTGTCAATTTGACATTGGCAGGTTAGTGAAACGAGGTATAGGTGAGCTCTACATGAAAAAAGTTTTACCGGGTGGGCCAAAAAAAAACCGGACAATTTTTGTTCATTATAACTTTTCAACTTGACAAATTGATTTTAATGGGACAAACTGCACTTGGCAGAGAAAAAATCAGAATTTTGATTAAATATTTTTTTCTCCGATATCTCAAAATCCCAAATGGCGGACGAAATTAAATTTGACCCTTCAAAGATGATTGTTAATTCTTGTGTTGCGAACATGTGATTGGTATAAAGCGAAAAATTAATTAGATTGCTGGTTCATAAAATTAGTTTACCAATCACCTGCGAATAATTTAATTAATTATGAAATCTGAACTGAAAATAATTACGAACAGTTGAAGATGCACTTACCCCTGTTTTTGCAGCGTGTTGTTCGTGACGTCTTTCACACAGAAGTGATTTTTCGACAGCAATTGTCATATATCGAAGCGCGCACACCCCCAATGTACAAATTCAACTGGTTGAGTGCGCGAAGATGCAATTGAACATGCTCAGAAAGTAAAATAAAATAAAGTTTTCAATCGCATTCGCCAAAATTCTTAAAGACAAATACGAACGTATAAACGCGAGAAAAATATTAAAATAAAACAAAATTCTTATACCCAAAAGTATATTTACAAAGGCAAGTGAATTTTGGACATTCTGCCCGCCTAAAAATTACATTGATGTAATTTTTAAATGTTTTCAGGTTCAAAGTCCATCGGTAAAGGACATAGCTTTACCAGAGGTCTTTGAAATATTCCTGAGACAGTGCGCACAGTGGCAACACGTGAGATTTGATCTTCACCTGGGTGAAGGGCAATAATTCTACCAAGCGACCATTTTGTCGGTGGTAAATTATCCGACTTTATGTGTACCATAGTACCTATAGCAGGGGCGGGACAAGTGGGTTCCAGCCACTTGGACCGCTGCTGCAGTGTATGTAAATATTCCTTAGAATGACGCGCCCAAAAATCCTGATGTAATCTTTGGATCATCTGCCATCTAGAGAGGCGGTTTAGTTTGATACTGGTTACATCAGGATCGGGTAAACTACAAACAGGTTCTAGAGTCAAAAAATGATTTGGTGTCAACGCAGACAAATCATTGGGGTCGCTAGATAAAGGAGACAATGGTCTAGAATTTAATAGCGCTTCCACTTGTACTAAGACCGTATAAAGCTCTTCGTACGTTAAAATCTGGCTTCCGATAACGCGATACAAATGCGTTTTTACCGCCTTTACTCCACTTTCTGCTAATCCAGAAAAGTGTGGCGCCCCTGGGGGGTGAAAAAACCACTCAATGGATTCCGCGGCTGCCGCTTGTTTAAATATTATCTGTAATTCCTTATTTGCACCCTTAAACGTAGTTCCTTGGTCTGATATTATTTTTGAGACCCTTCCTCGACGTGCCATAAAACGCCTTAAAGCACACAGAAAAGCTTCGCTAGAATAATCCGAAACTAATTCGATATGAAGAGCCTTGGTAGAGAAGCAAACGAATATGCAGATCCAAGCCTTAAGCGTTTTATTTCCGCGAACTTTTCTGCTTAATGATATGGATATTGGACCCGCATAGTCACAACCGACTACGGTAAAACTTTTGACAGCAGATATGCGTAATTTGGGTAAGTTTCCCATTTTTGGTTCAAAAGGTTTCGGATTAAGTCGCCAACAATTTTTACAGTTAGCGATAACGGTTCTTATCGCCCGCTTAGGAGATAATATCCAGAAATTTTGAAAAATTAAGAACTGTAAAGTTTGCAAACCTGGGTGCAAATAAGATTTATGATAGTGTTCAATGAGGAGCGTAGTTAATCTATGTTGTCGTGGTAAAAGAATCGGGTGTTTCTGGTCATATGAAAGATCAGAATATCGGAGGCGACCTCCAACCCGCAATATATTTTTATTATCAAGAAAAGCGTCTAACTTTCTAAAAGGCTTTGAAATGCGTTTTTTCGCATTAATATTTGAGATTTCTTGAGAAAATGTGACTGTTTGAACATGCCTGATCAGAAAAATAAGAGCGAGATTAAGTTCTGACAGGACTATGGGTCCAGTACGATAAGCAAGATTTCTTTTAAAGCAGATAAAACGATACCAGATAGCGATTATCCTTTGAATTTTAGAAAGCGAAGAATATTTGTTTAAAAGAATATCAAAAAACTTGTTTTCTGTAAATGCGACCAAAGTTATTTTCCTTTCTTCACCAAGAACTTCGTCCGAATCCAATGGTTCAGAATAAATGCTTGGTGGCCAATGCTCATCAGGCATTGAAAGCCAATCTGGACCGCACCACCAAAGGGGCGTATTTAACAATTCTGACGGCAACAAAGTTCTTGTTGCACAGTCTGCGGGATTATCATTTGTGCGTACATGCTGCCATATTGCAGCTGGTAGTTTATTTTGAATTTTCGCAACCCGGTTGGCGACAAATGTTTTGTATCTATAAGGGGGATTTTTAATCCAGCTAAGAGCGATTGTGGAATCTGACCACGCGAAAATTTTAGAAATTTTAATTTTATCTCCTAGAATTTTTAAAATTGCGGAAACAAGATCAACCAGTAAAACAGCGGCTACTAGCTCTAATCTCGGGATTGAAATTGTTTTTACCGGAGCGATTTTTGCTTTAGCAGCAATGAGAAAAGTGCAGATTTTATTATTTTGTAAAACGCGAAAATACGCTATACTAGCGTAAGCTTTTTCTGACGAATCACAGAAAGCGTGAAGTTGACATTCTGTAAAATTATCAATAATAAAACGTCGCGGTAAAGAAAAGTTTTGAATAAGGCCTAACTCAGATTTATATTTTAACCAACGTTGGCGTATAAAGGGGGAAACTTCCTGGTCCCAGTCATATTTTTGTTTCCACAGAAGCTGCAATAGATCTTTGGAGAACAGGCTCAGAGGTGAGAGCCATCCTAGTGGATCAAAGCATCTTGCAATTTCTGACAGAATCGTGCGTTTTGTACATTCTCGTTCCAATGGATCTACGCGATAGGTAAAAATATCTTTACAAGGAATCCATTGTAAGCCTAAAATTTTTATTGTTTCAGATTCTGAATCGAAATTAAACGAGTTTAAGTGCAAGTAAGACTCCGGAAGGTCTTGTAAAAATGACTTATTGTTGCTTGCAAATTTTCTAAGTTCGAACCCACCGTTTCCCAATAGTTCTATAAGTTGATCGCGTAAATTTTTAGCTTCTGAGAGGTTATTTGCATTACAAATTAAATCATCAACGTAAATTGAGGTTTTGAGTACCTCACGAGCTTGAGGAAACTTGTTTCCTTCATCCTGTGCTAATTGAGCAATGACGCGGTTAGCGAGATATGGAGAAGAGCTCAGACCAAAAGTGACCCGTTTAAAACGCATGTCTTTTATGGGCTCGTTGGGAGTGAATCTCCATATTATTCTTTGAAAATCCCTATGAATAGGGGCAATTAAAACTTGTGTAAACATGCTTTTAAGATCACAAGTAAAGACCACAGAAGAAATACGAAAACTGAGAAGTAGAGCAAAAACTTCTTTTTGAAGTTTTGGCCCCGTAAGAAGGGTGTCATTTAGCGAGGGTGAATTTTGATTTGGACGAGACGATCCGTCGAAAACAATTCGAATATTGTCACCCTTGGCTACGCAATGATGGGGTAAGTAAAAAGAGTTTTTATTTATTTCTTCGTCAGGAATAATTTCAAGATAATCATTGTTAATATATTCTTGAATAGTATCTGAATATTTTTTATAAATATTAGGATTTAAAATTAAGCGTTTTTCAAGCGAAAAAAATCTTCTTAAAGCCAATGAGCGCGTTGCATGAAAATCAAATTGCGGAGGCGTATTATCTTGGAAAGGTAGTTCTACCATGTATCGCCCTGTTTCGTCTCTACAGTGAGTCTCAACAAAGCTTTTCTCGGCAAGAATATCGGAGGGCGAGCAAAAATTTGCTTTAGGTAGCTCTTCTAATTCCCAAAAGCGTTTTAAAGCGTGGTCTAGCGATAGTAAATCGGTTTCATTTACAGAGCAAAATAAAGCGGTTGAATGTGATTGCGATTTAATTTTATTATTTTTATTTTTTCCCATAATAATATAGCCAAAAATACTATTAAGAAGAATTGGTTTGTTGGGGCCATTATCAATGCGCCCTTCGCGTAAAATATAGGGAAAAATATCAGCGCCCAAAAGAAAATCAATATTAGCGGGTTCTTGGAACGTAGGGTCCGCGAGGGGTACATTTTGAAAATCAGAAGTATCTATATTACCTAAATAAGTGCTAGGAATTTCCGAACACAACTTGGGTAAGATCACAGCGTCGACTGACATGCGTGGTTCCGTTTGATTATACGGTTTGATAATACAAGTTACTCCTCCCTGAGAGGTAACTTCATTCATAGATCCTAATCCTTGAATAGAAAGGGATAAACTATAGCGTGGAAGTGAAAGTTTTTTGAAAAACTTCAAAGAGACGTAACTGCATTCTGAGCCAGAATCAAGAATAACCCTAGCTTTTTGAAAAATGCCACGAGAATCCATAACCTCGATAATAGCGGTAGATAAAATTGTATTCTGAGCGTGCGAATTGGAGAAGTAATTTAAGGTATTTTGCGAATTTTGAGGTAAATTTTCCATACCTGTTTGTGGCGGTTGCTGAAAAGCGCGAGAGGTTGGCGAATTATTTTGCTGAGGCGAGATATTACCATTAAAAGCAGGCGAATTATTTTGTGAAGAACTTTGCGGGTTATTGTATTGCGAATTATAAAAGGGGGGTCGTACATTAGAATTGTAATTATTTTCAAGATTCGTGCGGTTAGAAGTATGTGGACTGTAATTGTTGTTATTTTTAAAAATATGTAAAAGAGAGTGATGTCTATTAGATTGACAGTAACGACAAACAGACTGCGATTGACATAAAGCTAGGTTATGTTGCCCACTTAAACAATTAGGACACCAGTTGTTGTCTTTAGCTAACTGAAAACGTTCAGAGGAATTTTTATTTTTAAATTCTAAGCATCTGTAAATATTATGGTCACGTGATTGACATAAAAGACAAGATTGATTTGAATTATTTAACTTTGTATTATTATTTCGACTTGCATTACCAAAAAATGCAGAAGTTTGTCTAGGTTTTGACTGATTAGAAGAAAATCTATTTTTTGTGTCTGTTTTTAAAGGTGAAGAAAAATCAGGTTTAGTTGAAAATTCTACCGCTTCTATAGCGTTACATCGTTTTAGTACAAAATTCTTTAAATCGTCAAAAGTAGGAACTTGAGATGGATCATTAAGTTCAAGTTCAAATCGCGTCATGGTCTCCTGATCTAAATGTTTACTGAAATTATAGTATAGCAAAAAAGACCAATCATCTGTGGGAAAACCAAGTACCTTAAGGGCGGAGAGATTTTCACTATATACGTCAACTAGTGTGCGCAATTGTTTTGAATTTTTAGAATTTGTTACGTAAGGAACATTATCCATTGTTTTTAAATGTGAAAAAGCAATAAGCCGTTTGTTATCGTAGCGGTTTTTTAGCGATTCGAGAGCAATTGAATAATTAGCGGCGGCTAAAGGTGTGCATTGCACCAGTGCTAGCGGGGGTCCCTCTAGGGAGTTTAAAAGATGGTTAAATTTCTCTATATTCGAAATATTTGTGTTGTCAACTAGCGCATTAAACATGTCCATAAAATTTCTAAATTGTCTAATATCGCCGGAAAATTTTGGAACTTTCAAATTAGTCAAGTTTGGCGGTCGATTACCACTAGATAGTCCCGAAGCAGAGGATGCGTCGGTTTCAACCTTCAGTGTTGGCTTTTCAAACAGCGCGGTATACTTAGCGTAATTGTAAGATCGTAAGTGTTCAAAGTCTTTTCTCACTCCTTCTTCGGTATCAATTTCAAAATCGTCGGTCGCTGACATTAAAGATATAAGATTTTGATGATATTTAGCAAAATCGTTAACCACTTGATCAATTTGAGCGTACATAATTTTAAACTGAAGTTTAGCCGTCTCGTCAGCATCAGAAGCCGAGTCAGCAAAAGTTTTTAATTCTTTCATTTGATTATGACACATTGTGCGAAGGGTCTTATACGATTTAATCTTAGCCGCGGACATGATGATCCTTTATTTAATGCAGATGGGTGTAATAAAGAAAAGCAAAACTAAATTTTTAATTATTTTTAGCAATTTAGGGATATTACGCGGTATTTTTAACAATTTAGCCAAATAAAATCAATTTATTAAAACCAATTATTGGTAAAATTATCAATTTATTTAGTGATACTAATAAATAAAAGGGAAAGCGAATTATTAATAATATAATTTTTAATTGAATTTAACCATATTATTTTAGCGAATTAATAAATTTTTATAAATTAAGTAACGGTGAAAATAGCGAATTATTTATTTACCTTTGTTAGTTAATAAGAGCGAAAACGAACTATTTATTTATATTTACCAATAAATAAAAGCGAAATATTTTTTAATAGTTAAGGGGAATTGCGCGGTGCGAATTAGCGATAATTAATTAACTTAGCGACATGCAATAGCGAGTTATCTACTAGCGATCCCAATAATTTGTAAATATAGGCAAGTAAGAAGCTTAAATTATAAACCTCTTTACACAATAAATAATACTATGGCACCCATAAAGCTGCAATAAAAGTTCTAAACTAAAGCAGCAGTAATAAAATAAAATGCAGATAGGACCTACTGGTAAGCCTATATCATATGCCGATAAATTACGTGCAATTGTTTATGTATATGTAACCTGCCTAAAACCTACTACTCATTTTAGGAAAGAATGTTAAAGAAAAAACTGGAATGATAAGCTCATATTCAATGACCTTGAATTTATTTCTCCGAAACAAATTACCTATTTATAAATCGTCAAAGACGGAAAACCAAAACACGTTGAAAAATGAAAAAAACCTATTATACTTTTTATTATTAGCGAAGCGAATAAAAACTTTCAAACGCATCCGGCTCGAAGGACCAAAAATGATTGGTATAAAGCGAAAAATTAATTAGATTGCTGGTTCATAAAATTAGTTTACCAATCACCTGCGAATAATTTAATTAATTATGAAATCTGAACTGAAAATAATTACGAACAGTTGAAGATGCACTTACCCCTGTTTTTGCAGCGTGTTGTTCGTGACGTCTTTCACACAGAAGTGATTTTTCGACAGCAATTGTCATATATCGAAGCGCGCACACCCCCAATGTACAAATTCAACTGGTTGAGTGCGCGAAGATGCAATTGAACATGCTCAGAAAGTAAAATAAAATAAAGTTTTCAATCGGATTCGCCAAAATTCTTAAAGACAAATACGAACGTATAAACGCGAGAAAAATATTAAAATAAAACAAAATTCTTATACCCAAAAGTATATTTACAAAGGCGAGTGAATTTTGGACATTTTTGGACAACATGCTTTAATTATTTTTTTAAATCAGTAAAAAAGCTGCATTCTTGTCATCAAAATAGGTTTAGTAGTAATTAATTTATAATGAAATAAATGCAGACGTGATTGCCTTGCCAATCGTATAATATTCAAAATTATGGTTGAAACAAAAATATTTTTTTCAGAATCATTAAACCGATTTTGTTGATTCGCACCTTGTTGTGCGTGACACGAATGCAGCTTTTTTACCAATTTAAACAAAATAATTAAAGCATTTTCGCAACACAAGAATAAACAAGCATCTTTGAAGGGTACAATTTAATTTTGTCCGCCATCTGGGATTTTGAGATATCGGACAAAAAAATATATTTAGTCAAAACTTTGATTAAGTCTCTGCCAAAGTGCAGTTTGTCCCATTAACATCGATTGTATAGTTTAAAAGTTATAATAAAAAAAATATTTTCGGTTTTTTTGGCCCACCCGGTATATAGCTCGTTTAACCTACCAATGTCAAATTGACAAATTGTTAAACTTTTTTATTTTACTTTTAATGTCGCCAAAAAATCAATGTTAAAAGAAGTTAGGATTTCGAACATTTATCCTGGTAAATTGCACGCCACTGCATAAATAAATGATTAAAAAAGTAAGGTGAGCAACAAAAATTATTCTATTAACCTCATAATTATATTTGTTTAAGTATTATCATTAAAATAACGATAGAATTTTGCATTTCTAAAAAAAAAACATTAAAATCCTAAAAAGCTTAGAGTTTTACAGCGTTTCGTGAAAAACTTCACAAACCGATTTTTACCATATATACATATTCTGGTTTCTTTGGGAGATTCCTAAAAGCCAGGGAAAAACAAAAAAAATTCCACCGTTCGTTTTTTTTTATAGTTAATTCTGTAAAGCATCGTTTTTTAAATAAATATTTTTTAATCATTTTTATGTTCGGAACGCCACTGAATGTAGCAAATTGTTAATAGGTCCAATTTTTTTGTTTGTATATTAAGCTCCACTTGTGACCTAACGTTTGATATGTAACAAACAATAAAATCATTTTTCAGAAAAGGTAAAAACTGAAACTTTGAACCCCTGTATCTTAGAAACCATAGGTCGGACGACGATGGGGCAGATAACTTTTCATCAGGGCATCAAGATCTACAACATACTGAAATTTAAAAGAAATTCAACCGAAAGCTACCGCCCATAAGCTCCAGGCGGGATCCTTTAATAATAATGTTGACTGGGCTAAAGCGAAAACATATTATAGGGATTTAATCCGATATCGAACTTCGTATAGTGAATTGAATTTAACTAAAAATATTACCAGAGCTTAGGTTTCCAAATAACTAAGCAAATGCAGATGCTAAAAGATTATTTTAGTTGGAATTGCACCTATCAGAACCAATTAGGGTCGGTCTGTAGGTCTGTTTAATTTTATTTATTTGAAGGTATATTGTGCAAGCCGGTCCGACCAAAATTATAGATAAATTAGCAGACAAATTTGAAACCCTTAACTTCTTTGCCTTAACCCGGAAAATATTTTCTAGAGTTTAGCCTGCCAGATAGCCGTATAAAAAAAATATAGTATTTTTTCTTTAGTGTTAATTACAATCGAAATCTATTTCTATCTAGCCACAAAAGTCTCATGCATGCATCTATCTTTCTACTTAGCCTTCTTCGAACCATCTTTGGACATAGGGATCCCTCAATATCTTCCACTCTTCTCTGTCTGTCGCCTTGTTCATCTATCTAGTCCCCGCATGTTTCTTCAAATCTTCCTTCACTTATTTTATTTTTCCAAGGTCTCCAGTTTACAATACATTTGTTCCATCGATCGTCTTTCTGTCTGATATTATGGCCGGCAAATTTGCATTTTAATTTGGCTACCTTTCCTCTGACATTCTTTACTTTTGTTTTATTTCTTATCCATTCATTCCTTTTTCTATCTGTTTGTTTTACATGTAACAGTTGTCTTTCCATTGATCTTTGGGTTTTTGCTACCTTATCCAGGTTTCATTTTGTAAGTGTCCAGGTCTGGATTCCGTATGTACACTTTTGTTTTATGGTACTGTGGATATTTTTTATTTTTTAATATGTGGCTTAATTAACCGAATGCTGCCCAGACCAATCTTACTTGTCTCTTGATTTCAGACATTGGGTTGTCTTTTTTTAGTTAAATAATTTTTCCCAGATTACATATACTTCTACTTGTTTTATTTTTTCTTGGTTTATTCTGATCGTGATATCTTCACCTTCACTTTTAGCTGCCGCATCTAGTTCTTCCAGCATTTTTTCTTCTTTCTTATTTGTTATTAAGGCGATATCATCAGCATATTTATTAATACATTATTTAGGCATTATTTTTTAAAGTTTTTTTATTTGTGTCAAGTAAATTCATTTTACTTCATTAAAACATTAGAAAAAGTCTATTCTGGGAAATTCCGAGTTTTGCGAAATGTCATTTAAGAAAACGCGCACGCATGTTTAATGCGTGGGTAAATGTTTTGCTGTGACTAAAAGTCGAACTGGGTCATGGATTATTTTGTTTTTTTTGCAAAGCAAAGACTAGCTTATATGCCTGCCAAATGTACCAAAATAAACAAATATTGGATTTTGAACATAGAAACATTTCAGAGTAAGATAGGGCTAGTCCTGCGGCAAAACACGGACAAAAACGCATTATATTGTATGGGAAAGACTTCTTTTTTGAATTAATTCAATGCTTCAAAAAAACGACTTTATTGAAACCAATTGCTCTAGAATCTAGAAAGGTAAAGTTTAATACGAATTTTCATTTAAATACAAATTCAAATCAAGCTTTATTGTCTTAAAATATTATAAAACTTTTGGACAAAGCAAATAAATAAATAAATAAATAAATAATAATAATATAGAAAAATTCATTCAAGTGGTTTAATTATCTTGTTTATCAAGGTAATAGGTAATAGGTAATAGGTAATAGGTAATAGGTAATAGGTAATAGGTAATAGGTAATAGGTAATAGGTAATAGGTAATAGGTAATAGGTAATAGGTAATAGGTAATAGGTAATAGGTAATAGGTAATAGGTAATAGGTAATAGGTAATAGGTAATAGGTAATAGGTAATAGGTAATAGGTAATAGGTAATAGGTAATAGGTAATAGGTAATAGGTAATAGGTAATAGGTAATAGGTAATAGGTAATAGGTAATAGGTAATAGGTAATAGGTAATAGGTAATAGGTAATAGGTAATAGGTAATAGGTAATAGGTAATAGGTAATAGGTAATAGGTAATAGGTAATAGGTAATAGGTAATAGGTAATAGGTAATAGGTAATAGGTAATAGGTAATAGGTAATAGGTAATAGGTAATAGGTAATAGGTAATAGGTAATAGGTAATAGGTAATAGGTAATAGGTAATAGGTAATAGGTAATAGGTAATAGGTAATAGGTAATAGGTAATAGGTAATAGGTAATAGGTAATAGGTAATAGGTAATAGGTAATAGGTAATAGGTAATAGGTAATAGGTAATAGGTAATAGGTAATAGGTAATAGGTAATAGGTAATAGGTAATAGGTAATAGGTAATAGGTAATAGGTAATAGGTAATAGGTAATAGGTAATAGGTAATAGGTAATAGGTAATAGGTAATAGGTAATAGGTAATAGGTAATAGGTAATAGGTAATAGGTAATAGGTAATAGGTAATAGGTAATAGGTAATAGGTAATAGGTAATAGGTAATAGGTAATAGGTAATAGGTAATAGGTAATAGGTAATAGGTAATAGGTAATAGGTAATAGGTAATAGGTAATAGGTAATAGGTAATAGGTAATAGGTAATAGGTAATAGGTAATAGGTAATAGGTAATAGGTAATAGGTAATAGGTAATAGGTAATAGGTAATAGGTAATAGGTAATAGGTAATAGGTAATAGGTAATAGGTAATAGGTAATAGGTAATAGGTAATAGGTAATAGGTAATAGGTAATAGGTAATAGGTAATAGGTAATAGGTAATAGGTAATAGGTAATAGGTAATAGGTAATAGGTAATAGGTAATAGGTAATAGGTAATAGGTAATAGGTAATAGGTAATAGGTAATAGGTAATAGGTAATAGGTAATAGGTAATAGGTAATAGGTAATAGGTAATAGGTAATAGGTAATAGGTAATAGGTAATAGGTAATAGGTAATAGGTAATAGGTAATAGGTAATAGGTAATAGGTAATAGGTAATAGGTAATAGGTAATAGGTAATAGGTAATAGGTAATAGGTAATAGGTAATAGGTAATAGGTAATAGGTAATAGGTAATAGGTAATAGGTAATAGGTAATAGGTAATAGGTAATAGGTAATAGGTAATAGGTAATAGGTAATAGGTAATAGGTAATAGGTAATAGGTAATAGGTAATAGGTAATAGGTAATAGGTAATAGGTAATAGGTAATAGGTAATAGGTAATAGGTAATAGGTAATAGGTAATAGGTAATAGGTAATAGGTAATAGGTAATAGGTAATAGGTAATAGGTAATAGGTAATAGGTAATAGGTAATAGGTAATAGGTAATAGGTAATAGGTAATAGGTAATAGGTAATAGGTAATAGGTAATAGGTAATAGGTAATAGGTAATAGGTAATAGGTAATAGGTAATAGGTAATAGGTAATAGGTAATAGGTAATAGGTAATAGGTAATAGGTAATAGGTAATAGGTAATAGGTAATAGGTAATAGGTAATAGGTAATAGGTAATAGGTAATAGGTAATAGGTAATAGGTAATAGGTAATAGGTAATAGGTAATAGGTAATAGGTAATTGGTAATTGGTAATAGGTAATAGGTAATAGGTAATAGGTAATAGGTAATAGGTAATAGGTAATAGGTAATAGGTAATAGGTAATAGGTAATGGGTAGCTATTGATATTTTCGTAATGGCATTTATACAGGGTGTTCCAAGTTAAGTATCTACCATTGCTAACTTTGTTATTATTAAAGATAGAAAAATCTTAAAATGGCAAAATTGTAGAGTTTTTGACGCTTTAAATAAAAAAAAACAATCGAGCAGTGGCGTATATAAGGGGGGCCTGCCCCCCCCCCCCCCCCCCGAAGCCAAGATTTTTTCAGATATTTTCCACATATTTCATGAATACAAACATAAAATAGCATAAAATACGGCCTCATGAGGTGTCGGCCCCCCCCCCGCAACTGGCTCGGCCCCCCCCCGAAAGTTTTTTCTATATACGCCACTGCAATCGAGTATTGCGTTTTTGCGTTTTTTCAGAAAAAATATACTTTTAAAAATTTTAAACACCCTGTATTTTATCATTTTTTCTAATAGATCTTTTACTTCTAAAGAAACATTGTGTATTAAGTTTTTTTCCTAAAGTTAAAAATAGCGAAGATATTTTAAATTCAAAATTACTTATTGAAAGGTAATTTGTTCGAAAGAAGTCTAAGCGTAATTTTGAATTTGGATTATCTTCGTTATTTTTAACTTTAGGAAAGAAAATTTTTGTTTAGAATTGCAAGATCTATAGAAAAAATTATAAAATCTAAGGTGTTTAATTAAAATTTGTTTAATGTTTTTTGAAAAAACTCGAAAACTCGAAAACGTGATGTTGCAAAACAGTGCAAAAAATTAGAAAAAATTACGAAAAAACTCGAAAACACCAGAGAGCGATGCTGCGTTCTTTTTTTGATTTAAGTATCTTAAAGAGCATCAAAAATTATACTAGTTTGTTAGTTTAAACTTTTTTCTATCCTTAATAATAATAAATGGATCCGTGACTGATCTGATACTTTCGTAGCTAGCCTATTAGTAAAGCCATAATATATCAGCCTTGAAAACAGTTTTTTGTAAATATCTCAGAAACTAAAACTCCTACGAAGTTTTTGATGCATATTGATGCGATGCTCGGTTAAAAAGTTAGCATTTTTAAAAATTTTTAGTTGTTAGAAAACTATTATTATCATTATTGGATTTCGACCAAAATCTAATCAGCTCGTTAGAGTTATGAACACTGTTTTACCTGAAAATTGTATAAAAATGGGTTAAGCGGTTTCGAAGCTATCGTGTTGTGGACAGACATACACACACACACACAAACACAGACATCACGACGATATGGCTAAGATAGGTCAAAATACTTCGAAATAAATTCGTCGAAAATAATACCTTTTCTAGCCATTGCTGCGCTTGCTAGGAAGGTAAAAAGTTAGCAATGGTGGACACTTAACTTGGAACTTCTTGTATGTGAATTCTTTTTAGTAAACACATCTACTAAAACAATGAAAAATCGGTTTTATCATCGCTAGCTTCTCTAAATCATTAACTGTAAAATATAGCGGACAGCTGACACCGTTTTATTGGACATCTAGTACCTAGTGACGTTTGGAGGTTTAAATATGGCTGCCATTTTTATTCTAAAATATTATATATTCTTTGTTTAGTTTAAGTTTTGTATGGATATAATGTTATAACTAAAATTAAAAAAAGATGGCCATGTTACAAGGTTTTTACAAACAAATTATTTAAATATATGAAAAACTATTGCATCCAAGAAAAAATTAGTTAAACCTTCAACAAAAATTGTTAGATCTAGATTTTTTTTAGATAACAAAGTAATATTTGGGTTAAAAAAAAATTATGTCAAATTAAAAAAAAAGTTTAATGCATTGGTTAGTTTTTACTACAAGTAAAGATTTTATTATTTTTATCAAAAAGTGGGGCTCCAGGCTCCTAGGCCCCCTCCCCCTCCTGGATCCGCCAGTAAATACTGGTATAAACTTTTAGTCGCTACTTTGAAACTCGTTGAAAGGGTGCATTGAACGCCTTAACAACGTTAATTTAACGATCAATCTAAAAAATTGCTAAAAAAATAAACATGACGCCACGCCAAGTAAAGAAACACGGTTGGTAACCTGTGACGGGGGTGTGAAAATCCTTAGTGAAATCCGATATCATCAAACAAAAATTCTTCGATTTTTATATTATTTACAGTATAGAAGCACAGTGACAGAAGCGAGATAATAGAAAGCCTATGAGTTCTAAAGGCCGCAATCCACAACTAAATCAAATTAATACATTAACAACTAGGTATTTACTCTAAGGTACTGAAATGTTTTTAGTCCCTAGGACCTAAGATGTTTTTAGTTCCTAGTTCCCACAGAACTTTGTTCGTTCAACCCAGTCTAATAATACACATATTATGCATATTGGTGTCAATAAATAGTTATTTAAACAACAAGGTTTGAAAACGACTCTTTGCACACGATCGAGATAGTTTGGTAGACCGAGCCGAAGGCGAAGTCTACAAGTCGAGGGAGTGTGCAAAGAGGTTCTCAAACGAGTTTTTTACAATATTTTTTATACGACTGCTAATAAAGAAAGAAAAATCAAATTTTAATTTAACTTGTTTTTATTTCCGACATTTAATAAAACTTTAAAAATTCAACAATTTTTTGACGTATCTAATCAACAAAACATACGAGCAGTGACGGTTGCTACGGAACTAAGCCAACTTATATTGATGGGTGACAACAACAAAAATGAGACCCGTATGCAGAAATGACATAGGCGTGCGCAAAAATGACATAAGCGTGTGCAAAACGTTTTGCATACAGCGTGCGCAAAATGCCATTTTCAAATCGTGTTCTCCGTGCGCAAAACCCCTTTTTACAAGACAGTCGTATAAAAAATATATTATTGAACTATTAAAAGGTTTTTTTTCTTTACTTGGTCCGAAAATAGCCAAAATAAAAAAAAATTGTTATCACGGGACTAAAGTAGCTTTTTGTAATTTTCTTTGGAATAAAAACTTTACGTTAGACCCTAGGAATCCAAATAAGTAAAAAAATATTACAAAGGTTAGTTTTAGCGCCCTAGATATAAATTAAACAACCATTCCCATATAATACCTACCGTGTCCTTGTAGCTATCGGAAGCTTGTAAACACACACCCATACTAACAAAGAAAAACGGTTTCCGAATAGGCGGATTTTTAATCAGTGCCTTGGTAGCGCAGTGGAAGAGCGTTTGCCTAGATAGCGAGAGGTCGCTGGTTCGATCCCAGCCTGAGGTAAATCTTTTTATTATCTTATTTTTCTTATTTGTCCTTGCCCTTATGCCATTAAATTCTCCTCGTTGTTTAAAAAAATATTGCTTGTCAAAATCAGTTGAATCAATACAGAGCTTTTCAACCTTATAATATGAATTAAACTAGTGTCTTCTGAGTACTAAGGTGAGTCGTGGATAAGAGGGTGAAAACCTATATATTTGGATGGAGATGGGGGAGCTAGTCGGGGCAAAACACGGACAAAAACGCATAACATTGTTTGGAAAAGACTTCTATTTTAATTAATTCGAAGCTTTTAGAGAGGTACAGTTTAATACGAATTTTCATTTAAAAAATACTTAAACTCAACTAAACTAAGGTCTTTTTTTAAATTTGATAAAATATAACTAGGACATTCTATTTAGGTGACCATCTATAAGGTACCCACAAAACACCAAAAGGTACTATAAATAATGTACCCTGTACCCAGAAAAATTTTGCACTATTGCAAACTTTTATTTAAAAAATCTTATGAAGCAGATATTTTCGTACTGGCATATATACAGGGTGTTCAAAATTAAGTTCTATTAGCAAATAATGAGAATTTTTGACGCTCTTTAATATGGTTAAAACAAAAAAAATCGAGCATCGCGTTTTCGACTTTTTGTGAAAAACATTTAAAACAGTGATTTTAAAAAAAAATGTTAAGCAACATTAAAAAAAAACGTTTTATGACTCCCGGTCTGCCAGCAACCCGTATCTAATATATATTTAAAAAATACTTCCCTGACTTTTTTGCCGGGATCCTACAGGGTGTGAAACCAAACCGAAAAAATTATTTTCCTGAATTAAGTCAGCGAGCGAGAAACTCATTTTGGGAGGTCGAAATTGGTGTTTATCTAACATTTGTGAATTAATCAAAAACTTATCCTAACTGGTCCAGGTACCCACTCACCTGTTTCCATAAAAAAAGTCCAGATTAGAATAAGTTTGCGCTCAATTGACAATGGTTAGAATAACCCCGATTTCAACCTCCCAAAATGAGGGTGGGAAAACTAATTTATGGAAATAGTTTTTAAAATTATTATTTCGGATCGGTTCGGTTTGGTTTCATACCCAGGAAAGTAGTAAGGGTAGTTTTTTTTATTTTAAATATGTAAGAAAGTGACCCTTGGTCGAACTGTTGCTGTTTCTAATGACGCTTTTATAAATGTCGCTGTTTTTATTAGATGTCGCTGTTTTGAATATCGCTGTTTTAATGTGTCGCTGTTTTGATATGTCGCTGTTTTGATATGCCGCTGTTTTAAATGTCGCTGCTTTTTAACCGGAGCCGTTGATTTGATATGAAATAATCCAATAATTTTGTTTATTAAATATGACCATAAAAAAGCAAAGATGTGGATTAGCTAAGAATATTCCTTTAATCATTGATATTAGATGATTTTTGGACGTTCAGGGTCTTAAATTTATTCGTAGGCTGTACTGTGGGAAATCTGTGCTTTTTGGGCACTGAAGTTCAATGAACCGTTATAGAAAACGTTCACATTTTTGGGAATAGTGACTAACTTGAGATACAAAGGTTGACGAACTTTGCAATAGTTGTTGCTGTACTCAGATTGCGCAAAGTTACAAGCATTTTTTTTGCCCACCAAAACCAAAGTACCATCAAAGTATTTTTTTTGCGCAACTACTTCAACATTTTAGGATAGGATAACATAACTAATAAGAATTTTCAAAATGCTTTTGATTTAATTTCAGGATGACGTCCAGTGCCGTCTTTCGGCTATTTGCCGCCCTATGCACATTTTTTTGCCACATCTACTAATGTAGGGGCACAACAGTGCCCCGCCAGGTTTGCGTAAACTGGTGTACCATCTTTTCTTGAAACATTTATTTCAGCCCATATTTTTGACCTATCTAAAACTCTACTTTGGAATAAGCTAATAAACTCAGACTTTGCACAGTCGTAGATCTTTATAGAGTTAACATCTCCAACTCATGGACTTCCATAAAGTAGTAAGGCCACTCACTCATGTATAGATCATCAAAATTCAACTGTACTTCCAGACATGATAAAAAGCTGAAATTTGGCAAACTGATAGAAATTATGACCAAACCCTTGGAAAAAAATCAAAAAACCCCAAAATTCTAATTTACTCCCCTCCCCTATTATATGTAAATTTTTGTAAAAGTAACATTGCCTACTTCCAGAAGCGCTAGAGACCTGAGCTTTGGCAGACTGATAGGAAATATGATAAAACTATAAAAAAAACACAAATTGCTTCCCTCCCCTATAAATGTAAAGTTATGTAAAAGTAACATTGCTCACTTACAGAAACGCTAGATAGTTGCGCTTTAAAAGCCGATAGGAATTATGATAAAACTATAGAAAAAAATTTAAAAACCCCAAAATTTTAATTAACTTCCCTCCCCTATAAATGTAAAAGTAACATTGCCCACTTCCAGAAACGCTAGAGAGGTGAGCTTTGGAAGGCTATGATATAACCATAGGATAAAAATTAAAAAACTTTTTAATAAAGCATTGCAAAAGGTTTGAATAATATTCCGCATATTTTACTCCTTTAAAACTTAACTATTATCCCAATTCTTAAAAAAAGGAGTAAAATCATAACAAAAATATTTCGTGTAAAAAAAAGCCAAGTACGCGAAAATTGTATTCCGTAAAATGCATTGAAATAAAAGTAAAGCCAAGTTCTCCAATACAATTTTCAAAATGAAAAGTTCTTACTAGTTTGGTATTGTTTTTCTAGACTTGGCTATTACGGCTGCAAATGACTCTCAGGCACAGTGCTAAATTGAAGTTAAAGAAGTTTGGCTGTACTGGCCAAGTTTTAAAAAAAACATTTTCAAACTAGTAAGAACCATTTATTTTAAAATTTGTATTGGCTTTTTTTTCCATGAATTGTTTTTGTTATGATAAATATTTGTATACTATTTTTATTCACAAAAACAACAAAAAAATTATTAGTTCTAGATTAAAAATTATTAAAAAAAAAGGTTTTTTAAAAAGGTTTATTTCTTGACCTTTTGACTTTCTTGAAATTTTTCTAACACGCACTACCTTTGAAAGTAAACTATACCCCTATATCACTACCTTTGAAAGTAAACTATACCCCTATATTTTATAGTGGCGTACACAGAAATTAATCTTGGGGGGGGCTTGAGCGCGGATCGAAATGTTGGGATGAATCCTCGGGGGGAACTTAATCTCAGATCGATACATTTTGTGGAAAAATTTATGTTTTAAGGGTTAATATTCGGTGGCTCTGGAGAAGGCTTCAGCCTCCAAGCCTTCCCTCCCTGCGAACGCCACTGTAGTTTGAATGGGGAAGGTGGGTCGACTGATACCTTGTTTTAAAAGTCTACTAAATGTCTACAACTTTGTAAAAATTTCGATCATCTCCCAATTAGTTTTTAAGATATCTTACTCCAAAGTTACCATGGAGTGAGAACAAATAAATGTAAATTTGTGAGAAAAAATCCCAAAAAAAAATTATTTTTTATCGAAGAAATATTTTGCAGTGATTTTTATTTCTTATTTCCTACTTTACGTTTAATTAAATTTGAAAATTTCAAGGCAAATATTTCAAAAACAAACTAATGGATTTTTGAAATATTTAAATATAAATATTTAAACGGTTCTGAAGGCCCAAATTGTGAAAGGCTTTCGCGGCCATCGTCCAATAGTGGGTGTGCTTTCGGGCTGTTCGGCCGTCGTCGTTGGTTCGTCCAACGACGACGGCCGACCAGCCCGAAACCACACCCACCATTGGTTCTGAAGGCATTTAAAGATGTATAAAACAAGGTCCCATTCGACCCATTTAAAATAAATATATGAAGTTTACACCTGGAAGCGTTTAACCAAAGTTTCAGGATAGCTAAAAAATTTGTCCTCTCGCAAACAAAATCGACGTTTTCAAGAGCATGTAAGACACATATCCCAAAAATTATCTATCACCTTTAAAAAAAAAAACACCCCATATAAACAACCTGTAAATAATTTTTTTAAAACACAACTAAATATATTCCTCGAAAGATCCATGGACCGGTGGAATCAGAGATGATAAATTTTAGCGCCCATTAAGAGAATCCTATTTACCTAGGTATGATACCTCGTAAAAAATCATGGATCTATTTAAGGAAAATAAATAGTCTACGTATGTAGATATTCTTCAAAAAACGTCAACGAACCGATTAACAGAGCATAAACCCACTTATCACATTTTTAAAAAGTTCCTTCCACTCAGAATAATTTCTTTTTGTCATCACTATCTTCATCATTATCAGTTACAATTTAATTCTTTTCACACCTTTAAAAAATATTATTAACAATATTTTTTCGAAATTTTTTTGAGATAACAGTGAGGCCTTATTGATAAAGGTGATTTTGCAAAAAATGATATCAGGTAATAAATTGTTACACTATTTTGTTTCGGGTGGGGGGAGCTAGAAATTTTAAACTTAAAGAATACTTTTTATTTTTGAAAATTTATTAAATATCTTTGAAAAAAACGTTCTTAATATACAGGGTGTTAATAAAGTATGTTGCCAAACTTCAGAGGATGAGTTTTTGAGTGATTTTAAGAAAAAAACTTCAAATAAGCATGGTTTCGTAAATGCTCAGTTTTCGAGATACAGGGTGTCAAAGTTTCAATTTTTTGTTTGTTTTGCTCAAATTTTAAACGTATATTTATTTAGCTACAAGGCATACATCATTAAGTATGCCAAATATCAGGAAAAAGCTACAGGGTGGGTTTTGTTAGGGGTAATGCCCCTTTTTTCCCCCAGAACTTTTTTGCAGTAAGCTAATGGCAGATTCAAGAATATTACGTATGTTTTTTGTTTTATTCAGAAACTTTTTGATCTTTTGCATTTTTTTGTATCTCTAACCGTTTTCAAGAAACAAGACAATAATTTTATGCGAGTTTTATGTAATTTCTAAATAGCAATCGAAGATACAAATAATCTTATTTTGTCTTTTTTCTCAAAAATCGTTAGAGATACAAAAAATTGCAACTAACCAAAAAGGTTCTAAAGAAAACAAGGAATTCATTTTTCCTTTTTGAACCTGCCAGTGACTACTACTGCAAAAAAGTGTTAGGGGAAAAAAGGGGCATGGCTCCGAAAAAAATATCACCCTATAGTTTTTTACTAATATTGACTTGAATATAAATGATGCATGCCCTGCAGCTAAATATAAGTTTAAGTTAGAGCTAAATATCTCAAAAATTGCACGAGTTATAAAGAAAAAACAAACAAAAAAAATAAAACTTTAACAACCCGTATCTCGAAAATTAAGCATTTGCGACCCATGGTTATAAAAAGTTATTTTTCTTTAAAAAATCCTCTGAGGTTTAGCGACATACTTTACCCTGTATAAGTAGTCTTTGACTGCATCATTAGTTTTTAAAAATAATCTGAACTTGGTTATCCTTCATTTCTGTTTAACTGCCCCCGTATAATTCGGAAATCCTTATTCCTCTAAAAATCGCGTAGAACGCGGCAACATGGCAGCGGCCAGTCAACGGGTATACACAATGAGTTCAACGACCCCGCGTGATAAGTGGGGGCTTCGTCTACGTCACACATCGGCGTCAGGATCCACGAGTTTTCCGACGCCGCACAGTGGAACAAGTTTTAATAGTAGTTTTTATGAAAAAACTTAAAAGTATAAAGTTGATCAGATTTCTATTTTCTTCATTATAGACAAAAATATTTTCTTATCTAAAGTGACTTACAATATGGCCTTGTCTGTGCAGTGTTTTGTCCAACATATTTTCTTCCCTACAGAAGAAGACGAAGGTACTTTCTTGTTTTAATCTGAGAACGCAAATAAAAGAAGTTGATTTTACCAAAAAATAAAAAGGAAGTTCGAGTTATTATCCTGTCGTTGTAGAAAAAATAGCGTGCATAACTCACTAGAAAGTGATATTCTTACACTTGTGTAATTTTCCTTCACACGCTCATGTGAAATATATCACTTTCTTCACTCTTTATATAAAATAATATTTTATTTCTTTTTGTTAAAGTAAACAAGAAATTGAGTTTTGAAAAATTTAGGACAATATTTAACACAAACATACACCTCTTCCAGGCAATAAAACATATTTTTTTTACTAGCCATATTTTAAAAGCACGACTTAAAAACTAAAAAGATATAAAAATTTACGAAAGTTTTGTAAATTATGAATGAAATAAATACACCTATGTAACAGGTTTAAATAAATAAATATGATTCATTTTCAATTGAATATTTTTGAACATTTAAACCTCAGGTTCTAGAGGTTTACATACAGGGTGTTCCAAAACTACTGGCGCAGGGAAAATCACTTTCTTTAAAAAGTGATAATAACCGAGATAGAATGTCACCACACAGTTTAAGATTTTTTATTTTCCATCTTTTTAACTAACCAAAACTGTAATTTTTGGATTGGGTGTTTTTTGATGAGAGAAACTTTGATTTTTCTATTAATTTTGATGTAAGTTGTACCGGGCGCTCTCCGCCAGCACTTAAAAAGTGTTTTCACACTAGACGACCTGCACCCACACGACTTTACACGTAGGGTCAGTGGTGTAAAAGTGAAACACCCAAAATCCCGTTGAAAAATGGGACATTTAAATAAAAAATACTAATAATTAAATTCCGATAGTTTATCTGTTATAAACTGATAGAAGCTGTTGCAAGGACCTCATGCCTACAATTTATTTTACTATTTTTAATAAAAATAGGCTCATAATTAAAATTACGAAACCCATAGCTCTATTTGTGGTATGAAACTTTTAAAAACGTTACCGAAACTTTTGTCGTGTGAGTTCTTAGATCTGTTTTCCTATAAATAAATATTTTCACACTTATTTCTTGTATTTAGGTAAAACAAACAAAAACTTATATCTTAAAAATCAAACCTCACGGGGGTCCAAGATCTAATGGACACCTAATAAGTGTTGACAGTTAACCGTTTCGTCCTTATGGGACTCCTCAGAACACTGCTGGTCAATGTGACAAATCTTGCAAAGTTAATCAGATGGTTTTGTCTCTAATTAAATGTAATTAGTGAGCGAACTATAGCAAGAGGCGCCATCTACCGAGATACGAGAGAAACAAAAAACTAAAAGCAGGCGAAAACACTGCTATACAATATCGATCAATGAGGAGTCCCATAAGGACGAAACGGTTAACTGTCAACACTTATTAGGTGTCCATTAGATCTTGGACCCCCGTGAGGTTAAGCTTTCAGGCTACCCACGGAAAAATATAAGGGAAACAAAAAAACTTCTTTTTACCCGATTAGCCACGAAACTTGTTTGATTTTTAAATTCACGGGTACAAAATTCCACGTTTGTTAGTATTATTTGGCTTAAAAATTCCGTTGATTGACGCTCACTGTCTTGAAGACGGGTAAAAATGCAATCTGTGTTGATCCGGCCTGAAAGACAAAGAGCTGTCGTAGGTCACGGACTATAGTTGTTTTCTTTTATTTGCATTCGATCTTTTCATTGATCGATATTGTATAGCAGTGTTTTCGCCTGCTTTTAGTTTTTTGTTTCTCTCGTATCTCGGTAGATGGCGCCTCTTGCTATAGTTCGCTCACTAATTACATTTAATTAGAGACAAAACCGTCTGATTAACTTCGCAAGATTTGTCACATTGACCAGCAGTGTTCTGAGGAGTCCCATAAGGACGAAACGGTTAACTGTCAACACTTATTAGGTGTCCATTAGATCTTGGACCCCCGTGAGGTTAAGCTTTCAGGCTACCCACGGAAAAATATAAGGGAAACAAAAAAAACTTCTTTTTGCCCGATTAGCCACGAAACTTGTTTGATTTTTAAATTCACGGGTACGAAATTCCACGTTTCTTATATCTTAATTTTACCCTGAATGTTTTATTTATACGTGTCTAGACTAGACCTGTCTCATTTTTGAACTTTTTCAAGGTAAAATATAAAAGACAGTTTGTTTTTTTTTCTCATATAATGGGTTTAATTTCTATGTTGTACGTTTGCAATATTTTTCGAGTCCTACAGAGGAGTCTAAAATTTTATAAATATAAAAGTCTTAAAAAGTCTACCGAACCGAACTTTTTCAAGGTAAAATATAAAAGACAGTTTGTTTTATTTTTTTTCTCATATAATGGGTTTAATTTCTATGTTGTACGTTTGCAATATTTTTTGAGTCCTACAGAGGAGTCTAAAATTTTATAAATATAAAAGTCTTAAAAAGTCTCATTTTTACACCACTTGACCCTAAATTGAGAATTTTTGGTCTGACATTTTAATCGGGAATTTCGAAATTCCACGTTTGTTAGTATTATTTGGCTTAAAAATTCCGTTGATTGACGCTCACTGTCTTGAAGACGGGTAAAAATGCAATCTGTGTTGATCCGGCCTGAAAGACAAAGAGCTGTCGTAGGTCACGGACTATAGTTGTTTTCTTTTATTTGCATTCGATCTTTTCATTGATCGATATTGTATAGCAGTGTTTTCGCCTGCTTTTAGTTTTTTGTTTCTCTCGTATCTCGGTAGATGGCGCCTCTTGCTATAGTTCGCTCACTAATTACATTTAATTAGAGACAAAACCGTCTGATTAACTTCGCAAGATTTGTCACATTGACCAGCAGTGTTCTGAGGAGTCCCATAAGGACGAAACGGTTAACTGTCAACACTTATTAGGTGTCCATTAGATCTTGGACCCCCGTGAGGTTAAGCTTTCAGGCTACCCACGGAAAAATATAAGGGAAACAAAAAAAACTTCTTTTTGCCCGATTAGCCACGAAACTTGTTTGATTTTTAAATTCACGGGTACGAAATTCCACGTTTCTTATATCTTAATTTTACCCTGAATGTTTTATTTATACGTGTCTAGACTAGACCTGTCTCATTTTTGAACTTTTTCAAGGTAAAATATAAAAGACAGTTTGTTTTTTTTTTCTCATATAATGGGTTTAATTTCTATGTTGTACGTTTGCAATATTTTTCGAGTCCTACAGAGGAGTCTAAAATTTTATAAATATAAAAGTCTTAAAAAGTCTACCGAACCGAACTTTTTCAAGGTAAAATATAAAAGACAGTTTGTTTTATTTTTTTTCTCATATAATGGGTTTAATTTCTATGTTGTACGTTTGCAATATTTTTTGAGTCCTACAGAGGAGTCTAAAATTTTATAAATATAAAAGTCTTAAAAAGTCTCATTTTTACACCACTTGACCCTAAATTGAGAATTTTTGGTCTGACATTTTAATCGGGAATTTCGTTACCTTTATGGTTACCTCTAATGTAAATAAAGGTAACTTCAACTCGTAAAAAAGTTTGGAAGTAAATATAACTTTTTTCATTGACGTTTGTTGTCATTGCGGATTCGCAAAAAAAAGAAAATAGAACGAAAGGCTTGTTTATCATAAAATTTAATTTGGTTTTTAGTTTTTCAAAATAGACCAATGTATCTAACCTATAATTTTCTTTCACAAAATCAATACCAAGATTGGTTCGTTGACTCTTTAACGGTAAAGGTGGCTGTTTTTTGGCGCTAGTTAGTGCCTTTATTTACCTTTAATAAAATTAATAGTGTGACAGAGCGCGACTGGCAAAAACCCTGAACAAAAACACCCAAATAAATAAGATAGGTACCGTTACATTAGGTATCGTGTTGTTGCATTAATATTGTCGTGGTACTGCGAGTGCAATGTTGTCTAGTGTTAAAAACGCCCAAACAATTGTAACTTTTGTGTGCCTGAGTCTACTTCTGTTTTCATACAAAAAATCACTCTTTTGGTAATCATGCTTTTAATTAATTTAATTAGCGTTTGTTCCAATTATAGTTTCTTAAATCTTGTTGTGAGACTCTTAGGGTGTGTGCTTTTCAGGTTTAGTTGCAAAAAAGGCACAGCCGATTTGTGGTTGAGTCAGGTTTATATTTACAAAACAATGAAAAAAACATAGAACCAAAATTAAAATCACATAAAAATATTAGTGCGCTGCTATAAGGAAAGAAATATTATCACTTATAAATTCGCTAGTAAACTAGGAAGACACTACACTGTTAATTTAAAAAAAAAAACGTCACAAAAACTAGAAATAGTTTTTGGAACCCCAGAATCTGTAAGGTTCGCACAGTTTGCACAAAAGTATTTGGCGCGAAAAAGTCAAGCGCACGTTATATCGTTTGGTTTGAAAGGTCAAGTAATGATAATTTGAGGGAAAGGAAAAAATGATTTGACGGTTGTAAATGGCAGGACGCCATGACGTCAGCTTTGACCAACTACCTCTACAGGAAAAGGTGCAAACATATTGGTATTGATTTTTCAGGGACGTGGCATGTATTCATTTATGATAAAAGTGATAAGAACCCACAAAATAAATATTCGAATTAATAAGGAGATTTAAGCGGTAGCAGATAGAGGACAACAAACGCCTGCTAATATGATATTAAAATAAATATAATTGCATTAAATTTGTAGACTAGGTCTAGACTTATCCACTGTACAACGACGCCTTCCGAACGAACAAGTAAGAAAGGGACGCAGCGACTTTTGCCGGCGTCCTTTGCTGGCGCGTACAATTCTATACACGGAATATACATACACACGAACGATATGCCGATGCCATCGCCGCCTTCGTTCTTCCACAATAAGACTTACCCACCGTGTGTCTTAAAAAAATTGCGAATTTCGTAATCGTGGACCGGGCAGTGTCCCCGGCACGAGTGTGTACGCAACCTAAGACTGAATTTTTCCGAAAACTTTTTTGTAACCTCCGTCCGTTGATTGCCTTATACCCACTACGCGGTTCGTGATGTTTTAATGCTTTATTCATTAATTATTGTAAGACTTTTTTTAGTGATGTGAAAAATTAGTGTACAGGGATGTGTGCATAGTAACCAAACCTAGGTGCAATTGGATTAACCTCAAATCTAAAAACAGGTGGTAAAATGATATAAAAAATAGTTTATAATCAAAAAAAGTTATTCAACGTAACCAGTTAGCCAAGAAAATGCGGAAGTGTTTATCACAGTTTAAAGCATTTTCAGATTTCTTAGACGAGTTCGATTTTATACAAAGTTTTAAAGTCGAATTTGAGTATTAAATGTCTTTTGTGGAATGTTTTCAAAACGTTTTGCCATTTTGTCCTTGAAACTGATAATTTTAACCTTGAAAGATTTATTCTCTACCGATAAATGATCGTTACCGACAGGACCATATATATAAAGATAGATAAAAATTAGGCACGTTTTTGAAAGTAAAATTTGGGTAAGTCTTACGAAAATTGCGAATTTTGTAATCGAGGGCCAGCCTATAAAACTTGAGACTGAATTTTTCCGAAAACTTTGTTGTAACCTTTGTCTGGTTGCCAGAATTTTTTTATTGATTTGTTAAAGTTAGTGTGCAGGGAATGTATAGTAACCAAACCTAGGTGCAATTGAATTAACCTCAAATAGGAAAACAGGTGGCAAAATAATATAAAAAATTGTTTATAATCAAAAAAAGTTATTTATCACCACTCAGCGAAGAGAATGCGGAAGTGTTTATTACAGTTTAAAGCATTTTCAGAGTTCTATTTTATACCAAGTTTTAAAGTCGTATTTGTGTATTAAATATCTTTTGTGGAATGTTTCCAAAATGTTTTGCCATTTTAAACTTGAAATTGATCATTTTAACCTTGAACGGTTTATTCTCTACCGACAAATAATCGTTACAGACAGGACAAAAATTAGGTACCTTTTTGAAAGTAAAATTTGGGAGTGTCTTACAAAAATTAGGAATTCCCTAATCGAGGACCGGCCAGTTTTCTGCATGAGTCTGTACACAACTTGAGTTTGAATTTTCAGAACAATTTTTTGTAACCTCTGTCTGGCTGCCAGAATTTTTTTATTGATTTGAGTATTAAATGTCTTGTGGAATGTTTCCAAAATGTTTTGCCATTTTGTCCTTGAAATTTATAATTTTAACCTTGAAAGATTTATTCTCTACCGACAAATGAGCGTTACAGACAAGACAAAAATTAGGTAGTTTTTTAAAATAAAATTTGGGTGAGGCTCTTAAAAATTTTTCGAGTTTTGTAATCAAGGACCTGAATTTTTCCGTAAACTTTTCTGTAGCATTTTTAGAATTCTTAGTGCTGTTTTATACACATTTTACAAGGCGTTTTTGAGTAAACGTCTATTTTGGTTTGTAGAATTTTTTCAAAAGATTGAAATTTTTTTCTTAAAATTCTTTAACCTTGAAATATTTATTTTGTATCCACAAATGATTGTTACCGACGGGACAAAAATTTGATACGTTTTGGGAAAAAAACTTGGGTACTCATCGTGTGTCTTGAAAAAATTACGAATCTATAATCAAGGACATGCCAGTGCCCCTGGCATGCATGAGTGTTAACACAACTTCTAAGTCTACATTTTTTGGAAACTTTTTTTAAATCTACATTTGGTATGAGTGCCTTATACCAATGTTTACAAGATAATCAAAGCTTATAACCTATACTGCGGTTCATAAAGTCTTTAGTGATGTAGCTCTATTTTTCAATATCAGTAGGGCACCCAGGAATTTGTTTTGGGGGGGGGGGCAGGACCTCATGATATCATATTTCATGCTTTTTTTTTCATAAAATATTTGAAAAATATAAAAAATCTTAGGCTTGGGGAGGAGGGGCCATGCCCCGAGCCTCCCCCCTGGGTGCGCCCTTGTATTATTGTAGGATAACAAATTTTCACTCTAATAAGGTATAAAAATTGTTTAATCCGAAAATGTTATTCAACATCTATTCTATATCTATATTTTTACGGTTGCAAGCGGTTTTCAAATGCTTAAATTTTATAAGAATTGTACGGTAATATATCTCTGAAAAAAAATCCGTTGAGAATTTTAACCATGAATGATTTGTCTCTTATCGACACATATACATACAAGAAAACTTAGTTTCGACTTACGTACAAACTGAGCAACATTTGTCGGCAACATTGTGTTGCTCGTGTATGCCGCCGACTGAACAACACATCGATACATAAAATTGAATTGAAAAAAAGAAACACACTAAAATTAAATTTTCATAAATAACAAGGGGGCCTTCCCAAATAAAGACTTTTCAGCTTAAGAACGGCTTGTTTTATCTAGATAGAGTTTTCAACTTTAATCATCTCTTTAAAATTAAGTCTCGCAAGTGGAGGTAACTTTTTTCTATCGTGTTTGGGATACCCTGTAGAACTGCTGGCTAAACTGTGTTCTTTTTTACTAGTAATTTTTACCTAAAACACCGCTTGTAAAAAGACACAGGTTTAGCCACTCGTATAAACCACTATTTTAAAATCTCAATGTTTTCATAATAGTCGTCAAAAACAATTAACAATTTACACATTGTTATTACAAAACCAACAAAAAATGTTTGTGTATGTGTGCGTGTGTGTGTTTTCTATCACTGTTATCACCATTTTAATAAAGGCTGCGTAATCGGTCGTTGAACCCCGCAGTATAAAAATAGACGGCCAGCAGCGATCATTAAATTTTCATCGCTAACTTGAAATAAAAATTTTGGACATGAAAAGCACGAAATTTTAATTTATTAATAAGTGATATAAAAAATATGTAAAGATATATATAAGGGTATTTTTTTTTAACGTCGATTATGTATAAACTTCACCTCTCTATATTTTGAATAGGGAAAGTGGACCGAGTGATACCTTATTTCAAAAGCCTTTTAAATGTATGTATATACAAACTTGTAAAAAATTCAAAAATCAGTAGAAGCGTTGCCTACAAATTTTAATAAGAAATAAAAAAAATAAAACAAGAAATAACAGTCCCTGAAAGATATTCCTTCAATAAAAAAAATCGAGGAATCTCCGGAAATTTTTATTTTTTTCTAAGAATTGTTTAAAAGCAAATTGCTCTATGAGAACTTTAGAAACAAATATCTCTAAAACAAATTGATAGATTTTTAAAATTTTTACCCACTTGTAAAGAAAGATGATCTTTAAAGCAGAGCATTACTAGACCCACTTTTTTATTTAAAATATAAAACATTTCAAGAAGCCAAAAATTGTCACCTTCGCAAAAAAATAACGAACGAAAAAAACACGAAAAAACATCTGTTATCTTTAAAAAAAACACCCTGCATAACAGACTTCTGCATAAAAACTAATATCTAATTAAAAATGAAAAAAAAATTTTAAATTTAAGAAAACAAACGAAATCAAAAAAATTATTGTGTGTGCTTAAGACCACACGACAGGAGTGTAAACTTCAACAAGGCGAAATTAATAATACTGGCCCATAACATATTCTGCAAAGCAGACCGAACCGAACAGCGGCATAGCGTGGCTCAAAGGGCGGAGGGGGCACAGGATTAAAAGGGCGCCAATTTTTTTTACGTAGAAATAAGTATCAAATTAAAATAGTTTCCTACTTTTTTTATTATTATGAATTAAATTGCTTATATTAATATGGTGTCGAATTTAAATGGCACGCTACCGATACCCTAGCGAGTTAATATTTTGTTTTTTTGCAAAAAAACAAAAACACTTTACACCTAGTATTTTTTGGAAAAAATCGAACCGAAGAAATTTTTTAGTAGACATAGGTGCAAAGAAAATTTTTAATAAGAACGAAAATAAACATTTTAGAAAACTAAAATTATTGAGCAAACTAAGGCGCCAAATTTTTCGGGAAAAATGGGACCAAATACAAAAGTTTTGGTTAGTTTCAAAGGTATTTAAGCGCCGCAGTTAGTTGGTTCCATAGCTAGGTATTTTTGTGTAGGCAAACAATAAATTTGGCGCCCTCTTACCAAAACCCTTACTCCACGAAAATTAAAAATAATAATACTTTCCGGAAAAAACGGCTAAACTAAAAAAAAACACTGAAAAGTTAAAAAAAAATTGCGTTGTGGGCGCAAATTGAAAAAAAATTAAATTAACACAGTTTGTATAAATAGCGCCGCAGGCGAAAATTAAAAAAAAATTAAGTATCTGAACAATAATGGCGCCGCAATAGAAAACTTGTAGATTTAACGAAAAAAAGGGCGAAAAATTTAGAAACATTATCTTTTTTGGAAAAAATGGCGCCAGAAAAAATTTGTTGGCAAGAACCAAGAAAAATTACAAGCGAAAATTTTTGGGGCTAATTTATTTTTAATTCTTCATTTGGGCGCCCCCGGGCGCTTGTCGCCTTACACCTGATTCCCACCCACAACTTTCTCGTGGGTGCCCGCTCACGCGTCACATGATCTCAATATGAAATGTTATCACAGTCATGTGACGCGTGCGCGGGCACGCACGAGAAAGTCGTAGGTGGGCACCGGGCTTTAGGTAGGTGTTACGGGACTGTGCTATCGAATATTAAGAATTACAGGTGCACTGAGTTTGTTTGGTTTTGTCTTTCTACCGCGATGCATGATGCTTTGGGCAAACTTGATTTTTCTCGTAGCAAGGAAAAAGGTCTTTCGATTTTACGAACGGGGGCGCCGGCAAAATTGTATAATTTCCACACTGCCTGAAAAGATGCGTAATATTCCTTAACTATCTAAATAATAAGTTGCTCAAGGTATTATTTCTTTACGGTTGTACCAATTTTTAGTTTTTACTACTTAATAAAGTTTAGAGTGCCCATGGGGCGCCAGGATCCTTGAGGCGGGGGGGGGGCTCCCCGCGTTCCCCCCACGCTACGCCGCTGGAACCGAACTCTTCTGTGTACTGGCCTTCATCTGCATCATCATATCGCTCGCTGAATGTTTCTCACAGTTAGTCGACTTAAGCCGATTTCACCCAAATGAGCGTTACATAGCCGAGCCTGACGGCTCAGTTCAATTTACTACCCACGAAAACTGTCAAACGCGCCTAAAGTAGTTTACACTTCAAAAACTAATCAAACAAAAATGATGTTCTTCAGATTCAACTCCCACCAGAACCTTAACAGCATTACTCCTAGTAGATACACACGTTATTTTCTTTTAAAAATTGTGACGTCCTACAGCATCGTACATCAGTTAACAAACAAAAACCGTATGTGTACTGGAAAAGGTTTTATCGTGTCGTTTAGAATGGAATCTAATTCTGTACCAATTTTCAACGTTTAAAATTTCAGGAAATCAAAATAAAAAGTAAACTCTATCCAATTATTCAACACGTAGGTAAGAATTGAATTTTGGGATTGGGCAAAATTATTTAAGAAAAGCCGTACCTGTCACTCACCCCCTTTGATTTTCTTGATATTTTTCAGGGCATATTACCTTCCTGGAGGATTGACAAAAGCCAAATATTGGCTTTCGAAAAAATTAATTGACTAAGATATAGCCATTTTTCTCTTTTTTATAAATTTTTGACATAATTTTGGGTATTTTCTATAACTCAGAAGTTTTTTGCAGTAAAATGTTGAAAATTGACACATTCTTGTAGAAGTGGTCAATAATTTGACCTAGGACAAATTCCCACAAAAATGGTGGCCAAAACCCCTAAAATTTACAGAAAAATACCAATTTCTTGGTAAACCGTTAGAAAAAAATATTTCTTGACATTTTTTGAATGCGTTTTACAGAAAAAGAATTAGCGAATCTAATCTCACTCATATGTTTCGGATTAATCGTTTAGGAAATACATGGTATCAAAATTGGAAGTTGTTTTTGTAGGCGGTAAAAATTTTTTACTTAATAAGACATTCTTCGACTTATAGATCTATTTTGTGTGTAGGTACCTAAGAAAAAAAATGCATACCCGTCAAATGCCCTGGGTGATTTAGCTATATCAGGCCAGCCATTAAAGCGAAAAAAAAGACCCCCAGCTTGCTAAAGGTGGTGTACTCGCGATTTTGAAATATGATGTAGTCCAAAAATTTTTTTTTAATTTAGTGTGCACGAAAACGTTTTTTTTTTTAATTACTTGGTCCCTGTACATTTTAGAAAATATAGTTTTTGACAAAAGTTGAAGACAATAAACTCTATTGTAGGTTTTTTTTGTCAGACGAACGGTTTTCGAGTTATGACGCTAAACATTTCGCAGCCGTTTTGGATTTTAAACAATGTTTTTATTTAGTGGCCTTTACCTTCAAAACTGCTTATTTTTGAGAAAAAAATAAAGACTTACTAATAGCCTATAAACTGAGGCATCACTGAGTTCTTTGGATAGTACCCTTCCTGAGATACGAACCCTGAAGTGTTAGCAGTACGCCCGTTTCCTATGTATTTCCTCCAGGTAGGTAATATCCCCACAAAAAATCAAGAAAATTGGAGGGGGTGAGGGACAGGTCGGACGTTTCTTAAATAATTTTGCTCATTGGGGAAGAAGACGTGAATTTAACATTTTTGCAAGTAGTTTTAGCTTTATCTTTTATAATAGGAATGATGCAAAATTTGTGGCATATTAACGACTGACGACTTGATTTCGGCAGTCAATAACCGCGAAGGTTCACTGACATGCTAACAGCATTTTTACTTTACCCGCACCTTTTTATGAAAGAATGAAAGATTACAGTTTTTCGAGATTTTTTTAAGGAAATTTTGATAGCTATATGTACTTGTTTTATCTTATCGCGAAAAGAGAATTATTTTTATTTGATTTTGAAACAAAACTGTTTAAAAAAGTTAGAGCTTTAAATATAAATAATAGGCTTGTAAATAAGTATAGACTCTGTCCTAAATTATTACTGCAATCTGTGGCCTGTGGAATCTCGTGGGATAGCTGTGGAAGATTTTTTAAACTACCCTAGATCGATTGGTAACTGATCACACAATTTTAATTCAACGGGTGTTTGCCTCCAATTTTAGTAGGAGGGCCGGTGTGACGTCATAAATCCAAGATGGCGGCTTTTTCCATATTTTTTCCCAAACTTTGGCTTATAACTTTTTATAAGTTAGTATTACACAAAAAATGTTAAGATATTGACGTCTAACATCCAAAATTGGGATTTTTTCCATGTTTTTTTAAAAGCTTTTGCTTTTAGCTTTTGCCATATCAACGTTACAGAAAAATTGTATAGGTTGTAAGTTATTTGCAATAGAACCACAATTAAATTGTGGTTTGAGTAAGCTTTATATCTCAAGAACTATACGAGATATTGTTATTTTTATAAATCATTAAAAAAAATGTTATGAATCACTTAATGTTAAGTCGCCAGGTGTTTCCCTTAAATTTGAGTAGGAGGGCCTATAAATAAAGCCAAAATGGGGGCCAAAATATTTTTTCAAACTTTGACTAATAACTTTTGTTAAATTAGTTTTACAGAAAAACTCTACATAAGATCAAACAAGTTTCGTGGCTTATCGGGTTGCGAAGTTAGTTAGATGATTTTGTCTCTAATCCTAATGCAAATAGTGAGAAAACTCTCGCAAGAAGCGCCATCTACCGAGATACGAGAGAAACTAGAACAAGAGCATGCAAAAATAAACTGCTATACATATCGATCAATAAAAAGGTCCATTGCAAATTAACTTCGCAAGGGTGTCACATTGACCAAGCAATGTTCTGAGAAGTCCCATAAGGACGAAACAGTTAACTGTCAACACTTATTAGGTGTTCATTAGATCTTGGACCCCCGTGAGGTTAAGCTTTCAAGCTACCCACGTAAAAATATGAGAGAAACAAAAACTCCTTTTTACCCGATTGGCCAATAAACTTGTTTGATTTTTAAATTCAGGGTACTAAATTTCACGATTGTAAATAAGGTTTTTGTTTAATACTACCCCAACACTAATAATAAATTTTTATTAAAAACAAAAAAATAATTGAAAGGTATATTGACCTTATCTGTTATATTTTACTTCTGGACTGAAACGAAAATGATTTTTTATAAACAAAACTTTTGAAATTTCCTTCTAAACTTGACCAGAAAAATAGTTTTGTTTAAGAAAAGTTGGCTCGTCTCGAGTTTTGCTATTTTTTTCCCTGCATAGTTCAGAGAAGGTATCGATTTTCCAAGGTTATTGACCTTGTACAAGATTTATTTTTCAATGCAAAACTTTTTCCCAGTCGAATCTTTTTTAATTTCCGACGCCAATGCAATGCAAAAACAGGGATACATTGGTCGCTAGTTAAACATTAGGGACTTATTGGAATAAAACCTGACTTTATTTTAAAGTCGGCAGTATTGTGACAGATTTACATAAAAAAAGCAGCTGCTGCCGGATTTATTAGTGACTGCACAGAAAAAAAATTGTCTTAGATCAAAACAAATTGCTTTGAAGTAAAATATTTTGGCCTTTCCTATTCACCAAGAGAATACATATTTTTTTGATTTAGTATAAAAAATGTCTTGCCTTTTATTTTAACGTGAAACAGAAATTGTTTTATTATAAATTGTAATTGAATTAACCTAAGGCACCGTTTCATCTGGAACTGATTTATACTGAAACCTCAGAGTAATAATTACTCTAAGACTGAAACAAAAAAATTGAAGAAGAAAAATAGAGTCTCATTTTCAAAGATATTTCTCTTTAGTTTAACGCAGCGTTTAGCTGCGTTAAACTAAAGAGAAATATTTTAATTCAAAACAAATTGTTTTAAGGTAAAACAATTTATTAATTCAAAAAAACGTGTTTTCATTGTATTTAAATTTTTTACCGTCTGTTTTTACTAAATGAAAGTTAGCGACTTTATTTTTACATTTGACTTTGGTATGTCAATTTTGAAAGGTCAACTGTCAGTTTTCCTTGTAAATCTGTCAGAATAAACGACTCTAAAATAAAGTCAGGTTTTATTCCAATAAGTCCCTATTATTTGCTCTATATTCTTATTTTAATAAGGTCGTCGGCTGCCCGAAATTAAAACAAAGTTACTGACATTTTTGGAAAAATCGAGTTTTTTGTAAATGTATATAATCGTAATCTTACAAACATTTTAGTATAAGAATTTTCTAAATCGGTTCAGAAATACCGAAGTAATGATATCATTTAGACCACGTTACCCCATTTACTCCTATGGTTTTTCAAAACTTTATATTGATTTTTCTCGGTTTTGATAAATCTGCAGTTACTTTGTTTTAATGTCGGGCAGCCGTCTTGTCTTTCTGTCGGTACAAAGACCTATATGTTCTTTAGCGCTGTTGGACCGATTTTCATGAATTTTTTATAATAAATAATGCTCGGTCCTGTAAACATATTATTTTTGAATTAAGACAACGTGTATTTTTTACAAAACAAGTTATAACCAAGAATATGGCCGGAGCTTTAGTTATTTAAAATTTATAAATTAAACAATAGAACTTATTGGAATAAAGTCATGCAATAATAGTGTCAGGCCGTATTTTGACAGTTTTGCATTGGAATATGACAGCTAGTCTTTCAACATAAGGATTTTGTTTATTATACAACACGAAATAAATACTGTCGACTTTAATTAAAGATAAATAAACGACTTAGTTTTAAATTCGACTATGGTATGTCCATTTTGAAAGATTAACTATTAGCCTGCAATGTAAATCTGTCACAATACTGCAATGTGTCATTGCATCGCTTTATTCCAATAAGTCCCTACTATCACCAGGATTTACTAAGACCTTAAAACTTAGCATTTTAGACCGGGTTTATGTATCAAGTCTATAGACTTGATACCGACCCGTTTAAGTGTATTTTTTTAATACTCACTGGTCAAATAACTGCAAAGATTTGGTTTACCCTAATGTGCAATATGATAGTAAGCATTTCTCAGTGAGTTTCATTTCATATAAAATCAAATTAACTTTAGAAATAAAGAAAAACCACATAATTATTTTTAACGATATGTCATTTTTTGGAAATCTAGTCCGTGCAGTCATAGGATTCTCGTTAAAAATAGTCTCAAATTGTAGTATCACCCCTAAAGGGTGTTTTAAAGTTTAAAAAACTATAGATGTAATCCATGTTCGATAAAAAAATCTCCTAGTGACGTTTGGAGGTTTTAATATGGCTGCCATTTTTAAACCAAAATATTATACTTTTTTTATTTATTTCTAACCTTTGTGTGCAAATAATTTCTTTGTTACAACGAAAAAATATGACTCATATCGCAAGGTATTTATGAACACTTTATATAAATACTAAAAACTATTGCATTCACGGGAAAAATAAGTTAAACCGTCAACCAAAATCTAGACTTGTATACCTAGGATTGTAGCACTTAGCACTGTAGACCTTTAGTAAATACTGGTGTATATATTTTTATGTGTTTTTGTCATGGGTTTTATTTTTGGAAAAAAATCCATAACTTTCGGAAATACGAGAAGTAGATACGCTTCTTACGCAGGCCAAAAATCCCTTGTTCATTAATCATCTAAATTATATAGGTATGCTCCCTTGTCGAGGGATTCCTTTTTGTAAAGCTCTTTTGCCACCTTGCCCTTTCTAAAGGTTAATGACCTTGCTCGTAGGGTCTTATCTTTATGTTGTACCTTGATGCCTTGATATCATTATGAATAATTATGAATAATAAAATTGGGATATAGTAGGTTTGTGATTTATTCTTGGCTACAAGGGGCGATAGTCGATAAATTACAAAATCTTATAGAAATTCAACAGCGGATCCAGGGGAATGCCTGCCTTCTGCCTTAATAAAAAATTGCTAATAAAAACATGTTTCCTTGCAGTCATTGATAATTTTTCCTTAGTCGCAGAAATTTACTCCTGTTGTAGATACAGGGTGTTTCAAAATTGAATGCCATAATTTTAATATTAAATACATTAAGTAATTTCAAGACAAAAAAATTACTTAAACATACGTAAGTTCACACACGCTTAGTTTTCCAGATACATATTTTATATTTTGTTTATTTTGATACACTCGTCATAGGGGAAAGGGAGGCAAAAATGGGATACATATAAAAATTTTATGAAAATCGATTTAGGAGCTATTGTGTTACACACAGATATATAGACACACACACACACAGACAGACATCACGACTATATTGCTAAAACGCGGTTCCCACCAACGACTTTCCCGTGCGTGCCCGCGCACGCGTCACATGAGTGTCATAAAGCCCGGTGCCCACCTATGACTTTCTCGTGCGTGCCCGCGCACTCGTCACATGACAGTCACAACATTTCATATTGAGATCATGTGACGCGTGAGCGGGCACCCACGAGAACGTCGTAGTTGGGAACCGGGTGTAACATTTGATATTGAGATCATGTGACGCGTGAGCGGGCACCCACGAGAAAGACGTAGGTGGGAACCGGGTATTAGATAGGTCAAAATACATCCAAATAACACATTTACGGCGTTATCTGAAAAAAATACCTTTTCTAGCCATTGCTGCGCGAGATGGGAAAGTAAAAACTAAATCTATTAATTCATTGACCTAACCGGAAAAATACCCCTCCAGAAAAATCCCTACCAAAAACATTATAGTTTTTAGTTTATACAATAGTTGTAGCTGTGAGCTTTAAAAAAATCGCCCTTGTTTTTTTTTCTTGAAAAAACCAATAGGTAAATTTGGCAATTCAATATATAAACATTTTACTCACCTTTAAAATATATACAGCGTTTTATTATTGATAAGGCAATGACCTGCCGTTTATTTCGAGATAAGAGAGAAATGAACTCGATGAACTTTATTATTTATTTATTTTATCATTTACTTTTTATTTCGAAAAAAGTCGTTTTATTATTCATCAAATGGTGTGAATAATTTCGCAGATGTGATTTTAAATTTAGATTTTTTTTTTGATGGTTTTGAATGTGTTAACTTTTTACTACTTATGCCTTGATCCTTCTCGAAAGTTGATATTTTAATTAAAAATTAGTATTTATTATCTCGAAAAAATACACTGCCAATCTATGGGCACCTAAGCTCACACTAGGTACTATAGTTATAGTGTACGTGTGAGCAAATATAACTAAAAACTGAAATATATTTTATTCCACTCCAGACTCAATTACCTTTCGTTTGATACCACACAAGCCATGTTTTAACCTAAACTCTATTTTTTACAATCTACCCCCACCCTTAAAAAAAAACTAAAATGTATTTTGTTTAACTCCAGACTTAATTACCTTTCGTTTGATATCACATACGCCATATTTTCACATAACCTCTAATTTTTGAAATCTTCCCCCACCCTTTTATTTGGCTTGCGTTCGGTGGATTTTGTTCATTTTTAAATGGGACCATCGCGGCCCAAACTCAGCCTAGTTACCAAATTTCTGAGTTATTTGGGTTGGTCGTTACAGACAGACAGACGGCGCAACAAAAAACTTTCAAAATCATCTAAAACGCAAAGATATATAAAAATTTTTTTAAATCGGAGCAATTTTTTTTTTCTCGAAAAAATTAGGATCACCATAGCTCACACTACTATAATAGTATAGTAGTAGTGTGAGCTAAAAACAAATAAGCTATTAGCCTCGTAAAAGTAGAAAATAGGGGCCAAAAAGTGTCTAAAATATAAAATATCTAATAAGGGTGTCAAGACAAAATAGCGTTATTTTCTGATAAAATAAAAGTTTATGAAAATTTGGTAAAATTTTAAGGTTAGAATTTTTTTAATTTTAAGATTTTAGAAATTTAAAAAAAATTTGAGTTTGTTTCCTAAAATCTGAGAATTTTTAATACCCAACTTTAACTATTGTGCGAGTTTACATATTTTAAACCTCCCTTCGCAATTTACATAAATGGCCGATAGGTTTAAAAACACAATTTTATTTTTATTACATATACAATATTTGTGACAGAGGATGTTAAAATAAGAAAAAAGGTTATATAACATGAAGTTCAAAACTTTTATGATTTCGAGATACAGATCATCAAAGTTAACGACGTTTTAAATTTTTTTGTTTAACCTATTATTGATATTTTTTTAAAAGTTTATTTAAACGAAAAGAAGAATTTTAAATTTTTTAGGTATCCATTTTTGAAGGTAACTTTGATAGCCTGTATCTCCTCAACCTGTACTGTCTACTACATTCTTAATCAAAATTAGTGAGATAATCATTTTGCTGTTGCTGATTTATATTTCGCTAAAAACCCTTTCCCCCCACACCTCATACTTTAAAAATCCTTTATCTTGAAAACAGGGTGATTTTGTTATGTTATATTGGCTTATTTTCTCGTTTTGGTCTCCTCTATCACTCATTAAAATATTGTGAGTCATACGTGAGTCATACTTGACTTCATTATTGCAATAAAAGCTGCCAAAAAATGTATGCTATGTCCAATACCGTACCCAAAAGCTAGTGGCGCACCTAAGAATATGTCTGAGGGGTTCCTTTGGGGGAGCCTGAGGCCTCATTATGTCGCATAAAATACTATTTGCTGCTATTTTGTCTTTTTATTCGCGAAATATCTAAAAAAATCTTTGTTTGTGGAAGGGGCGGCCCCGAGCTCCCTCCCCTTGGTGCGCCCATGCACAAGGGGTTTAAGGGGGATCAACCTCCCTCCAAAATAGTCGTTAAGGTGTGTTAAAAAAGATTTCTCCGCAACACAAACAAGAAAAAAATAGCACAATATGCAAATTTTTATTGGAACTTTTTAATCCCCGCCGGAGTTTTTTCTTAAGTACGGCTCTGGCTATCTTACTTTATGACAAATGATTGAACTTATTTTATTTTAAATAGTACAAAAAACAGCAGAGCCCCATCTTTATTAAAAATGAAACACGCTATACAATAAAGCCACATACATTAAAATCGGTCAAGTACATACATATTTTGTAATTAATTGTAACATAGGTATCTAAGAATAGCTACAATACAACGTTGTGTCATACACTCTACACATAAGTTTCGTTGAACTCTATCGATCCAAAGCTTTGAACTCTTATCTTACTTTTATATTGCGTGACGTAACTAAAATTCATAAGAATTTCTTTTATATTAAATGACTTTTGGTTTTTGCGTGTATGTAAAGGGTGTCTCAATATTAGATGTTTCTTGGGGGTTTCAGGTGTTTCTAGGGGAGAAAAAAAACTAATCGCCACCAGTGCCGGTTTAAGGGCCTAATGAGCCCTAGATACTAGCAGTAAGGCAGGCCCCTCCCCCTTAGCAAAGCCGCTAAAAAAACAAATAGATTCAGTTGGACAAGTTAAATTTAACAAAAAAAATTCACGTAAAATATTGAGTCGAATTTACAGACATCATGGGTATTCAATATGTGAAACTAAACTTTCATGCCAACAATTATTATTACACAATCCTTTCGAAAAAATTTCGAGATATTCATAAGTATTTTTTGACGCTTTTTCTGAATCCGGGGTCAAAGAAGTCCCTAAACGCCTGGAATTTTTCCCAGTAAGTAAATTTATAAGAAATTAACAAAAATAAATGAATCCAAAACGGATCTGATACCTTCCTAGCCAATTAGCACACTCCAAGTGAACTCCACGTTATATCAGCCTTGAAAACAGTTTTGTGTAAATATCTCAGAAACTAAAGCTTTTACGACGTTTTTGGTTATACCACATATTATTGAGAAAAATATATTCTACTATATTCCGGAATATTAATGCGATGCTCCGTTAAAAAGTTAGCACAGTTTTAATTTTTAAACTGTTAAAAAACTGTCATTAGTCATAGATTTTGACCAAAATCTAATCAGCTACAGTGTCCTATTTTACCTGAAAATTTCATGAACATCGGCTTAGCGGTTTGGGAGCTCTCGTGTTACGGACAGACACCTACACACACACATACACACAGATTGACGTCACGAACGATATTGCTAAAATAGGTCAAAATTTACCCAAATAACACGTTTTCGGCGTAATCTGAAAAAAAAAATTGTCGGAAACAATACTTTCTCCAGTCATTGCTGCGTGGGCTAGGAAGGTAAAGATTAGGTTTGGCAGACCATCTTTTTGATTTTGATGATTTTTTGTATACCTACATTAATTCTAGCAAATTTCAAACTTTTCTGATAACTATTTTTACCTTCCTGGTTCGCGCAGAAATGGCTAGAGAGGGTATTGTAAATTTTTTTTTAGAAAACGCCGAAAATGTGTTATTTAGATGTATTTTGACCTATCCTAGCAATAGCGTCGTAATGTCTGTCTGTGTATGTGTGTATTTTTTCTGTCCGTAACACGATAACTCCTAAACCGCTGAACCAATTTTAATAAATTTTTTAGGTAAAATAGTGTTTGACACTCTAACGAGCTGACTACATTTTGATCAAAATCCATTAATGGTAATGAAAATTTTTTCAAAATTTATCAATATATCAGGCATAACTTTTTAAGGTTGAAAAATTTGGAAAAACAGTAATTTCTAAATGTACGGTTTTTAAAATATATACATTTAATTTTTTTAAATAATTTTTCAGTAAGCAAAACTTCAGTCACAGTTAGATATTTAGAAAAGCTTATTTTACAATTTATAGCGCCTGCAATCATACATTTTATGTGTAGAAATCTTATTTGTTGGTCAATCAGCTGACAGGTACCCTATGTTTGTGACGTAACTCCTTAACTGCATTGTCTTAAAAAATTTGACGCGTCCTTGACTGGTCATGCCGGCAAACTCGTTAAATACAGGTGAGTATAATGAACTTGAGTTAAAAGTTTTGGTAGGTGAATGACCTTCACGATTTTTGGGCAATTATCAGCAAGACAGAATATAAAAAAAAACGAATTTGCTTTGGAGATAAGTTACCTATTATCGTTTTACTGGAAAAAGTACGGGTGTTTTTATAAAAATTTCCATTAACTTTAACATATTTAAAAGGAAAATTTTATATAAATCTCTATGGCCAACCCACTTTTAGAAAATTAGGGCTCGATTTCTTCTTTTTGGAACCTCATTTCTACGTCCTTAATCTACTTAGTGGAATTTTTGCAAAATTTTGAAAATGCATAGTGAATGTTCATGTTTTCATTATTTTTTTACCAAGTTTTATTTAAAATCTTTGGCATATGTCTCATTGCTCGCATACCTGTAGGGTACAAATTTTATTTTAATTAACACTAAGTGAGTGATATCTAAAAATAGTTTATCTATAAAATAAAACTAAAATATCAATTTCCACAGTATAAGGTGTTATCGAAACGAGTAGCTTTGTATGTTTTAAACTAAGTAGTACAAAAAAGAAAAGTTTTGGTATAACTCCTTCCATTTTCCTTCCCAAAATAAAAGTAATATGTTTGCCACATAAAAAAGATAAAAAATCTCAAATTTAAAAACTACTATTAGTATTACGACCGCCGGTACTAAAGGAAAGTAATATATCTCAAAAATGACTTATGCTAATCCATATACGTAATATTCCAGTGCTAATCCAGAAAGAAAAATATTTTTTCTATTATTGCTCCATGTATTTTTAATGTTAACATTTTAACAAACGGCAAATTATTTATGGCGTTTTATTTAACAGGCTAACGATCATTTAAACAAACTATAAATCGCTGTCCTCAGTTAATAAGTTGTTGAGATTTTTAAGTAATAGTCCCAGCAAAATTGGCAGTTTTTTAACTTAAAAAAATTAATAAAATGCAACTGACTAAATTTAGCTCACACATATACTATACCATAATAGTGTGAGCTGTGAAGATCCTAATTTTATCGAGAAAAAAAAAGTTGCTCCGATTTCAAAAATTTTGATATATCTTTGCATTTCAGATGATTTTGTCGCGCCGTCTGTCTGTCTGTATGTCTGTAACCACCAACGCGCATAACTCAAAAACCGCTTGCCCGATTTCAATGAAATTTGGTACCTAGGCTCAACAATATCCACCGAATACAAGCCAAATAAAAGGGTGGGGGTAAATTAAAGTTTACGTGAAAATATGGCGTGTGTGATATCAAACAAAATGTAATTGAGTTTGGAGTTACACAAAATACATTTTAGTTTTAAAGAAAAAGGGTGGGGGTAAATTTCAAAAATTAGAGTTTACGTGAAAATATGGCATGTGTGATAGCGAACGAAAGGTAATTGAGTCCGGAGTTAAACAAAACACATTTTAATTCTTGTTCTTTTTAAGAGTGGGGTAGATTTTAAAAATTTGAGTTTAATTTAAAACATGGCTTGTGTGGTATCAAACGAAAGGTAATTTAGTCTGGAGTTGAATAAAATATATTTCAGCTTTTAATTATATTAGCTCACACGTACACTATAACTATAGTACCTAGTGTGAGCTAAAAGGCCCATATATTGGCAGAGTAATTTTAAAACTTTTTATCTTTTTATATGTAGAATCAAAATCGGTGATGTGGTTTGTCAATCTTCTATTTTTAGCTGTTTGTGTTTAGGCAAGGGCGCATCTAGGATTGGGGGTTTACATTTTCAACAAAATTTGTTGTCTCGTCAAATTTCTTTGGAGTCGCAGTTTTACCAACCTACAACAGCAGCTAACAAAATCATGTTTTTAAATTAAGATTTAAAATTTAGACTTGTAACAAAATTTATCATAACGTTAAAGTTAATAGGCACAGTTTTTGCGAAAATAAAATCGAATATATCTTAAAATCGACAACAGCTACACAACAGCTAGGTATTGTGCTTAGACAAGACGGCTGTAAAATAACAAAGTATAAAAGGCAACTTCATAGGGGTATAGTCAACCAAGGACACCGGTGTTTTGGAAAAAGGCATTTCCTTCCTCAGCGTGGCTTGCCTGAAACAAGGTAGAACAAACTGACGACAAGATACAAGGTAAATCAAAAAGAATGAAAAAATAGCCTACCTATTCCAACCCCCCGCCGCTCCCTCTCTCCTCCCCGCCATCCTTATTAGTAATAGTTATAGCTAAAACGTTCACAAATATAAAGGGATTTCAAAAGTTCTTTCTGCACACGCTTGAAGACTTTTTTCCAACATCATTTTACTAGTTTCCCCCTCCCTCTCTTCTTCCCTCCCTCCTTATTAGTAATAGTTGTAGCTATATCTTTCACAAATATAGAGCGATTTCAAAAAATCTTTCTGCACACGCTTTAAGACTTTATTCCAACATCATTTTACTAGTTTCCCCCTTCCTCTCCCTCTCTTCACCCCACACAACAGTTGTAGATACCTTTTACAAATTTAGAAAGATTTCAAAAATTCTTTCGGCACACGCTTTAAGATTTTTTCGACACCATTTTACCAGTTCCCTATTCCCTCTCGCCTCCTCCACCTTCACTCAATGGAAGTAACACTGTTCGCGTCTGTAGAAAATTTACACGTACTTTTTGTGTAATGCTAAATGAATTGTAAATGCATAGTACTTTTTATAAGGCTGAATAAGAATTAGACCTAAAAGTTGGAAATAATTTTTTTTTAAATAAAAAAACACCCAACTGCTAAATTTACTTGTAACTACTAGTCGCAGTTGGGTACCCAATAACCTGATTCATAAAAATACAACACTATAATTTCGTAAGTGCGCTTTGGGCATCAAAACTAAAAGTTGATTCATGTCGTACAATATAGGTATACCTATCAATTTTGTACTCAACTGCGACTAATAGTCACAAGTAAATTTAGCAGTTGTTTTTTTTTTAATTTTTTTATTACTTCAATACCTAGTTTCAGTATTATATAGAATTTTTATAACACCTTGTATATCGTAAATATATGAAAGTTCAACGACCTAAAGCCACAACACAAACCTAGTGTTATAGAGTTCATCAGTCTTACTTAAATTTACTAATAATAATTGATAATAATAATAACAATAAAAATATTAATTACCACTTAGAATCTTGAACTTGGCAAACTAGTCCTTCTTGTATTTTTTTAAATAACTTTAATTAATAAGTTTTTGGCCACGGTAACTTTGTTTTTCTCGTGCTAAACAGTTGAAGGTGTTTTATTATTTTAAAACACTGAGTAATTTTTGTTGGGATCAGTTTGCGAAAAAAAATTGATTTTTAAAATTATAAAACAATAACTTTTTAGGCAAAAAAAACCCATAAAAATTAACGTAAACAAAAATAATAAAGTTATTTTTTACTAGAAAACAACCTCATAACATGTAATATTTGTTTTGTTAAATCAACATGCTTAAACATAACTTACAAACAAGGAGGAATCAAGCCATAAAAATGTAGTTTTTGCTGAAGTTTCTGGTGCTGTGTATATAACGTCTCTTTTACCCTCGTGCCAAATTTACACTTGAAAAGTCCTCCACAACATGTTCTAAAACGCCACTAGATTAGGAGTTCTCAAACCTGCCAACTTTCTGCGTTTTTTTTTCAAAAGGAAGTACTAAAAGTTTACTAGTTTAAGACTACAATACTTCAAGACATACATTATGTTTTCCTTAAAATCTAAACAAGATTTTTCAACAGTAAACACTTTCACACAATATTAATGTGCCTTTATCAGGTTAATAACTCATGCGTCGTGATCGTGTAGGATCATGGATCGGTTCATTAACTGGTTTTTGGAGAATAGAGGCCAAAACACTCTCGGATAGATTTCGTCGAAGTAAATAATGCCGTCAATAGGTGGCGCTGCTTCTAGTAAAATTTCAAAAATATAGTTGAAAAGCCATGCAAGTCGCGTTTTAAAATTCGTGTAAAAAAGGCGCGAACCAAATGTGTTTTGGTCTTGATAAAAATCTACTTAGAATTCACTTGAAAATAACGTAAAAACATTGCTGTATTGATTTGATAATGGCGTTATTACAACGTCGTTTTTAGCAACGTTATTTTTTATAATGTTAATGAATAACCTATTAAGCTTGTTTTCATATATGAAATAAACGTTTTTTCTAGTAGCTTTTAAAATCAACGTTTTTTTTTCTCACGCGTTTTTTACGTGTTAAACACGTGATTGTGCTATTAGGGTATCTACAGTCTTTTGTGCAATTTTACAAGGAAAAAATTTTTTTTTTGAAAAAAAACCTAAAAACAGCATAAAAACTATTAAGAATTGTAAGAAATATACCGCAACCAACCCAAAAAATTAAATTAGACTTGATTCGGCTTATTAGGGTGAAATGTGATAAACTTTTAGGGGTGGATAATGGGTTTTCACGATTTACAATAAAACTAGACTTCCTATCAAAGAAACTTGAATACAAAATTTATAGCCTAAAAAAAATCTACAATTTCTGTAAAACCAGTTTGTTAAATGACCTGAAATTTTCGGAAAAAAAACGACAAAAAACGGTTTTACCTTTTTAATGTATAAATGTATTTTGTTTTTGTTTTTAACGAAATTTTGGTTTACCTTTTTATGTCTTAAACTGGTTGTAATTTGTTGAAATAAAAATATCGGTTTTTACATTCTATTTTGGCCTAAAACTTAATTAGGGTTAAATGGTGTAATATTGAGACCCAAAATCCCGCTGGAAAATGAGACACTTTAGCAAAAATACTGATTATCATAAATTTTTGGTTATAAATTGATAGCAGCAGTTGTAAGGACCTCATACCCAGAATTTACTTTCTTTTTTTTATAAAAAATAGGCTCATATATTAAAATTACAAAATCCATAGCTTTATTTGTGGTATAAAACTTTTAAAAACGTTACCGAAACTTCTGTCGTGTGAGTTCGTAGATCGGTTTTCCTATAAATAAATATTTTTGCACTTATTTGTTGTATTTAAGTAAAAAATAAAACAAAAACTTATTTCTCAATTTTACCCTAAGTGTCTTATTTTTGGTTTAGACGGCGATCCGACTGTTTATACGTGAATTTTATCACTATTTCATATTTCCCCTGACCTGTCTCATTTTTGAACTTTTTCAAGGTAAAATAAGAGACACAGTTTTATTTTTTTTCTCATATTATAAGTCTTTCTTTGATTTTTCGCTTGCAATATTTTTCTGATTATCGCTTATATCTTTTAAAAAATTCGAGTCCTACAGAGTTTAAAATCTTAAAAATATAAAAGTTTTAAAATTGTCTCATTTTTACACCACTTGAACCTACCCATGTTTTGGCAGGTTTTGCAAAGAAAACAGTGACTTTTTGCCACTTATTAAAAGGTATATGCACTCGGCTATGGCCAATAAGATGCTGTTTTAAATTCTTTAATTTTGTTTCTTTTTTTAAATATGCAAGTTAATATTTTCAAAATATAAACTTTATAAAGTATAAAATTTATAAAGGCGTTTTTAATTTATTACGGAAAACCATCAGTCTTTCCTCATCCGATCCAAACCGCACCGAACTAAAATGAACCGCACCAAACCGAAACATTTTTTCAAAAAATTATTTCCTAAATTAGCTTCCCGATCCTTATTTTGGTAGGTTTCTATTCTAACCTCTGACTTGGGGACATTTTTGTTGGTGGAAAAAGGTCAGGTAGTTACTGGAAAAAATGTTTGGGTTCGGTTGGGTTCGGTTCCGTCCGGTTCGGTTCGATTCGGTTTGGTTATACACCCTCTAGGATCCCGAAAAAGAAGCCAGAGAGGTTTTTTTTTTGAAAAAATATGTTAGAAAGAGACGCTTTAGTCGAACTATATGAGTTGTGTTAAATATAGCAAGGCATCGGTTTATTTAACGGTTAACTAAGTATAACTTATCTGACCTTGCTCAAACTGTTTAGGTGAATATACCTAAGCAAACCTGGGTCGCGCTATTTTATACACGCGCAATTTTGATACGCGCTATTTTGATCACGCGCTATTTTGATACGCGCTATTTTAACCACGCGCTATTTTGAACACGCGCTATTATGAACAAGCGCTATTTTGATACGCGCTATTTTGATACACGCTATTTTGATACGCGCTATTTTGATACGCGCTATTTTAAACACGCGCTATTCTGAACACACGCTGTTTTGAAAAGCGCTGTTTTGATACGCGCTATTTTGATACGCGCTATTTCGTTACAGAGCCTGTAAAATTACATCATTTTGCCAATTTTTTTGTATGATTTTTTTACCCATTGTTTCTATGTAAAACACTCTTAAAAATTACATGCAAGTCAAATAACTGACCACTATTAATAGACAATACCATGAGCACCTTTTCCAAAAAATTTAAAAGTCAGTGAACCCCGCTGTGACAAAATCCGTACATTTTTTAAGGTAGGTATCATGAGGAATTCATTAGCAACCCAACTCTCGTAACATTGCCAAAAATTGCGAACTACCGTTCAATGATTTCGAAGCGAACCTATTTTTACAATGATGTCAACATTTATTATTATTTTTATTTTTTTGCGGTTTTAACTTACTAGAAACACAAAAAAAGTAAGTCACGAAAACCAAGTGGTTTTTCCTAATCCTGTTAATTTTGAGGATCTAACATCGATTTTTATCTCTGATAAAAAAGAGGTTAAATAATCGATTCCATAAAATATTTGTGCCTGCTAATATACAGGCTGTCCCATAACTTAGGGGCCATAGTACAGCAGGAGGTTATTTCCAAGAAAAAAGTTTATATAACATGGGGGTCAACACACATCTGTTTTTAAGATACAGGAGTTTTAAAGTTAGAGGAGTGGGGGGAAAATAGTTTTGCAAAAAAAAAGAAAATCTGCCACAGGCAGCTAAATACTTCGCTGATTGTGATTCAAAAATGTAAAATTCTTTGTTTCGATAAAATTACAAGTTGAGTAGATACAGGCTGTCAAGGTAACCTCCAAAAATGTATAAAAAACAATATAGTTTTTAAAAGATCCATTTATGCTTTTTTATTCTTTTAAATAATATCAATAATATTTAATTTTTATGTCTCCCTAGAGACTTGTTTTTATTTAAAAAAAAAATATAAAAAAAACATTGCGTTTAATATAGCATTCATAAAAGTTAATATCAAAAAAATAGTTTTTTTCTGAAAAAAATTGACCGATTAATTTTTTTTTAAATAATTTTTATTTCAATTTATTGCTCTTGTTCTGAGAGACGACTTTAACCAATTTAATATTTTTACTGCATTTTTAAAAAAGTTATTATCAAAAAAGTTTAAAAAATCGTCAAATTTATTGCTCTGTATCTCGACAAAGAGTTTTGACCCATGCATTATAGATACTTTTTTATCAGACATGAACTTCTCTATTACCTGTTGGTCTATGGCCCCTAAGTTATGGGACACCTTGTATATTATTTTTTTAAATCCACAAAAATGGCAGATTAAACGAAACATTCCCAATAGATATGAGTTTTAGCAATCCACACTGCGCGTGGTTTCAAAACTTCTTTTTTCACACGTGACCGAACCATAAAAAACCTGCAGTGTAGTGCCGCGCGCAAAATCGCGGCCATGTGCCCTCCTGCTGTAATCGAGGAGGGCATACAAAGACAGTTGAGAATCTGGTTGCGGAAAAATTGACAATTTCCATGAAATTTTTAACATAAATTCAACAGCAGTTGGTGGTGGAGGGGATAGTGCAGGGTGGGTAGGGGACGTGGGAGGGGGGCGAGACTCTAGGGGGGCGACAGAGGTGGTATGAAGCCTCAAACAAATATTAAAATTATGAGTAGTAGTCCCTCTTAGACCACAAATGAAAATTTGAAAACAGGAGCAGACATTTCTTGAGTAAATGAGTCGGAGACAAATTTTTCAGAAAATATTTGAGAAATAATATTTTAAATGCTCGCAGGCGAAAATAGATACAAACTTTTTTGATAAATGAAAACCTACAGAAAAAAGTTTAAAATCGGAAAAATACGCCGCAGGTAGCAACATTTTTTTGAGATAAACAGACATCTTAGCAACTCTTTATATTTCTAGAGCAATGCTGCACTTTTTGTTTGAAATACAAAAAAAACATCTTTAAACACAAATCGATATAAGTAAAGTTATATGCAACTGATAGTTTTAAGGTAAAATTGTTTAACTAATAATAATTACCCTTTCTTTTTAACCAAAATCTAATGCCAACAAAATACTTCTGTATCATGTTGTATACTCTATCTGTTTTTATCCTCTTATGAAAAGTAGGCCCCCTAGATGTGCACTTGTCCACGCGGTATACATAGACTGCCCAATATTCCCGAACACTTTCAATAAATGGTCGAAAATTAGACGAAACATTTTTAAATCACCAAACCAAACCTGTCGATTTAAAAGAGTCAATTCCATATAATATTTGTGCCTGCTAATATATATAGTTTTTTATATCCACAAAAATGGCAGATTAAAGGAAACATTCCCAATAGATATGAGTTTTTGCAATCCACATTGCGCGTGGTGTCAAAACTTCTTTTTCAGCTCAATTTTCAACATGGAGTCCGCTGTGACATAAAGACACGTGACCGAACCATAAAAAAACTGCAGTGTAGTGCCGCGCGCAAAATCGCGGCCATGTGCCCTCCTGCCTTAATCGAGGAGGGCATACAAAGACAGTTGAGAATCCGGTTGCGGAAAAATGGACAATTTCCATGAGATTTTTAACATAAATTCAACGGCGGTTGGTGGTGGAGGGGATAGTGCGGGGTGGGGAGGAGCAAGCAGTTCGAGTACTTTGACACAAGGTGGCGTTAGCGATGCCAGGCTCGAGACTTCGTCAATTTCCAGTTTGGAGGATGAAAGGAAAAGTGCAAATTCCATAAGAGGTAACTGTCTAAATAATTGCGAGTTTTCGTGCTTAAATTATTTCAGTTTATCTGGCATTTTTACCGTGGGTTGTTTGACATTATTATTACAATAATTATTAACTGCCTTATTCTAAGTTTCTCTTATATTTAATAGATTGCGCTACTAGTAAAATCATAGGGGTTTTCTCTCACGTATACCGTAGGATAAGATTTATCACCGTCTACCTGCTAATTTACATTTGCCATACTAGTTAGAGCAAAAAATTTGAAAAAGCTCTTCGTTTTCGGTCTAGAACCGAATCACATTACAACAACAGACCGTTTTCCCCTAACTTGACCCCGCGGAATCCGAATATCCTTGTTGCCAACTCGAAATATCGACAGGGATAGAGAAAATCCCCCAAACCCCCAAAATCCTGTTTTTCTTTTCAGTTTTATTAAATTTTATCGAAAACTAACCTTTTTATCGAAAATTGTAAAAAACAGTTTTTTGTGGAGAGCAAAATTCCCTTTCTAACGATGGATGGGTCGATAAGGTTAAAAAAAGCAAGTAGATCTTCAGTGGCGTCCGTAAATTGGGATTATTTCGAAAAAACAGGTTTATTATAGGTTTTATAACATTTTCTAAACAACTACACTTTAAAAGCTGTGGGGTTTATGACAGAGGAAAGTATCCAGGGGCGTACTTAAAAATACATTCTCATAAATAACCAAAATAATCAATTTTTGTTACATATTTTATGTATTTTTAAAGAAAAATAAGCTTCCTAGGAAAAAAATACTTTTTAACTTATTCTATTCTATAGACTTTCGTTTGTAAGGACATTTTACAAAAATGTTTTGGTAAGTGACCCTAATATACGGACGTCCCTGGACAGTTAGCCATATTTTCTATCACATTTTGTGATACACCGTTTAAAAGGAAATTTCATTATCCACTGAAAAGTTAAGACATTTTGTTGAAAGAAGTTTAGTTTTTAAGAAAATTGGATAAAACCTGTAAAAAATTGATTAGTTTGGTGATTTTAAATAATTACTGTAAATTAAGGACACCAGTGGAGCGGTAACTATAAAATTACTTTCACCTTCTTATACATCGTTTGAAAGGAAATTTTACTGTCTATGACAAAGTACAGAATACATTTTTTGATAAACAGCTTGGTTTTTAAGAAAATTTAATAAAACGTGTAAAAAACATGTTTTGTTAAATAATTTTTTTAAATCACCCTCATTTACGGACGTCGCTGGAGAGTTTGTTATAAGTAAAACCCCACCTAATCTTCTACTGTTGAAAAGATAATTTTACTGTCTGCAATAAACTATAGTACATATTTTTCACGGTAAGCTTAGTTTCTGAGAAAATTAGATAAAACCTGTAACAAAAATGTTTTATAAAATTTATTTAATTTACGGATGACTCTAAATTTTTAACTATTAAACCAATCCGGTCATGGTATACATCATTTTAAGAGAACTTTTACTGACTATAACAAAGTATAACACATGTTTTGCTGTAGAGATAAATTTTAAAAAAATCGAATAAATCTTGGGAAAAACATGGGTATTTTTTCAACTTTTTTAAATTAATTCAATTAACGGACGCCGCTGGAGAGTTTGTAATTTGTCTAACTCCATTAAGTTATACCTTGTTAAAAAGGGAATTTTGTTGTTTATAATAAAATATATCATAAATTTTTCTCTTAGAAGCTTAGTTTTTAAGAAAATTTGAAAAAACCTTAAACTTTCAGATTTTGGGGGGTCTGGGGGGTTTTTGCAGCCATTAAAAAATATCTAATATGATATTATTTTTTAGTTATATAAATATATATTTTGAATGTACACCTGTGTCCATTTGGGCTTTACAGCGGAAATTTAAAATTTCGCCGCCACGTTGGGCGCCATCTTGAATATCTACACCCCTGTCAAGATTTCGAGGTGGCAACAGGGATATTTGTATTCAGCATGGTCAAAATAATGGGAATTGACCAGCTGCCAAAAAGGAATATAAAATGCTTCTAGAAAGTGGATTTTCCGGAATCTTGCCCTAACTATACCACATGTCGTGGGAATCTGAAGTTTGGTTCGGTTTGCACATTTCCACAGGTTGTCGGTATATTTACGCAAATCAAAGAACCTTGCAAAGCATTCCAACGGGGTTTGTGGTAGTTCGTTAACTTTCAGTAGCGGCCGGCATTTGCACCCGATACAATTTATTTATACGACATTGATGAGACTAAATAGTGCGTTTGCCAAAAATATAAATACAAACGTGTTTGCAAACCGATTCATATCGTAGGAACGCTATAAGGAACGCAAACCACAAACAAGGTTTCGAACACCGCATAACGTTCAATTTCCGCTTTAGAATCCTTTAGATCTTGAAGCAACCTACGGAAAAAATACAACAACAAATTTTCCTGAAAGCCACCGTAATTTTTGATTTCTAATTCACGGATACTAAAATTTACGTTTGTCAAAATAATATTTCTTGACAAATTTTCCAAACACGCGAATGGACTTCGCAGACAAGATATTTAAGTAATTGAGAATCCAATAAGTGGTATTACAAACATTTCACTATACCCAATTAACCAAGAAAATTGCATTTAATCCATTTGTTAATATCTTTTTAAGTAAGGTACTTGACGGTATTAACAAAAAAAACTGTTGGCCAGCGAAACGTTTGAAATCCAATTGGGCAAAAAAATATGCAATATTGGCGTTTTTTGATATAGTAGATAGAGTGCCCCTAAAAGATCATGCAGCAGCTTTTAACATATTTATATGTTCAAAATAAGCCCATTTAAAACAACTTTGGGATACAGGGTATAAAGTTAGGAAATAAAAATTGATTTTTTTTAACATTACGGACCATTTGCAGGCACTACATTAGCTAACTTCATCCTTTAATGTCAAACGTCTGTTTTGTGTTCTGTAGGCAAAATTAATTAAAAAGTTCCGAAAACAACTAGGGAAAAACAGAAAAACCAATACCAATCAAAAACCGCCAGGAGAATATAGGAGTAGATCTGTGTACTGTGTACTTCTTCTTTTTTTTACACACTTTACAGAACATTGATAACTTTTGGTTATTTCGTGAACACTGTTACCAGTCAACACATATCTACTAGTTTTTATAAAAAATAATTTTTAATAATTGGCATAAAATTAAATCTGCGGATTACCCCGTATTGGCAGCTCTTGAAATAATTGCCTGGTATCAAAAATATTTTAAATTTACATTACATTTTACCATAACGTTATATGCCACACTGTCTCTAAAGAAAGGAACTAGTAGCCTACGTTATTCGAACACAAGTAAGGTCAAACATTATCCTTTAGTAAGGGATAAAGTTCAAACCAGGTAACTGCGCATGCCTCAAATAAAGGATAGGTGAAAAACTGGACATGCAAAAGATTACTATTATGAAAATTTATTGACGTATTATTTTCAAAAGTAGTAACTAAGGGTAATCATAACTTATTTCTCAGTGTACCTTTTTTTTACTTATTTTTTAAGAAAATATTTTTTTATACATTTTAAAGCCAAAAAGGTAATCTTGTTATATTCCACTAAAGTAAGCATAACGCGAACAGAAATAAAAAAAAAGAGAGAGAGAGACATAAATGACTTAAAAATAAAAACCACGAAAGAGCGTTCACTTTACTGTATTTAACCGTTTGTTTACGATCCTAGGTGTTTCCTAGAGACCAAAGTTGTCAATTTGAATCTGTTTTTTCTTTAAAAAGGGGAAAATAAGCTAAAAACCAAACTGTGGTTCAGGAATTATAGTAATTACACGGACAGGAAGTCTTTGCCGCCATTCCACCCAATGCTGCAGTTTAGGTGGGTGGTGACATTGCAATATCGAATAAATCTCGGGGACGGAATTTAGACACCCACCACTGAAAGAATCTTAAATATTGTTGAAGCATGCGGGATTAAAGGCCTTCATCTTTACTAGGGTCCCTGTATGTTAAAATATTTGGTTATAATCAAATTAGGGTTGCGAGACGTCCTGTATTTTCTGGGATTGTCCCGTCATTGAATCTTTTGCCTCGCGCCCCGGGCATGGTATCTACGGGACAAGATAGAGGAGCTCTAACCGTTACTTAAAATATTGACATTGCAATGTTGTCATCAAAAGCCGTATCAACTTAAAAATAGTTATTTTTTAAAATCCTTACTTAAATCTTTAAAAAATAAGAAAAATGTTAGGTTAGGTTAGGTTAGGGTTTGTGTATTTAAAAGTTTTTTCTAAATCCCTGGGTCTAAAGAACTTCTTATAGCCAAACATTTTAGGTATTACTTTTCTTAAACTTAAGAGTCGAGTGCCAAAGGACTATTTGAAAAAGCGTAACACATAGTGGTGTCAAAAATGGGTATTTCGCGAAAAAAATCCGAACTTAGTTTTCTCAACGGTTTTCTATGTTTTTTGTGGTGCCAAATTCGAATTTCAACTTTTCCGTGCCGTGGAGGTGACACATCATCCTTAAAATTAAATTTTAAGTTGAGTCTGTGATGTCTCATTTGATAGAAGAATGTTTCCAAAATGCATCCGATAACGTAATATTTTTTTATATTTGAGCTGCGAAAAGCCCCCAGGCCCTCGAAATCCAATACGAAGCTTTTGGAAGCCTTTGAACAAGTTCGGATTTGAAAGGGGGGGGGGGTTGCGTCGTAATTCCCTCCGTTAGAAAAGAAATGCACTTTTTGTTAATAAACAAAGGAGGATTACCTCCCCTAGAAAAAAATTATATTACAAATAATATTTTCGTTGACTATTATCCCCCCCCTAGATTTCGATCCATATCCGTGCTAGCCTTTGAAGCTAAAATATAATAAATAAAGGACCCATTTTAAATTACGTAACGCAAAAACCACTAGTCGTCTCTCTTTAACTCATTGAAAGTAACTTAAGGCTATCTTTCTTAGAGTGTTACGTAATTTCATAGAATAAGCTCTATCTTATTTTTCGGTTATAAATTTAGACATTTGGGATGCAATCCTGTGTCAAACTAGGCTGGACAAGGGTAATTGTAAATTTTCCCGTCGCATTTGCCGCCACCTTGAATATCTCCAATTTTAGTAAATTTGAAATTCCGATTCAGCCCCACAAAAAACATTAAGAATTGAGAAACCAAAATAAGGATTTTATTCTCGTCTAAACCACCAAACAGTGTGACGTTTCCCATCAGTGAAACAAAAAGTTTCTCAGCATCTGATAATTTTGAAAAAAAAAGTGACGCTTCGTGGCGCTGTGACTAACTTATAAAATTTCGAGTAGGCCATAATAATCGTTATGTAAAATCTTGACCTTTAGACTTTCAATTGCAAGGCTCGTAGCGACGAAATCAACCATGAAGCTCTGCATCCAAGATAAGAGGGCTTGGTTTAGGTACACATTGAACTTTGGCATAATTTATAACTAATGTGTTACTAGCAAATATTAAGTTAACCCTTTACTTTGTCTAAAAATTTTACTTTGTAAAAAAATAGTTTTTGATAAATTTAATTTCTTTCTGATGATCTGTAATTTAAATTTTTAGCGTCAGTTTTTACAACGATTTTAAACTTTGACCGTTAATCTTATATTTTTTAAGAAATGACAAATAGTAGAAAGATATTGCAAATGTGGTTACCGGTAACTTTTGACTTATGCTTATTTGACAATGTCATTTGCAACTATTTTTTGGGATTATTATGAGTGTTTAGCCTAACACTCATTTTAACTAAATTAACATAGATTTTTTAAAGTTTTTTATCACTTACATTAACATCTGTAAAAGGCGACGGAAATATAAAGAATGACCCTGTACATGGGTTCTGGTATGCAAAGAACGCCCTGTATATTATGCATCAAAATGATCAACAATATCAAATTCCTCACCCAGAGACAATTCCAAAATTGTTCAAACAAATCTTGGTTTTAAATAAGTTATCTAACAAATTTTAAAATAAAAAATTTCTTTAAGAACCTGTATATGTGGATATCAAGTTTTGGATTGAGTTAAGTCTAACCAAACTTAAAATTTTTACCTACGGAGTTTAACTCTGTTACTCTGTACCATGAGACTGTATAGTATGGCACAAATAGCTTGGCAATATCGCCATTGATATCCAACCAAGGCCGACAAAAAATACTGGCCACGACCCTAACAAAATCAGCTGTTCTCCGGGGCTGACTTTTACATTGGGTCCTATGGGAGGTCAGATGTTTTTTTATGATATTTTCAAAATGGCACTATAGATTTCCCCGAAATTTCAGTGAAATATTCTCAGACACCATCCTCATATTCCACCAAAATTTTGTAAGGATGCAAGATGATTAAAAGGTTAAAATCTTCAAGATTTAGCATTCCTTATTTTGAACTCAAATTACCCGCCATGTACCGCAAGCCAACTCTTATTTTTGACATGTATTTGACTTTGTCATCTGTGTTTGTCACATTTGCTTCTGTTTTAAATTTAATTTTAATGTGAGCTAATGAAGCGGCTCTGAAATATTAAGGATTACCATACATTAAAAAAAAATTGTTCTGCAAGAATATAGTAAAAACAATCTCAAAACCGGCTTTATTTTTAAAAAATCAAATGTTCATGAACCGTCATTCCAACTTCAACATTTTAAAGACAATCAGCTGTGTCGTGACGTGACCATCAAAAAAAGTCAGCCCCGGATGTGACGTCACAAAGTGGAGGATCGTGGCCCGTCCGTTTTGATAGCCCTGATCCAACAAAACTCGTGTTGAGTAGTGGATTGTCTGTGCCTCTGTCTAATCCGTGACAAAACCAAAACATTAGAATAAAGTGTGTCGAGCGTGGTCATTGACCCATTATTTTCTTACACAACTGGCGAAGGAGCCAATCGGTTAGTCGGCGTACTCATCGATCATTTTAATACATACGAGGGAGGTTGGAAAAGTGTATATTGGTTTGGTACTTTAGTGCAGGACTTTTAAGCGTCAGCACCTCTAATATCGAGAAATATTAATTATGTCGTTTAAAACTTTTTCAAATTTTGTAGAAAAGTTTCGGGCATTCTGAACAATAAATATTTTCGGGACATATCTGATTGAGTAGGCATGGACAGGGTCAAGGGCATATCAAGCAGTGGCGCACCCAAGAACATCTCTTGGGGGGGGGGGGGGGTGCGAGGGTCTTGGGGAGGCCCGAGACCCTATGATGCCAAATTTTATGCTGTTTTATTTCTTTCTTTTATATGTCAAAAATAGTAACAAAAAAATTAGGCTTGGTGTGTGTGGAAAATACAAGGGCGGCTGTTCTTTACAATAAAATCTTAATTAAATTATTATTTATTAAATGCTTTGCTTTTTCTATAATTTTTCCTTTTGCCTCGACGCATACCATGCATAAAATTCATCACCGACTGCCTACACGATTAAATACGAATCGATAATTGCTAGGCGCTCGGGTTTCTCTGACCGCGAGCCAGACTGCGGCCCGCGTTACCATGGAAACGGCGGGCGTGGGGACACAGAGCCCTGTTTTAGCACTCGCGGCTACAGACTAAAAAGTACTTTGGCTCCTTCGATTTCGAGGTTATGTTTTAATTGTTTTGTTTTGTTCAAATAGCCTGGAAGCATGGAATAAATAAATTTCTTCAATGGTGGAAGTGTTTGAATTCCTTTCGAGTTTTAAAAATTAGTATTAAAAATATTTATCGTGTCGTTAGTTCGGTCAAATTTAGTTCAAAATAGCGCTAGTAACGAAATAGGGTGTCTTTCTAACATATTTTTAAAAAAAAAACTTCCCTGACTTCTTTCGCGGGATCCTAGCGGGTGTGAAACAAAACCGAACCGAACCGAACCGAATTTAACCGAATCGGTTTAGTTCGGTTTGGTTTCACAACCTCTGGGATGCCGGTTCGGTTCAGTTCCGTTCCGTTCGGTTCGGTTTTGTTTCACACCCGCTAGGATCCCGCGAAAGAAGCCAGGGAAGTTTTTTTTTTGAAAAAATATGTTAGAAAGACACCCTATTTCGTTACTAGCGCTATTTTGAACTAAATTTGACCGAACTAACGACACGACAAATATTTTTAATACTAATTTTTAAAACTCGAAAGGAATTCAAACACTTCCACCATCGAAGAAATTTATTTATTCCATGCTTCCAGGCTATTTGAACAAAACAAAACAATTAAAACATAACCTCGAAATCGAAGGAGCCAAAGTACTTTTTAGTCTGTAGCCGCGAGTTGTTTTAGCAATGAAGCGCACTTATTTTGCGGCCAGTCTTCTTAACAGCAAGATGTTATGGTCTGATTAATATAACATGATAAGACGCAGATAAGAAATACGAGGTCTGGCTATTAAATAACGAGACTGGTTACGAAAAAGGGTTTTATTATACAAATTATTCTACATTCGAATGCTCCCCTTCAATATACTGCCCTCTCCTCGCCACACACCTTTTCATACGTTTTTTCCATTGATCGAGGCAGTGCTGGAAGTCTTCTTTGGTGAGTGCCTTTATGAGCTCTGCCGTTTTTTCCTTCACCGCATCCATCGACTCAAATCGGGTCCCTTTCAAAGCAGATTTTATCTTCGGAAACAAAAAAAAGTCGCACGGTGCCAAATCTGGTGAGTACAGCGGGTGTTCGAGCACTGGAGTGCACTTACGGGCCAAATACTGCTTCACAGATAGTGCGTTATAGGCAGGTGCGTTGTCCTGGTACAAAATCCACGAGTTGTTCTTCCACAACTCGTTCTCGCAATGTTGCCAAAACTGACAAATAGTAAGTCTGGTTGACAGTCTGACCCTCTGGAACCCATTCAGTCATTACGATACCGTTTGGTTGATTGTGGTCACTGTTTCCTGTGTTGAAACAGTCACAGGGCGACCTGGGCACTGGTCATCTTCAGTGGCCTCTCGGCCCTCACTAAAGCGCTTACACCACTCAAAAACACGCGCACGAGATATAAAATTGTCCCCATAGCAATTTATAGCACTCAGTCGGAGTTTTTTTTCAATTTAACGAGAAATTTGAGATTGATACGTTGCTCCTGTTTTTTGTTACACATCGTTTTCGGCACGAGGAAAAAACACGTTCGTTTTAAACCGCTACTGCACAAATACTATAATAGTGACGAAAACGTGTTTTGGGACGTGCATAGACAAGATATCTAGATACCCAACGCATTATTCGTTTTTTACCCCACCCGTCTAGGGCGCCATCTAGGCGCGCAGTCTCGTTATTTAATAGCCAGACCTCGTATATCTCAGTTTTTTCAACACATTGTGGTATTTTTTTATGTTAATAAAAATAAAAAAATCCTCACCCTCACTCTTAAGCTATTTAATTGCGTCTCTCCAGCTTTACAGCCACTGGGAAAATAGCGTTTTACGTACTCATTTGTGTGCGAAATGTACCAATTTGTGATTGTATGTTTTCCTATGAGCGTCCGGCAAGTGCTCTTTTCCGCATTTATTTCCGTGGTGAAAAATTTACTTTTTCGCACTTGTGGTCCTCTCCGCACGTAAATTACTACGTGAAAAGCGGTTTTCCGTACGTTCTTAGGAAAAAATGTTGTACACATTATTTAATTGTCTACCATTGCTAACTTTGTTATTAAAAAATATAGAAAAAAGCTTGAATTGGCAAGCTAGTAGAATTTTTGACGCTTTTTAAAGATGGTCAGTTAAAAAAGACAATCGATCATTGCGTTTTCGAGTTTTTTCAAAAAATATATAGATTTTTATAGATATTTTATAAGTTTTTCTGATAAGTCTTTAAATTCGAAACAAAAATAGTTTTTAATTTTTTTAAAGTTTATACTTAATAACGAAGATATTTGAAATTCAAAATTACGCTTTCGCTTTCTACCAAAAAAATTCAATACTTGCCTTAGCGTAATTTTGAATTTAAAATCTCTTCGTTATTTTTAAGTAAGAAACTCAAAAACTTTTTTGTTTAGAATTGAATAACCTATAAGAAAAATTATAAAAAATAAAGTGTTCAATTTAAAAAAAAATATACGTTTTTGTAAAAACTCGAAAACGCAATGCTCGATTGTTTTTTTTTAATTGACCATCTTAAAGAGCGTCAAAAAATTACAACTAAACACTTAACTTTTGAGTTTTTTTTAATTATTTAAAAAATCGCTGTTTGAGATGTCGCTGTTTTAAATGTCGCCGTTTTAAATATTGCTCTTTTGAACCGGTTCCTTTTAAACAGTCCATAATATAAGGTACCACTAGCCTGATGCAAGTAGTTCTCAAGATACCTAAATGAGTTTAGTACATGTTTGAGCTAAATAGGCAGTTTTGATTTCCAAACATTAATTTATCAAAATCCATAGATTAAAAATTTTTTAAATTTGGGATTCTAAAATTGGAATGACTTTGTTGATTTCATCAGAATATTCCTAGCTGTGGGTAAAATACTTACTACTTAAATTCTAGAGACTTTTTTGACCCCAGATTCGCATTTAGCGTTGAAAAGTAATTGGAATAACATGGTCTGTCTTATAGGATCTCGAATTTTGATTGTGGGGTTGTGCTATTTAAATTTTTAAAAAATAACGTTTACCTGGCGGCCTTTGAAAGCTTTCGGTGCTCAAATAAGTCTTAACAATGTCTTTTTCCATTTTTTCAGCGCAAATCGAGATCATCCCATGTAAGGTTTGCGGCGACAAAAGTTCAGGAGTTCATTATGGCGTCATCACATGCGAGGGTTGCAAAGGCTTCTTCAGACGTTCACAGTCTTCGGTGGTGAATTACCAGTGCCCGAGGAATAAGAACTGCGTGGTCGACAGGGTTAACAGGAACCGGTGTCAGTACTGCAGGTTGCAAAAATGTCTACGGTTGGGGATGAGTCGAGACGGTAAGCTACTACGAGCCTTGTCTTAGTGAAGTTGGAGCAACTAAACTTAAACTGAAATATTTGTAACGGACTATCTCAGTTCAGTCACGTTTTTTAAAAAATAGTGCTTATTAAACTAAAGTGGTTATTTGTTTCTCAAACGCGTCCGCTACTGTCTAACATGACAGTAGCGCACAAAATTCAAATTCTAACATTTTAACCGTCGCGATTTCGACTATAACATTAAAAACTGAAATTTTTAAAAAGCTTTAACAAAAATATTTTAATTTTAGTTTTACTTGGAAGACGTACCGAGAGGTTACAAAAAATCATGCTACAAAAAACTACTGCTTAGGTGAACGTTAAATAGTAAATTCTCACTGGGGCAATTTTACTACTTACAAAAAAAAGTTGAGCCAACTTCACCAAGACAGGGCTCGTATACAGGGTGTTGTGGAAATAATTTACTTTATTAAAATAAATGGGTAAAAAAAAGAAAACTTCCAAATTTTTTAAGCAAAACTTTTTGGATTTTTTTTGGATTATAACTTCTTTCAAAATCAAAATAGAAAATCAATTCGAAAGAAATATTCATTAAATTTTATTGCTAATTAAAAACGAATTATTATTATATTTATCACTTTTGGAATCAATTTTTTTTCATTAATTTTCAAACCTTAACTTCCAAATAATCTGAAATTATTTGCTTATTTTAACCTTTTCCATGATTTTTACCCAGTTTAAAAAAAACTCATTAATTCCATAACATCCTATATCTTAATTTTATTATATAAATTAGCAACTTACTAACCCATATATAGAACCAAATCGACATAACAAAATGTTCTATTAGAGAAAGACAGAAATCTTTAAATTTATTCCTTGTAACCTCTACATGAAATATTTTTTTTAAAATTTTTTAAAATTACTTTGTAAATGCTTAAAAACAATTTTCTTAATTCTTTAAAATTCTTTTTTTATTCCTTAAAATTAAAATTTCAAGCTTTTAATTTTTTATGTCCACTTTATTTCAAATAAAGCTTCTACTAGTTTTCCTAAGAAATTGATAATCATCGAAGATTCAAAAAATAAATGGATCCATGACGGATCTGATACCTTCCCAGCTAGCCTATTAGCACACTTCAAGTGAAGGCATGATATATCAGCCTTGAAACGAGTTTTTTGTAAATATCTCAGAAACTAAAGCTCCTACAAAGTTTTTGGTGATTACACAAATTATTAAGCAGATCATAGTCTACTATATACTGTAAATCGCATATTGATACGATGCTCCGTTAAAAAGTTAGCATTATTTAAGTTTTTTAATTGTCAAAAAACTGTCGTTAGCATTAATGTATTTCAACCAAAATCTAATCAGCTCGTTAGAGTGTCGAACATTATTTTATCTGCAAATTATATGAAAATCGGCTCAGCGGTTTAGAAGCTATCGTGTTACGGACAGACACACACACACACACACACACACACACACACACACACACACACACACACACACACACAGACAGACAGACGTCACGACGATATTACTAAGATAGGCAAAATACAGCCAAACAACACATTTTTGGCGTTATCTCAAAAAAAAAAATTTCGTCGAAAATAATACCTTCTCTAGCCAATGCTGCGCGGGCTCGGAAGGTAAAAATATGTAGCTGGCTTAGAGTAAGAACCTACTCTAAGATAGGTAGGTATTTATTTATTTACGTCAAATAATAATTATTAATTATTGGTAATGAAAACTAACTAAATATTTTTGTAGAGATCACTGTTTCTCATCGTATATCATAATCATCATCATGCGCTTAAGTAACCACAACAGAAGCCAGAACGCCGGAAAGAATCCGAGGGATAAAATCACGTAATAAAGTACAGTTTGGGTGCAATACGACTTGATTGAACCAATAAGAAGTTCCTCTAGGAGGGAGGGGCCAAAGAGGCTGGGAAAACAAACAGAATTTTTTTGACGGTTTTTAATAGGTCTAAGCTGTGAAGTTTGCCACTAAATACAAATCAAAATTTTTGGAAAATAAACAAATTTTTGTGTAAGCCTCTTTTTAATTATTTTTGTGAATAAATTTAAAATAAATGGATCCATGACGGATCCATGTATTTTCCAGAGGAACCTCACTAGCTGTAAAGCCATGATATATCAGCCTTGAAAGGTTTTTTGTAAATATCTCAGAAACTAAAGCTCCTACGGATAACACAAGTTATTGAGCAAAATGTGATCTACGATATTCCGAAATTAGCATTTTTAAAATTTTTTAATTGTAAAAAAACTGTTGAAAGAAAATTTTGGACTTCCATTGTCTTTATTTATTTTAAATAAAGACAATTGTCTTTATTTATTTTAAATAAAGACAATGGAAGTTCAAAAAGTTATTTTAAATAAAGACAATGGAATCGATTTTGCCTAAAATCTAAAATAAATAAAGACAATGGAAGTCCGAAAAGATATTTTAAATAAAGACAATGGAATCGATTTTGCCTAAAATCTAATCAGGTCGTTTTTTCTGAAAATTTTATTAAAATTGGTTCAGCGGTTTAGGAGCTATCGTGTTACGGGCAGACACACACACAGACAGACATCACGATGATATTGCGAAAATACACCCAAATAACACAATTTTGCCGTTATCTCAAAAAAAAATTTCGTCGAAAATAATACCTTTTCTATACCTGCGCGGGCTAGGAAGGTAAAAAGTTAAATTTGATAAAATATCCAGGGCGGTGGGTCCGAGCCCCTCAGCTCTCCCTCTGGACCCGCCATGATGTGGCCTAAGTTTTGGCAGGGTTAGAGCTTTGGCCGTTGATGTATACCTAAAAAATACATAGTTTGGTCGGTCAACACTATTTTACTTAATCAGGGGCGGTCCCAGACTTCGAAAAGGGGGAGATGCAGTTTTAGATTTTTAGAACATAGTTATATGGGTAAGTATTATTTTTTAAAACTCGGGACTGATGGTCAAGCGCGGATTTGGTTCAAACAAAAAACCCATACATTTAAGGCACCGTCCAAAGTGGTCAATTTCAAATAAAACAACTTTTCTAAAAAACAAATGTATGTCGAAATAAAAACAATATTTCATGATTTTTAAAAGTAAATCTTGAAAAACCAGGATAAAATTATGTATAGCAGATAAAAATGGGGACTTTTGCGGGACACTTCACAAATTGGGACATTCTTCTGAAAAGCGGGACAGTCCCGCCAAAATCATATTAAAAATTCTCTGTAAAAAAAGGGGTGGGACATGGCCCTCCCGGCCGGGCCCCCGTTTGAGATCGCCACTGATTAAATTTGGAAAATGATGGTTGACCCCGGTCGCTTTTTTCTATCAGGGGATGGGACAATTCGCCTCGGCCGATTCGCCGCAGCTGACTTGCCGCGGGACAATTCGCCGCCGGCCGATTCGCCGCGGAGACAATTTGCCGCGAGATTTTTTGTTTTATGATGTTACCATTGGCAATTGTTTAAACAGTTTTATTTAGCTTGACTTCATATAATATATTTGTTTATTTGTTTGATCATAACTTATTCAAACTTTTCCAACTATTATTTTATTTGGTGGTTAGTACAATACAATTCAACATTTTTTTTTTATTATAAAAATAAATAAAATGGCGGATTTTCCTATTTATGAACCGATTTGCCTCAAACTTGAATAACTTAATACAATTTTTGACTTAAATTTAAAAAAATGAATATTGTGGATCCAAAATGGCGGATTTTGCCATTTACGAACCGATTTGCATCAAACTCGGAACTTTGAGATCTTTCAAGTCGCTGATTATTATTTTTAACTTAATTAAAAAGAATCAAAATGGCGGTTCCACAATGGCGCACTTTCTTGTTTACAAATCGATTTGCCTTAAAGTTAAAAACTCTTTCATCTTTTTATTCATGAAATATGTGAAAAATATCTAAAAAAATATTAGGCTTTGGGGGGGGGGGGCTAGGCCCCGAGGTATCCGCCATTTTCAGGTTTTAAAATTTAAATAAAAAATTGTATTGAGTTACCTTAGGCGCGATGCTTCAAGTTTTAGGCAGATCGGTTTATTAATAAGAAAGTGCGCCATTGCGGAACCGCCATATTGATTTTTTAAAATTAAGTTAAAAATAATAATCAGCGACCTGAAAGATCTCAAAGTTCCGAGTTTGATGCAAATCGGTTCATAAATGGCAAAATCCGCCATTTTGGATCCACCATTTTCATTTTTTTAAATTTAATTTAAAAATTGTATTAAGTTACCTTAAGCGCCGCGATTTTTCAAGTTTGAGTCAAATCAGTTCATAAATAGGAAAATCCGCCATTTTATTTATTTTTATAATAAAAAAAATTTTGAATTGTATTATACTAACCACCATATAACTAGTTGGAAAAGTTTGAAAAAGTTATGATTAAACAAATAAACAAATATATTATATAAAGTCAAGCTAAATAAAATTGTTTAAACAATTGCCAATGGTAACATCATAAAATAAAAAATCTCGCTGCAAATTGTCCCCGCGGCGAATTGGCCGGCGGCGAATTGTCCCGCGGCGAATCGGCCGTGGCGAATTGTCCCCTACCCTTTCTATCTAGCATGTGATCGCAAATCGACTCATGCCGACTCAGTTGGATTCTAAACCCCATTAGAGAAGAAAAGAGAACTGTACAACAGCACAAGTTATTGCAAACCGAACCTTTTGCTTTGGTTTAAAATATAAGTACAAAACAAACATACACGGTAAAAAATTTTGTGTACGATGAAAACACGTTCTTTAAATTGTTTTTCCTTAAAACAATTTGTTTTCAATTAAAATATTTCTTTTTAGTTCAACCCAGCGTTTAATCTTGAAATGAGACCTTATTTTTCTTCTTTAATTGTTTTGTTTCAGTATACTCCATTTTGTAACAAAGCAAATTATCTTCATATAAGTAGTATTTTGCTTCCAGAGAAAACGGTGCCTTAATTAATTCAGTTCCAATTTATAATAAAACAATCTCTGTGTCACATTAAAATAAAGAGGCAAGACATTTTTTGTGCTATATCAAGAAAATATTCTCTTGGTGAAGAGGAAAGCACAAATTATTTTACTTTTGCATTGATCTAAGACAATTTTTTTTACCGTGTAACAAAACCAAAAGGACATAACCAAACCAAAATGACATAACCAAACTTAAAGTAGTTAATTCTCGATATGTTATATATGTGCGATGTTTAGCGGTAGTTTTTTGCCGATCACAGTTGGGGTTTAGCATACGCGCTCGATTTGTGATCACGTAGGCTAGATAGAAAAATGCACCTGCCTTATTGGAGGAGCGACTTTTTATTGGTTCAACCATGCCATCTTGCCCCGCAAACTACGCAACCCTCAAACTTTAATAATACTTTTTTTTAGCTGTCAAATTCGGACGGATGTCGAAAAAACAGCGAGAAAAAGTGGAGGACGAGGTACGGTTTCACCGGGCTCAGATGCGACAAGACCCGCCTCCGGACAGTTCGGTGTACGAAGCGACCTCGTCAAACAGTGATCAGTTGCATCATAGCTTTAATGGAAGGTAAGTAAAATAGCAATCTAAATATAGGTTAGGTATAGTATAGTTGGGTTCCGTTGAAACTAGCGCAGAGTGATTCACTTTGGAAAAATGAAGACACGACAAAGGTAGAGACCCTGTACGTATGACATATTTTAAAGAAATGGAGACGCGACAAACTTATCAAAGTCAAATTTCAAAGGAGGTAAATATCAGTCCTTGTTTTAGAGAGAGACTCACCTTACGTCCTTGTTAATTTATAAGCGTCGGAAAATAGAAATAAACGATTTTTGACAAACATTTACAGGGGGTGATAGATAAACATTGATATATCACTCGCCGCTGAGAATATAAATTATTTAAGGGAAACGTCAGAATTAAAAAATATGGTGACTGTGAATATATGACTTGGTTTTAAAATTGGCAGTTTTGTGACAGATTTACATATAAAAAGCAGCGGCGTTCTGTCAAAATTTGGCCTTTGTGTATTTCGAACCGGATTTATTAGTGTCTGTTTTGACTTTGGTATGTCAATTTTGAAAGTTAATTTTCTTTGTAAATCTGTCAGAATAAAGCCGCCTCTAAAAGAAAGTCAGGTTTTATTTCAATAAGTCCCTAATAAATTATTATAAATAGCAGGTGGCTAGCGCAAGAGACTGATTACCTAAGAGACTGATTACGCAAATGTCATGTGCGGTGCCCGCAAGTGTCAAAATGTTGACATTTACCACTTGCGCTTTTGCTTAAGCAGAGATTATAGAACATCAATATATTGGACTTAAATAAAAAAGTACCATGCGTTTGACATGAACATTGAAAAAGCAGCTTAACCAAACTTACTATATTTTGATTTTATCGCGGTCTTGTCAAAATAACTGAGACTGTCAGTTGCAGTTATTTTTGTTGTTTTTGTTAAAATATAAAGAAGTTCTCGGACTTTCCTTACTCTAATGGAAAAAGTAATGTTTTAAGACCTTGAACAGTTTTTAGCAGTTAGATTTTATTTTAAATTCAATTTAAAGACTCGCAAAAACACAAGTAAACAAAAAAAGCAGTTGATAAGCACGTTACATTTCTAACAAAAAAACGAAACGTTAAGCTAAAAACACAGCCGGCCATTTTCGATTTACCACTTTAACTTTGGTCAAATCCAATCTGTTGTGTTTAATATTTATAGGAAGTTCAAACGGCCATCCACTGGATTAAATTTGAAGCCCAATTACGCAATTTAGAAGGGTCCAAAGATTATTGTTATTTTTTTTTTAATTTCGACGGTAACTATCCATGCTGTTGGACTATGATAAGGAATATTTATTAATTCACTTAGCAAGGTTTTTTACATTGCTTCAAGATTACGTGCCCAAAGTATCTGACAAATATATTGGCCTAATGCGGCTTACAAGGATTTTCTTGTAAGACCTAAAAGAAAACTTATGTCAGGGGTCAATAGACGGAAAACAGGCAATGTAGCGAGAAAAAAGAAAGCTAATTCTATTTTGGAAATAATAAATCTAAACGAATATAAATGATAGTTCGTAATTCTTGATTACAAATACTATTTATCAGTTTTTGATTTGCCGCAAGACAAATTATTATTATGAATAAATGAGGGTAGATCTAGTGCGTTTGTCAGAGTACCTGCCTCAATTCCATAAAAATTAGTAATTCTAAAACTTAGACCTTCTTTAAGTGGCGCATCAAATGGTGAGTTTTAACCTCTATTCTGCCCTATCTAGTAAAATTGGTACGATTCAGTGGCGTATAAAGAAAAAAGTTTCGGGGTGGGCCCGAGGCAGTTTAAGGGGGGGGGGGCGAGACCCCATGAGGCCGTATTTTATGTTTGTATTCAGGAAATATGTGGAAAATATCTAAAAAAATCTTAGCTTCGGGGGGGCCCGGGCCCTTATATACGCCACTGGTACGATTCTTTGCCACTTTGTTATTCCCATATTCTTAATGTCATCTTCAATATCGTCTATCCACTAAAACGACTAAATTACACTGATATGGGTACCAGGACATCATGGCAGTGAACGAAATAAAGAAGTAGACAGTCTCATACAGAAATACGCTGCAATGCAATAATGCAATGCAAAATTTTGTAATAGATTTTAAGTTTTAGATGAATAAATGCTTTTTTGAATAACCTATTGCGGATCTGAGCCCTTCTGCTGTGGACTAATCAAAAATCACTACCTACCTAGAATAACTGAACAAATGGAAAATGAATTAGTTAATGATAAGACAACCACAACGGTTTATACAGTCTAAACAGCTTTACAGATAGGTAAAGCAAATGATTAGATATGTTTTGGCTAGTTACACTTTTAGTTCAATAGTGTGAAAATTGGTTGGGTAGGGGTCAGGTTTTTCAGAAATTTTTCTGTTAAATTACCGACGTTTCGATTTATTTAAGGATTTAGGATTCTTTTTTCCTGTATTTCTCTTTCAATCTCAGCATCCCACCAGTATGGTTTTCTTCTTTTAGAAGTTTCTTCCACTAATCCTAGTGCTTCTTTTGCAGCTTGATGGATGCTTAATGTAATACAATCGTATTCCTCAACTGGGGTTTTACCTGAACTTGTATTAAGTTTTTTGTTCAGTCTCTATTTGTATAAGTTTTTTACGCTGTCATGTTCTAGGCTTAGTAGATTAGTAGATTATATTTACAGAAAAAAAAAAGGAAATTATATTACACCTACTTATCCCAAAAGACAAATAGAAGCAGAGAATAATACAAAATCGCGCAATCAAAGGTGAAAAGAATGATCAGTGATAAGAAGAATCTTTCGTGGACGCAAAAATGCCAGAAAATAGATTCTTACTTAGGAGGTAGGAGAAGTACCGAAAGCTGGAAAACTATAAGATCGATAAAAAAAGAAACATGCAGAGATATCATTTCAACAATACCAGACAAAGAATGGGATGAACATTTTAAAAAACTTTTAACTGAAGATAGAGCAGAATTCAAGGAAGAAGAAAGAGATAATATAATTAGAACGATGGGATCTCCAGTACCCCTCACAATCTCTGAGGTCAAAAACGTGTGCACAACCTTAAAAAGCGGTAAATCTGCCGGACCCAGAAATATCCCAGGTGAGCTTATTAAATATGGCACTGAAGAACTGTTTTGGAGATTACGGAATCTTTTCCAAAAATATTTAAATGGAACTGTAGTACCAACTGAGTGGAAAACGTCATATATCTCCACAATACACAAAAAAGGACGGAAAGATATATGTGACAATTATAGAGGTATATCTGTGACTAGTACGCTAAGCAGAATATACGGTAAAATCATAAGAAATAAAGTGGAAAGCGAATATAAAGACATGGAGGCAGAAGAACAAGCCGGGTAGATCAACTTCAGATCATTTCTTTTGTATAACCCAAGTTATTGAAAAGAAAATGGCATACGGACAAGAGCTGCATCTGCTTTACGTCGATTTGCAGAAGGCATATGATAGTATACCACTAAATCTACTTTCGAAAGCGTTGGAAAACACAAACATAAGCGTACAACTAATTAAGGCCATCAAAGAGTTATACCGCAATAGTAAGGCAAAAGTTAAAATAAAAGCAAAACTAACCAAAGGCTTTCAAGTAAATAAAGGTTTTAAACAGGGTTGCTGTATCTCGCCTACGCTCTTCAAGATATACTTGGAACAAGTCCTTAAAGTATGGAAGAGAAAATGCCAAAACATGTGAATTCCGTTGGACGAAACCACCTTGTATACTTTATGTTTCGCCGATGATCAGATAGTAGTGGCTCAGGATTATGACGACCTCGAATATATGACACGAAAACTATTAGAAGAGTACAATAAGTGTAGGACAGAGTATATGTGTATCGGTGGAATGAAACAGGATCTAATCTTAAATACCGGGCAGCGAATTCAGTTCTGCGATGAGTATAAATACTTAGGTCTAAAAATTACAGCTGACGGAACACTAGACAAAGCTATAAAAGATCGTAACGTACAAGTAAGAAAAGCAATAACTTTATTAAATGAAATAATTTGGTACCAAAGTATATCAAAACATAACATAAAGCTTATATATAACACCATTGTAAAAAGTATTATTACATACGGCTCAGAAGTATGGCCAATTAAGGATAGAACAGAAAAAATGCTTTCCGCTACGGAGATGGACTATTGGAGAAGAGCGGCAGGGCAATCAACAACTGGTGTGGTACGGACATGTACAAATAATGAATGATGAAAGACTACCTAAACAAATACTACAATGGAAACCAACTGACCGAAGAAAACGAGGACGGCCAAGGAGAAGCTGGAGAGAAGGAATAGACAGTGAAATAAGAATAAGAGGCCTAGATGATGAATTATGGGCAAACAGAAACGAGTGGAGATTGGGTATCGGAAGACGTAGAACGTTGTGAAACCGATAAATATGTATATAAATATTTAGGATTCTTTAAAACAGTTTTTCCATTGTCAAATTTGAAAAGTAGTAACACATAAATGATAGACTTAATTACCATAACAAGACATAAAAACGTAATTCAAAAACATAATTTAAATTAAATTTGAACACAGGTTTGCTTGGCGAGTACGACTTACGACTTACTGACTTACTGTCACTACGAGTATGACTTACTGACAGTAAGTCAGTAAGTCGTACTCACCAAGCAAACCCATTTTCAATAAAAAAGTCGGTAATTTAACAAAAAGTTTTTCTAAAAAACCTGACCCCTACCCAACCAATTTTTACACTATTCAAATGATTGCAACTGCAGATCCTGCAGTAATGTTTTAAAGATAGGTGATAATTTTTCTGGTCTGCAAATGTTCTGCTTTACTTCGTACAAAAGCGACAGTACCTTAATACCGGTCCTCAGTGTTCTATTGCCTCAAGAATTGAGCCAACTTACTGTAGCAAGCGAGCTCTTTGACAGTGGTACTGTCAAATCGAGTGGCCAAGGCTTGAGTGTTGTAAGCTACCAACAGGCAACAACCAATTTGGGCAACAACTTGAAAGAATTATAAAAGTATTAAAGGTTATTAAATTTATTGTTTATTACGATCTCGAAAGAGGATTCGGCGGTTCTTGGAGTAAGGGCTTTTCTCGATTATATAAACAATGTAGGAATGTTTAATGTTACAACTATTAAACTTTCGTATTTTAACATTTACACTCAATCAATTTTTGGTTTTGGGAACCTTTTATATTTTTGTTCTAAATATATTTATTTAACAACATTTTAAACGTTGATTGAATAAAGTAATTAAATCAAATGTTTAATTTACTTATTATAACTCTTTAGGTTTTTATTTGATGCTAAGAAAATCAGAAAAAGATAGAAACAATATTTCAAAACACTGAAAACGGCAATAATCAAAAAGCTTTAAAATTAAAATAAACTCTAAAAGTAAAGGCCAAAATAGTTATGAATAACAAAAGGAATAACTAAGTTAAAATAACTGACCAGATGAACATTTTTCTAGTTGAAAAAACCCCCCTTAAATCAAACGAAGTGAAGCGTATGGAAAATCACTCAAGAATGCATTCTAACGGCTTTTTTTTCTTGGTGTAAACCACCCTGCTTGTACCCCCAACTTGCCGTTGATTGGTTTGATCTCTAAATGAATGACATATTTTAAAGAAATAGAGAAGCGACAAACCCATCAAAGTCACTCAAACTCACATTTATTGGTTATGATATATTCGTGCCAAGTTCATTAGCGTTTTACTAAAATAATATATGTTATCAGCGGAGAGTGACATCAATCATCATGCAACATATAAACAAACACGTTTGTCCGTTGCCCCCTCTAAATTTTTGTCAAAAATCATTTACTTTTATTTTCTGACGCCTATGAATTAAAAAGGATGTCTGTCTCTAAACAAGGCTAGAGTATAGATGACCGGTATTTCCCTCCTTTGATTTTGACTTAAATAAATTTGACTTTGATAAGTTTGTCGTCTCTATTTCTTTAAAATATCTCATCCATCTAGGGTCTCTAACTACTTCCATCGTATTAATTTTTAAAAAATATATTTTATTTCAGCAATTATTACAATGACGTGGGTACGTACACGCCGACACCGTACTATTCAAGTCAGACACAAATCCCGAGCAACATGGGCTACGACAACTCGCCAGAGTTCGTCCATAGTACGACCCCGTACGACCCGCGGCCGGACCTGGATGCGCTCAGCGACACGGGTAGTATGTTGACGTCGAATGTGGTTACTACAGGTTAGTAAATTACAAGTAGTTGATGGATACTGATCTTAACATGACAGACATCTTTTGAATGTACCTGATGGGTAACAAAACTGGGAATTATTAAAATAATTAGAAATCGCTAAAAACTTAAATCATGTGACTGCCAATTAATTTTGGCGGCACAAGATTTCTTATCGGAACTATAAAAAGTCTTGGTTATGTGGGTTTCTAACACAAGTTTGCATGTTCAAAGGTGATGGTGGTTTAGATTGAATTATTTAAAATTTTTACTTAAAACTTAGTTAATATAAAAGCGGAATTTATTAACTTTCGATTGGAAAATTTTGTCAATACATTGATACCTAAATGGTTGAGAGGCTTATCATTAAAAATCGTGTCTCGTGGAATAGTTATGGAATATATTTTATAACTGCCTTAAATCGATTGGTAATAGGTCACACGATTCCAAGTCACCGGATGTTTGCCTTAAATTTAAGTGGGAGGGCCTGTGTGACGTCATGAATCCAAGATGGCGGCTTTTTTGAATTTTTTTTTCTTTTAATTTTGACTTATAAATTTTGGTAAATTACTTTCGCAAAAAAACTGTCAATATGCTTTTTGTTTTCAAGAGAACACGAATTTATCTATTGAAGAGTAATAGAGAAGCTTCGTATCTGAAGAACTAACAAAGATATTTTTTTTAAATACAAAAAAAAGTAATTTGTTTTTACCCGAAAAAAAAATTTTGTAGAAGAAAGATTATCTATCTCAAATCGATGGGTTATGGATCACTTAATGTTCAGTCGCCAAATATTTGCCTGAAAAGTAAGCAAAAGCACCTGTGTGACGTTATAAATCCTTTATATTGCTTTACCCTTTTGCCACACACAACTTTGAAAAAAAATTGTCAAGTTTATGATTTGTTCGCATTAGAACAGCAACTTAATTGTCGTTTTAACAAGCTTTATATCTCAGATATTGTTATTTCTTTAAATATTTAAAAAGTTTTAAAAATTCTAGATTGAGCAAGAAAGTTTTAGACCATCGATTGGTGACAGCGGCGTAGCGTGCCTAAAGGGGCGGGGGGGTCCACAGCTAAAAAGGCGCCCATCATAAATCTTGCGACCAAAAAAAAGAAAAAAAAAGTCATCATGTCTTTAGTTTCCTTTGCCGTCCTCCCAATTTGCCGTTGCCGGCCCTGCCACGCTACGCCACTGATTGGTGGTGGATCACTAAATGTTAAATCGATGGGTGTTTGTCTCCAATTTGTGTAAAAGGGCCTGCGTGACGTCATAAGTCCAAGATGGCGGCTTTGTTCATATTTTTTCACAAACTTTGGCTTATAACTTTCGCTAAATTAGTTTTACAGAAAAACTGTGAATAAGTTCTTTGTTTTCAAGATAACATTAATTAATGTAGTAAATCCTTTAGCTTTATAGGTTAGAAACTAACAAAGATATGAGTTTTTATTTACTAAAAAAATGTTTAATTATTTTTAAAAAAATTAGAAAAATTCATGTCTTTGTTAGTTTATAAGATTTAAAGCAATTTTATTCATTACTTATTTCTTGCGAACAAAAACGTTATTTACAGTTTTTCTGGTAAACTAATTTAGCAAAAGTTATTAGCCAATGTTTGTAAAAAAAATTGAAAATGCCGACATTTTGGATTCATGACATCATATAGGCCCTTCTACTCAAATATAAGACAAAAACCTGGAAAATTAACATTGAGTGTTCTATCACTAATCAACGAGGGTAGTCTTAAACTTTTTTGCTCAATCTTAAAGAAATTATATTTAAAAAAATAACAATATCTTTTATAGCTTTTGAGATGTAGAGCTTACTAACACGATAATTCAATTGTTGTTCTATTTCAAATAAATCACAACTCATACAATTTCTCTGTAAAATTGATATGGCAAATCATAAAAGCAAAAGTTTCTGAAAAACATGGAAAAAATCGTAATCTTCAATTTATCATGTCATACAGACGCTCTTGCTCAAAACACCAGACAACTTTTTATTAAGTATTCCCTAACCAATCGATTTGGAGTAGTTTAAAATTTTCTTCCTCAATTTTCTATTTTTGGGTAAAAAAAAGTTGCCATTTCTTAGTAATTTAAAAAAAACTTAATATCTTTGTTATTTTTTAAGATATGAGATATTACCATCTTACTTGTTTTTCTATTTTAATTTTATTTTGACACTACATTGTCAATTAAGAAATTTAACTATAGTTGTGGATGTATACAGGGTAACCCGATCTTAACAAACCAAACTTCACCAGCGTATTGTACGTTGAAAAATATGAAAAAAAAGTCTATACAACATAGGTCGAAAAATGCCTCGTTAGGAAAATACAGTGTGTTAAAGTTTTCTGAAAAAAAAAACGAAAAAAATTATACATAAATAAAAAGTAAGTAAAATAGTAAGCTAATGACTAATTAGTGCAGTGCCTCGTGTTTGGAATCAATTAAAAAATTAAAGGAAGTCCGTGCCACTGTATGTACCCTTCCCGCGCACCACGGTTTTGATGACGCGGTGCCACTTTAATACAATATCAACTCTAGTTAGGAATTATATCTAATCACACATTGTTAACCATTAACTTGCTTTTAGAATTTTTATAGTGTTCTGCTTTTTTTAATTAGTTTAAATTATCCTTGTTTTTTTTGTTAGGCTTAACCAAATTAAAGTGCTAAAACAAGAAATCTCTGTTATAGGGATAATATTGTATTTTCTTTAAAGCAGTAAATAAATTAAATCGAAATAATTGAATTGAATTGGTTTTTTATTGCAATCAAAAACCGTATTAATAGTTTCTCTGTAAAATTAATTTATAAAAAGTTATAAGCCAAAGTTCCATCTTGGATTTATGACGTCACACGGGCCCTCCTACTAAAATTTAAGGCAAACACCTGGTGAAATTATATGATCTATTATCAATCGGTCTACGGTAGTTTAAAAAAATCTTCCACAACTATCCCACGGGATACTCAACTAAAATGGTAAATTTTGAAGGCCGCAGCGCCGCACGGAGGTCAGCTTGTCTAATTTAGACGATGGCAACCTCAATATCGAACTATTTTCTATCATAACCACTAAGACATAATAGCCCAATTACCTTATTAGTAGACCCCAATGCAGAAAATCGATCAACTAACTCGTTGTCACTTGTTAGACGACAAGTAATAGGCCATTTGATAGCCTGCATAATGATCTGCACTTATTCCGCGCGGAAAGGCCATTGTCAAAAGTGCTCCAAGTTGGTAAACCAGAGATTATATGGTGATTTCTTCACGTATTTTTAAAATATGGGTTAGTATCTTTAATTTTTACTATTAAACCTTTTGCAAAGTTTCAATTTGCTTATTAAAAAAATTAGATAAAAGTTGTGTATTGATTTATTATAATTTTTCAAATATATATTATATATATATTGGACTGAAAAAGTATGGATCATTACGTATCAATTGCGTTTGTGACTTTATTATTTCAATCAAGTAAAAGGGTTGTATAGCTATTACATTCAGCTGCCGCTTCTTGCCGCTGTATTAGCTATGATTTATTGTTTCAGCGTTGGCGCATTGGATTGGCCGACGTAATTTATTTAAAATGTGGCAGAAAACACCGGTTCACAGGATAAAAATCACTCCGTTTTGAACTATGTATGTAAAAATTGTGAATATAAAGACTACGATAAAGAATATCAGTGCGTGGTAAAAAATTGATATATAGTATAGCAAGATTAATACATTTCGTTAAATTTTTATAAAAAAGCTATGTTAAACAAAAAAAGCTTTAAGCTAGTTACGTACACACACTCTTAAGATATCAATCAAGTTTTTTGCTTGGAAAAAAACGATATGCAACATTATTTTTGGAGGCGACTGTACCATCTCCAGAATAAACAGTATATTAAAATCCCATTTTTTAAACGCTAGTTGACATTTCCTAACTTTCAGCATCAATTTGTCAAAATTAAAACCATAAAATAATTTCGATCGTTCAAAACCGACAAGCTGACCACCGTGCGCCGGTATGACCATTTAGACTTTGTGGCAAAATAGCACGTGACAAAATAGCGCGTGACAAAATAGCGCATATCGCGTATTAAAAGTAACTTTCAACACGCAAGTACAAAAATATTTTCACTGTAGGCCATACATAGTGTAAATCACTAAACTTTTTGATGGTCAAACAATAAATATTCAGAAATGTTATTCCTCTAAACTTAATAATTGCATGCTTAATACTAGTACCTAATATAAATCTTATCCGAATCTAGGCAGTACTAACAGTACCGGTAGTGGTGGTGGTGGAGGGACGAGAGATGGAGGGGGAGGAGGCGGTACCAACTCGAAATCCTCCTCCACGATCGAATCCCGTGGTGGTGGAGGAGCGTTTAAGAGGATCACGCAAACGACAACGTCGGCAGGAAATTTGTCAGGCGGTACCGTCATCTCGGTTAAACAGGAGAACACCTCGTCGATGGACGGGTTGCAGGTAAGGCGTTGCGTTGCATTAGCTGTCCAGCGATAAAGTAAAACCTATTTGATCTTAAACATAAAATTACATTACCTTAAACTAAAGTTCCTAGATACATTTGGCTGATGTTTCCCCAACTGAGCAACTCATATTTCTCTCTCTTTCTAGCATAATAATGTTTTACATGTAAAACCAATATCTCTCACTCTCGCTCTCTCTTTATTAGTTCCCTAGACATATTTTTGACGGTTTTAACATATTATAGGTTAAGAAAGACTTAATATACTATTTTGACGAAAAAACTTAATAACTTTACTAGTTTTAACATATTATAGGTTAAAAAATACTTAAAATACTATTTTGACGAAAAAACGAAATAACTTTACTAATCACAGAAATAAGTAGATTGAACATGCAGACGCTAAGCTTTTATTACAATTTACGACCGGAAAACGGAGCCATGGAATAGCTAGCAAGTTGAACTATTTTTTGCCCACTGTTTAATATTATACAGGGTGTTCTCAAAGTTGAGTTATTTATTTTAGCAGGTTGTAGAACTCGTAAAAATAAGTAATTTTACCAAAAATGATCTATATAAAAGCAGAATAAATTAACAATTCGAAAAATGTAAAATTTAAAAACTTTCCGCGTACAAACGACATGTTGCGGCTGGATTTTGTTGACACTCCTCATAAGTTAATATTATGTTCACTAGTTCATTGTTTTCATATACATATGCCATTTTTATCGCATAAAATGCCAAAAAAACAAAAATATCACGCACTTTAGCGAATTATTACTACTGGCCAAATCGAAATTCTCACTAAAAACCGTAAAATGAAGCATACCCAGTATCACCAGTAAACAAAACATTAAAGTCAGATCTTACAGTTTTTAAATTTTACATTTTTAGAATTCTTCTTTATTCTGCAACTTTTGTAGAAATGATTTTTGGTACAATTACTTATTTTCATGAGTTCTACAACCTGTTAAAATAAATGACTCAACTTTAAGAACACCCTGTATGTTTGTTTGTTTTAAATTTATGAATGGGCAGCGTAGTTACGGAGCCCATTGAAATATAATTAGGGGGTGGTGCCGGCGGCTAAATCGGTAGGCCAATTGTTCTTACTTTAATGATATACTGTAAAGCACACCAGCGGTTCTACGGGGGTACTGGGGGTAATTACCACCCCCTCTAGATTCCGAAAAAAATATGTCAGGTATAAAGGCTGGTAGCTGCTACAAGTAAGTTAATGGCTAAAAAAATATTTTTGTTGGCTTTATTAGATTCCCGATATTAAGCGCATAGGAAAAAAAGACGCAGAAGAAATATGCGCAAAGGAAATAAGCGCATATGAAAAAAAATTGCACTTGGAAAAAAAAACGCACCGAGGAAAAAGTTACAAAATATCATCGGTATGTACACAAAATCAAGAAGTGCTCTGTACATTTGGCGAGACCTACCTAGTATGTGCCTATCTATATGGTTTTCGGTGCGCTATCTAAATATTGTCAAATAAAAATTACACAGGGTGGTTTAGTAGGTTGATGTGATAAAAAGTTTTAAGAGAAAAGTACCTGTGTTTTAAACATACAATGCTGCTAAATTAACCATATTAAAATGGATGGAGAATAGCTTCCAACAATAGGGCTGTCTAACAAAACATATGATCAAATCCAAGATGTCTTCCATGGGACAAACAAACCGATTTCCGATAAGCCGTAATGTTAACAAAAACGTAAATTTTACAAAAACGACAAGAGCTTTAGTCTCAAAAATTAATCAGTTTTAAGAATAGATCCTTTGTGCATATGAGAAAAATGCGTTTTTCTTAAAAATATTAAACTAAAGCGAGAAAATCTGAAATAAAAGGGACCATGTTTTCTTCAAAAAAGTAGGTTATGTTTTTGTTTATTTTGTTTTTTTTTTAAACTTTTTTTCTAGTTTTTTCACTTATTTTGAATTATTACATGGGCGCACCAAGGGGGCGGGGGGCTAGGGGGCCGGACCCCCCAAACCACATATTTTTTTAGATACTTTCCATATATTTCATGAGTAAACAGAAAAAATAGCATAAAGTACATCATGAGACCTCTGGGGCGCCCCAAAGGTTTTTGAAGTTTTTTGACCAATGAATCAATGAACTATCAGCCCAAGGTAGGGGAAAGTAGTTCTATTCAAAGAGCTCACTTCAAGGCTCACTTAACAGAGACGAAATTGAAATAGACTAAACTTTTCTCATCAGATTCAGGTTTTCTATTAGGATCTTTTGTTGTACTTGACTAAACCTTTTGCTAAGTAATAGGCCTTCTATAGCATTAAACTGTGAAAAATATTTCACTATGATTTTTAGGTTTAGACAAAGTTTAATCACGGATCATCTTAACAAAGGTGATCCGTGGTTTAATTGTTTTAACCCTCCAGTAGTAAAATGAAAAAGAGGCACAACTTATAGGTAGGTCAGTCCAACAGATCAATATGCACAACCACAACCAAGGTTGGTCAAGCAAACTTCTAATAAGTACTTTACAAAATATGTTTATTTAAAAAAATATAAGTAAACTTGCAAAATTAAAATACAGTTTTTTCTTGTCATTGGCCTCACACACCGTACATCACCATATGATTTTCCATGAACTATAATACATAGGGCTTAAGTACGGTCAAATTCATCAGCTCACAACAGTAAGTACTGTTCAAATTTTACAACAGTACAATATACGCTGTTGTATTACTACTGTTACTATTACTTTTATTACTGTTTTTTTGTAACAATATTTGCTCAATTATGTATCTAAAAGTTTATGCAAATAAACATATACTCTACTCTACAATTGGGCGTAACAGCATATGACCCATTAGGAGTATTAGAACCCAAATTTTTTTGAGAGAAATTGAAAAAATATCTGAGAGAACTTATTTGTTTTTCTTGTGGTCATCAAAGTCAACAAAGATGACTTTTTTATCCATCTATTATTAATGATGGCAAAAAAATTTTTTTTGCTAATAAGCTCAGTACAGTACCGGAGAAATTTCACAACAGGACTTGTAGTAGGTCCAGTCAGATACTATACAAATTTTACGGTGTACAAGTTTTAGGTGTCAAAAAGCATGGAAATAAAGGAAAATTTGCACCAAAATAGTTTAAGATAAAAAGAGGTTTGAGTTAGGGAGACTGTCAAACTCACCAGTTTATTCTAAACTGTTTTGAGGTCTGTAAAATAAATATTTATTAAAGAAAAAGAAACTTTGATGATACAGGACTTCACTCGACACTATACAGAACGCTACACTACCAAAAGTTTATTTAAGGTTCTGTAGGATGGTGTACAAATTTGGTTCAGCTCATTATTCACACTTTAACCTCATATTGTTTTCCTTTTCTTTCTTCTCGGGACCCTTTTTTCAACCATCATTTTTAAAATTTTTCAACCGTTTTGAAACAATGGATGAATGGATATTCAGGGGAGACCCAGTCATGATCATTGCTGTATTGTATTGCCTAGAATAGTAAAAAAATCATAGTGAAATATTTCTTACAGTTTAACACAATTCTATGTTACACTTCTGCGAAAGGTCCACTCAAGCACAAAAAAAGATCCCAATAGAAAATGTTGCCAAAATGGCAGTTGCACATTTATCCAAAACAAACCTGACAAAAAACTTTCGAATATTTCAATTTATCCTCTGTTAAGTCAGGTAATAGAGCACTTATCCACTTTCTTTTCCCTTCTTTGAGCTGATACCTAGTTCATTTAAATCAAGATAATTTTTTAAGGTCAAAATACTTGGCATTCCATCAAAACTAACATTATCAAGCTCTCCCCAGCTGCCACAATTCATAACAGCACAGAAACTAATAATAATGATTCAAACTGAGTAAAAAACTGGAAAAAAAGTAAAAAAAAACAAAAGTAAATAAAAACATAACCTGACTTTTGAACAAAACATGGTCCCTTTTATTTGAGATTTACTGGCTTCAATTGATTTTTTTTAAGAAAAACGCATTTTTCCCATGTGTACAAAGGTTCAATACTTAAAACAGCATCTTTGTTGTAAGTTAAATCGTTTCACTTTTTTTAAAAATTACGTTTTTGTTAACATTGCGGCTTATGGGAAAACGCTTTGTTTGTCCCATGGCGACCATCTTGGATCGAAAAACAGCTGATCGTGACAGTTCGTTAGACAAGCTAATACTGGATAAATATACCAGAGCTGGCTCACTCTAAAGAGTTCATTAAAGGACCTTGTAGATACAGAGTCAGGAACATTATTGGACTTACCAGACAGGAGATACATATAGTGACTGGTCTTTTTACGGGTCACTGTCGACTGAGAGTACCTATGCACAAGACTAACAGAAGAGACCAAATGTAGACTCTGTATTGAGGATGACGAAACAGTCAGACATATACTGTGCGAATATCCGGCTATTGTACGTTTACGTCAGAACACTTTCGGTAAACCTCAGACTGACTTGAGAATATCTGAACAGTGTCTCACCTAAACTGATAGCCGGCCTTTTTGGAGGATTAGGCATAAATTGGTGAGAAACCACTCAAAAGTGAGCCACAATAGACCCACTGGTGGTCGCAGTGAAAGGGCTGCAAGGCCTACTCACATATGAATCATCATCATCACCTTTGTTTTAAGAGATACCAGAAAAGGTTTTTTAAAAAAGTTGTTCAGAATTAAAAGTTACGGCTGATTTTCAAAAAAATCGACTTATAAAATCACAGTTGACTGATTTTTCTGAAAATTGAGACTCTGCGGTAACTTTTGATTTTAAACAACTCATCTTAATAACATTTTGCGATATCTTTTAAAACAAAGGTATTTTACTCTTAAATTTTTTTATCAAATCAGCCTTAAACCACCCTAAAAAATTAATTGACTTGACTCATTTTTTCAGAACAAGCAGAAGCAATTCCCGCGAAATCAGAATCTAAATCGAACATATTTTTTCTAATTTATCATCAAATCAGCCTACAAAATCGCATATTAATTGATTTGGCAAATTTTTTTAACATGTTAGTTTGAGACCAAGCAGGAGCGATTCCCAGAAAATCAGAATCTAATTCTAAATTTTTTCGTCATTTATACCTTACCCGCACTCAATCTGTGGATCATAGATTTTCAAAATTTTAAGTTTTTGAAAACACAACATTTTTACACACACAAATTTTAATATAAATACTCTCGTCCTTTGTGTAGCGAAATGGTCTACTAACGTAACCTGTTACTTTTTTAAATGGAACAGTCGAATTCTAGAAGCTTAACTTCATTTCATTGTGCACTGTTTTACTATGTGCCCGATTTTCTGTGTGCGCTTTTTCAGTGTGCGTTTTTATCCACGTGCGCTTTTTGATGCGTGCGCTCTTTTCCTATGAGAATCTTTTCTGTGTGCTTTTTTCATATGAGCTTTTTTCATGTGCCCTAATTTACAGTTACCGCTTCATCATTACTCCCTCCAGAATTTGGCTCCACAACCGCCCTTGGTGAAGCAACAACCGTCAAAGAGAATTGCTTACCTCTGCTCCAGTACTCATATAAAACAACCATCAAAATGTATCGAGGGCGTCTACCTTAAACCAATTTAGAATAACTTATGATTTTTTTCCAACGATAGATAATTGAGTCATCGCTAATGCTTCAAATGCCAACGTTTTGGCTTATTCTTCTTCGTTTTGAAGCTTCATCCCTTAGTAAAGGTTAAAACTGACAATGGTGATTTTTGTTTACTGCTGGTCTAAACAGCTGCACATACGTTGACGTGGTATGCCACACCCATCTCTTAGAACCAGCGGCGTAGCGTGCCTGAAAGGGCGGGGGGGGGGGCGACAGGTTAAAATGGCTCCCAGCACAAAACTTGCGACCAACAAAAAAGGTCATCATGTCTTTAGTTTCCTTTGCCGCCCTCTCAATTTGCGGTTGCCGGCCCTGATACTTAATCAAGCTGAGGGTGCTTCGGGCACCCATGGGGCGCCAGTACCCTTGGGGCGGGGGGGGGTGGGGGCGACGAACCCCCCACGTTACGCCACTGCTTAGAACATTATTCTAGGATGTTATTTTGCTTTCTTCATTTCTTGCCTTAGTTTATTCTTTCATTTTATTTCGTAGTAGCTTCTATTTGAAACTTCTTATTACATGACCAAAGTTATACAACTTTTTTCTTTTTCAGTATTTTTTTCCTATTAATTTTTCTCAGTTCTTGATTTGCCGACAGCATCAACCTCTAAAAAGGTTTAAGTTTATCAATTTCGTTTTTCTTTATTATCCAAATCAAATCAAAATCAAATCAAATCAAAATTAGCTCTATTAGTCAGAATACAATGGTATATATTGACAAAGCCTTGCTTATCTAAAGTACAAATATCCAACTAAAAGCTTTAAAACTATGGAGATACATTAATCCCTATCAAAATATCAATAATAGAAAAACTAAATAAAGTTTAAAAATAAATTTAACTAACATTTGATGTACCTACTTTTAATTGCTAACGCCATGCTTTATATCCAGAAAGAAGGGCTAAAGAAACCGAGCAATGCGCGGCATCACTCTCAGTTTGAAATTGATGCTACTATTGCATAGGAATTTTTTAATTTTTAATCATATTTTCGGAGACTGATCTACATTTTGGTTTAGCCACATTTATATTTATCCTGTAAAAATCTTTCTATAAATGTGTTATCGATAGTTAGATTTCCAACGACTACGGGAAGAATCTTGGTTATGACCATGTATTTGATGTTCTTAATATTTAATTTCAGTCTATAATTATTGCATCTATCTAATAATATTGGGAAATCTTATAGGTTATAAGTTATAACGAAGATATCATCGGCATGTCTTAGATTTTTGAAAACCCTGTTTTCTTTACCGTCACTTAAAACTCTTTTGTCAGTTAATTAAATGTGTTATCAAAGAGATAATTCTGATTAATTTCTGAATATTTTGTTAAATTTTGCATTTTTAAAAGTTAATTTTTTTAAATTAAAATTTAAGTATAAAATATTGTTTAATAATTAAACATTACAGAACACAGACTAGTGTGAACCTGGGACGAATAATATATGTTAGTCTAGATAATGTAATTTTATATATAATGTAAACTAATACGAGGCTTAAAGAAATCAAAATTAGCCTCTCAATTAAGAACCTATTTTTTAAAATTTGTTTTAAATATAAATAATCTAGATTCTAGTTATTTCAAATTGAATTTTTTTACAAAATTATAAATCATAAAAATTCAAGATCTGAATTGACTTTATGAGGCAATCACAAATATTAAACTTTATCAAAACAATCCTTTGTACGAACTTTCTTTCTCTAACACAATTTCGATCCAAAAAAGGTGGGTGGTTTCGTGGACAGCACGACGTTCGTGAACTCGCCAAACATGGCAACGCCACCAATCCGACAACAGGGCAGCTCGCAACATGGCGGAAACACCAATTTGCAAGATGGCAGCGCGAATGGGGATGACGAGTGTGAAACTGTAACGTTGCCGAGTAAGTTTATCTTGTCAGACATGTCAATGCGCATGGGACTGCGCGTTTTCATTTTTTAATTTTGTTGTTCATAAAATTGCCCTAATGCCTGTCAAAGTTGCACACACACTAATTAAAAAAAGTTTATGTATGTTACTGTTCTGGACTCCCTACTTGCTGATTTTAACCGTAGTTTTTTCAAAATTGCTTCTTATTACTCTCAAATGGTGCTTATTACCATAGTTATTATCAGTTTTATTTTGTTATAATATAAAAAGTATTTTAAATTATAATTGGAACAAGTAGATTTTACAGAAGAAAATAAAATGGCTATCAATGATGATATGCATTGTTTGATTCAATTTTTAAAATGTTTTAAAACCTGGTATTTTTCAAATACGTACCTGGTTGTATCGATTAATTATTACCTAATTAACTAATATCAATCATGAAAGCCAATACTAGATAAGAAAATAAATTTTGATTAAAATTGTATAACCGGTTTAGCAGTACCTAATGGCGGTAGGCATATCTACCGGTATAAAGTCAATAAATATTATAAGTAATTATATATTTTTGGAAACTGAAAATATTTTACACCATTCTAACAAAAAATACGATAAAAATTAAACAGGCAATTTAAGTTTCGGGGAATCGCACTACATCTTGGAAACCAGTTATATGGGTAGCTTTTCTAAGTCTTGAACGATGTAACCATCCACATCACACGTTTTGACCAATAGCAAAATCTAAACGGTCACATGTTGTGCAAAATGACTTGTCTCGCCCAATGGCATAGTCGCCCGCTCTTCAGAGTTAGTGAATTTTACGCGTTTGATGTGAAATCTGTTCTCCTGCCTCGTACCGACTGAACGTTCCGCAGTAGGATCCTAGAAAAGCTTGCGCAATGGAGGTTCAAGACCCAGAATACCTGCTCTGATCGTTTTGGATCCATCCTGAGAGGTCAATATACGAGGTGTGACAATAAAATTATAAAACTGGTGTAAAAAACCTACTTTATTTAAATACTAATACAACTTAATGATGTTCCCCATCAATATACAGTCGAACCTCTCTAACTCGAACCTCTATAAGTCGAACCCCTCCATAACTCGAACCTTTTAAGCGGTCCCTGCACTTTTTACATGTATTTTAACCTATGTAACTCGAGTTTCTATAACTCGAACTCTCCATAACTCGAACTGTTTTGGTTGTCCCTTCAGGTTCGAGTTATAGAGGTTCGACTGTGGTCCCCTTCTCTATTGACACAGCGTTGCATGCGTTTTTTTCCAATGTTGAAAGCAATTTTGGAAATCATCAGAAGAGAGGCTGTTAAAAATTCTTGCCGTTTTTTCCTTGACATGTCCTAATATTTTAAAACGGGTTCCTTTTAACGATTTCTTGACTTTCGGAAACAGGTAGAAGTAGCAAGAAGCCAAGTCTGGTAAATATGGTGGTTGGTTAACGATGGGATCTTCTTATTAGCTAAAAACTGCTTAATGGATAGGGCATTGTGGGCCGCTGCGTTGTCCTGGTAGAGCAGCCACGCGTTGTTCTACCACAAATCTGGAAGTTTTTTCCTTAGACGTTCCCTTAGCTACATCAATACTTCCAAATATAAATGTTGGTTAACTGTTTGACCCTCACGCGCCCATTCAATAAGAATAACACCCCTAATATCGAAAAGAAAAACAATGAGCATCGCTGTTTTGGATGTGTTGGAGCACTCTTCTCTCACGACCTTCGAAAAAGTCACATAAAAATCATTAGCATTCGAAAGCATTCAGTAGCCGTTTTTTTGTGTTTTACTTTAAATTAATACGATGCTCAATTTTTTCGGTTGTCGTAACGAGCTATGCACGATCGGCTTCAAACCACTGGGTAAGCCAAACTAGCAGAGGAAAGACGACAAGATTGCGCGTGGTAGTAGAACACACATCAAGATGAATACCTCCAACCACCCGAGGCATAGAGATTTAAAACCTGTTAGTACGAGGGCCAGTCTTAAAATTTAATTGTCACACCTCGTAATTTCAAGAAAATCCCAGATTGTTTTGAGTTTGAATGCACCTAGACCTTTAAATTCTTACGGTTCCGCTAAGGATACTTTGGTTTAGTTAAAATTAGTTAATTAAAAAAAAAGTCCAATAAAAATATCAACAAATGTCTCTTAAATGTTGCCATTTGCAAAAAGTTTTGTGCAACTTTGGCGGTGTTGTAGCGCAGACTTTCGTTTTGCATAATAGTGGTAAGTAAAATAGTACCTACATCTGCATCTATTGTATATTTAGACAGTGTTTTTTTTTGCTTTATTGCATGACCACTAACAGAATGAGTGTAAATAGTTAGGTTAAGCATGATGTAAATGTTATAATACCTTGGTTATTGGGATTTATTTAGACAGAGTTTTTGGTTTGTACATAAACTTTTATTTGTGTTCTGACAATTTATAGCTGTTTTTTACTAGCAAATTCTAGTAATTGCTTTGCCAGGTTTATAAAAACAAACAAAAAGAGGGATTTTCTTAGGCATAATTTAATTATTTATTTACTATATTATGCACTCTCTCTTTTAAATATTTCTTTCAATGAACAGTATTAAAAATTATAAATATAGGTACGTTAATTTTATTTAAAGATCTTTGGTAAATAGTGCGATAGACAGTACCGGTCTTGGCTTAACCGATCTAACCTGATCTGACCTAGAGACTCTGTATTATTAACATATTTTAAAGAAATAGAGACGCGACAAACTTATCAAAGTTAAACTTGTCTAAGTCAAAATCAAGGAGAGGCACCTTCCGTCCGGGTTAATTCATAAGTGTCGGAAAAGAAAAATAAACGACATTTACAGAGGGTGACGGACAAACGTGTTTGTTTATATGTTGCATGATGATTGATGTCACTCACCGCTGACAACAAAAATTATTTTAGTGAAATTCTAATAAACTTGGCATAAGAAAACCAAAAAAATTTATAGGATTTTCGCGTCTCTATTTCTTTAAAATTGTCATAAATACAGGATCTTCAATCTAATCTAACCTGATTTGATAAGCTAACTTAACTTTCTGACTTAATCCAATCATCTGTTTAAAAGCAATCAGGTCGGATTATGACTCATCCGGTCTTGTCAGGTTAAGATAGATTTTAGTTAAGTTAAAAACGTCTAATTAAAGAAAATAAGTATAGTTTATAAAGTCTGGCAGTAGTTTTTCGCATTTCATACAAAAAATGGCGGAGGTGTTTCAATATCTAAGCACTAATTTTTTTAAACCATGAGCCAGAAATTCGTAAAATCCCTAGGCTCCCTACAAAAAGAGGTATTTACTCTCAGACCACGAAATATACAAGGTGTTCCAAGTAAAAGAAACTACAGGGTAATTTCGAAAAAAAAACAATCAAATTTTATAGAATTTGTTTACAAGATGGCGACGCTTTTTTAATTTTTCGAAAAAAAAAAACAATTCTTAGTTCTTGCTCGATATTTTCATAATTCGATAGAATCCGATTGGGCTCAAAATAGCTTAACTTTTTTTTAATTTAACCAAAATTGTGCGTCTTACTGTTTTTGAAATTCTCACCGGATAATGTAACTATATTGGGATTTATGGGGCTTTCGGATTCGGTAAGTCATTCAATGTCGGTTAAATTTAAAAAAATTAAGAATAATTAAAGGGATTTTTAAATATTGAGCAAAAACTAAAAATTGTGTTTTTCTTTCGAAAATTTAAAATAGTTTGGTATTAGTAACTACGGCCAATCGAATGAAGTTAACGAACTTTTTCTACACCTTCTACTTTTTTTAAACCGTTTCCGAAATTCTCATTGAGTTACTTTTATCTGGGATATGTATATTCATGTGGTAGTAGGTAAGCGTGTTGTTTTTAATTTAAAATCTAGATCCTTTTTTTTATAAATCGAAAACACGTGCTCTTACTTTGTCACATTGAAGTTCAATTTTTGTTTTGTTAGGGTTATATTATTATTTCAACAGATCCCAGTCAAATATCCGAACTGCTGTCAAAAACCATATCCGACGCGCACACTCGCACGTGTCTCTACTCGATCGAGCACATCCACGAGATGTTCCGAAAGCCGCACGACCTTTCCCGACTGTTATACTACAAAAACATGGCGCACGAGGAGCTGTGGCTCGATTGTGCGCAGAAACTGACCACAGTCATACAGCAAATCATCGAGTTTGCGAAAATGGTACCTGGATTCATGAAGCTTACACAAGACGATCAAATCGTGCTGCTTAAAGCAGGTAATTACCCGACTAACATTTATTTAGTTGTGCAATTTGTGGCAATGCCCATTGTCTTGATCGAAAATTAACGGTTTCTTAACGTTTACCATAACTACAGTCATAATGCCAATTATTTCGCGACTATATATTTTATCTTCAATTTTTTGGAACAACTTTTAGTTGTGAAGACATCGACTACAAAAAGACAAAGTCCGAAATTTTGTTTCTACTGAATTATTGCCGACGAGTTTTAAACAAAGAGTTAAAGAACGGTACGGACCCGGAATCAACAATCTATTCAGAGGCTACGAAAAGACCAAAATTAAAGTAATAAAGGAAGCAGAACACATTTCATTCACGTGCGAGGCACGCGTCAATGTTACCACCGATAGAGGAAAGCGAAGACATAATTGGGAGGAAGACTGCGAGCCAGTAATATGTAAAATTGACAGTACGTGCAGCAGACAACGACAGAAGATAAGATCAACTAACCAAAAAAAACTGAAGAAACTACAGGCACGTACTCTAAGGTATCTGAGCACCAACGAAGAATTGGTCCTCAGTAAAGGACTTAAGATCGCCATTTCACCGACACTGGAAATTATTGCAGCATTAGAGACCGTTAGTCTACCTCAATCAGAAACTGATGAGTTTCGCCATAAAGTAAGAACAACCTTGGACAGAAAGAAGCAACAAAAGGCAAACATCACCAGTCAAGAATAACGAACAATCAAGAACCTGCAGAGTGACAAACTAATCAAGATTCTCCCTGCCGAGAAAGGAAACGCGACGGTTATCTCAACGATCGCTAAAATTAAAAACAAACCAAATGTAGCAAATTCTCAAAATAATAATCCGTTGGGTATTATTAACATTCCATATGTTCAAGGGATTTCAGAAAATATAAGACGAATAGCCAAGCACTATTATATAAAAACAATATTTTCATCGGCAACTACGATAAGGAGTTTGTAACTAAAACAAAACCAGAAAATCCCTCAAATAATAAGGAATATTTACCAAATCCCGTGTGAGTGGTAAATCATATGTAGGTGAAACAAAACGCCCTCTTTAGATTAGAGTAAATGAACATCTAAAAAGTACCCAATTAGGGGATATTGAAAAATCCGGGTTAGCGGAGCAAAGTTGTGCATAAGGAGTCGCATTGGCTAAAATCGAAAGTTTATTAAAGCTGCGTTTATAATTTAAAATAAAAAAGTTTTCAGTCAACCAAGCACGGGAATTTCAAACATATGGAAACTACTCCTTAAGGAAAACAGGCGTCCTAGGATAAAAAAACACACACTAAACTGCACAGTAACTAGTATAAGTAGTAGCATATAGGCTGGATTGTTTAGTTTACACTTGAAATCGGTTAGAGATACTTACTAACCGAAACATCGTGTTTAAAATAAATAAAGACAATGGAAGTCCGAAAATTTGTTTATACCCTGTAAATGTCCAAACCAGAACGAACCCTTTTGTAGACTTTTTACCCAGTTTCAGTTTGGTTTGATTCATGATTTTTTTGGTAGTGAAAACCCTTTACATTACGGTCAAAGCAAAAACGATTTACATTCGGTAGTCATCGAACCAAAAATTTTATAAAGATCTTCTGTGTTTGACTGTAACTCTCAACGCAAATTATAATCGTCCAATAAAATCACCTTACCAATGTGTGGATGTGAAATCCCCATTCGCTTGCCAATCTCACTACCATTCGCTATCACTTGACTTATCGAAATATTGACTTGCAAGTTACCTGCTTTAAAACCTTTTAACCATTGATGATGTTGATATAAGTGCAAAAAAGGAATTCGTTTTGTTTTATAAAAGATCTTATTACTTTTTTGCCAACCCGATAAATGAAATAATTTAATATATAAAAACAATTATATTATTCTTGTCATCTAAATCCTAGTCTCATTCAAAAACGTGTTAAAAGCTGATACAAACAGTTTGACACAGCTCAAATGATAAGTCATTGTATAATAATGCGTTATTGCAGTAAAAAAAATATTTTTTTGAAATGGTGGTTTTGTTGTTATTGCGTGTCACTTATTTTCCTGCGATAGTCCAGCGATTCCAGCGATTTAATTAAGATAAAAATACCAAGTTTTGAAATTGACACTCATTCGGTGTTTATAAACTAAAGTCAAATGTTTAAAAAGCAATGCAGGGTAAATTTTGAAGGCCGAAAAATCGGTTTCATAATAGCAGTTTTCAAACAATTGCAGAAAATAGGTCTCTGCAAGTGTTAAATGCGATTTTTTGCACGCTTGTACAAAAAAATTATTACAGGTATGGTCGGATTCGGATTTTAAGACTACTTAAAAGCTAAACGCCGATTTCTACTTTTAGATGCTCGTTTAGGTAAACGTACACGTAGGAATCCAAATCATTGCCTGTTATACTATCTGTAAGTCTGTGCCACATGGAGGTATTTTGTGAAGTCCAAAAGATAATATCTTAAACTGGAATTGGCTTCGTTGACAGATGAATGATGTTAGAGGTTTTGATGACTTTTTCATTGGTACTTGCCAATAAGCACTTTTAGCATCCAAAGTTGACAATTTTTTTGCATATTTCAACATGTCAAGTGTCTCAGATATGAGTGAAAATTGATAACTATCACTTGATGTCACGGAGTTCAATTTGCGATAGTCCATAAAGAAACGATAACTCACTGTTAATGCTCATGAACTGTTACTACGTTCTATTTCATCTAGTTTCAGCACTTCGTCGATTTCGTCATCAATCAGTTCTTAGATAACTGGTGAGACATTATGTGAACGTTTTTCATACCGATTGCAATCTTATGTTTTACTCTATGATGGTGAATCCCCCCTACGTCAACGTACGCGAAGTTAGGTTCAATCGGTGGGTTTTCCCTAGGGGTGAAATTTTCTTCCTCTAAGCCAATCTATCTTCTATTCTACGGCATAACTCTTTAAGGTGTGATAGGCTATGGACCTCAGCATATAAATATCAGCAATATTCCTCAAGATGATAGCTAGGTTGGCCCCTTCTGAAATAGACCAACCATGTCTTTGAAAGTAGGTATTGATGACAGCTCTTCAGGGCCTTGCTTCGTTTTTTAAATTTCTTTTAAAAGCTACTCGCCTTATTCTTAAAAATGTCTAACATTATATTGGCTACAATCAAATTAAAATAAATTAAGCCGTTAACTTTTAAAAGAAACCCCAAAAAATAACATAATTGACCATACCTAAATATTACTCCGAAACCGGTATCCCGGCTTTCGATATTTATCCTGCATTGCCTTTTGAAATTTGAATAGTAATAAAACCTAAATTGGATATAACATAACAGAATCTTCCAGTGCCGTCTTAAGATAGGAATTGTGCGAAAACTATGGGTTTTCTGAGTAGCACCTTGTACTTCGTTGGTTTGTTTTGATATTTAAGATTATTTTTTTTCTTAATTAAAATAACATCATTATAATTATAAAAACTTTTTTGTTTTTAGGAAGCTTCGAATTAGCAATAATCCGCATGTCGCGATATCTAGATCTGTCACAAAACTGCGTCCTGTACGGCGACACAATGCTGCCTTCGGATGCGTTCTTCACCTCGGATACGGCGGAAATGAAGCTGGTCACGTGCATATTTGAGGTGGCCAAAAGTCTGGCCGAGTTGAAGTTAACGGAAACAGAGTTATCGCTATATTCGGCTTGTGTGCTGTTATCACCAGGTAAATATTTTCAAGAATTTCTCTCGATGAAAGAGAGCATTGCTAAAAGGCGAAAAACAAATAAAAATATGTTTCTACCTCCGTCCGAAAAGTGAATTTTTGCGGGCATCCAATATTTTGCTTTTTAATCTCAAAAGTGACTCTTTTAGCTAAATTTTAGACAAAACTTTTAAATAAAAATAACTGTGGTTCCAGAAAGTCTGAAAGGAATTTTGTTAAATAGGTAAAAATATAGGTAACTTTTTTGAGCTTTTAAAAATGTAAAAATTTGATTAATACAAATATTTTTAGTTGAAAAGGTACCAAATTTATCAGGCTAATTTTGTTTTAATATTTCTGTTAAAAACGGCAAGAGAAAATAGTCGCTTTTAATAATTGAATTTAGTTTGCTTTAATCGATACAGATGCGCCATATTATTAATATTTAAAAACAAAGTATGTGCACTTCTCAAAATACTAATACCGTTGCTGTTATCACTAGGTAATATATGTTTAAAAAATGTATATATGTACTTCTCTCAGTAAAAGACAGCATTGCTAAAAGACAAAAATAAAAATATTTTGCGACCCCCGTGCGAAAAGTGCAGTTTTGTAAACATTTAATACTTTGTTTCATGATCTCAAAAGTGACTTTTCTAGCTAAATTTTGGACAAGACTTTTAAATAAAAATTACTGTGATATAGGTAACTTTTTTAAGCGTTTAAAAATAAAAAATATATTAATATACTGTTTTTAATACTCGAAAATATAATTTTCTAGTTTGTTTTAATTTTTAAAGTATTTCTAAAAATGCAACAACTATTAATAAAAATGTTTTTAGTTGGAAAGGTACTAGATTTATCAAGCTAATTTCGTTTTAATATTTCTGATAAAAACGGCAAGAAAAATCCGTTGCTTTTGATAATTGCATTTAGTTTGCGTTGATCGATACAAATTCGCCTTAAGATTAACATTTAAGAACAAAGTATGAACACGTCTCAAAAGACTAACTCTACCTATTACTTTCAAGAAATATTATATATATAGTTTAGTTAATATCTATTTCTGCATAGCAAATTAGAGTATAGCGTGATTTTTACAAAATAGTGTTCCCAAAAATTGCAGCAGTGATTTATATACGCACCAAAAATAGAAATTGACGGCACTAAAGTGGAGAATTATTGAGTATTTTCAGTGTAATAGACAGAGAAGGATTGGAGTCTCTTCCTTCAAAAATAAATAATCACTGTATTCAGAAATAGATGTAAACGTGATAACCGACCACCTTTTAAGTGGAGTAAAACTGCCGCCCGAATAATGAATGCACCCAAGTACAAATTGCATTATTCTGAGTTAGAAATCGAATGCAAATCTCATTAAAAAAACTACTTTAGGTTGTGATATGCAACTTACGGTCAGAACCGTAAGTTAAAAATAAAATCAATTAAAAGAGCGAACTCGATTTCGCTATATTCATTTTTCAAATCAATAAAAAAAACTTCTCCAAGGTATCGGTTAAGCTGGACCCGTGTCAAAACGTAAATGTCATTTACGTTTGGTGTATTGGTGACTGTTTCAAGAGCCCTTAACAAGTAAATAAAATTTACAATTATTAAATTTAGTTTTAAATGTCTTATTTTTTTTCAGATCGTTTGGGACTGAAGGGAATTCCCGAAATAACGCGGCTTAGTCAAGCCGTACTAAAAGCTTTAAGACTTGAATTGGACCGAAATCACAGCATCCCCATCAAGGGCGATGTGACTGTTTGCGCTGCCTTGCTCGCTAAGGTACCCACTTTGAGGTATGTATAATAATCGCATATATTAATCAAAAATTATTTTATACTTCACACAAAGGTGTGTGTGCTTAACTCGCGAGTGTCAGAAAGAGAAAGAAGAGTTGGTTTTGGTTAGTTTTCAACTTACTCTGTGGAGAACAGCATACCTAGGTAAGCCTATTTTAACCAAAACCAACTCCTACATATGAATAACTCGCATCCGTGAAACACGAGTAAACTCAAAGGTGTGGCGCCATCTAGCTAACTGGCTTGAGCACTCGAAAGTTGAAGCACACTGGCATCCTCTTGTCGTAGCTAGAAAGTTGAGGCACACACACCTTTGTATGAAGTAAAAAATTATTTTTGATTTTTATCGATACACACACACACACAGTACGGCCTTTTAGCTGCTACGTGATTACGTGGTTTTAAAACCACATTCAATTGAAGAAACTTGTCTATAGATGGCGCAGCTGCGTCTCAGATAAGACGCTTCCAGTGTACTTTAACTTTCCAGTGTTCAAGCCAGATAGCTAGATGGCGCCACAACTTTGAGTTTACTCTTTTTCACGGATGCGAGTTATTCATATGTAGGGGACACCTTTGTGTGAAGTATAAAATTCTTTTTGATTTTTATCGATTCACACACAGCCCCTCTTCCATCTTTTTTTTGCGCATATGTTAAGTCTAGCAGGTTAGGGTTTCGTAAGGACCATTAAGAGAATACTTGTCCTTACCCTCTTATGATCTTAAATGGCTGTTATATCCCAGCATGTTTTTAAAGATTCTTTCAATTCTTTCAAAGAGGTCACACTTATTTTCGTAACCGACTTTTATTCGCTTTTTACACAGGTTGGGTTTTATACAATTGTTCTGGCATTTCAAGAGTTATCCACTTAGTTCTTCTAGCAGCTCTTCGCTCCAAGCTATTACCCGCTATGATGCACTACTCAATGTAGCTTTTGACAAGTTTATGTCTTGGTGCAGTGTGGTATCTGAATAACCATTAACCATTCGCGAAGTTGTTTTGGCAACCGGTTTTAAGAAATTCCGGTGACATGATCACATCATTTAAATTAATCCATTTTAAGTGGAATTGATCCAGTGTTTTTTCTTTGTCTTTTGTACAAACCTCGTGTTTCAGAGGTGTCGAAAAAAGACGAATGCAAGATAAACAAATATCTTGTTTCGGTAGTACACTGCATTCAGAAGACCCTATTTTTTAATTTACCAAGCCCAGTAGATGTATGAAGATTTCCTAACAAATCGACAAAATAAAAAATTGGATTTTTATACCATTGGAATCATCATAAAAAACTACATCAGATGGTTTTTTTAGAAATTATTTAAAAATAAAAGTTATTAGACAAACTCGTTCGGTTTATACCAACTAAATAGACCCATGTAAAAAAAACTTAAAAGTTAATCTGCCAAAAGTACTCTTTGCAAACTTACTTGGGCTCTGGAACGAAATAGCGATGTACAAAATAGAGACTATTAAAATAGCGGTATCGAAATAGCGACAATCAAAATAGCGATGTAATGAAAAGGCGACTATCAAAATAGCGATGTAACAAAATAGCGATTTAACAAAATAGCGATTGTAACGAAATAGCAATGTAACAAAAAAGCGATGTAACAAAATAGCGACCATCAAAATAGCGATGTAACAAAATAGCGACTATCAAAATAGCGATGTAACAAAATAGCGACTATCAAAACAGCGATGTAACAAAATAGCGACTATCAAAATAGAGATATTTCGGTTCCGTTTTGGCATATAGCTCGACTAAAAGGTTTCTTTCTAAGAAATGTTTTCAAAAAAAAAACTTTCCTGACTTCTTTCCCGGAATCCTAAAGGGTGTGAATCCGAACCGAACCGAACCGACCCAAACTGAACCGAACCGAACCAGCATATTTTTTCAAAAAAAAACTCTTCAGACTTCTTTTCTGGAATCCTAGAGAGTATGAATCCGAACCGAACCGAATTCGGTTCAGATCGGTTCGGTTCGATGCGGATTCACACCCTCTAGGATCCCGGAAAAGAATCAGGAAAGTTTTTTTTTTAAATAAGCTGGTATAGTCAAAATAGGATATAATAGCGCATTTCGGTTTGGATTGATTTGATTCGATTCGGTTTGGTTTGATTCGGTATTTTCATACATCGCCATTTTCATACATCGCTATTTTGATACATCGCTATTTTGATACATCGCTATTTTGATATATCGCTATTTTGATTGTCGCTATTTTGGTTGTCGCTATTTTGATATATCGCTATTTTGATTGTCGCTATTTTGATATGTCGCTGTTTTGTTACAAACGCTATTTTGATACATCGCTATTTTGATAGTCGCTCTTTCATTACATCGCTATTTTGATAGTCGCTATTTCATTACTCGCTATTTTAAACGTCGCTATTTCGTACATCGCTATTTCGTTCCATAGCCACTTACTTGTTTATTTCGATAGCTTCGGTTTTTAATTAAACGATTTTATTTAAATTTAAAGAGCCGGTTTTTCTGTCTGTATGTCTGTGTATCAAATCAAATTGATTATGATAAAATTTGGGGGGTAGGGGGTGGGTAAGGCTTTTAAAAGGGGTACATTCAGAAATTTAGAACCAAAACAGATACGAACATGCGATTTTCAGATTTATGAGGCGTGCAAAGAGGGTAAATTCATAACTTTGGAATCGACACAGATACGAATATGTGGGTTTCAAATTTATGCTTTGATCTGGTGACAACACAATTTTATGAAAAAACCCGGTAGTAAGAGGTGGGTGAGAAGTGTAAAGGCGGTAAATTCAGAACTTTAAAATCCAAACAAATACAAAATTCGGTGTTTAGAATTATAGTATAGGTAAATTCAGAAATTTAGAACCAAAGCAGATACGAACATGCGATTTTCAGATTTATGAGGCGTGTAAAGAGGGTAAATACATAACTTTGGAATTGAAACTGATACAAGTATGTGGTTTTTGGATTTATGATTTGATCTGGTGACAACACAATTTTATGGAAAAAACTCGGAAGTAAGAGGTCGGTGAGAAGTGTAAAGGCGGTAAATTCAGAACTTTAAAATCCAAACAAATACAAACATGCGATTTTTAGATTTGCATTTTATTCTAGTGACAATAAAATTTTATGAAAAAAAACGGGGGTACTGCTTGATGGGCTTGGGATTGAGGAATTAATTGGATGGTACAAAATTGACAGAAAAGACCCCTTGTAATAATGAGGCATTGCTAGAAACTGAAAGTTGTGAAGTCATGATAATATATCCTGCATTTTGTTCCTGTTAATTTAAAACTAAAAAGTAAAAAAATCAAATAAATACATTTTTTAGGTTAATTTATTTTATTAGAAAATTGCACGAAAAAGTAAAAAACAATTTATTTTTTTTTATTTAGCATATTTCTATTTACTACACAGTCTAGATTCAGACTAGACAATAGGTTAATGGATACGCGCCATGATTTAAATCGAACTTAAAAATATATTATGTGCCATTAACGTTATTATTAAATATAGACTAAACAGTAAACAGAAATCTGCCAATTTTTCTTACCCTTTAGTGCAATCGTTTAACTTAAAAAAAAATATAATTCATTATTACTGATTTAGGTTATTTTGTTTGCTTAAATTAACCTTAAAACATAACTTGAGATATTCGTGACATCTACAGTCATTCAAAAGATTTATTTAAATTTAGGGAGCCTCCAAGATTCTCTCTTTAACTTCGCTTATGTGCAGGTACTATCTTTAATACTTAAAATATAATTTGGCTTTAAACTTACAAGTAAATTCATTCCTTTGAGCATATAACTGGCACCAAGATAATTTAGTTCACGTTTATTTATGAATAGAAACACTTGACACATTTAAGGATTCGCAGTGCGTGTTTATATTTTAATGGATAATTGACAACCTGAAAAAATTAGAAATTCTTTTTAGGGAAATAAGTATGCTGCACATGGACGCCTTGGGCAAACTCAAACGATCAGCGCCCCATCTGGATTTTCCGGCGTTGCACAAAGAGCTGTTTAGTGTGGACAGTTGAAAGCCAACTATCCACATCAACGTTATTAAGATTATCGGGAAGCCCTGTGTAGCTTCTGTAAGTAATATAAATTAAGTAGGTATAATAGTTTTTTACCTTGTGAAAAAATATGTGATTGGCCCATCGCACCGACTTTTTTTCCGTTTCCTTAGCATAAAGAATACCTTATTTCGTAAAACTTCATTGCACCGAAATTAAAGGCAGACTTATTCCTTTCTTAGTGTTGTTAAAATTAAGTATGCTTTTTTCGTGACTTTACTGTTTCTTAAGAGCTGCTTAAAGATAAGATGCTGGTCACATAATGTTACCCGTCTGGCATAGCCATAGCAACTGATAATACCTACAAATGAGCAGAGTGTTTTGATTAAAGTGAATTTTGTATTTTTTAAGTAAATAAAGTAAAAAACATGTTTTTTTTAAATAAATAAAAATGATTTTGAAAAACTTCATTGTACAAGATAAAGGCTAGATTTTGGTTCTTTTGGCATAATGTTTTTTTGTGAAAGAATATACCTATGTATCGATTACAAAACGATTTATAAGGAAGAAAAATAATTTAAATAAAGTTGAATCTAATTTTTATTACGGTATTTTCTTCCGATTTTTGGGTTAACTGTTGTTAATAGCCTAGTAGGTATAGCAGTAAGGGTAGGATACGACTGGCCATTGTAAGAAAACCCTTGCATTTAAGTTAAAGTGCAGTGCATAAAGTAACAAGACGAATTTCCTTTCTGCCTTTACATTTTACCCTAATTTCATTATAATTTTTAATCCTTTGGTAATCCGGTGAATTATGGGCCGGTCTTTATGGACCGGAACCGTATAGGCCGCTGTCTTATGAGCAGTAGATTTTTGGGCTGGGCGCAGATTTTGTCCCGGGCTGGAAGGGGAATGGTAAACCAGCCCGGAAAAAAATACGCCACTGTACCAACAAGGCGACAAGAACACCTAAATTCCAAATAAACGAGTAACACCATCTCGATTTCATCATCTTCCAAATATTTTTCTAAAAATTCAAAAACTTTCATTTTTTTAAATAACAAAATTTATTAATTAAAGGCTTGACACAGAAAATTGATGGGTTTTGACAAAACTATTTTGGGACGTACTGGGTGTTGTTGTTTTTTCATAGTTTAAAAATTTTGTTGGTTGAAACAGCGGCGTTGCCTGATTGGGTCACAAGGTGGCTGCATCTAGAGTCCCTGTATGTTGACATATTTGGATATATCAGGGCTATCAAAATGGACGGGCCACGATCCTCCACTTTGTTGACGTCACATCCGGGGCTGACTTTTTTTTGATGGTCACGTTCCGACACAGCTGATTGTCTTTAAAATATTGAAGTTGGAATGACGTTTCATGGATATTTGATTTTTTTTTTAATAAAGCCGTTTTTGAGATTGTTTTTACTTTATTCTGGTAGAACAATTTTTTTTGAATGTATAGTAAGCCCTAATTTTTCATAGCCGCTTCATTAGCTCACACAAAAATTAAGTTTAAAGCAGAAGCGAATGTGACAATCACATATGACAAAGTCAAATACATGTCAAATATAACAGTTGGCATGTGGTACATGGCGGGTAATTTGAATTCAAAATAAGGAATGCTAAATCTTGAAGATTTTAACCTTTTAATCATGTTGCTTCCTTACAAACCTTTGGTGGAATATCGGGATGCTGTCTGAGAATATTTCAGTGAAATTTTGCGGAAATCTGTAGTGCCATTTTGAAAATATCATAAAAAAACGTCTGAACTCCCATAAGACCCAATGTAAAATTCAGCCCCGGGAGAACAGCTGATTTTTTCAGGGTCGTGGCCTCTATTTTTGTGTTGGCCTTGGATATATTAATATATCCAAATATCTCAACATTCAGGGACTCTAGCTGCATCTTAACAAAGGAGAGGAGATTTTTGCTCGGTGCAACAAATTTAAAAATAAGGCTTGCTTAAAATTAAAGCAAACCATAGTTAAGAAAGGGAATTTTAAAAGTCGGTGCGTTGGGCCCTAAGACGAATTTTTCAGGATTGAAAATTTAAAAGAGAAGCTCTAAATTAAAACGTAGTGTGCAAAAGTCGCCTAATTTTAAACCAATACGTAAATCTTTCGCCTCTCGTCACTATCCCTTATTTATCTCCTTTAACAAGAAGGTTTTTTGAGGAAGAAAAAAACGAGTGTGAAAAAGATCAAATAGTTGACATAAATAGAAATGTAAAAAAAGGAAGGGCGAAAAAATATTGAAACACAAAATATCGAAAAACAAAATATCGAATTAAAATATCGAAAGTAAATAATATCGAAGCTACAAAATATCGAAACTAGAAAATATCGAGTAACAAAATATCGAATCTACAAAATATCGAAAATACAAAATATCGAAACAACAAAATATCGAAAATAAAAAATATCTACAAAATATCGAAAATACAAAATATCGAAAATACAATATATCGAAACAACAAAATGTCGAAAATCAAAAACAGAAAATTTCGGAACCTTCAACTAACCTGACCCCCGGTTCGGTTCGGTTCGGTTCGGTTCGGTTCGGTTCGGTTCGGTTCGGTTCGGTTCGGTTCGGTTCGGTTCGGTTCGGTTCGGTTCGGTACGGTTCGGTTCGGTTCGGTTCGGTTCGGTTCGGTTCGGTTCGGTTCGGTTCGGATTCACACTGTCTAGGATCCCGGGAACAAAGTCAGGAAAGTTTTTTGAAAAAAATTGTTGGTTCAGTTTGCTTTGGTTCGGTTCAGTTCGGTTCAGTTCGGCTAGATGCTAGATTTGATTAGGCTTCGTCAGGTTAGGTTTTTGAAACTTTCTCTTTTCATGTGGTTAGGTCAAATTAGGTTTAGTTAGATAAAGTTAGGTTACGTCAGGGTCGGGTTTGGTTAAGGTTTCCAAACTTTCTATTTATGATTTTCGATATTTGTTAATTTCGATATTTTGTATGTTCGATATTTTGAATTTTCGATATTTTGTATTTTCGATATTTTGTGATTCGATATTTTGTGGTTTCAATATTTTGTAGTTTCAATGTTTTGTGGTTTCGATATTTTGTAGTTTCGATATTTTGTATTTTCGATATTTTGTTTTTTCGATATTTTGTGTTTCGATATTTTTTCGCCCTTCCGTAAAAAAGCCAAGTACGCGAAAGAGGTATTCCGTAAAAAGAATTGAGATACGGCCCTTTTTAACATCTATATTTTAATGTTTTATTTTTTTGTACCGAACCGACGGATAGCCTATGCTCCAAAGTATACATACAAAAATTAAAATATCAAAGACGATTGCATTGCATAGCAAAAAATTAGTTACTCCTTTATCCAAAATGTAAATCGGCCGGGACTAAGTCTATACTGCTGAAAGTGTCTATATTAAGGTCACGTGACTTTTGCTCGCTACGTCATCGTCGTGAGCTAACCTATTGTTCGTAAATCAATTTGTTAAATTGAGTTTTTAAAAATATTTCCTTTTTTTCAGATTTCTTCAAACTGATGTATCGGCCTTACATACATAAATTAATATACAGAAGAAACCTTAAATTATAAATTTCGTTATTTGTCAAATAAGAAAAATATTGTTGTTGTAAAATGATCATTACAAAAACGGAATCGGATAATATAAAGAATATATGATGGAGGTTTTAAGCGAAATCGCAGATCTCTCATTTACTAATTAGATTTTTTAAGGTCTATCGATAAAGAAAGTTAACACTTTTTGCTAAAAATCACAATTTTCTAACTTGTTTTTAAAAAAAATCAAGCATTTGCAAATATAGCGCAGACGCACTACTAGAAAAAAAATTAATTTTTAAATTAGTTGACCAATTTTGAGAAATTTCTAGACCTAAAAATAAAACGCTACGTGCGATTTTTAGTTTTAAGTGTTAAATATTTTTAACAAGGACATATTAGATCAAAATAGTGTTTCATCAAATTGCAACTTGACCTGAAACCAATGATATTTTAATAAATATTGAAAATACTGCTAAACTTGATATTCTCTAGGTGCTGAGTGCAAATGTTTTATACTTTTATAAAATGCAGACTTTAACTTGACTGTCAAAAAAGAAATTATTTCTGAAATCTCGTGTGTAATGTAGATTTATTTATTTTTAGATGATTTAGAAGACACTAGTAAAACCATATGTTGCTTCAATCATTATAATAATCATTTCAATTGATAAATTTTGCAATTTTTTGGTTTCCATTAACAAACAAACCACGATCTTCAGCTTTGGAGACATCAAAATCGCCTGATCCAGTAAAAGTTATTGAAGCTGCTTTAAAGTTAAACGTATGTTAATCGGGTTAAATATTTCCAATTTCAATAATTATTCTTATTGTAATAATTAATACATTAAATAATAACAAATTAAGTTTCTTTAGTCATGGATTTTTTAACCTGAAAATGGATTCTACAAACATGCTGTTTCACAGTTGGCGGTAGAAGTGAGCAGTCAGAAGTAAAAAATAAACAATTTATATTTCTTACTGCTTTTTTTACGGCTTACTTTACTGCGGATCCTGTTACTAGAAGTGGCTAGAGAGCTCATAAAACAAACTGATTTCATCGCCTTTATTGTTATATTCTTTTCTATTTTATCGCTAAAAAATTTTGGTAAAATCCGTGAAAATTACAGTCCAAAAAACGAAAAATGTGACCTCAAGAAAGTACGAAAACGATCAGCTGATTCTCCCAGAATAACAGCGCAAACACAAAAAAACAGGTCTGCCAACAGAAATAGATTCCAAAACGCAGTGACTTTTCCACGATATCCCCTGTCAGCTATCCATTTTGAAGTTAAAAAATGTGTGGCTATAGTTTATAAACTATTGATACTGGAGAAAACAGCTGAATTATCGATTGAGGATCAGGACTGTATTTTTTGTTGTTCTTGACGTACTCACTAATTTTTGATCTAAGGAGTCTTTCTGGTTAGGATGGGTGCGTGGTTTCTTCACTGGATGGAACATTATTTTCGTAAAAAAATTGGCCGTTCGGAAAACCGCAATGGGACTGTGATAAAATGAAGCCAGACCCTGATTTTTAAAGTACAACTTCTTGTTTGTTGTTTGTTGTTCTCGATATGATGATTTTATAATGATATATAATTAATATATATTATACCTTTAGGTGCTGATTGGTAGTGTGGCGTCTCGATTTATATTATATTATAAAATATACATAATATGAGATATTTGTCTATTTTTGCGGTTTTTTGAGCGGCTTTGTGGCATATATCGTACTAAAATTCTAGTTAACTAATTTAAATCCTATAAAATCGGATTTTCCGAAAAAAAAACAAAAAAACACAAAATACAACGGGTTGATTTTACCAAAATAAACATTATATTTTATCAAAAAATTTTGATTGGCCCCGAAGCTTGACCTGTGTTGTATAATTTATGAACAGCTCCTTTTTCCAAGAAATCTCTCGCGATCTATCATGATCAGTTCAAGGTCTTTATACTTTTACACAGGTACCTAGAGAATTTAAAAGGCCATTGAACCTGATTGGCCAACTACAATTAGATTAAAAAATCTACGTCACCGGGTTTCCTTAAACAATTTGTTTTATGGAAACCCGATGACGCAGCTACAGTCATCCAGTTAAGTTCACATGACTTGTCAAATTCTGTAGACAACCTGTGTAAAAGTATAAAGACCTTGTTGTGGATTTTAAGATAGCCGCGATAGAACAAGCTGTACTGTAGATACTGTACTAAATCCTAATCTTTTGAGTCACGCATTTGTTTCTTTTATTTTTTGTTAGATGTTTTTTATTTAAGGAAATCATTAATTGAATTTATCAATATTCACCTATTTAGAGAAAACGTGTAAGTATGAATTTTCCAACAAAAGAGAAAACCTTTTGTTTGCCATATGGCAGCGATCATAAATCGCTCCACAACTGATCGTGACAGTTTGTTACGTCATTATTTGCATGTAACCTACGTACGTCTTAAATATATCTGTACTGGGAAGGGGCCTCTAAAAATAACTGCTACAAACGTGCCGGCAAGTTGGATTTCAAATGAACCCAAACGTATGGCTTGGATAAATTTAGGCTACTAATAATGAGTGCTGCGCTCTCAGCGCCATCTGTTAATAAACACCCATTATCAGTTACCTTAGGACAAATACGTTTGAATTTCTTTAAAAAATCCTAATTAAGCGACTACGTCAACACAAGATAATGGCTTTGTTTTCCAAAAGTTCCAAATTACAAAGAATTTTCTTAAATTTAAATCAAAAATAAAAATGAACCCCAATTTTGCCAACGTCAAATCACGGCATTGACAAATTATCATTTGAAAGCAGTCCCTTTGAAATTTTATTAAAAACGTCTACTTTTTTGATCCAAGCCATACGTTTGGTTCAAATGAATCCAATACAGCGTCATTTTCTATTAGTTGGGAATATCTTTAGGGCGAATACTCGCGCCCGTTAATTAATAAAATGCCGTTAATTACTTACACGATATGAACGCTGCATGCATTAAAAGGGAAGAGAGGGATCCAACATGGCTGCTAGCATCAATTGTCATAATTTGAATTTTCGCGGGTTATTACATTTTCCATTAATGGTTTTAATACGCTTTAGCAGTACAGATATATTTAAGACGTACGTGATGCAACCATTTGGTTCTTATGGACCGCAAAAAATGGCGGCCACCATTCTGTACTTCTTATTTCTGGTTGTAGTGCTGGTAAAATGGTTTTCTTAAGTTATTTAAAATGAAACAATACTTACTCCAGTACGTTTTATTACCTTTAACTACGTAAGTTACGGATAGGTGCGATGTATGCCACATTTGACTCTATATACTCTGCCACATAACAAGCTATACATATATATAATAACACTTTTTTAAGAAAAACTTCTACACAAATATTATATATAATTAACAAAAAGGATCAGTGCATCCTGCGAGCGTTTAAAAATAGTAAAAATTTCTTTTAGTTTATAATTAATAGGTAGATTTAGGAGTATAATGTTTATACATATTATAAAGAGAATACGTATACTGAGTAAGGCGTATTTATAATTATAATATTATTAATTAGTTTAAATAAATCACTTTAGTTTTAGACTATTGAATAGCTAAAAATACAATACAACATAGAAGACTGTATGCTTAAATTCGTGCGATTTTTACTATTTTTAACACGACTTTTTGACGTGTTCTTAATCGACCATTTTCGTGCAATTTTTTTCCTTAAATAATGTTTGGCTAGAATTTGTTATGCTTAGGATTAAATGACTTTTGACTGACCCTAAAAATTAGATTTTTACAAAGAAAATCATATAAACCTTTTAAAAATTAATCCCCAATAAGTTAAAAATGTAGTAACGGTACTGTATATTATTAAAAATATATAAATTCGCGCCTAGGATATCAGGTTGGCAATCCTAAAATCATGTTGTTGACTCATGCCTGACGCTTTCCTCTTCATGCAAAAATACGAGAAGTGGTTCTGACCACCACAGGAACCACAGTGCTTGCCGAACTGAACAGAGCCACATTTTTTACCAGATACATTATTGCGATGATGGTCATCTGCGTCAATGCATAATTCTTTCTGGCATAAAGTAACAAAATTCTGTTTTTTTTTTGAGGTAGAATTTCTTATAATTGTTTAAATAAAGTTTCGGTTTATATTATCATCAAATATAAGAGTATTAAACATTCGCATCCCCTCTTCGCCCAATTTTGTTAATAATTGAGCGCATTGGGTTACCTCATTCTTTTTGGTGGTTTCGGTGGCTCACAGGTACATCAAAAAACCTTGTCTCCAAAACGTCCAATTTTGGCCAACATTTTCACCATATTTTATTGGCGGCATGCCCCGAAATGCCATGGCGATCAACAGGAACAGGTTCGGCTCGGTGTCTCCTATAGTTTTGCAGTTAAAAAACTCGAAAGAATTAAGGGATTGCTTTAATATTTAAATATACTACTTTAAAATAAATGGATCCTGCTGGATCTGACACCTTCCTAGCTAGCCTATTATCACACTTCAAGTGAAGCCATGATAATATATTAGCCTTGAAAACAGTTTTTTTAAATATATCAGAAACTAAAGCTCCTACGAAGTTTTGGTTATAACACGAATTATTGAGCAAAATATAGTCTACTATATTCCGGGAACAGTGTATTGATACGATGCTTTGTTAAAAAGTAAGCATTTTTTAATTGCATTAATGGATTTTGACCAAAATCTAATCAGCTCGTAAAAGTGTCGAACACTATTTTTCCTGAAATTTTTATGACAATCGGTTCTGCGGTTCAAGAGCTATCGTGTTACGGACAGAAATAATAAACACACACACACAGACAGACAGATATCACGACGATATTGATAGGATGAGTCAAAATACATCCATATAACATTTTTGGCGTTATCTCAAAAAAAAAATTGTCGAAAATAATACCTTCTCTAGCCATTGCTACGCGGGCTAGGAGGGTAAAAATAAACATTTCTGACTACTGCGTCTTGTGTTAAAAGGCGACAGACAGATAGACCAAAAAGGACGGGTACAAATTAGCACGAAGGTGATTAAATGGGAACTGCTTTTATATTTTTGACGTTTCTAACGTATTTGGTACAAACAGTGTTAACAACTATACAATATTCTCAACAGCCGAAAACTAAAGTCACTAGTCAGATGATTTTAGGATTGCCAACTTGAAATAGACAAATATTGTTTTGTTTCTCTTGCACTAATACCGCCAAAAGCCTACGATGCTCCGATGAGACCCAACAAGGACGAAACGAGTAACTGTCAGCACCTGGTGGTTTCATTTTATAAACCCTTGGAACCTCGAGGTATTAGCTTTTTTTATTGAGCTGTTCTCGGTAAAAAACAACAGGTGGTTAAAAAAATAGGAAGCTACTCACTCACTCACTTTCTAGAGTTGATTATACTTCTTTTGACATATGCAGTATAGCCTTTTTTTAAAAGTTTTTCTTCACTTGTGCTTAAACCAATTTAGGCAATTGTTTGTTTGTCAAAGCGAATGATGCACGGTTATTTTTTAGCCACATAAGAGAAATAACATACCCACCTTGTCAGCTAACTAAAAAAATCCTACTTGAGGAAATTCTACATTTTTTAGAGTGATATACTTTACATTTAAAAGAAATTTGTAAAACATTTTATTTATAAATTATTTTATCACATTGAGGAATCTTAAAAAAATGCAATATTCTCAATATAAGCATATATTTTTTTGAATATTCTATAAATTAGAACTTGTGTTTTATAACTCGCGTTATAAAAGAAAGTCTGATTAGTCTGATAGATTTTAGAAACATTTTAAAATATTGTTTTAAAAACTCCTTGACATTTCTAGCAGATATTAATTTGAAGTTATGCGATTTTTAGTGAGCACACAGTAAAACTTGTTGTTTAAATTCAACTTCTTATATCAATCATTAGAGTTTCCATTATGATGTAAATTTTTTAAAGGATTAGTTCCATCAAGGTTTTGTTACAGTTTTTAAAATAATTTTAGCCAATGATTTTCTCTCTTTCGCTTGTCATTTTTTCGTTTGGGGGATAGATAGAGATGCATGTATGAGATTAATTAAAAAACTCGGACAAATCTTTGAGTTAGCTAATAATAATAATTGTTATAATTGTGGCAGACTTTATATGGAAAAAAATTGATACGAACGAAATGGTCATTTTTAATTTTTAAGTTTTTACTTGGTGACACATGGTTTTATAAAATATAATATAAATAAAAAGAGATGTATATGTATAAAGTATATTAAATAGAATTATAGACTATTTATAAAGATAGAACTAGAGACCGTGCTATGTATGATGACTATTTTGTAAAACACAAAGACACCATAGAACCTGAAAATTTTTTAACAAATATAAAATTTTTGTTTTATTGCCACTAAGAATGAAAAAACCAATATATTAAAAGTACTGACTGTTCCAATTGTGTTGCATGCATTTAATAGTTAACTTATCATTTACAAAGGTTTTCTAGATAATTTTTTTAACTTCTTTTAAAAAATAATCCATAGTCTACAGTACATCGGTCCATATTTGAAGTGATAAGTAATATGCTGAATTGTAAATAGCTTTACTTTTCCGAGGCGTCCAACTTTTTTTTAGCGAAAATTCTTGAAAGTAATTCCTAACAGAGTCCGCAGGCGCAGAAGTCTTTTGAGCTTCGAACTGACTAAACCAAGCATGCGATTTTGAGGACAATGTTGCCATTTACTTTGAAATACATTTTTTGAGAGTTTAATGTTATAAATACCCTTAATTGATTTTGTTTGAATATTTAAACCACAAAGAAATCAACGTACTTACTATGTGTTTATACGCTTCATCTCTAGTCTATGTGTTTTACTAATTTGTCATTTTAAATAATAGGGTTTTTAGATAGGACTTATACTTTTTAAACTATCTAACCAACTCACACATACATAGAAGCTTCTTTTTTTTGGGGGATAAGAACTATTGAGAATTTTAAAAACACTGAAGATTACACATCAAAAACTTAAAACAGTAAAGAATGATTCACTGAGTAAAATATTTTGTAGTTTTTTTTTTGGGAATTTTTTGTTATAAATCTAAAAGAACAGTTTATATTATACATAGTAAAAATATTTAGAATTTTATGTTGTTTTTATTTTTAATTTTTTAAATAAATTATTTTAAATTTTATTTTTTGTGCGCCTTATTTACAGCTTTTTTAAAATTGCTTCTCTCATAAAAATAAAACGACGGTTTTTGTTCATTTTCTAACTCGAAATAAAATAAAACCTTGCTAATAGTTTTTGACATTTTAGTTGACGTATGTCAAAAATAACATCTTCGTTTTGGACGGCGGACAAGGTCGATAAAACGGTCGCCCACTTTTTTAATGTCATCTTAAAATTGACTAAACTCGGCTGGATAGCGTGGAATTTTAACAGGCTTTAAAAACTGCTAAAGAGAATCGTTTAATAAAACATGAGGTGATGCCAAATAACACACTGTTTCTTTGTATTCTACCAATTAATGAAAAAGAATAGGACATTAAAAAAGGGGGCGAGTGTTCAAAAGGTCAAAATTACATAAGCTCGAATGTAAAAAAGTCGAAAATATCGAAAAAACCAAAGGTCGAAATTACCTAAGATCGAAAATACAAAAGGTTGAAATTACAAAAGATCAAAAATACAAAAGGTCAAAAAGCAAAAAAATCGAAAAAAAAACAATATTAAATAACCTAACCAAGCCGAACTGTCCTGTCCAGCCGAGGTGGATCAGAGGCCAAGTATAGTTGATAGTTAACCTGCTTAGGTTAGTATACAATATACTATCCTGATCTGCTCAGGTAATTTTTTTTTGATATACCAATACCAGATCAACTATCAAATATCCTCGGACCCTGCGGTCAGTCTCGGCTGGACAAGGCAATTCGACTTGGTTAAGTTAATTGGTTTTGTGTATGTATATTTTGCTAAGGTTCGACATTTTGTATTTTCAATCTTTTGTAATTTCGACCTTTTCTATTCGATTTTTTGTAATTTCGACTTTTTGTATTTTTAATCTTTTGTAATTTCGACCTTTGGTTTTTTAGATCTTCTGTAATTTCGTCCTTTTGTCCTTTCGATCTTTTATGGTTTTTTACATTCAACCCAGACGACATATTCATAAATTACGTAAATCAAAAATTCAGGTTTTTGACCTTCCTCCCCATTCGTAACACATTGTCAAGAAAAAATACATACAAAAATCATTAAGTGTAACGCAAGGCTAAATCCCCCTTCCACCTTGAGCGTCACATATTTTAAGAATGATCTCCTCCCACTAAACACAAAAACGTTTGAATAATGTCAAAATAATGTATAATTTAAAAACATAACGTTAGGTTGGATGTTAGTTCTAACGTCATATTCATAGTGAAAAAGAAGCTTAATAACCCGTTTTCTGACGTTAGAAAAATAATCTTATGTTTTTATAACATTTTTTTAAAGTGTTTTTCAAACGTTAAAAAAATATTGATTTTTAACAGTGGAAAAGAAATGTTTTTTAACAATGAAAAAATATATTTTTTCCAAATATCTCTAAAGCAGGGCAGCAACAGTCTGTTGTGGTTTTCGTGAATTCCACACTTAGTAAAGGAAATTCGGATCCGTAGCTTCTGAAAATAAAATTTAGAATTCTATGTAAACAATAATTTTGTAGTAAGTGCCTCGCTACGAGGCCAAACAATTCATGCTCAAGTGAATACCAGGCAAACAATTTCAAGGCAACGAAGCATTCGTTTGGTCCCACTACGAGGCTTGCGAATTCTGCCTCAAATGAATACGCGGCTTAAGGTCCGGCGGCTAATCATTCGCGGTGAATTGTCGCATTCCCTATCTGATTACCTATAACGTTAGGTATGCGATATTTCATAAAAAACCATTTTTTTATTTTGTTTACTTTCTTACCTTAGGTTGTGGTGCTTCATTTAGAGCACTGCATACACATATGTTGCTCTTTAACTATACCATATTTTCCACACAACTGGAGTAATATTCCTATCCAAATATGTATTCACTATCATTATTAATAATTGTGCTTTTAATTTGCCATGTTTGTTTCTACAAAAGGTAAATATTGTAACCAAAATTGCACAAAGCGTATCTGCTATCGACTCGTATAAATTGGCAGCGAAATGCAACTAAACATGGCGATGGCCCGTTCTGGTAGTGGAACTATGCGGCAGCGCCCTCTATAGTATCATTTTCTTTATGTTTAAAAAATAAAACATTAGGTTCATATATCTTAAATTCAACGTTAGAAATGAGATCTAGGAAAAAACATTATAAAAATAACCATATATTGATGGTATTATTTTTAATGTTAGTGAAATTATGGTTTTTTTAATGCTGGTTTCTTAACGTTATTAAAAAATATATTTTTGGTAATGCTTTTACATGAAATTTTCGTTAGGATTTTCTACATGTTTTTTTAATGTCAAAAGTTGACTTAATATTAACATAAATTTGTGTTAGAAAAAAAACATTTTTTCTTTCAACATTTATTTAACGTTTTTTATGATTTTGTGCTTAGTGGGCTATGCATTTTTCGCCTTATGAATTTTCGACGTTTTTTACTTTCGACCTTTTGTCCACCGCACCTTCGTTTTTCATAAACTTCGGGATGAGGTACAAGACTCACATTTGAAAATGTTGCAAGAGGAACACAGCCTATGATATTTTAGGACACAGTTTGACAACGCAGCATTCTGTGTGTGTCGTAATCAAAAATAGTCCACCAATAACAGACTAATAAAAAAAAATAAAAAAACCCTTTACTACATGGAAAATTGCATCTCAAAATAGGCAGATAGATCGATTTTTTATAGCAGAATTGCATCCCCGGTATAGACAAATTGCATCTCAGACCAAAAACCTACTTTGCAAGATAAAATTGAATTTATTGTTACAGTATTGCCACGTGTCCCTCAATTTCTGAATTTGTGTAAAATTTTGCTCATCTGCATATGGGAAGAGGTGTCGTGGTTTGGTTTAGTTAGGTTTGGTTAGAGTTGACATACTTGGATATTCAGGTATTATAATTGTCTATTCAAAAGTCCACATTTCTGAAATCGGTTCTGTAATTAAGGACTTATGAGCACTTTTGTTTATAAGGCCGGTACCTCGTCTCATTTTTTAAGGAATTGAGATTATGGTTTTAAACAAAAAATTATTTTATTGGTGATGCCCTTGCCACCTCTTGATATGTTTCCAATAAGCGTTTTGTTGACGTAAACTTTTAGATGGAAAGCGAAGTTTGTAACATGTTGTTTAAAAGGTATTTCAATTCTCTATTCAAAATTTAATTTCTTTTTAATATCGGTTCAGAATTAACAGAGCTACAGTTTTTTTTTTGTAATGTGCATGTCAACTATCTATTTTAGAGGAAATAATTCAAATTTTTAAAGGGAAGAAGGTTATTTTAATTGACTATAGTTGATGTTGTAAATAAGTGGCACCGCGTCATAGCTATGGTAAACCAAATTTTGCGGCAAAATCTAAGTAAAGAAGCCTTAAAAAATTCGTGTTTCACTTTGTACATGCAGTGTGCCGCTCGGGGTTTAAAGTTCGAATGATAAAACACTAAGACCTTTTAAAGGAGAGATCAAATAGGTACTTACCTAATAAATAAAGATCCGAAACATAAAAGAGGATCCAAAATTATATTAAAATGTGCGCAAACATTGATTTAGTTGCAAAAACGGTAATTTGTTTTGTGAAAAGCTCTGTCATAATTTGTTTGACATAAACAGTCAAAACAACGAATATAAAACGTCAAAGCCCGGCTAAATCAATAATATGTTCGTAACAACCAGAAAAGACTATATATGTTCCTTTCTAATGAAATCGTTTAGAAGAAGACATCAATAAAAAGCAAGTAAAATAGTAAGCTAATGACTAATTAGTGCAGTGCTCCATTTTGGGAATCAATATCAATAAAAAAATTAAAGGAAGTGCGTGCCACTGTACGTACCCCTCTATTCCCTTCCCGCCCATCAAGGTTTTGATGACGCGGTGTCACTTTAATACAACATCAAGTATAGTCTGATTTAAAAAAAAATTAATGCCCTGCTTACCGAGTTCATAAATGTTCTCTACTAATGACAATTTTTATTTATTTTTAATTATTTTATAACAATGTAACAAAAATAACCAAAAATAAAGGAAAATAAGAAAATAAATAAAATATCCAAATTAAAAAAAAGAAAAGAAAGGAAAACATCCAAAAAACTAAAAAAACAAAAAACTTACTTAAAAGGAAGAATGGATATAGAAATAAATAAAAAAAATACAGTGTTTATTGGATACAACGTTGAGTTACAAGCTAAGTTGCGTCAAACGTTAAATAGTAGTTGTTTCTTGGGTACCAAAATTTCGTTTAGAAACTACTGATTAGGTACTACATACATGGCAACGTTAAGATTGAGGTTGAGTTTTTCGGCTTAGGTTGAGGACTTTTTTTTTTGGTCTTCAAGTTTTTTATGAGTCATAAGCACAGACTTCAAGTCATAAGGTAAGGTCTTTCTCCCCAATAATAAGTCTTCAATAAGTTCTCATGGGCGTGCGCAGCATAAAACTTAGAGTGGGACAAATGCAAAAAATTAAAAATAAAATGGGTTTTATATGAAATAAACAAAAAAAAAACGAAATCGAAAAAACGAACATACAGTACCGGCCAAAAGTAGAGAAACCACCTAAAATTTTATATAAATCTGATCCTATACCAACTCTAAAAGAACAAGTGATACTTTTGAAAACTTGAATCCAGTTCTCAGTTCACGTGTTTCGACGATTTTCGATACAAAATCATTTCATGCCTTTTTGCCACGTCAAATCTTCACCTATTTCAATAAAACGAAACGTCTGGGTAGCTATTTTGAGTCTTGAACTATGTGACCACGACTCGAAGCTAATTTAAAGCTTGCCATTGGCCAAAGTATGGGATCGGAACTATCACATCGTTCAAGACACAGAATAGCTAACCTGGGTTCTTCGGCAAATCTATTTAAAACCTCTTCTTCTACTTGTTTAATTTTTACTACTACTATGTCGGTTTAGAACGTTTTTCTACGTTGTCCGACGCCTATTCTCCAACTCCTTCGATCCTGACAGTCATCTTCCGTCAGGTTTTTTTGACTCATTGATCTTTGGATTGACTGTTGCCATTCCAGTTTAGGACGCCCTCTTTTTCTGCGCCCTATTAGTTGCCATTCTAGGACCTGCTTTGGTAATCTTTCGTTGCTCATCCGCTGTACATGGCCGTATCATATCAGTTGCCTTTTAGTAATGTCATCAGTTATGCTTCCCTCGATTCCCATTCTTTCTTTTATGATCTCATTTCTTATATGATCTGTTCTGGATATTCTCATTGATCTTCTTATTGCATCCATTTCGACACTTTCCATTTTTGCTTTGTATTTTTCTGCTACAACAGCGTGATTTTCACCATTGTTTCATATATGTTAAATTTTACATTCTTTTTTATCTCCCTGCTCCATAAAATACTGTTAAGACAACCAATAACCTTTTTTGCTTTTACTATTCTTTTTTCCAGTTCTTTACAGACTGGTCCTGTACATACTCATTGCATGGAGATATTGTTTTTCCATTTTCTAGTTCTAACTCACTTGATTCGTTTCCAATACATAAGTACTGTGTCTTGTCCACGTTAACTGTGAACCCCCACTTTTGGTATTCCTCCGTTAACTTTCCCATCATATACTCCATGTCTTCTTTATCATTAGCTACAATTACTTGGTCGTCAGCAAACTGTAGTGTGTTTATGGTAAATCGGTCGTTAAGTTGTATTCCCATGCCGTGTACTTTGCGTTTCCAGTTTTTTAGAGCTACTGCGATATATATTTTAAAAAGAGTTGGAGAGATACAACATCCCTGTCTTAAGCCTTTCCTTACCAGGAAATTCCTTGGAAAGTCGATTTCCAATTTTAATCTGTATGTATGATTGATATTAGTCTGCTCTAGCACTGTCCATAATTTTTCTATTGGAACGGTATCATATGCTTTTTGTAGGTCCACAAAGGTAACATGAGTCTCTATATTTCTGGCGCTTCTTTTCTCAGTTACTTGTTTAAGACAAAAAACATTATCACTACAAGATCTGCCTGCACGAAACCCACTTTGCTCTTCTTCTTCTTGTTCATGAAAATTATTCTCTATTAGATCTCTAAGAATCCTACCGTACAATCTACTTAGAGTACTGGTTACTGATATTCCTCTGTAATTGTTGCAATCCAGCTTGTTTCCTTTTTTATGTATTGAGGATATGAATGCAATTTTCCAATCATCAGGTACTGGATGTCCGTTTATGCATTGATTGATAATATATGTGAGATTTTCGAGTAGTTTCTCTGATCCATATTTGAGAATTTCAGCATATATTCCCCCAGGTCCGCTAGCTTTTCCGGATGGCTCTCCTCGGAGAGGCTGCCAGATATTCGGGTCTCGTCTCCTGCAGCAGTCCCTTATAGTGTTCTGTCCATTGTTCTGGTTTGATGATCTGAATGTTTACTTTTTCTTTTGTTGGGTTTTTTACTGTAGAAATGAATTTCCATACTTCAGAACTCTTCCTACCTCCTACGTGTTTATTTATATCGTGGCATTTGCGCTCGAACATTTCATTCTTTTCTGTGCGTATCAAATTTCTTAGCTGTCATCTGGTATCCCTGTAGATTTCTAGGTCTCTTTGCTCTTTAGTACTGAGCCATTTCAAGTATGTTTGTTTGCTTCCTTCAAGCTTTTTACTATGTTTGTATATATCTCTTCAAATGAATGCTGTGTGTTTAATAATTTTTCATCCAATCGTTTCTGATACAATCTTTGCGTACTTTCGATTGCTAGACTTCTAAAGTTGTATTTTTGATTTTCTTCGATACACTCTAGGTTTTCACTTTCTCCAAGACTTTCGTCTTTATTTGTTTTTCTTAAAGGGAATAATATTTTTGCTTTTACTAGATGGTGGTCAGATCCACAGGTAACACCACGAAGTGTTCGCACATCATACCACTTTAGTTCCGAGTGTTGTCCACCTATAGCATAATCAATGATTGATCTAAGATTTCTTGTTGGCTGAATTCAGGTATACCGATGAATATCCTTATGTTTAAAAAACCCATTATTTATTTTTAGATTATGGGTTTCACACAATTGTATCAGTCTTAAGCCATTATCATTTGTTACTTCCTCTCCAAATGGTCCTACCACTTTGCTTTGGCTGTGTCTAGTTCGACTATTAAAATCGCCAAGCATAATTATTTTCCTGGTATTGCCGATTTTAGTGATTGTCTCATCAAGTTGATCAAAGAACATTTGTTTTATAGCTACCGTTTCGTCATTTGATGGTGCGTAGGCTGTTATTATGCTTATATTGTGTCCAAGCATCTTCATGTTAACTCGAACTAAGATTTCATTAATGCACTCGTAGTCTGTAATCTTATTTTTGAGGTTTTTCTTTATTAATAAGGATACCCCTCTGGCTGCTTTTCTTTCTTTTGAGACTCCAGGGAATATGTGAACAAAGTTACCGAGACTACTTGTACCTGTTCCTTTCTTTTTTGTCTCTGTGAGTGCAATAATGCCTATCTTACTATTCTGCACTTCGGTTGCAATAATGTCCAACTTTTGGTTCACTCCCTGTACGTTCCATGTAGCTATATTCAGAGTCCTTTGTCTTTGCTTTTTTTGTCTTCGGGAATTTCCATCCATTGCTCCGAGGCTTTGTTTAGACTTTTTGGTAATTTCTTTGTTTTAAAAGTTAGAGAACCAGTCTAATGCCTCAACCCCCTACTTGGAGGGCCAGGATTTTTTATCAAAGTTTTTCTCCTCTAGCCTTTGACGATCCAATGCCATACTGTAAGGCAACAGCTGTAGTCTTTTATACTATCCCTAAAAGAAAGGGTTGCCACCTACGCTATGATCAAAATGTATAAATATGTAAAGCAGTTTTTGTTAATGGAAAAAATTTCGCTTGCATTACAACTGCTGCTACTTCCAAATCTCCTAACTCCTCTTTATTAATTTGTTTGTCTCTCCATAAGTTGTATCATAATTCAACCGTCCAGCATAAAAACACGGATATAGTGCCAAGAGTTCGAAAGCTGGTAGGCTTTCAGGACATTATCAGAGGCTCCAAATAAGGTATTAATAAAGATTTTTCCAAGTACTCTGGTGGGTTATTTGCTGGCACGTTCATACATACGATTTTGCTATCGCCGAAATATCCTCAGCACCAATGATCTCTATGGATATAATTCATTGCTCAGCACCTGTAATTCTATTCCAAGCTTTTCGGTTTAGATAGTGTTCATGATTTCTCTTCTGAAGATTCGTGATTATGTTTAATTAGATCTTGGTGTAGCGCTGAGTGCACTTTTTCGCAAATATGAGTTAACTGCAATACACAATTATTTAAGGTCTATTCTTTCATTACACACAAATGTGTTAAGTGAAATTTATATCTAAAAAAAGTTATATGCATATTTAAAAGCAAATTTTTTACATATTTAGTTTTTTCCATCCATCCATGAACTTTCATTTTACTTTTTGTCAAAAATACCTATTATGCACTTCACACATGTGTGCGCTACACTATCGTTATCCTCTTTTAATGTTATTTCCACATAGCAACAAATCTTAACCTTTAGATTGGCCACAGTTTCCAAAAGCGCAGAATACTATAATAATAAATAAATCTAATATGCCACCTTTCTAGTTGCAGAATTGCCGTCTTCTGATAGTTTTTAAAGACCTTTAGGGATGCCCAAATGGTCTTTATATATTGTACAGCAATACTTTATATTTTTGAGACCATGGTGTCTTACAAAGGCGAGGAATACCATACTTTCTTCGTAAAACTGATTCACGGAAAAAACGAGTTAAATCCTTCACAGTATATATCGTTAGGAATACGTGTATCGATTGTATAATATTATGTGATAAGAATCATTTTAAAGTTCTAACTTAATGATTGATTGATTGGTTTGCAAATTAGGACATTATTTTCAACATTTAGGGGGGTGCGAAAAACACACATTGCTTTAAAAAGTAATGATGCGCAGTGGTCAAATACTCTTCGAGTTTTTTTTAATTGAGCTTAGTCTTATCCAGTCCAATGTAAATAATTTATTTGTTGGCTTTATTACAATATTATTATCAAGTTTTTTGCAACTTACTCAAAATTTTGAAAAAGACCTAGAAATAACTACCAATTTTTGCAATGAGGTATCTCTCTATCAATAACTCAAAGGCCGGTTTACCGATTTTGACCAGATCAGGCTCAAAAATTTTGTGGTACCTAATTGTATGTGTATAAGACCATTAGTTTTTAATGTGGGTGAGGGTGTTACAAAAGAGATAGAAGTGTGGTTAAAAAATTTTTAAAAAATCATTTTTGAATTTGAAAACCCCAACAGCTAGCAAAACGCGGTTTTCAAATTTAGATTAAGAATTACATTTATGTCAAAAACGACATCAGTTAGAATAAGGTAGTTTTATTAACAAAGATATTGCCTGATGGCGCCAATTTTAAATTTTTTAAAAATTTGTTTGCAGGGCCGCACTGTAAGGGAGGGATAGGGAGCTCAGCCCCCCAAGCGGAAAATCAACCCCCACGCAAAAGAAATTAGCATAATTATATAAATTTTAAACTGCGGCGCTTATGCTTCTAAAACTAATTAAAAAAATTTCATTTGGTGCCATTTGTTCCCTAAAATTTTTGCGACATTCGTGGTATGAATTATAATTTTTTTTTATTTTCTACAAATTATTTTCTGCAGCGCGAGTATTTCCGAAAAGTACGGCATTTTTTAAAAGTTATCGCCTTCGGCGCAATTTTTGTAAAATTTCCGGCATTTTTTTAGTATTGTATAAGCTGTATTCTGCGGCACCATTTTCTCTGAAAAGCATTTAATTTTATTTAATGTTTGCCTGTGGCGCCATTTTTTCCCAAACGTAGGTAAAATCTTTTAAACATTTACACCTGCAGCGCAATTTTTTCGGAAAAATGACTAGTTTGTCTAAAATTTTCGCCTGCGGCGCAACTTATTTATAAATCTTGAAGTGTGTTAAGCCGTCTCGCTCGTCTTGCCTACCCACCAACGCCACCTGTAGGCATATTTCCTAATACCTATCTAGTTTCACAGTGTCTAGTTACTAGGCCTAGCGCTAAAGCCCCCCAAAATGGCCCGACTAGTTATTAAGCATATTAAAACTTCTCCCCAAAATGACCCGACTAGTTAATAAGCAGTATTTTAAATTATTCTAATTTTAGCTCACACTACTACTATACTATAATAGTGTGAGCTATGGTGATCTCTCAGAGTAATAAAATATAAAGAGAAGTAGTAGGCCCGTTTTCGGCGGTCATTCATTCATTTGTTGGTAAACAATGTAGCTTTTCCGCTGTTGCCGCCTCCTTTGCCTCTGTAAAATTTTATAAATAATAAGTAAGGTTCAACTTCTTACTTTACCAAAATATATAGACGAGTCGTTAAATACCGAGATGAATTTCATCAAAGGAGCATGCGCCAAAATTAACGTCAAAATGTCTAATTTAAATTATTGGGGCGAATACCGTGATTGGCTCGAGATCGAAGAGCTTAACGTATAATAAAAAATTCAAGGTATAAAATAATGGTCAATTCTAATTTTTAGGTATGATTTTATGTCGGGTGGTTTTTTATAACCGGAGCACTCAGCAACTTTATCATTGAAAATAAATTGAGATTTTTTGGTTATGACAACTTTAAAAGCCAACATAATTTTTTTCTATCCGTCACCATGTAGGTACATAGTGTCCCAAATTCAATGTTTTTGGGGGGTTTCGGGTATTTCTAATCGAATAAAAAAAGAGTTATTCTGTAAGAAAAATAACAACTTTATGCAATATTTTAAAAACCAAAAGAGATAAATAGAAACCGTTTACATCTGTCAATTCTTCAAGAAAATATCTATAAGAAAGCTATTTACACAAAAACAAAATTTTCATAAACAAAAAAGTTATAGACCCCTCCCAAAATGCAGACAAAAACACTCTGTAGCTTAAAAACGGCTTGCTATATCTAAATGTGGTTTTCACCTTTAGGCTTCTCTTGAAATTTGAGCGTCGCAAAGGGGGGTCAGTTTTTTTCTCCCCTAGAAATACGCGATACCACAAAAAAACAACGAATTTGGGACACCCTGTACAGGGTGTGACAATGAAGTCGACTTTTTGAGAGGGAACACCCTGTATATTTTTGCATTTTAAGATTCGTCTTTTCTTTCTGATTTCAAAAATATACAATATCTACGTGCTGCGATTAATATTTTTTGAGGTATATGCAGTATTTCTTCTATATGATCTTATGCATTTCACGTTTATTTTGTTTTGCCATGGGAGTATTGGCTCTCAACTCCAATGTTTCTTCAAATATTTCTTGATTGTGTTTGTATTTCAAATCATCACACAGATCCAAGTTTTTTGGGAAGGAGCATTTACATTCTAGGCATCTAAACATAAAAAGACTTTCTGCATAGGAATACCTTTGTTTTTGTATGCCATGTTTACTTTGACAGTGTTTATTCAAATTAAATTGGGCACTAAATAATTTGTCACACAACTTGCACGTCACCGGCATTTTCACAGCACCAAAAAAGACGAATTTTCATAAAAAAGAACTGGAAATTATTAAAGTTTTGCTATATAAAACCATACTGAAATATCTCTCAGTTGATTGGTTGGCAGAAGTGACAGAACAACGCTTGCGCACGTCTTGGAATTCATCTCGGTATTTAACGACTCGTAATTTTCGTAATATATAGTGCTTTGAGTTGGTTAGGCTATTCAAACCGTGCGATAATTTATCATGCGCTTATTAACCCGCGTCGCACAAAGGGGCCAATCGGGTGTAAAAGTGGAAGAAACTAAAAAAACACAAATACAATACAATATCTGGAACTCGAATTATGTAGCAAACTAGTGGGCGCTGAAAATGCAACAGAGTATTTTCACTTGTTTTTTAGTATGACGTGAGTTTGACACTTTAAAAGGCGTCTGTTTAATTTTTATGATAATTACATACAAATTATTGAATAATTATGTATTACTTTCTCTAATTATATGAAGTGTTCTATTTAAAACATAAAAAATTTTTTTACGATGGAGACATTCAGCACAGGTAATTTAACCAAAAAACACTAAATACCAATATCTAGCTGTAGGTTGTCATAGAGTAATCATATTTTTTAAACTAAGAAGTCAATTATTATTAGAATTTCCCTTAAAGATATATTAAAAATAAAATTTAGTGTGTGATAAAATTTTGTTAAGCAAAACTATTGTCACTTTTTTGTTAATTGAATGTTTCTTAACAAAATGAAAAAAAAAATGGCTGCGCTTCCTTGCGCCTTTTTGAAATTTTTAATATTTAAAATAAAGTGCCTACATACGACCCAAGTAAAAGAAATTAAACTATATATCTTAAATATAAAACTTGTTTGTTTATTAACGAATTTTTATTAAATAAAGTGTTTAATTCACTAAAAATTTGATTGATAGTTTTTTAACATAAATTTGATTAACTCATTAAATTTAAAGATGGCGGACGCGTAAAAATTAGGAAAAGCTTCGTTCGAAAAAATTTTAAAATAAAGGATTTTAATCAAATTGATATAAACAACTTTTTAGGCCTGTAAAAAGCCTAGTGAATTATGGTAGCGGTTACAGTTACTTTAGTTAAAAGGAGTGGGGGGAGGGTAAATCTTCGAAAGTCAAATTTTAAACCAAAACTTTTATAAACTTGCCGTTTTCGTATTTTTAACTTAGGAAAGGTGCCCGAAAATTTTTCAAAAATATCATTTTGACAGATCTTTGTTTTGGAAAGGTTTAAGTGGATTATCAAAGGACCACGCACTAGTTTACACAAGCCTTATGGGGAATTTTTGTCTCGGTCGAACTGGCTATATTTTTAGTATGTTATAGTGGGGTATGTAACAAAAAAAAATGTAAGTAAAGTTAAGTTTTTCTATGTACAATTTTTGAGATATAAACGGTCAAAATTCGTGAAATGGTCGTTTTTTATATGTTTTAATAATATTAACTCTTACATCTTGACAGTGAGAAAGAAGAATTATAGAAATCAGTTGAGGTGGAAGTTTTCGGAAAATTTATGTATGATCTTTGGTAGCTTTATGAAAGAGCGTTTGCGTACAGAGCAAGAGGTTCCGGGTTCGAGTCCCGGCCAAAGAGAAACTTTTTTATAATTTTTCTTTCTTTAATTTTATTTGTTGTTTAAAGTTAATATTAATAAAACAATGTTAGAAAGCAAAACATGGGTGGAGTGTGTCCACAAAATAATATTAATAGGTCTTATTTTAACATAAATTTTGCCCTTATGTCATTTTTTTACAATGATCTTTAATACGAAACCTAATTTTGTATGTAGAGAATAGCAAAATGCAAGCAAAAAATAAACAACTTTTACATTAAATTCCTTTTTTTTAGAAAATGTTAAAATTAGTTTTTAGATGCAATATAAGTAAAAAAATATGCATGCATATGTCTTATTGAGGACACTCTGTACAATATAGTATTTTTACGTGACTCCTCTTCCTATTTCAAAATTGACGTGTCCATGATTTTATTTCCAAGTTAAAAAAAAAGGTGATTCCAGACTTTTGGAACATACTCTATATTATGAGCCAGGTTAAATAACTTAAACAGAAATATTATAAAACGTAGAATTTTTAAACTCATTTTTATAAATGTTTAAGTCTTAATTACTTTTTTGTGTAAAAGTACTTAAATTTCTTTTAAAAAAATCTATTTTTAAATCACCCTGTAAAAAAAACAAATATTAAAGCTTTATAAAATATTAAACAGGTGCATTTTAACCTATATCGCAATAACCAATACACATTATTTTTGTATCTAATATTTTGGGTGTTTAAATAATTATTTCCGACATTAACTCCATTTGGCCCCTCTGTGCGTCGCACACAAGGACAGAATAACAATTTGGCGCGACAAAAATCTAAAATTTGATTTTATGTGACAATATGATCAGAAATGCTTATGAGGCATATATTCAATGCTTATTTTGCAAAAACATGCATAATAAATGTTATTTAAAATTAAGTATTTTGCATACTTGAACAATTGCATACTAAAGCTTCCTCGGAACTGTACGGTCTTACAGTAGGAGAACTAGAGGCTGCATTGTTTACCATTTTCATTTTTTTAAGCCGTCTGGGCGATGTTTTAAGTGCTAACTTCATAACTTGGGCGGCAGTTCTTTTACCTGACTTTTCCAAGCTTGTTTCTGCTGCTAAGCATAGCTGCTCTGGACTGAGATTTGATACAATCGATTGCACATGTCTTTGTTTACCGCGTTTACAACTCTCTTCAAATGATTTTTTTGGCCTGCCTCGTGGTGCTGAAGCTATATGCTGTAGTGGCTGCCTCATATTTGGACGTTTTATGTAATCATCAAGCCATTTCATATGTGTGTTAATAAATGTACATGTATTTACAATCACGCCATTTCGCCAATAGCTTTGTGAGAAACACTTTTATTAAAAGTTGTATTTGTTTTACGTAGTTTTCAGAAAGTTCACTAACCCCAAATTTATCCACTATATACTGTACTAACTGTTCATTGCACTCTGATGACAATAGCTTAAAAAATTGTTTATTTTTCAACACTATAAATAGCCCCTTCACTTAATCTGCATTTTTTTTAACGGGATCGTTTCCACAACTACCTAAAAATAATGTGCTCAATGCAAAAAACACCAGATTAAAAACTTGGATCCGCAATTTTGATTTTAAATTAAGAAGTTTGAGTTAAAAATTAAAGAAGAATGATATATTTTTTTTTTAATTTGAGTCAAAAGTCATAATCAGCGAAAGTCCCCTAAAGGTTTGAATTTGATACATATTGACTCGTAAATTGGAAAGGCCGCCATTTTGGATCGATCAGTATACTTTTTTTAAGATTAAATCAAAAATTGTATTAAGTTACCTTAAGCTGTGCAAGTTTTTAAATTTAAGGCAAATTGGTTGTCAAATAAATAAGTCCGCCATTTAAAATCCACCATTTTTATTTTTTACAAAAAAAAATTAAAGGTATATTGTCAACCAAACCCTATACCAAATTTCAAGTCTCTAGCTCATCGGAAGTTATCTGAAATAGCTGTCGCAAAATTTGAAACAAAAATTGGCAGAAAAACAAATATACGGATTCAACTAAAATAAAGCCATTAAAACAAAGAGGGGGAAAAAGGGGGACGTAAATTATACTTTTTTAAATTGGCTATAAGATATGGTTTTCAGCCAGTAAAGAAATATCGGTGTACTCGGCGGAACTATTTTTATAACTAGCAAACTTTAAAATTTTAAAAATTTTTTGATCAAAAATACTATTTTATAAAACCCTGTATATACCAGGTCTAAAAATAACTGGTTTGTTAACAATAATTGCAAATTTGAAGAAAGTTGACGTCCTTAGAATTTACAGTGAGGAAGGGTTAGCAGGAAATAAGGACAACGTAAGAGATTTAACCCTCTTTATTTATTTATTATTTATTTTTTATTATTAATTGAATTAAAAAAAAACCTATTAGCTTTTGTATAATTATAATATTTATGAATGTTTAATAATACTGCTATATTGTCTTCTAACGTCATTCTACATTTTTATTGTGTTTGTTTTATAGCTTGAAAAAAACGGAAAACAACCGTCGAAACGTCGCCAGAGAATAAAGAGGGTTAAATCTCTTACGTTGTCCTTATTTCCTGCTAACCCTTCCTCACAATAATTGCAAAATTAAGTAATTACCTGCCGCATCACTATCCATGTTGACACCCTCTCAATTTGACTTCTGACAGCAAATCACAAATGAAAGTTTTTCTGTCACATTTTTAGAAACACGTCATTTAACAAACAGCGCGTAGGCAAAGCCAACTTTGAGCTAATACTAATACAATTGGGTGGCCTTAAAAATTAAAATTCTTGTGTTGCCTTGTGGCCGCATCTATTGGCAACATTTTTAATATATGTGTGATTAGATTGAACCAAATTGATTTTAGTATTATTGTCGCGCCAATGTAGCCATTTGTCCTTATGTGCGTCGTGTCGTTTTATGCTGTGTATTTCTTATTACATCCTGTGATAAAAACTCATTTAGACAACATAATTTATGAACGGCTCCTTTTCCCACAAGTTTTTCAGGACGTGGCAATCATATTACGGATTTCGTGTTAGCAGGGCCGGGTTTCGTTTTGAGCTACTTGGACTATATCCCCAGGTAAAAGGGGTATCCTTTTTCCTATTGTAGAGGACGATTAACTATTAGTCATTGTTCCAACAGTTTTAACCGGTATTAAGGATATTCTATTTTATTATTTTAAAATGCAGCTTTTCTGTTTGGGGAGTTGAAGCACTATTAACCATCCAAACGAAAATTTCATAGGATAAATGTATTTAGTTGTTTTGTAGTTTTTCTGTGTGAAACCACACCTTAAAGAAAACAAGCGTCTTAGAATTAAATAAATGGATCCATGACGGATCTGATACCTTCCTAGCCCATTAGCACACTCCACGTTATATCAACCTTGAAAACAGTTTTTTGTAAATATCTCCGAAATGAAAGCTCCTACGAACTTTTCGGTTATACATTGATTTTTTTTAAAAAAACGCGCGCTTCTATATTCCGAAAACCGCATATTGATGCGACGTTCCGTTAAATAGTTAGCATTTTTAAAATTTTTTAACTGTCAAAAAACTTTCATTAGCATTGATGAATTTTGACTAAAATCTAATCAGCTCGTTGCAGTATCGAGTGCTATTTTACTGAAAATTTCATGTAAATCGGTTAAGCAGTTTAGGAGCTATCGCGTTACGGACAGATATACATACATACACACACACAGATAGACATCACGACGATATTGCTAGGGTAGGTCAAAATACACCCAAATAACACATTTTCGGTGTTATCTCAAAAAAAAAGGGTGGTGACAAGAGTGGGAGAGTAATCAAAAATACTTTTTAATTGTATATTAGCAATTCAGACTTCTTTATTGATTTGCGTTTAAGTGATCAGAGAGTTTAACTGCAAAAGTCTATTTTTGGCCAAAATATTGATCCCTCGGACCATAGTGCGCCGTCTGTCTATCTGTCTGTCTGTAACGACCAACGCGCATAACTCAAAAACCGCTTGCTTAATTTGAATGAAATTTGGTACTTAGGCCGGGTCTTGAGTCGTGATGGTCCCATTTAAAAATGAACAAAGTCCACCAAACGCAAGCCAAGTAAAAGGGTGAGGGTAGATTAAAAAAATTAGTGTTTATGTGAAAATATGGCGTGTGTGATACCAAACGAAAAGTAATTGAGGCTGGACTTAAACAAAATACATTTTAGTTTATTTAAATAAAAAGAGTGGGGGTAGATTTTAAAAATTAGAGTTTAAGTGAAAATATGGCGTGTGTGATATCAAACGAAAGGTAATTGAGTTAAACAAAATACATTTTAGTTTTTTTTTAAAGGGTGGGGGTAGATTTCAAAAATTAGAGTTTAAGTCAAAATATGGCTTGTGTGAAGGTATATAAACTATATTTCCGTTTTTAGTTATATTAGCTCACACGTACACTATAATAACTAAAGTACCTAGTGTGAGCGTAGGTGCCAATATATTGGCAGAGTATTGTTTAACATAATAGAAAAATATACTCCTTAAAGTTAAACAAAAATACTGATTACCCTGCGTTATGTTATATGCTATTGAACTTTCGCCTCTCAAAATTCCATGGTGCTAGAAATTGTCACCCTCTTCACTTCACACCAAAACTAAAAAAAAACATCGCTGCGGACAGGATTCGAACCTGTGCGGGCAAAGCCCAATGGATTTCAAGTCCATCTCCTTAACCACTCGGACACCGCAGCTGCGATGTTTTTGATGAGAAATACCTCAGTAACAATACGCGCATGCTAGAGTACTTAAGGTGCGCGAGTGATGGTCCGTCACCTCAGTCACAGCTTAGACAAGATCACATCAACGGATAATGTGTGCACGGACAATCATAAATCCGGAAAAAAAGTCCTTTGTTTTAAAATCCTAATAGACTAATTTAATGGAACTACTAAACAATAGTAAACAGACCACTAGTCATCTTCTCAACTTTTTAAAAGTCTAAATAAATCCGGAAAAAAAGTCCTTGAACAACAAAAGCAAATGGTTTGTTTTAAAATCCTAATAGACTAATTTAATGGAACTACTAAACAATAGTAAACAGACCACCAGTCATCTTCTCAACTTTTTAAAAGACTAAAATTTGGTACATTGTATTTAACTATTGTTAACTTCTTTGTGTGCGCTAATGGCCTTAGTGGTCGATGAGCCTTCAACAAAAGAAAAAAATATAAAAATGACGTTCCTTCCCCTGACTGCCTATTTTTTTCGTCGCCCCCCCCCCCCCCTCTTTTTTGAAGAAGGACGATTGTTTGGAAATGCTAAACTTTTGCCTGGTCTAATATTGCATGTGAATAAAAAATATAAATAAGTGCCTGCTACGCAACCCTGAGGCACGCCTGCTGTAATTTATCTTAAATTTAAGTAATCTTCCTGTTTTACTCTGAAATCTGTCGTGTCAAAGTTTATTAGAAATGTATGATTTTAAAATACCAGGATATTGTTTTGGCAGAAATAGTTTTATTTTAAAATTAATTTTGTGTACTTGGTCTATCGTGGAAAGCTTGTCTTGAAGCCCAAATTGATAAGATGAAGGGCCTATTACCACGGATCACCTGTGCTATTACGCTACCCTGGGGCAACGATTATAAACACACAATATTGCTTATTTCCATTTAACTGTATGTTAGCGTCGCTCAAGCAAGACGAAGACTGCCTGCTTACGTCACCAGCGGACCAGTTCCTTTGTTTGTATTGAGAGTTCGTGTAATTTTAAGCTGTTTTTGACATTTTTACCTCCGTTTTTTTGCGTTATTTCATTAATTTGACGGTGTGGTTGACTATTTAGGAGGTAAATCTGAGGACACGGCAGTGGCTCGCCAAGTTCACGCGCCGTACCATCTTTTTTTGAAACATTTCAGTCGATATTTAACCTATCTAAAACTCTACTTTGGAGTGAGCTACGAATCTCAAACTGCACAGTCGTAGATCTCCTTGGAGTTAACAATCCCTCCAAGTTTCATGGAATTTCAAAAAGTACTAAAGTAGTTATGAAATTTCAAAAAACATCGAAATTGTCACTCACTCACTCACTCATGTATAGATCATCAAAATTCTACTGTACTTCCAGACATGCTACAATGCTGAAATTTGGCAGACTGATAGAAATTATGACCAAACCCCTGGAAAAAAAAACCCAAAATTCTAATTTACTCGCCTCCCCTATACATGTAAAGTTATGTAAAAGTAACATTGCACACTTCCAGAAACGGCAGACTAATAGGAACTATGATAAAACTATAGAAACAAAATTAAAACCCCCAAAATTATAATTTACTTTCGTCCCCTATAAATGTAAAGTAATGTAAAAGTAACATTGCCCACTTCCGGACACGCTAGAGAGCTGCGCTTTGGAAGGCCGATAGTAACTATGATAAAACTATAGAAAGAAATTAAAACACCCCAAAATTCTAATCTACTTCCCTCCCCTATGTACGTAATGTAAAGTTGTGTAAAAGTAACGTTGTCCACTTCCAGAAACGCTCGGGAGCTGAGGTTTGGAAGGCTGATATAGGAACTATGATAAAACTATAAAAGAAAATTAAAAAACCCCAAAGATTTTAATTACTTTCCTTCCCTATAAATGTAAAGTTATGTAAAATTAACATTGCCTACTTCCAGGAATACTAGAGAGCTGAGCTTCAGAAGGCCATAGAAAAATATAAAAAAAACTCAACATTTTTAATAAGGCATTGCAAAAGTTTTGAACAATATCCGATCCCGCATATTTTACTACTTTAAAACTTAAATATATCCAAATCCTTTAAAAAAGGAGTGAAATCATAACAAAAACATTTTATGTAAAAAAAAGGCAAGTACGCGAAAGTGGTATTCTGCAAAAAGAATTGAGATAAAAGTAAAGCCAAGTTCTACAATACAAATTTCAAAATAAATGGTTCTTACTAGTGCGGAAATGTTTTTCTAAACTTGGCTATTACGGCTGCAAATGACTCTTAGGAAATTGAACGTAAAGAAGTTTGGCTGGAATAGCAAAGTTTAAAAAAACATTTCCAAACTAGTAAGAACCATTCATTTTGAAATTTGTATTGTAGAACTTGGCTTAACTTTTATCTCAATTCTTTTTACGGAATACCACTTTCGCGTACTTGGCTTTTTTTTACATGAAATGTTTTTGTTATGATAAACCTTTAGAAATGTGAATTAATTGAATTGATATAAAGAAAGCACATTAATTTATTGTTGCAATAAAAGCTTTGTGTTCCCTCTTTCAGTGTCGAAATATATATACTTTTATATTATTATATTTATATAAACTTGAATTTTTTTTTTGATTTTTGGAAACTCCTTGGTCATTAAATTAATCACATTGAAGAAAATTGGTAATTATGCCGCAAACGTACTTCTTTTATTAAACTGATTATTGGAAAGTTTATTTTGTAGACAGTTTCTCCAAGTTTAGTTTCAGTTTTTTTCATAAGTTTTTTTAGTCTCTTTATAGAAGTTTTCAGAAACATGTTACCTACAGGAGAAGGAGTGAAAACGGGCGCTGGATGGGATAAAAACAACTCATAACACAAACAATGTAAATCATTTGAAAAAAAACTTATGAAAATCTATTGTTTTAAAGCATAAGACGTTGAAAAACACATTTTATATGGCTGTTTTCTCCAAAAACTGACTGGTTTTTGACATAATAATATAATAAATATTGCAATTTTAGATCTGTAATATCAAATAAATACCTTTTTGTTACTACATAATATAAGTGTATTTTATTATATCCGCAACAAAAACAATACATTATACATCTAATGATTTAAATTGATTAAACTTTTAGAAAAAATCCTACTTCTATTCTAAAACTTTCAACTATTTAAAAAAGAAACTCCAGCATATCGTCTGGTAGGAAAATTCGGCTCTCAGAGCAAACTCTTGATTTATCAAATCATTTGTTTTGAATGAATGAAATTATTAATTATATTTACTAAAGGCCGCTTGACATGGTGCATGACGCGCTGCAAAAATTTGCAAGCAAAAAATTTTGGTCAAATTGTTGCGTGCAAAAAATCTTCTTTTTGTTTGACAGTGTGCATGGCCATGCATGGATTCCCCAGAATCTAGGTAAAAATTCCCCAGTATGCATGCAAGTATGGTTTGCATGCAAAAGAATGGCACCGGGCCGATAAAAATGGATTGCCTGCAACAATCAGCTGGATTTGTTCTGCGCATGCACCTGGGCAAAATTTCATGCCATTTTCCAATTTGCAAGCAAAAAATTTTGGTCAAATTGTTGCGTGCAAAAAATCTTCTTTTTGTTTGACAGTGTGCATGGCCATGCATGGATTCCCCAGAATCTAGGTAAAAATTCCCCAGTATGCATGCAAGTATGGTTTGCATGCAAAAGAATGGCACCGGGCCGATAAAAATGGATTGCCTGCAACAATCAGCTGGATTTGTTCTGCGCATGCACCTGGGCAAAATTTCATGCCATTTGCCTGCAAATTTTATTGTCATGCACCATGTCATTCAAGCGGCCTTAACACGAATAAAAAATTTGTTTGCATGCAAAAAGCGAGAAAAACTCACGATTGCAATGTGTATTAAATGAAGCACGCTGAGAAGAGGTCCACTAGTGACGTAAGCAAGGCGCCGCCTACCGCTGAAAGATTCGAGCTAATAGGCAATCCTGTGTGTTTATAATCGTTGACCCTGGGGCACGTGTGATTTAATTTCTCTTAATTTAAGTAATCTTCCTGTTTTACTGTGAAGCACCCCCGTGAAAATGTCATACGGAATATAACAGCGCGAATAGCGCCTGCGATCTGGACAAGGGACTAAATTGGAACTAAACATAATGACGTTTGACAGTGTCATCCTGTTCTGTGGTTTGACTGCTGTTGTGGGAAAGAGAGAGAGCCCACCAGAACAGACAGAAAGAGAGACACGCGACACACCTGAATTTATTCTGTGGTGAATGTCATTTTTGTCGGGTGTTCCCCTCAATCTGATTTTTGATAAAAAAAACTAAAATCAAATCATTTTGTACTAGATCGGCATATTTTGTGAGTCTAACAAGCAGTAGCAGTGTAAAAAAGAAGCCCCAGCAGTATAAAAAACAAGGAGCAGCATATAAAAAGCAGTCCATTCAACGACCCCATACCAGTGAGTTTTAAGGTGGATTTATTGTTCGTTAAAGTAAGGGGTAAGTTCATTTATTTAGGCTTACTTCATACTTTCCACTATGAACAATGGAAATTTCTATTTTAAGTAAGGCCGCCTTGTTTATGATAAAAACAAATAGGTTCTAACTTATAAGTCTAAGCTGTTACTACTTCTGAAGAGTTACAGTGATCTATCACTCAGCTGCGACACAGTTTTATGCCAAAAACCACCTTCGCTTAGTTTCTACCACCAAAAAACCAACTACTACCACCTTCTGTGGCTTCTATCCCCAAAAAACCAACTACTACCACCTTCCTCTACTTCTAACCCCAAAAAACAAACTACTACTACCTTCGCTGAGCTTCTACCCCTAAAAAACCAACTACTGCCATCTTCTCCTAGTCTCTGCCACCAACTTCTACCAACGCTTATCTTCTACCACTAAAAAACCAACTACTACCTTCTTTGATTATGATTGTAGTATTTGGTTTTTTGGTGGTAGAAGCTAGGGGAACTTGGTAGTAGTTGGTTTTTTGCTGGTAGAAGCTAGGGGAAGGTGGAAGTAGTTACTTTATTGCTGGTAGAAGGTAGCAAAAGTTGGTAGTAGTTTGTTTTTTGGTGGTAGAAGGTAATCCAAGGGGATAGTAGTTGGTTTTTAGTGTAAACCTGATCTGTATACCTAAGTGATAGATAGATAGGTAACTGTTTGGCAGTGGTAGCAGCTGTAATTTATTAGTTAGGGTTGTTTTAACCTCAAACAATACACTCCAATATCAAAAAGTATAAAAAGGTTATTAAAATTTTGATCTGTAAAATATAGGTAGGGGGGGGGTGGTACCCCATGAGGCCATATTTTATGTTTGTATTCATGAAATATGTGGAAAATATTAGAAAAAACTTAGCTTTTGGGGGGGGCTGCCTCTGACATATATGCCACTGTGTAGACCCATGTTTGTAGGATAATACATTTTTTTGTTGCATCTTACTGCTTACTTTATGGCAATATGGGTTTGTTTGTTATTGTTATTGCTATATAGCTTTAAAATTCCTGCCTCCCTGCTTAATAAGTTTGACTTAAGCCCTGTTCTGACTGCATCAAACCCATGTCACTATATCCGATGATGGCACTTGGAATGAGATGGTTGCATGCATTTTAGAGAAACTTTCATAGTGACAAACCAGCTTTACAGCCCCAACTATAAACTCAACTTTACTGTATCAATTTGATCATGGCACATACCTGTTTTTTTCTAGGGAGAAAGAGATGTGTCAATATGGAACTGAAACAGTATCCTTGAGTTTTATAAATAGCATTTTTTATTGCCCAATACCCTGTTCGGACTGTGCAACTTTTCCATGCATGCAACTTTTCCATGCATGCAACTTTTGTGTCCTCTCTCTCACTCAGATGATGTTACTTAAAGAGAGACAGAACAAACAAGTTGCATGCTTTGTTTGGAAATGAATGAAAATTTGTTTTATTTTTTAGTAAAACAAACACTGTTTTTTAATTTTGCAAAGGCAGCTTTTTTGTTCCCCTCAGATAGTACTAACCAAGTGGTAACAGCTAACCTGTAAGCTGTACTGTTTTGCCAATAATGCCATGTAAATCTTGGGCTAATGTCAAGAAATCTGTAATGCAAACCTAAGATTTTTTTTTATATATTTTCCACATATTTCATGAATAAAGACAAAAAATAGCATGAAATACGACATCATGAAGCCTCGCCCCCCCCCCCAACCGAACCGAACCCCCCCCCCAACCGAACCGAACCCCCCCCCCCCCCCCAAGACATATTCCTGGCGCCACTGCATAAGCTGTAAAATAATATTTTATTCTGCATAATTACCGGACAATGTAATCTCAAAGCTAAATTTGTATTCAGGGTAGTAATGCTATGTTTTTTGAACAGGTGTCAATTGGAGCTTCAGCAGTCATGTTTTTTAAGGTGGTTTATAAAGTTTCACTTAGTTTTATTTTAATAAATCTAAATTTTTTAACAATCTTAGTGGAAAGTTTGGTTTGGTGAAGTCAAAAAATAATAATAATTTCTTATGGTAGTGATAGTAGTAATTATTTATTTTTCGCAATTTTCACTGTTAAATCTTTTAAAATAAAAATTTTACAAAGTTTTTTTTTGTTTTATTTATTTTTATTTAATTATTTTAGACAGGTTTTCTTTCTAACATAAAAATTATTGTTGGTCCCCCAAAAGAGGATTCTGCTCACAAACAATATTTTATAGCTTGTGAAAAAAGAAAACAACTAAATAATTTTTTTTACATGTCAATTGTAATGTCAAAAAATGTTTTTTTTCACTTGTTGACACAAAAAATACATATTTTTCCAACTTTTGAATATGGTGAGGGGTGTGACTGTTCTATCTGAAAAAGGTAGTTGTTATTTTGTCTGCAAATTCTATTACATGTCAAAACTTCAGAAATCTTTAAACTAGAACAGGTCATTATTCACATAACCTATATTATCATGGCATTTTTCTAAGTAAGGCCTGGTTTACCCAAAAACTTAATGCACAATGAACAAACTCATTGCTTAATTTTAATATCTCTGTTTCCATCTCCTTAGTATTGTAGACATAAAGTATAAACACTAAATCTTTCCATTGTGCATTATGTTATGGGTAAATTAGGCATAAAATAGAAAGTTCACATTACTTTGTTAAGTAATCTTATCTACAGTTTGACTAATGGTATCCGACCCTCGGAACCGAAATCAAAAAATATATTTTTACACAAAACATAAAGCCCAATTGTGTAAAATTCTAAACTATACAATATCAGGACATCCACAAAATCATATAAATTCATAAAATTTGACTTGTGTATTGTGTAAAAACATATTTTTTGATTTCTGTGCTGAGGATCAGATACAATAAGTCAAACTGTATATACAAGTGTCCCATTTTGTCTTATTTTTATTACATATAATAGTGAGTTCATATTGCTCCAATGAAAGCTCCTAATTGTATTGTATTTAACATTTGGGGATATATTGTGCCTATATTACCTAATGAGTTTGACTACATTCTTGAAATATGTAATGCTCAAGGGGGAGAGGATTTAGCCCTGCATTATATTCAATGTGCTTGTTTTTTAATGGGGGAAGCAGGCATATTTTTGTCAACCGCTACAAAAAACTGCAGACTACAACAAAAAAATAAATAGGATTTGTATTATAGCACTAGTGCAATATTGAACCATTATTCGTAATGCATGTAAGCCAAAATGGTTTATATAGGGTGTTGTAAAATTCAATAAAATATTTTTAAAGATAATTTCCTAAAGTGATTTCAAGACAAAAAGTTTATATAAACAAAGGTCTACAAACACTTAGTAGTAGAGATACAGGGTGTTTAAATTTACTTTTTTTATATAGCTTTTACAGTTTTTGTGATATTTAGCTCAAATTTGGCTCGTATATTTACTTATAGGCACTACAAGTTAAGGCATGTCAAATAGGTTTTAATTAATTTGTTTATTTTGATATACTCGCCATACCATACTGGAGCATTTTTTATTTTATGATAGCAGCCTTTGGTGCAACAGCGATTTTCTCTAAAATGGTTAAAGATGCAAAAAAATTTCAGAAAAACAAAAAAGTTTGCAAATGAAACAAAGATTTTATTTCTTGTTTTAAAATCCCTACTTCTCCCTACCAGTGGCTTAAAACAAAAAAATTCTGGGGGAAAAGGCGACATGACCCCTGAAAAAGGGTCACTCTGTACATGTTTACTATTATTTGGCATGTCTAAAAGTGTAGTGCCTATAGCTTAATATGCCAAATTTGAACTAAATATCTCGAAAAGTACAAGAGCTATAAAAAACTAAATAAAAGAAACTTTAAAACAAGGCGTTTAAGGTTATATAAAAATTTTGCCTTGAAACCACTTAAGGAATTCAACACTAAAATTATTTTATTGAATTATGAAACACCCTGTATAATGTGTATTTTATAAAAACTTATTTCAATATGTAAATAAACAGTGGCAGAACTACAATGCAGCAAGGCACAGGGTTGCTGAGAGGCGTATGCCCCATAGAGAGCCCGAAGGGCTGGAGTGATCACACACACACAGTGATAAGTAAAAAATGATTTCAGCGAAATTAAAAAGGTTTAGTTGGTGGGAGCACCTCTGCCCTGCAGAAGGTCTTGCTGTATGGTGGTTCTATCACTGCTTGTCTTGCAATTCATTGCAGGGAGAAAGGCTGATCAATAGCAAAAATTGTGTACAGTTCTTTACATAATCCATATTTTTGTTGGTCCTGTAAGTCCTTCTTGGTCTTATTTAGGTATAAAGTGATAAAAAAAAGACAAAAATGACTAACGAATAATACCAAACCAAAGGTCCTGCCAGGACCTAATTTTTATTAGTCCGAAGCGCATTGATCAGCCCCTCGGCGCAGGATCTGTCCTGGGAAGGGTTTTAGTTGAGCGAACTGTCTATCCGGAAAAGTGTTTAAGTTCAATAAACTGTGTCTATCACGGAAAGTGTTTTATTTACTATCTGCTCAACGCTGAAATAACAATATCACAGTTCATATAAATGTATCTTTAGCAGTAAAAAAGCTGGTAAGTACTATAATATGTTTATTAATTAATTTTTAAATATTAATATAATACTGTTCATTGAATATCAGCTGATGATGGTACAAAAAGTTTGTTTTTGTTTAAAATGTATTTTTTCAGAACCATTTCATATAAAGCTTTGGTATTTTCCATAAATTTTGTAAAAAAATTATTGTCCACAAAGTTTTACTATTTGACGATATTTTTGTGCAAATTTAATGGAAAAAGTATGCCATGATTTAAATGGGATGGTTCTGAAAAAATACATTTTAACAAAAACAAACGTTTTTCCCATCAACAGCTGATGTTCACTGACCAGCAGATTTATTTTAACAAATATCAGCTCAGCTGGTGTTCTGTGATATCAGCTGATTTATTTTGACAAAAATCAGCTGTGTCCCGACATGTTTGATCTAGACAGAGGTATAGTCTTCTCGCTTTCTGGACCGTGTTAAGGTTATTCTCGTGTTACCAACGGTTTAACACGTAGTTTGCATTTCTTCCCTTTGGTGTTCTGTGCTGTGAAGTCCGTTGTGTCATAGTTTATTAGAAACGTATGATTCCAAAAGATCAGGATCTTCTTTTGGCAGAAATAGTTTTACGATAAATACACCATCAATTTCAATTGATTCAAGATCCTTTACAGAATAGTGTGACAACAAGCCCGAGTAGTCTCCCCTAAATTGCATTCGAACACCATGCATGACACATGATTGATTCGAACTGATGGCCACAGAACACCAAAGGGAAGAAATGCAAACTACGTGTTAAACCGTTGGTAACACGAGAAAAACCTTAACACGGTCCAGAAAGAGAGAAGACTATAGCTCTCTGTCTAGATCAAACATGTCGGGACACAGCTGATTTTTGTCAAAATAAATCAGCTGATATCACAGAACACCAGCTGAGCTGATATTTGTTAAAATAAATCTGCTGGTCAGTGAAAATCAGCTGTTGATGGGAAAATCGTTTGTTTTTGTTAAAATGTATTTTTTCAGAACCATCCCATTTAAATCATGGCATACTTTTTCCATCAAATTTGCACAAAAATATTGTCAAATAGTAAAACTTTGTGGACAACAATTTTTTTACAAAATTTATGGAAAATACCAAAACTTTATATGCAATGGTTCTGAAAAAATACATTTTAAACAAAAACAAACTTTTTGTACCATCATCAGCTGATATTCAATGAACAGTATTATATTAATATTTAAAAATTAATTAATAAACATATTATAGTACTTACCAGCTTTTTTACTGCTAAAGATACATTTATATGAACTGTGATATTGTTATTTCAGTGTTGAGCAGATAGTAAACTAAAACACTTTCCGTGATAGACACAGTTTATTGAACTTAAACACTTTTCCGGATAGACAGTTTGCTCAACTAAAACCCTTCCCAAGACAGATCCTGCGCCGAGGGGCTGATCAATGCGCTTCGGACTAATAAAAATCAGTAAAAATTAGGTCCTGGCAGGACCTTTGGTTTGGTATTATTCGTTAGTCATTTTTGTCTTTTTTTTATCACTTTATACCTAAATAAGACCAAGAAGGACTTACAGGACCAACAAAAATATGGATTATGTAAAGAACTGTACACAATTTTTGCTATTGATCAGCCTTTCTCCCTGCAATGAATTGCAAGACAAGCAGTGATAGAACCACCATACAGCAAGACCTTCTGCAGGGCAGAGGTGCTCCCACCAACTAAACCTTTTTAATTTCGCTGAAATCATTTTTTACTTATCACTGTGTGTGTGTGATCACTCCAGCCCTTCGGGCTCTCTATGGAGCATACACCTCTCAGCAACCCTGTGCCTTGCTGCATTGTAGTTCTGCCACTGTTTATTTACATATTGAAATAAGTTTTTATAAAATACACATTATACAGGGTGTTTCATAATTCAATAACATAATTTTAGTGTTGAATTCCTTAAGCGGTTTCAAGGCAAAATTTTTATATAACCTTAAACGCCTTGTTTTAAAGTTTCTTTTATTTAGTTTTTTATAGCTCTTGTACTTTTCGAGATATTTAGTTCAAATTTGGCATATTAAGCTATAGGCACTACACTTTTAGACATGCCAAATAATAGTAAACATGTACAGAGTGACCCTTTTTCAGGGGTCATGTCGCCTTTTCCCCCAGAATTTTTTTGTTTTAAGCCACTGGTAGGGAGAAGTGGGAATTTTAAAACAAGAAATAAAATCTTTGTTTCATTTGCAAACTTTTTTGTTTTTCTGAAATTTTTTTGCATCTTTAACCATTTTAGAGAAAATCGCTGTTACACCAAAGGCTGCTATCATAAAATAAAAAATGCTCCAGTATGGTATGGCGAGTATATTAAAATAAACAAATTAATTAAAACCTATTTGACATGCCTTAACTTGTAGTGCCTATAAGTAAATATACAAGCCAAATTTGAGCTAAATATCACAAAAACTGTAAAAGCTATATAAAAAAAGTAAATTGAAACACCCTGTATCTCTACTACTAAGTGTTTGTAGACCTTTGTTGATATAAACTTTTTGTTTATATTTAAAAATATTTTATTGAATTTTACAACACCCTATATAACCCATTTTGGCTTACATGCATTACGAATAATGTTTCAATATTGTATTAGTGCTATAATACAAATCCTATTTATTTTTTTGTTGTAGTGTGCAGTTTTTTGTAGCGGTTGACAAAAATATGCCTGCTTCCTCCATTAAAAAACAAGCACATTGAATATAATTCAAGGCTAAATCCTCTCCCCCTTGAGCATTACATATTTCAAGAATGTAGTCAAACTCATTAGGTAATATAGGCACAATATATCCCCAAATGTTAAATACAATACAATTAGGAGCTTTCTCACTCACTCACTATTATATGTAATAAAAATAAGACAAAATGGGCCACTTGTATATACAGTTTGACTTATTGTATCTGATCCTCAGCACAGAAAGCAAAAAATATGTTTTTTGTGGATGTCCTGATATTGTATAGTTTAGAATTTCACACAATTGGGCTTTATGTTTTGTGTAAAAATATATTTTTTGATTTCGGTTCCGAGGGTCGGATACCATTAGTCAAACTGTAGATAAGATTACTTAACAAAGTAATGTGAACTTTCTATTTTATGCCTAATTTACCCATAACATAATGCACAATGGAAAGATTTAGTGTTTATACTTTATGTCTACAATACTAAGGAGATGGAAACAGAGATATTAAAATTAAGCAATGAGTTTGTTCATTGTGCATTAAGTTTTTGGGTAAACCAGGCCTTACTTAGAAAAATGCCATGATAATATAAGTTATGTGAATAATGACCTGTTCTAGTTTAAAGATTTCTGAAGTTTTGACATGTAATAGAATTTGCAGACAAAAGAACAACTACCTTTTTCAGATAGAACAGTTTTTTACATGTGTCAACAAGTGAAAAAAAAACATTTTTTGACATTACAATTGACATGTAAAAAAAATTATTTAGTTGTTTTCTTTTTTCACAAGCTATAAAATATTGTTTGTGAATAGAATCCTCTTTTGGGGGACCAACAAAAATTTTTATGTTAGAAAGAAAACCTGTCTAAAATAATTAAATAAAAATAAATAAAACAAAAAAAAACTTTGTAAAATTTTTATTTTAAAAGATTTTACAGTAAAAATTGCGAAAAATAAATAATTACTACTATCACTACCATAAGAAATTATTTTTATTTTTTGACTACACCAAACCAAACTTTCCACTAAGATTGTTAATAAATTTAGATTTATTAAAATAAAACTAAGTGAAACTTTATAAACCACCTTAAAAAACATGACTGCTGAAGCTCCAATTGACACCTGTTCAAAAAACATAGCATTACTACCCTGAATACAAATTTAGCTTTGAGATTACATTGTCCGGTAATTATGCAGAATAAAATATTATTTTACAGCTTATGCAGTGGCGCACCCAGGAATATGTCTGAGGGGGGGGCGAGGCTTCATGATGTCGTATTTCATGCTATTTTTATGTGTTTATTCATAAAATATGTGGAAAATATATAAAAAAAAATCTTAGGTTTCCCCCCTGGCTGCGCCCATGGCTTATTGCATTACAGATTTCTTGACATTAGCCCAAGATTTACATGACATTATTGGCAAAACAGTACAAATTACAGGTTAGCTGTTACCACTTGGTTAGTACTATCTGAGGGGAACACAAAGCTGCCTTTGCAAAATTAAAAAACAGTGTTTGTTTTACTTAAAAATAAAACAAATTTTCATTCATTTCCAAACAAAGCATGCAACTTGTTTGTTCTGTCTCTCTTTAAGTAACATCATCTGAGTGAGAGACAGGACACAAAAGTTGCACAGTCCGAACAGGGTATTAGGCAATAAAAAATGCTATTTATAAAACTCAAGGATACTGTTTCAGTTCCATATTGACACATCTCTTTCTCCCCAGAAAAGAACAGGTATGTGCCATGATCAAATTGATACAGTAAAGTTGAGTTTATAGTTGGGGCTGTAAAGCTGGTTTGTCACTATGAAAGTTTCTCTAAAATGCATGAAACCATCTCATTCCAAGTGCCATCATCGGATATAGTGACATGGGTTTGATGCAGTCAGAACAGGGCTTAAGTCAAACTTATTAAGCAGGGAGGCAGGAATTTTAAAGCTATATAGCAATAACAATAACAAACAAAGCCATATTGCCATAAAGTAAGCAGTAAGATGCAACAAAAAAATGTATTATCCTACAAACATGGGTCACACAGTGGCATATATGTCAGGGGCAGCCCCCCCCCCCCAAAAGCTAAGTTTTTTCTAATATTTTCCACATATTTCATGAATACAAACATAAAATATGGCCTCATGGGGTACCACCCCCCCCTACCTATATTTTACAGATCAAAATTTTAATGACCTTTTTATACTTTTCGATATTGGAGCGTATTGTTTGAGGTTAAAACAAACCCTAACTAATAAATCACAGCTGCTACCACTCCCAAACAGTTACCTATCTATCTATCACTTAGGTACAGATCAGGTTTACACTAAAAACCAACTACTATCCCCTTGGATTACCTTCTACCACCAAAAAACAAACTACTACCAACTTTTGCTACCTTCTACCAGCAATAAAGTAACTACTTCCACCTTCCATTAGCTTCTACCAGCAAAAAACCAACTACTACCAAGTTCCCCTAGCTTCTACCACCAAAAAACCAAATACTACAATCATAATCAAAGGAGGTAGTAGTTGGTTTTTTAGTGGTAGAAGATAAGCGTTGGTAGAAGTTGGTTTTTTGGTGGCAGAGACTAGGAGAAGATGGCAGTAGTTGGTTTTTTAGGGGTAGAAGCTCAGCGAAGGTAGAAGTAGTTTGTTTTTTGGGGTTAGAAGTAGGGGAAGGTGGTAGTAGTTGGTTTTTTGGGGATAGAAGCCACAGAAGGTGGTAGTAGTTGGTTTTTTGGTGGTAGAAACTAAGCGAAGGTGGTTTTTGGCATAAAACTGTGTCGCAGCTGAGTGATAGATCACTGTAACTCTTCAGAAATAGTAACAGCTTAGACTTATAAGTTAGAACCGATTTGTTTTTATCATAAACAAGGCGGCCTTACTTAAAATAGAAATTTCCATTGTTCATAGTGGAAAGTATGAAGTAAGCCTAAATAAATGAACTTACCCCTTACCCATAACATAATGCACAATACGAACAATAAATCCACCTTAAAACTCACTGGTATGGGGTCGTTGAATTGACTGCTTTTTATATGCTGCTCCTTGTTTTTTATACTGCTGCTGCTTCTTTTTTACACTGCTACTGCTTGTTAGACTCACAAAATATGCCGATCTAGTACACAATGATTTGATTTTAGTTTTTGATTTTCTCTATGAGTTTTTTTATCAAAAATCAGATTGAGGGGAACACCCGACAAAAATGACATTCACCACAGAATAAATTCAGGTGTGTCGCGTGTCTCTCTTTCTGTCTGTTCTGGTGGGCTCTCTCTCTTTCCCACAACAGCAGTCAAACCACAGAACAGGATGACACTGTCAAACGTCATTATGTTTAGTTCCAATTTAGTCCCTTGTCCAGATCGCAGGCGCTGTTCGCGCTGTTATATTCCGTATGACATTTTCACGGGGGTGCTGATGGCTAGCCTAAAAAACCAAGACCAAAAATTATTGTTTATTTGAATTAGGATTTTCTTTTTTTTATAGCAGAGAAACCTTCGAGATGTACAAAGAAGGAAAAGAACTGCATATTAAAAACGCCAGAATGGCTTCGTTCGGTTCATTGGTTGCCGTCAGCTCGCCCGAAGACGGTACTGACGACAGGTCCTTTTCGGACAATGAGTTTTGTTTGGATAAATCATTTAAAACCGAACTGCTGGAGAGAAAAGGAGAAATACGAATCCGATTTCAAACACTGTCACCATCTTTCGGCGAAAAATAACACGGATGACATATTCCAATTTGCGAGCGAAAACACTACAGGGTCATTCCATCGAAATTCACCCAATCCTAGTTGCTGCATATTTTTAAAAAATTTTGAAATAATTATATATTGATGTTAAAAATTGAGCATTTAAATTTTTTTCATTTGTCGTTCTTCTATAGGGAGGCACAAAAATATGAAAAATTGTGAAATTTGGCTTAATTTTTATTCACTCAAATTATGATTTCAAACAAGAAGATAATGAACCGAACTGAACCAAGCGCATGTGATGGTTAATGAGATCCCGAAAATGATAATGAATGAAAACAAATTGACCCGGAATATTTTCTATAAGGTGTCCAAAAAAGCCAAAAATTCGTCAAATTGGCGTTATCTTCGACGTTTTTAAGAAGTCTCTCAAAGTCACAAGTTGTTTAAACGCTTATAACTCCTTTGGCAAATGTTAAAAGTTGTATTACTCTGTAAAAAATTTGAAAAAGTCCATTTTCTCAATCGCTTTATCTAAGAAAGAGATTCTTTTATTTCATTTATATTTTGCAGAATCGTAGAACCATATTTAATGATTGAACGTACAAAAAACTGAAAAGGGTATTTTTCCTGTTTTTGATTTATGATTTTATTTGTCTATCGTTGTTCTCAACGCTATAATGAAATTTTAACTGTACTGTGAAAAATACCACCAAGAATTATATGACCTAAAACTGTTCAAAATCAATGTAGACATGGGCATAGCCAGGAATTGTCCCAGGGGAGGGGCCAAATTTTTTCTGAAAAAATTCAAATTTATCTGAAAGTCCTATTAGTGCATTACGTCTTTTTTAAAAAAATTAAAAACGATGTGCATAGTAAGAAAACTCAGTGGTGCGTCACCTAGGTATTTTTCTTAGCGTGGTTCCCAAAAATCAATATGAAAGAATGCAAATCTTGGAGATAGGTATTGCGCCGCAAAAATTATGAAGTTTTCGGAAAGTTTCCATAAATCAATGTGAAATAATGCAAATCTTGAAGCTTTTTTCAGGAACTTTTTGAGAAAATCATAAAACTTTTGGAAAAATTCTTGGAAATTATCTGAAAGAATGAAAATATTGAAGTTAGCAAAAATTTTTCGAAAAAAATTATACACAACCGCTCATTCTTTCTCTCTTATTTTTACTTTTTTGTTCTAGCTAGGTATCTTTTACATTTTATTTGTTCGAAATTAGTGCCTTTTCCAAAATCCAGGGATGGGCACGGTCCCCCCTCTCTATGCCTATGAATGTAGAAATACAATTTGGATAATGAGCTACTCTTTGGCAAGGTAATGATGGACTCAGCGTAAAAAATTGTTCAAGGAATTTGCTTTCCAGGATGTAATAGATTTCTGGAAAAGTAAAAATCATTATTTTTTCATGATAATGTTGTAAGTTTCTAGAAAGGTTTTTGAAGAATGCAATAAAATAATTATTCAACAAACGGGTAACTTAATATTTATTCGTCCAATTTATAATCCTTCAAAACAAACAAAACTATTTCATATTTTTCTTAATTTTAACGTCCTGATGTTTGAAGATCCGGATAAAGATGTACGAATCGTATTATTTGTTAGTGGGATGAAACAATGCTTTTCTCGAGTCCGTTTCACCGTGTTTGCTTCTTCATACCGTGACTCAACCGAACCAAACAGAAACTTTATTCCAGAAATGTTTTCCACACAAAACCTGTACATATCTGGAACATTCAAAATTGGATCTGTTGGTCGCTGTAAACTAGCTCTTGCAACCAACCTCTTCATAGTTCCTCCCACACCATCACATACTCCTTTGCCGTGTGACGTGGCGAAGAAATGCCATTCAACTTTCAGACCGAAGTCTTTTTCGTGAAAATATATGTTGGTAAAGTTTTTCTTATTCTTATATTGCGCTGCTGAGCCGTCAGTAGTAGTAGTACCTTCCCCAGGCCCCCGAAAATAATATGTAAAATTTTTTTGAAAATTTAGCGTCAAAATTTGTAACAATTGCATTATTTTTTGAAATTTTTGATTTGAAGACATTTGCATCGCAAAAATTTTGCCTAGCCTACGGCACCGTTTTTTCTGATACCATTTTGATTGGAATTTTTTTCTGAAAAAATGATTGATTTATGTAATTGTCATGAAGATAAGTTTATTTTTAGTGATGAGAGACATACTTGTCGTTTTTAGCAAAAAAGCAAAAGTCAATTTACAAAATCATAATGACATATAATAGACAAGATAAAAAAGTCAGTTTTGTCAAATTTTGTGGGATTTTTGGACTCTGTGTATATAACACATAACCTAAAATTCAACTCTATTTTGATATTTATATTTACTTTAGCTCTTGATCTTTTCAATAATTCAGGTTTTGTGGAATTAAGTTATAGTGAAAGATGCATTTTGATCTTACAAAGTAATGTTTTTTTAAATTATTAGTATTTTTTGATACGCCCTGTATAAAATTAAGAGCCTGAAAAATAAAAAGTACCCATTTTTATTATTAGTCCATTGTAAAAATGAACATATGCAGCTACCAACAAAAAAAAAATGGGTGAATTCCATGGAATGACCCTACAGTTGTTTAAATCAGCAATAGGTGACCTTCGATTCTTTCATTATCTGTCTCTTAAAGAACGATTCTATCTGAATTATACGGAATAAGTTAAAAAAAGTTACAAAAATAAAAGCAGAAAAGAAACGGGACATGTTAAAAATACAAATATTTAAACAGCTAAAATTAGATTGAAAAAGGTGTCAAAATGAATTAACCGAACATAGGTACTTATTAGATAGTTTTTGGTCGTGCCAAATTTAGGCCAGATAACTTCACCGACAACGATAGTTTTAACAATATTTGACAGTTCGAAATAGCATTTTTGGTACCGATTTTAATCGACGCCGACGCGCGACGGTGCGGTTATCTGTCGTTTGGGGTGCAAGACTATTAAAATCGTGATATTCATTAGGGGAAGATGGGGGAGTTTTGTCTAAAGGAAAACTTTATTTGCAGTTTTAATACTTTGTGTTTTTTTTTTGTTGTAAACTAGTTTAGAATGTCAATATTTAGAATTACCCCTTCGTTTTTACTATCGTGGGGTAATAGAAAACATAATATTATTATATTATAATAATATTTTTTGTTGCACTTTGATTTGAGTAGTCGTGTTACCTTAAAATTTCACTAAAGTTCCTTATGTAAAGCAGTAAAAGTTGCAGAAATATTAAATGGCATCTAACGCAAATAGTCCACAGTACACCGGTGTATTTTTTAATTGATTTACCCCACAATCAGCGGCGTAGCGTGCCTGAAGGGGGGGGGGTGCGACTGCTAAAAAGGCGCCCCTCAGAAATCTTGCGAAAAAAAGAAAAAAAAAAGGTCATCATGTCTTCTTTGCCGGCCTCTTAATTTGCCGTTGCCGGTCCTGCTACTAAGCTTAGGGCGCTTCGGCCACCAATGGGGCGCCAATACCCTCGGGGCGGGGAGGGACGACGAACCACTCCCCCCCCCACGCTACGCCACTGTTCACAATAGTCAAAACGAAAGGGTAATAAGAAACATTTCCCTTCTGAACTACTTGTTTATGACAGGCATAAATTTAAAACAATACATAGAAAGTTTCATTTGACAGCAAACTTAAGTTTTAAAACTGAAAATAAAATGTTTCCTTCAGACAAAAAAAATATTATTTGAAATGGTTTGCTTGTAAAAAACAAAAGTGCTAAAACGTTATTAATACTGTAGTAGAAAATTTGAAGGGTTTTTTTAGATATCTCAAATGACAAAAGACAAACTGCAAGAGTAGAAAAAAAATATTTCCTATTACTTATTACCCCATTATCCCCCCAGGTAGCAAGGTCACATTTTTTAAACGTCAAATGAACCGAACCGAACACCCCCCCAGCCACCCCCCGAGGGTACTGGCGCCCCATGGGTGCCTTAAGCGCCCTAAGCTTTATTAAGTAGCAGGGCCGGCAACGGATTGAGGGTGCGGCAAATCTGGTGCCGACAACAGAGAGGAAACTAAAGACATGATGACCTTTTTTTTTTGGTCGCAAGTTTTTTGATGGGCGCCCTTTTTAGCTTGCGACCCCCCCGCCCCTTCAGGCACGCTACGCCGCTGATTAAAACTAAAGATGGCAGACAAGTTTAAAATCAAGTGATATATCTACTGTATCGTTCTTTTTTAAGTAACTGGAAAAATATTAAACTATTGCTAATCTTAGGTTAGGTTAAAATGTTAACAAATCGGTGTGTTAAAAGGCAACAGACAGATAGACAAAAAGGGACGGGACAAGTGAACAAGACGGTGGTTAAATGGCAACTCGTTTTATATTTTTAGGTTTTGGTTGATATGACATACAAACAGTGTTACCAACTTTACAGTGTTCTCAATAGCTTAAACTAATCACATGATTCAGGATTGCCAACCTAACATCCCTCTTTTTTTAATAAAATTGTCCTTTCAAAATATTTCAGGTTTCAGTCCAGTTTTTGTTAAATGCACTCTTTATCACTACACTTTGAATATTTTGTATTATTAACTTTAAATTTATGAACTTTTTTGTTGCCACTTATATTACTTATTTTTCCAATAAAATCACATATAAACTTAAAACTACACAAGACTTTCACAACAAAGTAACCAAGCAGGCAGTACCTATCAATGCTTCCACAGCAGAAGTTAAATCAAAATAAAATTAAATGTTTACTTAATTATTGTTAAAGTCTTGTTCTCATTATTTATTACCTTTCCTTTCCCTTCAGTAAGAAGAAAAAAAATTTATTTAGACTTTGGTTTTTTATTTTTTTTTCTATTTTAAAAATAGAAAAAGAAAACAAAGTTGTTAATTAAAAAATCAAAACATCATTTTCTCTTTTTTTTCCTCAATTATAGAAAAAAAAGTGTGAATGAACAAAAAAATGAAGTTTAGATAAAAATTTAGTCAATTCGTTCTTCTCTTTTTAGAAGGTAAGGAGGATAATGTCAATCAAATATCTTATAAACTAATAAACAATTTATTATAGTTACAACCTGGTAAAATTTAATATCACATTTAACATTTGTTTCTTTCTTTAAAAGAAAAGACAATTAACATGAACCCTTTTGAGGCTTTAATTGACACATCAATGTAATGTTACAAACTAAAATACCTCTGTAGTAAAACATTATTAGGTTTAAATTGATTAAATCAATACATTTATGTAATGTTACAAATTAAAATACCTCTGCAGTAAAATATTATCAGGCTTAAATTGAATAAGATACATTTATGTAATGTTACAAAATAAAATACCTCTGCAGTAAAATATTATCGGGCTTAAATTGAATAAGATACATTTATGTAATGTTACAAAATAAAATACCTCTGCATTAACACCGTCAATTAAAACAGAGAATATCTTTCAGTTTTACACTTGCATTAAACTTGAGAAAAAAAAATACAACATTTGAGATGTCTAGTAATTACAAGCTATAAATTTCCGTAATCAGGAAGAAAATATTTTCAACATAAATTTGAAAAAAACCTGAGTAAAGAAAACCCTGAAAATGTTTAGTATTTACAGGTGATACATTTTTGTAATTGGATATGAAAATGTAGTATTTAATTAAATTGAAAAAAAAATAATTTTAATTGTTTGGAAGTACAAATAATTATTTTTGTAAATTAGACCACTATTTTTATCACTATTAATGAAAAAGTGAACCAAAAAAATATATGTATTTTTTGTTATCGCCAAGTGAGGCTCACAAGTAAACAAGAAGATAATTTAGAACAATTGATAAGAACAATTTTTTATAAATCTTTAGTAGCTATAAATTAAAATAAATTCAAGCATATTTAAGTCGACAAGCAGAAATATTTAAAAAGGGAATTTTGTAATCTTAAAATTGCAATGTAAAGAATAAATTGTTTAAATAAAATTCTTTATTTTGAGTTTTTCTAATTTTTTCTAGTAGACCTAGAAGTAAAAGGATTAAAATTTGTATTTATTACTTTTCTTTTATAAAATATGTAAAAAAACAATTATTTAAAATTTACAAAATCTTTGTATTTTGTGCATTTTTGAATTTTTCTACCAGACCTGGAAGTGGAAGGTTGAATATTTGTATTTTTTGAAAATATGCTAGAAAGTGTAGAACTTTCAGAGCTTGTGCTCATGTTTTGAGAAGAAACAGGGCTAGCAGTGACACTGTCTTCACAATCTGTATTGTGAAGTGAATCTGTAGTTTTGAAACTATTAGAACTAGAATCCGACTCACCGGAGTTGATAATAGTACAGTCCTCACCCTCAAAACCCTCAAAGGAAGACCCCCATTCCTCAGATTTTGAATGAGAGCAAGAACGATCATCCAAAAGAGGCCTTGTACCTTTGGAAGGAAAAACATTCCCAGTTTGAGGCGGGAAACCCTCAAAAAGGGAAGACAACTCCCTGATAAAGGGGCGTCATCCCCAACTTGATTTTCTGTCAAGTTGTCGTTATGCAAAAAATTATCACTGTTTAACAGATTGTCACAACTCAACCCTAAATATACATATTCTTTACTAAAAAGATTGTCAGATTCTACAAACTCAAATTCGTCTGAAGGAGGCACAATTTTTATATTAAAAAATAGTGGTTTTTTAAATTTTCTTAAAAATTTGCGGTTTCTGACCAAAATTGAACCCTCCCCCGTGCGAATTTTGTAGGAACGAATTCCCACTTTTTCCAAAACTACACCTCTTTTCCAATCTTGAGAAAGTTCTTTTTTATATAAAATTTCGTGATTTTTACAAAGATCTGGCATTCTGTCAAAATAATACTTCTGCTTACTCTTAGCTATGTCTAAATGTTTATTATATCTTGCTCGTGAACCAGAACCAGGTTCAAAGTAAGGTTTTGGTAATAAATCACGTAGGGGTCTATGCATTAGCAAGGTTGCCGGCGACGACTATTTGTTAAGTGGAGTGTTCATTAAATTATTAAAAGCCAAGTAAAGATCTTTCTGTTCATATTTGCATTTTTTAAGCAAATTTTTTACTGTACCTATCTGTCTTTCTACTTAACCATTTGATTGAGAAAATTTTGGAGAAGACATGACATGAGAATATTGCCAATTTCCAGCAAAATCAGAGAACTCCCGACTTCCGAATTCAGGCCCCCCCCCCGTCTGACGTCAGACAGGTCGGTATCCCCAACCTACAAAAAATTGATTTTAAGTGCAAAATTACATTTGCTGCTAGTTAGATCCCTACTTAGGTTACAGACTTCCACAAATTTAGAATAATAATCAATAACGAGTAAAAATGATTGATTTTGAAAATGAAAAATGTCACAAGCAACCTTTTGCCAAGGCAATTTTGGAATATCATGGGAGATCAGTGGCTCAGATTGATTGTTTTTACTATAAATTTGACAGTTTTCACAAGACAACACCATATCCTGTAATTGTTTTTGCATAAAAGGCCAATAAAAAGATAAGTTTGCTTTTTCAACACACTTATTTACTAAAATAGGATTTGACCACTCAGAGGGTTCATTAGTTTTTAATTATTATATTTTTTTCTAATTCTTTTAAAGTTTCTATAAGTTTATTTTCCAGAGCGAATGGTACTTTTCTAGGTGGAACAATAACAGGTCGATAATTTTCTTTTAAGTCAATATGATATTTTTTATCAAAACCCCTGAACAAAAAATCATACTTTTTTAGTAAGATTTGTAAAGCACAATGATTTTCATCATACTTTTTTAGTAAGCTTTGTAAAGCACAATGATTTTCATTGTCTTCTATAGAATCAATTTTTTTAATCAATCCCAAATTTACACAGGATTTTAACCCCAAAATAGCTCTACTTCTCTGAGTGACCACATAATAAATTGGTAAAATTTTTTTTTTAAGTCACAAGCTTTTATTATTATGATAATATTAGAATGTTAGAAAATTATTTTTAAATTTTTAGTGCATTTTATACAAGCTTGTGACTTAAAAAATTTTTTTACCAATTTATTTTCTACTTTTTAGTCTCAGCTATCTACTCTATTAAATGAAAATATTTGTTCAATAACAAAACAGAAGAGTTTATTCTAGATTATAATGAAATCGCTGATCGTGAGTTGTTTGGAAACTCATTTTTCTATTGGGGGAAGGAGAGGGTGGGGGTAGAGGTAGAAATATATTTTTTGTTTGGGCTGTATTGCCATCCGACCTTTATGCATACACCAAATTTTATAAAGTCATTTGAAGTAAAGTGTGTCAAAAACGCATTTTTTATGGAATGGGTAGGGGGTAGGGGTGAGAGGACATTTTTTCATTTATGTTGTATTGTCATCGGACCACTATATGTATACCAAATTTCATACAAATCGGATAATGGGAAGTGTGTCAAAAACACATTTTTCTTTAGATGGGGGTGGGGGTAGGAGTGGTAGGATTTTTTTTCAATGTTGTATTGTCATCTGACCACTATATGTATACGAAATTTCATCCAAATCGGATAATGGGAAGGGTGTCAAAAACGCATTTTCTATGGAAGGGGGTGGGGGTAGGGGTGGGAGGATATTTTTTTCTTAATATTGTATGTATGGATATATTTTTTTAAATGTTGTATTGTCATCGGACCACTATGTGAATACCAAATTTTATCCAAATCGGATAATGGGAAATGTGTCAAAAACTCATTTTTCTATGAAAGGGGGTGGGGGTAGGGGTGGGAGGATATTTTTTCTTAATATTGTATTGTCATCGGATCACTATATGTATACCAAATTTCATCCAAATCGGATAACGGGATGTGTATCAAAAACAAATTTTTCTATGGAAGGGGGTGGGGGTAGGGGTGGTTTGGATATTTTTTCTTATTATTGCATTATCCTCGGACCACTATGTGTATACCAAATTTTATCCAAATCGGATAACGGGAAGTGTGTCAAAAACACATTTTTCTATAGAAGGGGTGAGGGTAGGGGTGGGAGGATATTTTTTTCTTAATGTTGTCTTGTCATGGGACCACTATGTGTGTACCAAATTTCATCCAAATCGGAGAATGGGAAGTGTGTCAAAAGCGCTTCACAAGATTTGATAGATAGTTAGTTAGATAGTTAGACAGAACATCTGAAGTTAAATAAAAGCTTGTAGTAAAAAGAGAGAGATGCCTTTGTATTTTTTACAAGACACTCTATAGTACAAACTCCAATTACTGGTAAACTATTATTGGTGTAAGACATTAAATAAAATATTTGTTTTTTGAAGGTTTTTTAAATCATACCCTATGCAATCCAAAACATCCACAGGCATGATGTTGGCCTGGGCTCCACTGTCGAGTGTGAAGTCAAAAGTGTGTCCACAAATCGTTACTGGTGTGGTCCACGCTGAGCCCCCATGAATCCCGTTGACTTCCCTGCCGTTGATGGATTTGATAGATTCGATGCTACCTATAAACAAAAAATCCTCAGCGTTGCCATTCTTAGGACAAGCTTGAATGAAGTTATTTTCTATAACTTCATAACTGTTTTCTACAATTTTTTGGTTATCTTTTGTAACCCTACTTTTTTCCTGACAATTTTGACAATTATTATCAAAAAAATCGATATTTTCTGGTTCAGAGCCAGACATAACCTCACAATTATTATATTGATTATTAATACAATCAACTTGCCTTCTGGCATCATTTTTATATTTATTTTAAGTACCAAACCTTTGACCACCTGCAAATTTATGATTAGAATTAGATTTATTTGACTCTGAAAACTACCTACTTGGTGATGCGAGTTGCCACTATTGCCCACCTGCCGCTGATGATGACGTTGATGTCCCTCTGGTTGCCGTTGATGTTGAATTCTGCCTGATGCCTTCCTCCTCATGCAAAAATACGAGAAATGGTTTTTGCCTCCACAAGAACCACAGTGTTTACCAAACGCTTTGAATTGACCATATGCATGCTTCGAGCCACATTTTCTACATGCGTCTTTATGTTGATGGTCAACTGCATCAATGGATAATTGGTGCCCATTTCCATTGGAAATCTCTCTATTTTTTTCTTTACACTTCTCAGAGTTTAAGCAAAATTGCACCACCTGGTTCAAAGACTTTTGATCAGCAATTTCAAGCAATTTTTCTCACATTTGAGCCGACCTAACCCCACAAATAAATATATTTTTTGTCAACCTATCTCTTAGGTCTCCTAATTCGCATTCTAAAGCCATATTTTTTTAATTCAGTAATAAAATTTTCAATGGATTGCCCTTCTTTCTGGGATAAAGTCAAAAATTTGTGGGTTAAATAGGTTAGGTTCTTTTGAGGTAGAAAATATTCATCAAATTTTTTAATTAAAGGATTCAATTTATCTTTATCTTGATTATCAAATATAAAAGTATTAAATATCTGCATCCCCTCTTCACCAATTAGGGTTAACAATTGAGCGCATTGGGTTACCTCATCCTTTTTGATGATTTCGGTGGCTCTGAGGTACATCAAGAAACGCTGTCTCCACAGTGTCCAATGCTGGCCCACATTTCCAACAAATTTCATAGGCGGCACACCTCGAAAATCCATGGCGATCGACAGGAACGGGTTCGGCTTGGTGTCTTCTTTAGTTTTGCAGTGAAAAAACGCGATAAATTTAGGGGATTGCTTTAATATTTGAAGATACTACTTTTTTTTTAAATAAAAATTTACGACTGCGCCATTTGTTAAAAGGCAACAGACAGATAGACAAAAAGTGAACAAGACGGTGGTTAAATGGCAACTCGTTTTATATTTTCAGGTTTTGGTTGATATGACATACAAACAGTGTTACCAACTTTACAGTGTTCTCAATAGCTTAAACTAATCACATGATTCAGGATTGCCAACCTGACAATCGGTTATGTACTTTTTTGAGATATGAGGTTTTAAATCATGTATTACAGTTTTCACTCCCCATATCTCCTAATTACCATACCTAGTTTTTATGTTACAGAAACACGTTTTGTATTGAAAATGAAGGAGTCTGTTCCTTCTTGAAATAAATTCTTCAATAACCAATTCATTGAACTTGAATTTCTCGAATAATTTTTTTCTCAATAGATGACATTGCGAGAGCAGTTGATCTATTCTTACCCAGTGTGGTAAAGAAGAACATTAAGTTATATTTAAATATTGTACGCGCATGCTAACAAAATTGGAAACTTGCGCCATTCTCGTAACTAAGAAATCGTCGAAATAAAAACAATACGGCCCGACCGATAAAGCCAAGGTGTCTCAGTGCACTAATTTAAAGTGAACATGACGTGCTTTACCAGACAACGGTAACCGTGGATTCGATAGGCAACACGGGGGTGCGAGCGGCATCGATCTTCGCAATTTCTCCATAAGAGCATAATCGAAGTAAGCCCCAGATTCTATGTACTGTAAAATTCTAAAGGGACATGTCGTCTTTTCTATATTTCCACGGTGCACAGAATTTGGTTCAAGTAAAGCGTGGCGCGAGCCCGCCTACGCATCCATCATCCACTGCATCCTGGTTTCAACACGAATACAAAGACATACATACCAGGTAATAATTTCTAGTTAGTTTTAGAAGTTTTTGGAGAATTCCTTTTGGGGTTTATTGATACTTTATAATTAAATTATTAACTTAAGAATGATGAAATTTTAATATATTTTTTTAAGTAATATTATGTAGGAACCGCCACTGATATGAACAACACAGAAGCCAGCCCCTTTTTACGAAACTGTCCTTTATGTTTTTGTCCGTTTTGGAAAAAAGCCGTTATACAAAACTTTGATTTTCTTTTTGTCCGACTATTACCAATTCTTTATTGAGCGAGGAGTCTTGTTTTTATGAATCAAGTTTTTGATAATGTCCGGCAGTCGCGTATACAAAAGGGCGGGGCTGGGAGGCCTGGACTATATAGTAAAATAGTACTCGATACTGCAACGAGCTGATTAGATTTTAGTCAAAATTCATGACATGAATTCATGACAGTTTTTGACAGGTAAAATGTTTAAAAAATGGTAACATTTTAACGGAGCGTCGCATCAATATGTGGTTTTCGGAATAAAACGCGGTTTTTTGAAAAAAATTGTGTTATAACGTGGAGTGTGCTAATGGGCTAGGAAGGTATCAGATCCGTCATGGATCCATTTATTTTAAAGCCGGTATATACCTATTTATTTCTATGTTAATCATAAATACCTTGAGGCATCTAAAAAGTGTGTTAGACCTAACAATTACAAAGGAGATCAAAACGCCGCGGTATATCTGCGAACAGTTTTGGATAAAATCATTTTTGGCAATTTTTTTCTGCTGGGTCAAATACCTACTTTAATTAATTCGCCAAAAGCTAAATGCGACTTTAGATCAGGAGTCAGCAATAAGTACACGATAACCAATTATAACTTTTGTAAATGTATTTGTGTTGTATTGTATTGTATTAGGGTCGTCGCTAAATTATTCACCGCCTAGAGAAAGACGGAAAATATGCCGCCCTCCTCCAGCTTTTTTCCTCACAACTGCAAATTTTTATGTTATTTCCTTACATAAATGGTGCAACCGAGTGAGCCCATAACAAAGTAATCATTGTAAATGAATGATGTCAGCATAAGAAAGTCAACAATTTTTTTTTAAATCGATTTTTAGAATACCTCCTCCCCAGGGCGTATATACGGCGCGGGCCTGGGGCGCCCGGGCCCCCCCCGAAGCTAAGATTTTGTTGGATATTTTTCACATTTCATGAATACAAACATCAAATAGCATAAAAAAACAGCCTGATGAGGTCTCGGGCCCCCCCACAAAACTGTCTCGGGCCCACCCCGAAACTTTTTTCTATATACGCCACTGCTCCTCCCTGCTATTTTATGGGAGTCATAGTAAAAGCCATCCTAATTAAAAAAGAAAAACAACTTTAGATCGATTTAATGCTTTCCGAGATACATATCAGCGTATTAAACCTTTGAATGGGAGTATCTTAGAAAATTTTTAACTTTGTTGTCGATTATCTACTTCACAGAGTCGCAACCGGTTTTAACCAATTTCTTTAAAAAAAAAACAAATTTGTCATCCGCCTGTCTTACCCAGATACTGTAAAGACGAGAAAACCGACCTTGTGTTTTTAAAAAAGGACACTTTTTAAATTTTCAGTTTTTGTTATACCAGGTGTCCCAGATAAAAGCAACTATATGGGGATTTCGGAAACGGTAAGAGATACGAGTTTGTTTAAATGAGAAAAAAGTTGCGCTATTCTAAGCCCAATCAGGTGCTGTATCAATATTAAAGATACACATACTAAAATATCGAGCAAAAACTAAAAATTGTGTTTTTTGAAAAATTGAAATATCGCCGCCATCTTGCAAACAAATTTAATGAAATTTGGTGGCTTTGTATAAGCAACTACGGTCAATCGAATGACGTTAACAAATTTTTTTTAGGCGTTCTAGTTTTTTTGAAACCATAGCCAACATTGTTGTTTCTTATGACCACCATATTGAATTTATACGTCAATCAATAGAGCATTAAAAGTGCTTTTCAACCATGTATAATAAGCCTATTTTTGAATGACGGAAAATGTGAATTTATTTAACAAAGTGTTTTTCACTTGGTTGGCTGTGAAACAAAGCGTTTGTTGTCGTAACTATCTGTCAAAACTTTGTCATTTATTTGATTTATCTATTGGAGTTTTTAAGTTTCTAAATTACTCAAACCAAATTTAACATGAAAATGTTTCCAAATTGGGAGAAAGTAGATATGAATGAATGTAATATTTTGTGTAATAAGAATGCTGGAAGAGCTCGAGATATGTACTTTCAGAGATATCCAGAAAGACAACAACCAGGTTTGTCAATATTCAGAATATTTAGAAATAATTTAATTGAATATGGTTCCTTTAAAAAACAAAATCCTAATCGACAACCTGATGAAAATATTGAAGGTCTGGTTTTACAAAGTATCGTTGACATCCTTTGTGAACTGGAAAATAATGTTGAATAACTGCAGAAAGAATTCTTTAAAAATTTAAGTATCATCCATATGCAACACATATAAGTCAAGCACTCCGATATACAACCCTCAATTTTGGCTTAAGGTTCTGTGGTCCGATGAAAGCAGGTTTACAAACTACGGGGTGTTTAGCAGACATAACTACGTGTACTGGGCCGATAAAAATACGTTCTTAAATCGTGAGGTGCACCATCAAGTAAGGTGGGTTTTGAATGTATGGCTAGGAGTTATAACACATAGGTACTATTTAACATTTTTAATAATAATTTGACGGCACCTCGATATCTAGAAATTCTACAAAGTTACGTTGACCAAATTTTAGAAAATTTGCCTCTTCAAGATGTAGCAAACATGTGGTACCAGCAAGATGGAGCACTTCCACATAATGCAAGAATCATAACCGACTGCAACAGCCTGCTTTAGGTGATTCATATTGTTCAGGAGATTCATATAAATAAATAGTAATTTAGTCTAAGGTAATTTTTTGGTCAATTTATTGATTAGTATAAACTGACCATAATTATAAGAGTCGACACCTTTACTAAAATTAATCAAGCTTTTCATGGCCTTCCACCTGAAGCTCGCGGTCAAGAAGAAGCAAAAGAAGAAATAATCAAAAAGAAGATTTGCGTTACCCATATTGGTAAACAGAACAGAATTTCGCGCGATAACATACGCAGTGTTTTTGCATTTTTGGTGAATCACGTTATCAAATTAATCGGTATTATCAGAGGGTGCATATACAGTGACGGTCACAAGAAGAAGAAAAAAACAAATTACTGTGTAAAGAATTTAAACTTTTTCGGGGCTAAGCGGGTAAAGAAAGGGTTTGTTTTTCTTGTACTAATCACAATGAGGAATGGGGTAAACTGTGAATTTCAAAAATGACAAATTTGACGTAGAACAAGAAAAAATTTAGTGGATAGGGAGATACCAAGTGTCTCTGCAATTCAGAGCAAAATTTTCTACAAATACAATTCAGCTTAAATAATTATACAATTCCCAGATGCCTTTTTTTAAAACAAATTTAGTAAATATATTTTTTAATACAAACTTTAACAATTAAAAAAAGCTTTTTATCTTAATATTTTCCATAAACTAACCTATAGGTTAGATGACTTCAAAAAAGTTTAACCCTAGTTATTTAAACTTTTTTTTCTTCTTTTTACCTATTTCAACAAAAAAATCAACGATAATAATTTTGCCTTTAATATGTGTGTCAGATCTTATATGAATTTTTCAGTTTTCTTCAAGGAAATGATTTTTTTAGTAACCAATTTTGATCTTAAATTAAAATTTTAATTTAAAAGTTAAAACTTTAGTTGTAAAATCTACAAAATGTTAATCTTCTATTGTAACTTTTAAAGACGTTATGAGAATAATGGACAATAAAAATTTTGAAGCGTAGTTTAAAACAAAAAATATTTATACCAAAAACAAAATTAAATCAACATATATTTACTACACATCAAAAACAATCAAACAACTCCATATAAATTAAAATACCCATATCTCTTCGGTGGAGTACTGAGAGTTCTACCAAATGTAAACTTTTTTAATTATTTGGTTATTATTATCACATTTTCTTTAACCTCCCCGATTATCCATTTCAGTTAAAAAATAAAATTACAAAGATCTTTTAGGAAACAGCAAATACCTAACGTAATCCTTAGCTGCCACTGTGGGTCAATACCAGTTCGAGTGGAAATTTTTTCAGTTTTCCTAACTTTTACCATTTTTGATCAATAATCAATCAATTTAATTTTTCAATTATATAACCTATTCCATTTATTGAATTAACTTTCAGTATAAAAGAAAAGAAAATCAAGTAAAAATATTGTATAGTTTTTATGCAATCACAATTTTTAATCGCTGGGGTCATATTGACTCCATGTGGCAGTTATTTTATACTAGAGACCCTGTATATATGACATATTTTAAAGAAATTAAGACGCAACAAACTTCTTAAAGTCAAATGTATTTAAGTCAAAATCAGAGAAGGGAAATATCGGTCCTCTATACTCTAGCCTTGTTTAGAGAGTCCTCCGTCCTTGTTAATTCATAAGCGTCAGAAAATAAAAATAAACGATTTTTGACAAACATTTACAGGGAGTGACGGACAAACTTGTTGAAATGCCAATTAACTAGGCAAGAAAATAACATAACCAAAACGTGTAAGTTTGAGTGACTGATGGGTTTGTCGCGTTATAGGTGATACCAGATAAGTGTGGCAGCTAAGGGTTAACACACCTATTGCAAAAGACTTAAAAGGATCCCGATAATTAACTGATTTACTCTAGCAAAAAAATTCAAATTTGTTTTTTTACACAGTTTGGTGATTTCACTTGCACTTATAGCTAAACGATAGTGATTATGTAATCGGTTTCCGCATTAGTTTATTGTTTTCATCTTCAAAGAAGATGGCTGAGATAAAGTTTTGGTTTGGAGTTGGATTGTTTTTAATTGTCTCTGGATCAGCATGGACCATTGACATTGAAGGGCAGCTGATGGTTATAAGAAATGGTAAGGTTATAATATTTAATTACATTATAAAACAATACAAAGTATACAGGGTCTCCCAGATAAAAGTAACTTCATGAGGATTTCTGAAACGGAAAGAGATACAGCGAATTTTCGTACTATATGTTTTGAAACAATGTGGTTCAATAAATACGTCATCAATAGGTGACGTTTCATATCTATATTTTCGAATTTATGGGCGCTATACGATGAAATACCGTTTACAAAGGTGTATATTGTGAATATATTGTGAATATTTTAGTAAAAACTAAATAAAATTAAGAAACAATGTCTCAATTAAAAAAACAAAATTTTAACATTGATTTTTTTAATATTGATTTTTCAGCTAAACTTGAAAAAATGACATACCATGTGTCACTCAATGTCATGTTTTGAAACGAGGTAAAAGCTCGTTTTAAAACTATTGCTAAACTGACACATGTTATGTCATTTTTTGACGTTTAGCTGAAAAATGAATATTAAAAAATCAATGTTAAAATTTTGTTTTTTCAATTGAGATATTGTTTCTTAATTTTATTTAGTTTTTACTAAATTATTGACAATAGGTTCACAATTTACACCTCTGTTGTATAACGCCCATAAATTCGAAAATATAGATATGAAACGTCACCAATTTATGACGTATTTATTGAACCACAATGTTTCGAATAGAATTCGTCTACGATTTTAGTTAACTAACAAAAAAGTTGCGCTATTTCAAACCCAATCAGATGCTGGATTAAAATTAAAACAGGGGTTTACAAAACAAGCTGCAAAATCTAAAAATTTTGTTTTTAGAAAAATTGAGATATATCCGCCATCTTGTAAACAAATTTGATAGAAATAATTAATTTCGTATAAGCAACTACGATCAATCAAATGCCGTTAACTAGTTTTTTTTTGGTAACCATAGCTAACTTTGTTGTTTCTGATGGCGGCCATATTGTATTTATACGTCGTTAAATAGAGCATAGTAGAGCATACAAAGAGCTTTCCAGCTATATATAACAAGTCAATCATTGGCTCTTGTAAAATGTTAATGAAAAAAAAACCAGTTTTTCGCTTAGTTGGCGGTGAAACAAATGTCGTAATTGTGTTTGTTGTCATTCCTACACATTCGTAACAATCTGACAAAAAACATTATGTGATTTATCTGTTACACATTATTAGTACACCATTATTTTTATAACTTTTTTTTACCTTTGGCTAAAAAAACAATGCAATTTCCTAAAATATATCTCTTTTTTATTAAACTTAAGTTAACCACTACAACATTATTTATTAGAGACATTTTGGGTCGCGTGTTTTACACTTTGTTACCGTGATTGTTATTACTGAGTCTGCGCATTAGCAGCTTCTCGCTCTTTTTTTGTTCTTTACGGTAACGGCGCCCGGTACTTACGCTGACCGTCCTTTATTGTTACTGTTATTTTTTAAGGTTAGTTTTGTATTGTTTTTTTTTTTAATGCAGTCGAACTTTTTACAAAACTTTGGTAGTTTGGTTTGTAAAACGCCATAAATCTAATAAAAATAAATAAACAACTATAAATAACCAAAAAGTTGAAGGAGTGTGAAACTACTAAATTAACGTTTGTGTTATGTTTATCTTTAGTCTCTCAAAATCTATTTTTTTGCCTTGAATGTTACCGTTATTCTTAGGAACAATAACGGTAACAGCTGTCAAATAAGTATAGATATAATCCATGATCGATAAAAAAAATTAAATGCAAACATTTTCAAAGCTAAATACTACATAAATCACTTAACCGTATTAAAAATCGTACTAACATTTAAATATTGTAAAAAGCGCTAGATATATTAGAATACTTTTTCAGTAACACTCTACCAAAACAATTGAAAATCGGAATAATTATCGCTAACTTGTCCAAATAATTAACATGTAAAATATAGCGCACGGCTGACACTGATTTACCCGTTTTTATATTCGATGTCTCCCTCCGAGTGTCGTTTGGAGGTTTAAATACAGCTAGCATTTTTAAACCAACAATAAAATATTATGATTTTTTATTTATTTTTAAGTTTTTTGTAGATACCTATAATGACATTGCTACAACGAAAAAAGAGGGGCTATGTTGCAAGGCATTTATAAACAAATTATATAAATAATAAAAACTATTGCATCCAAGAAAAAAATCAAGTTAAACCTTTAGCCAAAATCAAAAATTTTAAAACCTATCGGACTTTAGACCCTTTAGTAAATATAAAGTCCCTGCATATTGACAAAATTAAGGGACCGTAGTAAATACTGGTGTGCAAGTTTTTAATCCCGTTACAGTTTTGCCCGCCTTTCCCCTACATCCTATAATTGCCGAGTTTTCCGCTCGAGAGCGCTTCGTGTTTAGCGAAGGCCAACGAAGCTTTGTTGGCGTCCGCTGGTAACCGGGTCGGTGAAAGAAAACACGACCGAACGAGCGATAAAATATGTGTTTAGTTTACGTATTGATCGCAGTGACTGGATGTGTTTTTGTTTTGATTACTGATTTTAAGCATTATTTTAATTTTAAACATGGAGAATGATAAAAAAGAGTGGTCAAACGCCGAAATGTTTTTATTAATAGACTTATATAGAGAAAGAGAAAGTCTCTGGAACCCCAATCATGTGGAATACAAACTTAAAAGAAAAAAGAATGAAGATTGGGCAGATATTGCCAAAATACTGAATACCAATGTCACAGATCTAAAAAAAAAGATGGAATCTCTATTGACTTCATTTAGAAGGGAGAGACAAAGATGTAAAGAGAGCAAGCGATTGGGCTGTGGTAGGGAGATTTATAAATCCAAATGGTTCGCTTTTTCAAAAATGATGTTTCTTCGCGACAAGTTTACGCAGGATACCACGGTAAGAACAGAAGTACATACACCTATTTGAGTTTTTTAGATTAAGACACTATTTTTTTCTTATTAGTTATTTGGGTGATAAAAATTGTGAGTAGAGGAAAGTCGCTTATTATATTAAATGAGGTATGTTCGGAGGTATGTTCCTATTATGGGGTAGGCATGTATACGCATGTAGCTTGGAAACCAAAATACATGCATGGGCGCACCCAGGGCGGCCTCGGGGTCCGCCCCTTCCCAAACCTAAGATTTTATTTTAGATATTTTTCATATATTTCCTTATTAAACAGATAAAATAGCATAAAATACGACACCATAAGGGCTTGGGCCCGAGCTTGCCCCCCCCCCCCCCCATGTAGGTACTGGGTGACTCAAATTTGGTACCGACTTGTGTGGAAAGTGGAAAAGGGTACTTCTAGGGGAAGAAAACTAACCCCCTTTGCGGGCCTCAAATTTTAAGACAAGATTTTTGGTAAAACCCGCATTTTGATATATCAAGCCGTTTTTGCGCTACGGGGGCTTTCTGAAAAGGCTGTATTTTGGATTGGGGCTTATAGGTATTTTATTTTTCAAAATTTATTTTTGATGTAAATGGCTCGTTTGTCAAACTAAAGTTTATCTGTTACTTTTTGTTTAAGAGATCTAATACAAAATTATATTTTTTCTTATGGAATTACTCGTTTTTATTTGAGTTTTAAAATCAGGCTAAAATTTCTATTAAAATGATGTATCACACTTTGTTTTGTTTTTTTAAATTTTTAAATTTTTTTATAATGTTATTATTTTTATTTATTTTTAGTATTCTTTAATAATTTAGTTTTTTTTTAATTTAAATTTTTAATGAAAACTGCGTCAAAAATGTATATGACAAAAAGGAAATTTTACGTTAAAAAAATATATAACTTTGTGTTATATCTCGGAAACTAAAAGTGACAGATAAAATTTAGTTTGACAATTGCATTAAGCTTTAAAAAACCTACACACAAGTTATTTACAATAAAAATACATTTTGAGAAATTATAGACCCCAATCCAAAATGCAGACTTCAAAATGCCCCAGTAGCGCAAAAACGGAGTGATATAAGTATCAAAATATGGCTTTTATAAAAAATCTGGTCTTGAAATTTGAGATTCGGAAAGGAAGGGTTAGTTTTCTTCTATCTCCCCTAAAAGTAGGGGAGGGTGGGGTGCGTTGGGACAGGGTGAGACTGTGGACAGTCGTTTTTCTCGGAGATGCGAAGGGATTTCGGTAACTCTCGGAATAGTCCATATTCTCCATTGGCAAGTTTCGGACTGTACCGGGTGGGCCAAAAAAACCGGACAATTTTTTTTTCATTATAGCTTGAACCATACCATCGATTTTAATGGGACAAACTGCACTTGGGAGAGAATTAATCAGAGTTTTGACATTATGTATTTTTTTGTCCGTCATCTCAAAATCTAAGATGGCGGACAAAATTAAATTGTATCCTTTAAATATGCTCGTTTATTCTTATGTTGAGAACATGTTTTAATTATTTTTTTAAATCAGTAAAAAAGCTACATTCTTGCCACGCACAAGAAGGTATGAATCAGCAAAATCGGTTCGGTGGTTTTAAAAAATATATTTTTGTTGCTTTTTAAAGATCATGATCAAAATTTATCGCCATTTTAAAATTTAAGACGGCGGACAGAATCAATGGTTGAAACAAAAATAGATTTTTTTTGAAAACCACCACAGCTTTTACTAGTTTGAACTTCACTGTGTGGGGGAAAAGTGGTGCATTCCATTTTTTCAGAACCAATTTTACTAATTTGTGCCACGTTGTGTGGGGAATAGTAGTGCTTTTCTATATATGAAAAAAAACTACAACATTTTCGGAAAATAAGAATAAACACGCCATATTAAAGAATCAAGTATGATTCTGTCCGCCATCTTAAATTTTAAGATGGCGATAAACTTTAATCAAGATCTTTAAAAACCAATCAATTCTAACCAGACTGTTTTTTATTTCATTAAAATCGGTTGAGTAGTAAAGAATTTATAAGGAAATAAATGCAGACATGATTGGCAAGGCAATCGTATAATATGTAAAACCAGTGGCGCACCCAGGAATATGTCTTGGGGGGGGCCGAAGCCTCATAATGTCGAATATTAAGCTATTTTTTGTGTTTTTTTTTCTGAAATATGTCGAAAATATGTAAAAAAATCTAAGGCTTGGGGGGGCCCGGGCCCCGGGGCCCCCTGGGTGCGCCCATGTGTAAAACAATGGTTGAAACAAAAATTATGTTTTTTAGAACCACTTAACCTATTTTACTAATTTGTACCTCGTTATACGTGGCAAGAATGCAGCTTTTTTAATAATTTAAAACAATGATTAAAACATGTTCGCAACACAAGAATAAACGAGCATCTTTGAAGTGTACAATTTAATTTCGTCCGCCATCTAGGATTTTGAGATGGCGTAAAAGAAAATTATTTGGTCAAAAGTGGTAGCAATGTTTGTTTCCCACATCGGCGGCCCGTTTTTTTTGGCCTACCCGGTATATATGACGGACAGCGTAAAGACGACAGAATTTGATATTTTCGTTTTTTTTTTAATTTAACGGATCTGGGGCGTGTCAATTTTGACAGTAAAAAGTACAGCTTCATAATTTATCGAAATATTTTTATTTTTACAACTTCTATTAAAAATGTTTACTATTGAGGAAATTAAACTATTTTTGCACAGAAAAATTGTTTTTTTAATGGTGTCCCACAGGGAGACTTTGGACAGTGTCCTGAGTCTGGTTTCAGGATTTCAAAATATTTAGGTGAAGAATTTAACATACGTTAGACTTAAATGATTTATTGACCAAAGCTTAGGTTGTATGTTTGATAAAATAGCTTTTCAAATTTAATTTGATCCCGTCAATGGTAAAGTTGTTTTTTTCAAGTTTTATCACTGTGATCAGTGTTTATTCTAGTGTCCAGGTAGTGTCCAATGTCTCCCCAGTGCCGGGGAGAATTTGGACACTTGCATCATGACACAAACACGTAGTTTATCAGTACATGGGACAACATAAAAAACACCTACATGGATTTTTTTAGAGGTAAGATATGACGATTACTTTACCGAAGTAGGTATTGATTAATGACAACTATTTTATTTTACGGAATATTGAAGAAAAATTAAAAATTTTCCAGAGTCTTTCCACCCTCCTCTACCCGTTCCCACTTAAAAGTGCCGAATTTGAATCACCCTGGACATCTATGTTTTAATCGCCAAAGCACACTAACCTTTTTTTTGGCTTGTGTTGTTTTCTACTTAATATTAAAGCCACCAAAACCCGAGACAGTTTTGGAGGGAGGGCGAGACCTCATGACCCGTATTTTATGCTTTTTTATGTTTGTGTTTATAAAATATGTGTAAAATATATAAAAAAATATTAGGTTCGGTGGGAGAGGGCGCCGGCCCCCCGGGTCACCCCTTATATTAACTGCGCTTGGCTGTTTGTTATCTAAATGCTAATAGCGGGGACGCTAGTATATATTTTGTATAGACAAGGACGCACCCAGGAGGGGACCAAGCCTAATATTTGTTTAGATATTTATCAAATATTTCATGAAAAAAACAAAAAATAGCATGAAATATGACATTGTGGGATCTTGCCCCCCCCCCCAGACCAGTTTATGAGTGCGCCACTGGTATAGATTTGATTTAGGTTGTGTTTTCATTTAAACAAAAACTTTTTGGTTGTTAAATATTTGTCGAACCCGTCCTATTATGGGAAAATGGGGACCGATTTCAACAAAAAAAAAATAAGTGGCATTAAATCGAAAATCTTCTATATATTTCTTTTTGCGAAATGTGCTAAAATGTATTTTTTCTTCAAATTGATAACTCTCAAATTTAGTATGTCCATATTTAGAAAAAGGCCCGAAAGTTTCGTATAGGACACAACCTCAAGCGAAGTTCGCTCGCCCAGCCATCTTAGAATAATTGCACGCAACAGTTTTCGAGTTATGATATCAACTATTTTGCAGCCATTTTAGATTTTGCCTAATTTGTTTTCTTTAGTGCCCTTTAAGTATACTAAAACTACTAATTTTTGAGAATAATTGTAAAGACTGATAAATGGCTTATAAAATGGGATATTGGGGACTTATTGCAATAAAGCCAGGCAGTAATTGTGCCGGGCACTATTCTGACAGTTTCGCATTATAAGAGCAACTGTCTTCTTTCCAAATTAGGCGTTTGTGTATTATAAAAACCGGAATTAACAGTGCCGCCATTACTAATGGAAAATAAACGACTGGATTTATAAATTCGACTTTGTCAATTTTGAAAGATCAACTGTCAGTTTTCAATGCGTAACTATCATAATAGTGCCCGGCATAATTACTGCCTGGCTTTATTGCAATAAGTTCCTATTAAATAGCGAGTTTCCTGGGTAGTATCCTTGCTAACACCACTTTGAGACAAACCCCAAAGTGTTAGAGAGACCTCCATTGCAAAGTTCGAAATTATTAGGTTTTATCGAATTTTATCAAAAGCTTTATAAAAAGATCAGAGTATAGCTAAGATATTTTTCAAAATGAAAGGTTTTCACTAGATTGGAAATGTTTATTTAAACTTGGCTATTACATCTAAGGTCTCATCGTAAAGCAAGCTTTATAGGTAGCAAATCCTGATTTTCTATTTTTTGGTTATAATCTTTGACGTTTTTCTTGGTTTCGCATTGGCGTTATCTTAAAAATGTGGTTTTAACACAATCCAAGTATCTATTTAATAATAATTATAGAGTTTTAAGATGCAGGATACTTTTTATTTCTAAATACCTACATAAGTAGATAGAGTTTCGGTCCTCAGACTGTGTAAAACAACATCTGAAAATGATCCTGCCAATGCAAAACCAAGGAAAAACATATCAAAAATAATAAACACAAAATAGAAAAATGTCAGGCTTCGCTTCCGATAAAGAATGTGTTTACGATAAGTGTCCTTAATTACGGCTGCATGCATAATTGACATATAGGCACAGTGTTAACATTTTACACAAACAAAAAAAATTGGCTATAATTTGATCTCAATTTTTCGAAAAGCAAATTTTGCTAATATATGACAATTATTATTTTATAGGATCCTTGCATTGAGGAGGTGCTGATAAAAACTGAAAGTATTGATAATTCTGAATTAAATGCGCAACCCGATTTAACGGAACCAAATACAAGCAAAACATTTCAATCACCAAAGAAGGCTAAGTTAGAAAACCAAATCCCATCAGCACACCATAGATCTCATGAAGTATATAATATTTTACAACCACCATTAAAAAGAAGAGATACAAGGGATGTCAGCGATACATTTGGGGAATATGTTGCCAATAAACACCGAGGTTATACTTCATATACGAAGAGTATTGTTGAACACTTAATCACAAATATTTTGTTCGAAGCGGATATGGGAAAATACCAAAAACCTCAAAATAATTTTAATAGTTTCACAACTAGTCCAACACCAGCGCCCAATCAATTTCTCCATTTTGCTGCTTCATCAACGATTTCCAGCACACCATCTCCTGGTCAAACACCGACTCGTTCAAGAACTCCAACACCACCATTGCATTCATTTAGTGAACAATTTAGCAACAGTAATTCTCAATAAATCAACTATTACTTACGGAATTGGAAAGCCGCACCCTTCCAAATCTTACAGTACTCCACTCAGATCAGTAGGGGAGTGCATTCAACAGTGGCCATGCTCCTACAGTGGCCACCTCTTAGGATTTTATTTATTTCTTGTTAAACGGGTGTCGTCATCTCATAAAAAATATTCAAATCGACATTTTTTATGAGACGGCGCCGGCGCACAGTGGTTCAAAACCGCATAAAACTGCCGCATTCATTTTCTTTGGGTATAAATCCGTTACTTCTGCATCAATTTGAAAGACTGTTGGCTTGTTGGAAAGCTAGAGCTTTAAGCTATACCAACCCATTACTAAAATTGAAATCTCGCTAAAATCAAAGATGGCAGACGTTTTTGAAAATGCCTATCTTTGACCCCCTTGAAAAAAGTTTCGCGCACCGCTGCCATTTTTTCATTTGGGTCTGTTAAAAAGCTTCATCCTTGTCGTAAATAAAAAGGTTGTTAAATGTTAATGTTAAAACCGGTCATAAATTAAAAAAGATAGAATGGAATGAACAGGGCAACTTTTAGCTACAAAAATTATTAAAATCGGCAGTATTCACCAATCATAATATAGTGTTTTTGGTCACCAAAATCATGGTGATCATTATTCTAAGTCGCCGCAGTAGCGATACTGTCAACTGTATTGAAATATAAAACATCTGAATTGCAAACAAAATAATATAATCATAATTATATTTTTTTCATTAATTAGTTTTCAGCATACAGGGTGGCTGAATAGCTAAAACTTAAGTATAGTTGGCTATAATTGTGCCAGGCACTATTTTGACACTTTTACATTGAAAACTGGCAGTTAATCCTTCAAAATTGACATACCAAATTCGAATTTAAAACTTTCGTGGTTTATTTTTAATTAATAAAAGAAGGCACTATTTATTCCGGTTCATATAGTAAACAAAGCCGTGTGTTGAAAGATCACAGCTGATATTACAATGTGAAGGTGTCGAAATTGTGCCTGGCACTATTATAACTTAGCTTTATTTCAATAATTCTCTATTGACATGTAAGGCGCTCTAAAATATGAACAGTCACTATCAGAACAAAACAATTCCTTTTTTACTTAAAATTGAAATCTAATTCCGTTTAAAAATTATTAGTTAGGATGCATTTTTACGGGTACGCTGTATATTTTATATCAAGGGATGAGGGTGGCACTTTTTCCCCCGAGAGGATGCATTTTTACGGGTACGCTGTATATTTTATATCAAGGGATGAGGGTGGCACTTTTTCCCCCGAGGCAAAAAGTTTGTAACACAAGCGTAGCAACCACTACAATTCTTTGGGGGATACATTTTTTTATCACTAGGTTTATTATCTAGTTTCCGCACTTTTTATCGAGAAAGTAACATTTATTTTCAAAGCAGGTTAATATGTGATTAACTTTGTATAATAAAAGGTTTAACATAAAATTGCCTATTTTTTAAGATAGGTCACCTCTCTATATTAAAGGATATATCTTAAAGGACTCCTCCGTTCCTTGAGATATTATTAGCAAGAAAAGCAGTAATATATAGGGTTTCAACGTTATTAATCTTAAAGGTGAGCTAGGTGAAGCTCTAAAGATATATTAACTTGAATCTCAAATTCTTATTAAATTATCACTTATTTAAAAAAAATCAATCGTTATTTGGTAGAGTGTTACCGAAAAACAATTCCAATATGTCGCATAAGTTTTAAATTATTTATGTAATATTTTTCTTGGTATATTTATATTATATTTATTTTTATCGATCATTCAAACTTTAAACCACCCTTCAGAGGTGGTAGTACAATTTCAGACTATTTTTAAAAGGAATCCTTTGACTTTGACAAACCGTTAGTTAGTTAGACCTAAGACCTTAAGATTATTAGTGTCTTTAATTACATAACTTCTGACCAGAATCTCATCAGTAAACTTGTTATTAATTAATTTAATAAATAAATAATTATTTTTATAAATTTTATTACCAATATCTGAAAAACCATACTTAAATAAAAATAATAATGTTTACAGTTTGTTTTATTTTAAAGTGATTAACATAAAATAAAAAGTTTGTTAGAACCAAGCTTTTCCCTATTTCTTTACATGTTAAATTTACTCCCATAACCGGATACTAATAACAAGACGCGACGCGGACAATTTTTTTTGGTTAAAAAATTCTGAAACCTCCCTTAACCGGACGGAAACCTCTGACAACGGGACGGATCTCTACACGACATGGGCATTAATATTATGTAGTATGTTGGCAACAACGCACTCTGGAGCCGGGGAATTAGCTTTTTCCGTTTAATGCGGATACTAAATACTGCTGTTGTATTTACAAAATATTTTATTCGACGGGACTGCTGTGTTTTATTTTTATTGTTTAGTTGAGTAGTAATAGATCTCTTTGCAATTGCGCCTAGTAAAAAACTTCATAGTTTACGTGAAAAAATGGAAGTTCTTAACGTTTCGGAGTAGGAACATCTATCAGCACGAAAGATCGCTGAAAAATTTAATATCGGAAAAACTTAATCAGCGGAATTTGTTAATAAATGTATATTAAAATTTCGCAGTTCCCTCTCATATGCGGACACCTCCAATGAGCGGACAAAATCGACCAAACCGCGAGTGTCCGCTTATAGAAGGTTTCACTGTATTTACATGGAGAGGAAGTAATTATCGAAAAAGAAATGATAGAGAACAATATTAAAAAACTTAAATCCGGAAACGCTAGCAGACCTGGAGGAATATACGCTGAAATGCTCAAATATGGATCAGAGAAACTACTAGAAAATCTCACATAAATGCATAAATGGACATCCAGTATCTGAAGTTTGGAAAATTGCATTCAAATCCTCAATACATAAAAAAGGAAACAAGCTAGATTGCAACAATTACAGATAAATTTTAGTAGCCAATATTCTAAGTAGATTTTACGATAGGATTCCTAGAGATCTAATAAAGAATGATTTTACGAGCAAGAAGAAGCAGAGTAAAGTGGGTTTTGTGCAGGCAGACCTTGTAGTAATAATGTTTTTTGTCCTAAACAAGTAATTTAGAAAAGGAGTTATGCTACCGTTCGAATAGAAAAATTATGGACAGTGTTAGAATAAACTAATATCAATCATACATACATAAAAGCAATAAAATAACTATACAAAGGGCCAAAATCTAAAATTAAATTGGAAATCGACTTCCTGGTAGCGAAAGGCTTAAACAGGGATGTTGTATCTCTCCAACACTTTTTAAAATATATAACGCTCTAAAAAACTGGAAACGTAAAGTACACGACCCGTGAATACAACATAACGACCGATTTACCATATACACACTACAGTTTGATGATGACCAAGTAATTGTAGCTAATTTTTAATGGTTACTGAAATTCTTCTGTAATTGTTGCAATCCAGCTTGTTTCCTTATTTATGTATTGAGGATATGAATGCGGTTTTCCAATCAGCAGGTAATAGATGTCCGTTTATGCATTGATTGAAATATATGTGATCTCTGATCCATATTTAAGCATTTCAACGTATATTCCCCCAGATCCGCTAGCTTTTCCGGATTTAAGCTTTTTAATTAATAAACATTTCTTTTTCAATGATTACTTCCTCTCCGTGTACTTCTATGTCTCTCCTCGGAGAGGCTGACAGATACTCGGGTCTCGTTTCCTGCAGCAGTTCTTTGTAGACGGAAGAATACCAAAAATGGGGGTTAACATTGAACGTGGACAAGACACAGTACTTATGTATGTAACGAATCAAGTAAGTTGAAACTAGACAATGGACAAACAATATCTTCATGCAATAAGTATATATACTTGAGTGTCACATTTTATATCACAGGAACAGACTGCAAAGAACTGGAAAAAAATAGTAAAAGCAGAAGCGGTTATTGGATGTCTTAACAGTATTTGATGGAGCAGAGATATAAAAAAATGAAAAATTTAACAGCAAAATACAAAACAAAAATAAAAAGTGTCGAAATGGATGGCAATAAGAAGATCAATGAGAATATCTAGAACGGATCATTATAAGAAATGCCATGATAAAAGAAAAAATGGGAATCGAGGGAAGGCCATGTACGATGAAAAATTACCAAAGCAGGTGAGAGAATGGCAACTAATAGGGCGCAGAAAAAGAGGGCGTCCTAAACTGAAATGGCAACAGTCAATCCATAGATCAATGAGACAAAAAACCTAACAGAAGATTGTCAGGATTGAAGGAGGTGGAGAATAGGCGTCGGACAACGTAGAAAAACGTTCTGAACCGACGTAGTAGTAGCACATAACAAGACAGTCTTAGCGAACCGACGTAGTAGTAGCACATAACAAGCAAGTCTTGGCAATGGTGGATACCTATAATTTGGAACAAACCTTTATAAAATAAGCATTGGAACTCGAACCAACCAATTGAGCATGCGTCACTCTCTCTCTCTCTCTCTCTTTTTCTTAGGTAAATTAATTTCATCTCTTATAAAGCATAAATACACAGGTAAAAACCTTCCCATACAACGCGTGCAGAGTAGGAGTATAAGACACAGTGACGCACCCAGCAATATATCTTAGGGAGGGGGGGCGAGCCCCATGATTTCATATTTTATGCTATTTAATTTTTGTATTAATGAAATATGTGGAAGATATCTAAAAAATCCGAGGCGGGCTCCCTGGATGCGCCCATCGAAGACACAAGACAAGGAAGGATGGGCTGAGAATACCGACATTGCATTGTTGTCAAATTGACTCAGTCGTATCAGTTTTTTTTAAATCAGCTGTACATGTCTCAAAAAATTTAATTATTGGGAAATCGCAGTAAACCATTTGCACTTTCCACAAGGCGCTGATTTTAAGTAAAATTATTTATAAAGTATATATTTTTTGTCTTTGGACTTACTTCGACTAGGTATCCAAGAGGCAGGCCCACATCAGGTTCGCAGATACTGCCTTTAATAAAAGAAGCAATACACTTGGTATGGATAGACATGAAACTCCCCCTAACACAAGAAGGGGAATCTCCCTTCCACTAGTCAGGAAGATACTTGGCCATACCATTGGGCCTAACCTGGATTTGAAGTATATATAAAATTTTATTGCTGATTTTAAGTAGCCAAAGCAAGTATGCTAAGCATTTTAAAATTTTCAAGATGGCGGCTGATTAAAGCTAAAAGTAAAAAAGTTTTTTAAAACATAAAACCAAGACTGGGCGTAATAATCAATTGATGTTCCATTAAACACAGTAAAAGCTCCGACCTTCCGGAACATTGTCAAAAAGACGCCGCCATCTTGGATTTTCGACTGTTTTTTCCTTTACTAGTCTTTTACTCAAAAAGTACTGACTTTTTGAGACAATATGTCAATAGAAAATTTAAAGCCCATTAAATGACCTATCAAATGAGATATCTACAGGCTACTTAAGTACTATAGGTACAACATTCATTTAAAATAAATACACCAACATGTTTAGATTTAACCAATTTTCTTCGAATAAAACACTTTTTTGTAGACAATAAAATTTTAATTTAAAATGTGTATCACTTAGTGTGGTTGATATCGTGATATATTATAAGTTTTTTTGCGGTTTTCGCAAAAAATAAACATTTCAGGAAAATATATGTATAACACTTTATTTTAGAGATAAAAATTTGGTGTCAAATGATGTATAACTAAATAAAGTAACGTAGGAAATCTAATTTTTAACTACGCCAACTTGTACTTGTTGTCTTAAAAAATTACGAAAAAGCATTTCTTTTACGGAAGCCACTGAAATGTTAATTGCAATTTTGATTTAGGCGTGTTATACATCATTTAAAAGAACATTTTCTTGTCTATAACGTGACATAACCTATTTTTCCACAAACTGCTTTGTTTTTCAGGAAACTAATTAGAAACTTAGAACTAAACTTGATTTTCGACAACTTCTGCAAATTACCCCCATTTATAGACGTCACTAAATATCGTTGGCGGTAAACTAAAACCCACTCGTTACACATTGTTAAAAAGGACATTTCTCTAAAAAACCTAATTTATAGCTTGGTTTTTAAATAAATAAATCCTAAAATAAAAAATATTATTTGTAATTTTTAAAAGGCATTTTTGTTTACGGACGGCACTGAAATGTTAATCATAATAATATTGACCCAATAATATTGACCCAAGCTAGTTACACATCGTTGAAAAAAAAATATTTTCTAGAACGCATGATAAATAATTTTTTTTCAAAAAGTTTTATTTTCCACAAAATTGAATTTTTTGATATATTAAAATTGACATTTGATGATTTCTGTAAACAACCCCGATTAGTGGACTAAGCGTTACTACAAATAATTTCCTAAAGTGCTTAGTTTTTACAAAAATTGCAAAAAATAGAAAATGATGACGCGTTTTTTGTGATTTTTAAAAATTATTCTAGTTTAGGGACGCCACTGATCTCGAGCAAATTATGTTATGCATCATCGGAAAATAAATTTTATCGTCTAATTAAAGTGTATAAATTTTTTTTCTAGGTAGCTTTGTTCTGTAGATAAACGTCTAAATTTAATAGATGTTTGACGATGACTATAAATCACCCACACTTATAAGTGCCACTGGGCCGTTAGTGTATACTTATGCCCAACAAGTTATACATCGTTAAAAAGGAACTTTTATCCTTTCAATAAAGTTTTGTCCACGTGTTTTCTTAAAATGCTTAGTTTTTAGGAAAATTGCGATTTTTTAAAAAAGTTGAACGGCGCCACTGAAGTGTTACTCACAATCTGGACTGCAACTGAGACTGCACCAAATGATACATATTTTAGGTGAAAATTTCGTTTTTTTTTTGGTGTATTTATTTTAAATAAAATGTGCAAGAAAACAGCATTTTAGGGATACTTAATTGTACATAGCTCTGCAAGGGTGGCACCTTGGTAGCTCAAAGATAGCTAGTCTGATAGGTCTTGTGATAAGCATTCAGTCCTTCCTTTCCATATTTTCTTTCTGAGAAAACAGCTACTAAAGGAAAAAATTATCAAAAATCCAATTAAAAAAAATCGCCATTTTCACTATGTTTATGGGCGGAAACGGGTGGGGGCTTTTATTATGTTTAATAGAACCGTAATGGCTATTGATTCCGGCCAGTCTTGGTTTTATGTTTACAGAAATGATTTATTTTAAAAAAAAAATATCGTTACCCGGGCGCCATCTTCAATATTTTAAAATGTACAAGAGTGCCAGAGTGTCATCAACCGGACCCTGGGCTACCAGAATCCCCAATAATATTTTTTATATACAGGGTTTCTCGGATAAAAGCAACTATATGGGGATTTCGGAAACGGTAAGAGATACGAGTTTGTTCAAATAAGAAAAAAGGTGCGCTATTCTAAGCCCAATCAGGTGCTGTATCAATATTAAAGATATCTACCGGGGTTACTAAAATATCGAGCAAAAACTAAAAATTGTGTTTCTTAAAAAATTGAAATGGCGGCGAGTCATCTTGCAAACAATTTTAATGAAATTTGGTAGTTTTTTATAAGCAACTACGGCCAATCGTATGACGTTAACAATTTTTTTCTACCTTTCCTTCTAGTTTTTTTGAAACCATAGCCAACTTTGTTATTTCTTATGACCGCCATATTGAATTTATATGTCAATAACTTTTCAACCATGTATAATAAACCTATCTTTTAATGACGAAAAATGTGAATTTATTTAAAAAACTGTTTTTCACTTGGTTGGCTGTGAAACAACAAAGGCCGTAATTGCGTTTGTTGTCATACCTACGTAATTATATGTCAAAACTTTGTCATTTATTTGATTTATCTGTTGGAGTTTTAAAGTTTCTAAATTACCTAAGATTTTTTTTGAGTCACATTATCAATCAAATTTAACATGGAAATTGGGAGAAAGTAGAAATGTATGAACGTTATATTTTGTGTAATTAGAATGCTGGAAGAGCTCTAGATATGTACTTTCAGAGATATACAGAAAGACGACAACTAGGTTTGTCAATCTTAAGAATACTTAGACATAATTTAATTGAATATAGTTTCTTTAAAAACAAAATGGTCTGGTTTTACAAAGTGTCGTTGACAATCCTCGCATTTCCCTTCGTGAACTGGAAAATAATGTTGATGTACCCAAATCAACTGCACAAAGAATTCTTAAAAAATTTAAGTATCATCCATATGCAACACAATCATGTGCACAAGCACTCCGAAATGGTGATTTAGATAGGAGTAATTGTTTTGCAAATGGTTCATACAAAAATCGCAATAAAAGCAGGTTTACAAACTGCGGGGTGTTTCACAGACATAACTACGTGTACTGGGCCGATGGCAATCCGTTCTTAAATCGTGAGGTGCACCATTAAGTGAGGTGGGCTACATAACATTTTTCATAATAATTTGACGGCACCTCGATATCTAGAAATTCTACAAAATTACGTTGACCAATTTTAGAAAATTTGCCTCTTTAAGATGTAGCAAACATGAGGTTCCAGCAACATGGAGCACCTCTACATAATGCAAGAATCATAACAGACTATTTGAATCAGCAACATGGAAATAACTGGATCGGAAATCGAGGTCCAGTTGCCTGGCATGCACGTTCGCCGAACCTTACGCCTCTTGATTTTTGTATTTGGGGATACTTAAAGGATAAAGTTTATTCTACTACTCATAATACGATAGAAGAACATGAGTCAGCCGTTGTTCAAGCCATAGAAGAAATTCCTGAACAAATGGTTAAAGATGCATGCATGTTTTCAATTCATCGATGCAGAATTTGCATGAATAACAATGGTGAAATTTTTGAACATTTGCTTATTTAATTCAATGCTTATTTATTTTAAATTAAATAATAAATGCAAACTTTTGTTTCCGAAATAAATGATAGATTTTAAGAAATTGTATTATTTCTTTCCCAGAGAAAAATTAAAAAATAACGGCCTTAAAGATTGGCATATAAATCAAATAAATGGAAAAGTTTTAAAAGGTAGTTACGTAGGTATGACAACAAACACAACTACGGCATTTGTTTCACGGCCAACTAAGTGAAAAACTATTTTTTTAATAAATTCATATTTTCAGTCATCCAAAGATAAGCTTATTACACACGGTTAAAAAGCTGTTTTATGCTCTATTTATTGTAGTAAAAATCCAATATGGCGGTCATAAGAAATAACAAAGTTGGCTATGGTTTCAAAAAAACCAGGCCTAGAAAAAAATTGTCATTCAATTGGCCGTAGTTGCTTATACAAAACTACCAAATTTCATTCAATTTGCAAGATGGCGGCGATATTTCAATTTTTCAAAAAACACAATTTTTAGTTTTTGCTCGATATTTTAAAAACCCCTGTAGATATTTTTAATTTTGATACGGCATCTGATTGGGCTTAGAAAAGCGCAACTTTTTTCTCATCTAAACAAACTCGTATCTCTTACCGTTTCCGAAATCCCCATGTAGTTGCTTTTATTTGGGACACCCTATACCTCAAATCCAAAATCTTTGAAAATCTTCCTGACTACACTTGATTATTGAAAGTGACAAAAAGGAGCTTACGCGGGAACTCCCCGGGTAGTGTTGAGGTCTCTGTGTCAGTATTCTTGAAATCTCCCCGAGCGAGTACTCCCCGGAGCGTGACGACGAGTGAGCACTCCCTCTTGGTTTGGGGAATACGTGAAAAGTGATATGAAATTGCCAATTTTTAGGTGACAGCACGTGATAATTTCGACCAATAAAAAAGCAAAAAATTTTGACAGACAACTAACCAATAGAGTTGTGATGTGTGTGATTAAAGGGAAGGAAACTCAATTTTTCTTTCCTTGATTTTTTTGTTTGTGGACATGAGTTATATAAATTTGGGTAGGAGATAATTCGCCGCGGCCGATTTGCCTCGGGCCGATTTGCCGCGAGAATTTTTGTTTAATTTTTATTTAAATATAAACTATTTTTTCTTAAATCATAGCTCTCCATAGCTCATAATTAAACCGATTTGCCGCGAGAATTTTTGTTTAATTTTTGTTTAAATATAAACTATTTTTTCTTAAATCATAGCTCCCTGGCCTCATGTTGGAAGATCAAAATCAATCGATCGCAAACATACCCTAACCGGTGTGTGGACCACCAGCATTTGGCAAAAAAAAAATTCCCTACAAAAAAAATTGTTTTTCGCCAGTATCATCTCAAAAAACTAATTTACAAAAAAAAACAAAAATTTTTTTTTTAAATAATACTTTTTTAAAAACTAATTTAAAAAAAATTGATTTTATTTTTTTAATAATACTTTTTAAAAAAGCAGTTTTTTCAAAAACTATAATATAAAAAAAACTAAATTTTTTTTAATTGTTTTTTTTTAAATAATTTTTCAAAAATATGTTTACTACACAAAAAACATTAAAATAAAAATAGTTCCATTCCCAAAAATTTCGCTCAAAAATATGTAATGGTGGAGTTTGGAGGTCAAAAAATATAATTAAAAAAAAAAATTCATTGAAAAATTATTTTATTTTTTTTACTAATACTTTTTAAAAAAGCAGTTTTTTTCAAAAACTAATATACTAATATACTTCAACATTTACAAATCCAACAGGGAGAAAAGTAAAAAAAAACAAAACGCACACGTCACCAAAACAAAATTTTTAGGTTATCTCACAGTTTTTGACAAAAGTTACCACGTCGGCACCTATCGAGATCTCCCAGAGTGTGATCTCGCCAAAATGTCACACGTTTTTCGGGTGAGAGTTTCAAGAATAGGATTGGGGGAAAAACGCCCACTTTTGCTTGAATTTCGAGGAGTACTTGCTCGGGGAGATTTTAGGAATAACGACACTGGTGGAACATAATCATATTCTTGAACGGGAGGAAGCAGCGAGGAGTAGTGTCCCTGTGTGTCCCCAGTAATGCCGATCCGTGCAAGCTTGTGTAACCAATGAAAACCCACCAATTCTGATAGACCACGGAACAATTCAAGTTTCCAAAAGCGTTTGGACTACATTTTTATAAATTGTTTACCTTTCCTAGCCGCGGCTTTCGATAGATTTTTTTTTTATATATCTTGTATATTTGTGTATTTGAACTTATTTTAGTCATCTCGTCGTAACGGCCAACGCGCAGGACTCAAAAACATTTAAATTAGTAAAATCCACCGGAAATAAGCCGAAAAAATTTATCTTAGGTGCCCAAATATCGGCAGAGTATTTTTACCAATTTGAGGACTACTATCACCCCCTGAATATTTTACCCCATTTCGATGACACCCTGTATTTTTAATTATTATTCTTTTAATTTCAGATTGTTACGAAAGACTGGCAATCGGCGAACGACTTAGCTCTGAAACGGTCTATAAAACTATCGAATACAATACTTTGGAAGATTGTAAACTGGAATGCACTAAAGATAAAGAAAACTGTAGGGCATATAGTATTGGGTAAGCAGATATACAGGCCAGGTCGGCGATCGCGGAGGGCCCCCTCCAAGGGGACTCCAAAAAAATACTTTGGGGAAAGAGTGAACTATCTATATTTGGGGCTTCTATAATAATATAGAATATTCCAAAAACTTAAGATTTTTCCTTTGCATATGCATATGCCTATGTTCCTTAGTAAAAAGTTCGCACTGTAAAAAAATATAACAAGAACTAACAAAGAAAAATTCAAAACTATTTAAAAAAAAAACATGAGATGACTCAAGTTAGGATAGCAATTAAGCGCATCCGTTGTTCCGTTCATATTACGGTGAAGAATAATTAATTTTCATATTTTGTGTTTTTTTTTAAGAACCATTAACACTTATAGGCTTCCTTTACATAATATAATTTAAAGGAAATGTCCAAGAACAATAAAAACTGCAAGGGTACCTACCTATTTAAGACTACACAAGTCTAAATGAAAAAAAACTTCCCATACTAACGATCGGTGATTTTTTTTCGAAATCTTTTCTACAAGGCTACAAGAGATATCATATTATTTGTGTAATATTTCAAAAATAATGTTATCACCATCACAAAAACACTTTATGTAAATAAAAGCCAAGTACGCGAAAATGGTATCCCGTAAAAAGAATTGAGATAAAGGTGTAAAGCCAAGTTCTCCAATACAAATTTCAAAATGAAAGGTTCTTACTAATTTGGAAATATATTTTTTTAAACTTTGCTATTACAGCCAAACTATTTTATATTCATTTAGGACTGTGCCTAAGAGTCATTTCCAGCCGTAATAGCCAAGTCTAGAAAAACTTTTCCAAAGGATATGAATAATATTTAAGCTTTAAAGTAGTAAAATATGCGGAATATTGTTCAAAACTTTTGCAATACCTTATTAAGAATTTTGAGGTTTTTAAATTTTTTCCTATGGTTTTATATCAGTCTTCTAAAGCTCAGCTCTCTATAGCGTTCCTGGATGTTATTTCTATATAACTTTACATTTATAGGAAAGGGAAGTTAATTAAAATTTTGGTGTTTTTAAATGTTTTCCTATAGTTTTATCATAGTTATTATACTATCAGTCTTCCAAAGCTCAGCTCTCTGGAAGTGGGCAATGTTACTTTTACATAACTTTACATTTATACAGGAGGGAAATTAATAAAAATTTTGGGTTTTTATTTATTTTTTCTATAGTTTTATCATAGTTCCTATCGGCCTTTCAAAGCTCAGGTCTCTAACGTTTCTCGAAGTGGACAATGTTAATTTTACTTAACTTTACATTTATAAGGGAGAGAAGCAAATTAAAGTTTTGGGGTTTTTTAATTTTTTCCTATAGATTTATTATATTTCCTGTCAATCTGCCAAAGCTCAGCTCTCTAGCGCTTCTGAAAGAGGGCAATGTTACTTTTACATAACTTTACATGTATAGGGTTGGGGAGTAAATTTGAATTTTGGGGTTTTTTGATTTTTTCCAAGGGTTTGGTCATAATTTTAATACTAAAGTCTCTGAAACTTGGAGAGGTTATTACCTCCATGAAGATCTACGATTGTGTAAGGTTTGAGTTTCGTAGCTCATTTTGAAGTAGAGTTTTAGATAGGTCAAATATGGGCTGAAATGTTTCAGGAAAAGATGTTACAGCAGTTTCCGCGCGAACTTGGCGGAGCACCGTCGTGCCCCAGATTTATTGCTTTCTCAAAATTTTTTAGTTCGACTGTTCAACTCCATGTAAAATTTATATTTTAAATTATGTAGATAGGTACTAAGATTGGACAGGTTTATTTATAAACACTTTTTAATTTAACTCCATTTAAAATTTAAATTTTTTTAAAAATGACTTAAAATTATAATGTACTTATTTAATGTGACTCAAACTAAACTGACCTATCTTTTTTTTTTGAGGAAAAAAAAAAGACTGTTTTTTCAGATTTTTATTTTTTGTTTTTAGTCAAATTAAGCCGAGGCGTTTCGGAGTCTGGCTCCATTATCAAGGCTTCGTCGGCATAACGACCTAAATCTCGACCATCACCAAAAAGGTTGCTACAGCAATTTTTTAATTAATTTTTTTTTAAATTAAAATAAAATTTAGAAATAATGTGATTAATAGGCTTTTTGTAACTAATATAGTAATTTTCAACACAATTGATGTTGAATTCTAGTTCAATTTTCTAAGGGAGCCAGGGTCCGAAACACGTCGGCTTAATTGACCAAAAACAAAAAAAAAATAATAATAATAAAAAAAATGTTACGGCCGAGGCGGCTCAAGTAATTGATTTTCGCCACAAGCGAAAATCAATAATAAAGAAGTAAAGAACCTGAAAAAACAGTTTTTCCTTTCCTCAAAATTATGATGCCTCTTCTGGAGTTTTCTCTACATAAACTGACCTAAACTGAAGTTAAATAAAAGCGACTGAATAGTTTATAACAATGCAATTTTTATGAATTTTATTGAAATTTTATAATATTTTGTTATATTTATTATACTACCAATTTTTTGTAACAAGTATACTTTTTAAGATATGTGATAAAATTGTTTTGAGCAAGTTTTCGAAAACGAAAATTTTTTATGTGAAACCAGCACATTTAAATATGTATGTTACATAGTAAAAAGGTGCTCTAAAAAGTTTGTGTTTATGAAGCACAACTGATGCTTTATGAAAAATGTATATAAGTTCTAATCCAAAGAAACGTAGAAATTATGTAAATCACAAAGGTTAGTTTTAGTGACCTAGATATAAATTAAACAACGAGGAGAATTTAGTAGCATAAGGGCAAGGAAAAATAAGAAAAATAAGATAAAAAAAGATTTACCTCAGGCTGGGATCGAACCAGCGACCTTTCGCTATCTAGGCTATTTTTGCGTTGAACTAAGAAGAAATATTTTAATTCAAGACAAATTGTTTTAAGGTAAATCAATTTATTCAAGAAAAGAACGTGTTTTAATTGCAGACAAAATTTTTTACCGTGCAGAAAAACCATTTTGTTAGCTTTTTTTTAAAATGTAGCAGAAACGCATTATGGTGTGGGCAAAAACGCTAAAACACGTGAACTGAGAATAAGTAGTTAGAGCAAAAAATTTGAAAAGGCTCTCCGTTTTCGGTCGAGAAGCAAAATATATTACTTTTTGACAACACACCATTTACCCCTAATTCGACCCCGCCCAATCCGAATATCCCTGTTGCCAACATGATTAATTTTTGTTACATATTTTATGTATTTTTCAAGAAAAATACGCTCTTTAGAAAAAAAATATTTTTATGTCTTTTTGGTAATTCTTAAGAGTGACTCTAATATACGGACGTCCCTGGAGAGCCATATTTTCTATCACATTCTGTGATAAACTGTTTAAAAGGAAATTTCATTATCCACTGAAAAGTTAAGAAGATATTTTGTAGTAAGAAGCTTAGTTTTGAAGAAAATTGGATAAAACCTGTAAAAAAATTGATTTGTTTAGTGATTTTAAATAATTACTTTAAATTAAGGACAGCACTGGAGCGGTAATTATGAAATAACTTTCACTTTGTTATACATCGTTTAAAAGAAAATTTTATTATCTATGACGACGTATAGAATATATTTTGTGATAAGAAGCTTGGTTTTTACGAAAATTTAATAAAACGTGTGCAATACATGTTTTTTTTTAATGATTTTATTAAATCACCGCCATTAACGAACGTCGCTGGAGAGTTTGTTATAAGTCAAACCCCATCGAATTTTACATTGTTGGAAATAAAATTTTACTGTCTACAATAAAGTGTAGGATATATTTTTTTATAGTAAGCTTAGTTTCTGAAAAAATTTGATAAAAGTTATAACAAAAATGCTTCATTTTCTGTTTTTTTTAAATTGTTGTAATTGTTTAAAAAAAATTGTTGACTGTATATAAAATATAACTTATGTTTTCCTGTATACATTAGTGTTAAATAAAATCGAATAAATCTTGGGAAAAACATGGGTTATTTTTCAACTTTTTAAAAGTACTTCAATTAACGGACGCCACTGAAGAGTTTGTTATAGTCTCAACTCCATTGAAATATACCTTGTTAAAAAGGAAATTTCATTGTCTACAATAAAGTAAATTATAATTTTTTCTCTTAGGAGCTTAGTAATTTTTTTAATTTTGGGGAGTCTGGGGGGGGGGGGAGTTTACAGCCATTTAAAAAAAACCAATATTATATTATTTTTTGGTTACATAAATATATATTTTGAATATAAACCTGTGTCAATTTGGGCTTTACAGAGGCAATTTAAAATTTCGCCGCCCCTGTCAACATTTCGAGGTGACAACAGGGATATTCGGATTCAGCGGGGTCGAAGTAGGAAGAATTGATCGTTTGCCAAAAAGTAATATAAAATGCTTCTCGAAAGTGGATTTTCCGTAATCTTGTCTTAACTATAGGTGAAAGTATTTAAATGCACTTACTTGTTCTTTGATAGGTTGTTTAGAGAGTTGCTCTGCTTTTGGCCGTTTCTATAGGGATAAATATTTGTTCTAGAATTGGACTTAAAGGCAACGGAACCTGTGAACTGAGCCACGAACCCGTCAAAGAGTCAGCAGATCTCAAACCAGTTGGAACAATCCATGATACCGATTACGACTTGTACATAAAAAAACTCGATTGTCAATTGGTAATTGAACAACCTAACTATGAAGGTGGGGGAGCAGGACACAGTAGACCGCAGTTCAACTTAGCGAAGCCGCCTTACACTATTGAGAAGGATCATTACCGACCAAATCATGGTAAACAAGCAAATGATTTGGACTGTTATTCGATTTTTGTAAAAAAAAAACGGATCTGTGGTATCGTATTAGCGGGGTGTTTCTAGCAATATTTAATCGAGAAAAAAACCCCAACAAAACCACGGAATAAAACACAAAAACATCATTAAGCGATTTTTGGAATATCAAGCTATATAATCTCTTCCAACTATAAATCCTGCGAAGAGTCAAAAGATTTTACATAATTATAAAAACGCATGTCATAAATAAAAAATATAGATTTCGACCTTGCGGGGGGCAGATCCTCCCGCCATCTTGAATTTAGTGTGCAGGAAAATGAATTTTTTAAAATTACTTGGTTCCTGGGCATTTTAGAAAAAAGTTTTATAAAATTTTTTACAAAAGCCTTTTACAAGTGTTTTTGTTAGACGAATAGTTTGTGAATTATAAGGCTAAATATTTCGCCCCCATTTTCAAGGTCAAAAAATCAATTTTTTTTTAGTATTCCAAAGTGAACAACATATGCTAAAATCGCGACCTTTGGCAAGCTAAAATTCTATAATGACTTGGCTATAAAGAATATTACTACTTTTAGGTTATGATGGTGCCGCAAGTGGATATCACCAAAATGCTGTTCAATATGGATACACCTACTCCAAACCTCAACATGATTTCGATAAACATTACCAGAATAATAGACCCAGTTATCATGGTGATAGAGATCGACCAGACTCTGGTAGGTAAAAAAAAACAGGACCTCAACCCCCAAGTTAGAATTCTGTAGGTTTAGAAAATTCAAATAAGTGTAAGATCTTTAACGTCTTTTTAAAAAACTTGCGCAGCCGGAAGTCGCAAAAAGTTTTTGTATAATTTTCTTGTTGTCTTGTAATTTTAGGGCGACCTCAAGAAGGCTACGACTATCCTAAACCTTCACAGAACTCTCCAAAACCATATCCTCAACCAAATCAAAGACCTAATGAAAATGTCCAACAAGTGCAAACAATGGTCAGCATAGCGCATGGACCTGATTCTTTTCTGCATCCGGTACACGACATTATTGTTTCTAACGGTAAGCAGAAAACACTGGTCATCATCAATACGTAATTAAAATACTTAAGCATAGGATCCGAAAAACATGTCTATACTATAAAAGAATAAAACCTCTAAAAAAAATCGCTATGTTTAAGGTTTTAGCTTAGAAACACCTTTGCCATGGTTGTTTCTAGTAGGGTTATTAAGGGTTATGGTTTATAAATTTACTGAAATAAGATGGCATTAAATACAAGTTTGGACATTCTTACCCTTTAAATTGTATAGCTGTTCTATTATTTTCTTAAATTATATTAATAATCGCGATTGATCTTTTAGTAAACAACCCGATTGAAGGAAACAAAAATAATCACAGACCACATCCAGATGATCATCCTCCTTCATCTTATGGAACACATCATAAAAAGAAACCATCACACCCTCCTATACAATCAGACACTGGCTATAACCGGCCATATGAAAACAATCCAAACTTACCACCTTTGTCGCTTTATGATGACAAAAGAAGACCTGGGTTACATCCATACCCACCACAAAGACCTCCACCAGCAAGACCAGAAGGTGCTCCCTATGGAGAATCAAACCCCGAAATAAATAATCGTCCATACGAACACAATCCAAACTTACCACCTTTATCACCTTATGGTGACAAAAGAAGACCTGAGTTATATCCACATCTACCAGAAAGACCTCTGTCAGCAAGACCAGAAGGCGTTTCATATGGAGAATCAAACCCCGAAACAAACAATCGTCCATATGGGGGCAATAGAAAACCACTACCCCCATTAAGTAGTCAGTATGGTGATAAACACAGACCACGGCCTCCAGCACATCTACCAGAATTGCCATATTACGATGATAAAAGACGACCTGAGCCACACCATGAAAGTTCCTATAGTGGGCCGCCAAAGAGGCCTCCAGCTAGGCCTTTACCTTTGCCTACACCGGAGAGTCCTTATGGTCCATCTATTAGTCACAATCGACCTCGGCCCGACGTTTTTGACAATCCTAACATTGGTTCGTAAACTGTAATTAGTTTTTCTTAATGACTTTCATCTTGTACTCCCTTTTTTATTGAATCCCAAAGCAACTCGTAACAAAATTTCAATCGTCGACATTAAAAATATACTGACAATGTTTTAAATGGAGTTATTGTTCTTATTTTTTTTTTCATTTCATTCACATTATGTGTCCTGCATGTGGCCTGGAATTATTTGAAAACTTTCTAAACTTAATTAAATTAGTACTTAGTTGTAACCTTAAAATACAAAAATATCTTCCAAAGGTACTAGAAGAACAAGAGTTTATTCTTGCGACACTAGAAGAGTCAGAAATTCGCGAACAGAACAAATGTTAAGAGGTATGATTTTAGGTTTAGACCATGCCTATGCTCAGAACCACAAACCACAATTAAATGGTTATCACAGCGAAAGACCAATGCCTGAACGTCCAATGATCGGTCTTTATGGAGAAGAAGGATCTGCATTTTGGGGAAGTTTTGGCTATGGTGGAGAATACGGTGGTATGCACGTTTTCTGAGATACATTTATTGGTATTATTTATTTATTTTGTATCCTCTTTTTAATTTTCCTTAAAGGTTAGGTTAAGTGGGTCTCATTAATTATTCAAAAACAAATAAAAATATGGGAGTTACTGGTGGTTATATTTATTTTTATCTAGGAGGATACAGCTACGATAAACCACCCCTACCACCATATTTACCGCTAGATCCAGATAGACCGGACCCTCAGTATCCAGGGAACCCAACTTACTTTAGTCAGTTGCCTACGTCATATGGAAATAGTGGTGGTGGCAGCGTTGGAGGAGGGGAACAATTTTCGTCAGTTAATCGAAGAAAGTACGATTTATATGAAGCAGAATCTCATAGGTTAGTAAGTTATAATAAAAATGAAGATAATCTAATGGATTTATTATCTTTTCCACTAAAAGCCAGAGCTGATTTTATTTTTTAGCTCACACTACTACTATAAGTAGTGTGAGCTATGGTGATCCTAATTTTTTCGAGAAAAAAAAAGTTGCTCCGATTTCAAAATTTTTTATATATCTTTGCGTTTCAGATGATTTTGAAACTTTTTTGTTTTGCTGTCTGTCTGTCTGTCTGTCTGTCTGTCTGTATGTCTGTCTGTCTGTATGTCTGTCTGTAACGACCAACCAGCAAAACTCAAAAACCGCTTGTCCGATTTTAATGAAATTTGGTACCTAAGTTGGGTCTTGGGCCGTGATGGTCCCATTTAAAAATGAACAAAATCCACCGAACGCAAGCCAAATAAAAGGGTGGGGGTAGATTCCAAAAATTAGTGTTTATGTGAAAATATGGCGTGTGTGATATCAAACGAAAGGTAATTAAGTCTGGAGTTAAAAAAAATGAATTTTAGTTTATTTTTAAAAAAGGGTGGGGGTAGATGTCAAAAATTAGGGTTTAAGTGAAAATATGGCGTGTGTGATATCAAACGAAAGGTAATTGAGTCTGGAGTTAAACAAAATACATTTTAGTTTTTTTCAAAAGGGTGGGGGGTAGATTAAAAAAAATTGAGTTTAAGTCAAAACATGGCTTGTGTGGTATCAAACGAAAGGTAATTGAGTCTGGAGTTGAATAAAATATATTTCAGTTCTTGATTATATTAGCTCACACTATAACTATAGTACCTAGTGTGAGCTTAGGTGCCCATAGATTGGCAGAGTATTTAAATGGGAAAGTGCTGAAAAAGAAAACATTTTGGAAATATCTTGAAAAATGTTAAAAATATTCTGGAAAAGTCTATAAATCTCAGGGAAATATCATCAAATACTATGCAAATATTCTGAAGCATCTGGAAAAGTTTTGGGAACGACGTTTTGAAAAATAGTCTAAGAATGTTATAGAAACATTTAAAAAATGCCTTCGCAAAAACGTCCAACGATCCGAGAAGTCTGCATAGAAACGTCCCAGAAAAACTAGACGCTATCTAAAAATATGGGAAACGCCCTGAAAAGGTTTGAACATGGCCTGACAAAATTTAAAACGTTCTTTCTAAAAAGTTTCGACACGTACTTAAAAGTACTTTAATAGTGTTTTGGAAAAATATTAAATTTCACGGATCTTTTAAAGTAGATCTACCTATTATTCCATTCAGAAAAAGTAGGACCACTTTTTGTCAAGAGGCTTTTTACAGGAAATATTATTTCTGCTATGGAATGCGAATTCTCCTAAAGCAATTTTCTGCTCATTGCAGACATTTTTGGACAAGTTGGAACCAAAATCAAGATCTTTTTTTTCACAGTCAGAATATTACTTATATAAGGCATTTAATTTTATCTCTTTTGTTCTCAAATGTATTGTTCTTTATCTTTTTCAGTTTTGTCGATTTCCCACCGAGACGACCAGCAGCGCCCGGACCAAACAATCAACCAATCAATAATAATTTCTACGACCGTTACGAAAAACCGTTCCCAGACCGGCCTACTAGATACGGCTCATTGATACCCCACCCGAACGATTATGACAACAACAATCACAAACACGGCCAATACTATGACAAAACGCAATATTACGATTATTTGTTTAAACCAGGTCAGTATTGTTTATCTATATTATTAAAAAAGAACAAAATAGTGTTCTTGGTTATTGCCACAATTTTTGTTTAATTCGTGTATTTCAACAACTCTTTTAATAAATATCTGCAAGAAGTACCAACCATTATCTGTTGATGCCTCTTTTTTATCTTAAAATGCTTCTAAGAATAGTTTTTCTGAATAGATGTTAAAAAAGAATAGTGGTACATCTGGACACCTCGATGGGATTGTTATTTTAATTAGCGGCTATTATTAGAGAAAAACAAAAAAGATCTTAATAAAGAATTGGTGGATAAATTTGTTTTCGTTCCATTTAGTGTAGAGACCTTGGAACCATGGGATGAAGAAGCTAAGCGACTGGTTGGTGAGATTTCTACCAGAATAAAAAATTGTGGCAGGGAGTCACTAACTTCGTTGTTCAGCTGATTAGCCTGGCTATTTAGCGGGGCAATGCTGCTTTATATTTTGCAATAATCACAGCGATTTGAATCTTTTTTGCAGCTGCTCCAAATTTTTACTTCGACGTTATGCTGCGCCAGTTTCTTAAATTCGTGATTTTGCAATTCCATGAAATTCTAAGCAATTGACGATATCATCATTTTTTAAAAGCTTCAAGTCAGTATTTTTTTTATTTGTATATAAATAAGGTTGAGAAAACGTGGTAGATCAGTATTCTCATCATCAGTTTAAATTATTTGATTTTTACCTTTGCTATATCAACTATTTATCTTATTTCATGATATTGATCTAGATTGTCGTTTATCCAAGCGCCTATATTTGTAATTTGAAACGTTTCTATTCGTATGTTATCGAGAGCGACATTTCCAATGACGTCCATCTTATGGAACTCAATGCATATTTCCAACGATGCATGTCTGGATTATTCGTTGTGAGCATATGTATATCTAGTATTTTTAAAATTTATCTTGAATTCAACCTGGATAATATGGGCATGCTGCGTTTAATCATAATTATTATCAGGAGAGGGAGAAAGTATACTTTTGAGTATATATTTTCTTTAAATAGTTATAATTAGAGACTTTCCACAAGTTCTCGAGTTTTCGATCTGCTTTTTTTGTCTCTTTGACCTTTTTAACTTAATTGTTCTATTTTATCGCATTGTTCGGTTGGCCAGTCTTCTTTGGTTTTATTTATAATTCTTTGTTGCCCATTCTTGATGACCCGTGAGGTGCGTGTCCAATAAAACTCAAAACGCTTGTTCTTGACGGCCCGTGAATTGAGGTGAGCAAAATGATTACTTTCATGGATGAACCTAAGTTTACTATTTTCCACGAAGAAATGAATCCACAGGTGTTATTGTGGCATTTATATTCTTAATTTTGACTATCAGTTTTCAATTGACCAGCTTTTTTTGATGCGCCTTTGTTTAGCATTAATTATTTATTTATTTTTATAAAAAAACTTGAATCTATTAAAAACACTTCTCGCCAAACAAAACTGATAACCAAAATTACGTTTAAACCGTCATAATAACTTCCGCGGATTCATTTCCCCGTGGTAGAAGTTTTATTGTATAAGCAGTAAACATTTTGCTCACCTCAACTCACGGGTCGTCAAGAATAAGGATCCAGATCCAAAATTTTATCTGTCGTCCACACAACGATCTTAAAGAAAAATAGTTGTAGAAAATAACTTCTATAGCCTTTCAGGGCCTTATTATAACACAATGTTCGTGCCTTGTTTTGTTTCCTAATAACCCAATACAAGCATACCGATACCCTAATTCTGGTACGTCGTAACCCAATTCAACAAAACTTCACAGGAATAAGAAAAGTTAGAAGCAAATAACATAGCGTAAGCATTACGCGACTTGTAAGAAATCGCAGGAATGACCGTTTTATTTATTTTTTTTGGTTGCGAGGATTTAGCAGCATATAGCTATGCATAATTACTATCCTTTGACGCAAACATATGAATTTTAATTTTTTTGTGGGTTACGACGTATCAGAATTAGGATATCGAGATACTATTTATACTCAAATTCCAATTTTTTCAAAGGTGCTCAAGACCGATATGAAACTGATTTAAAATTCGTACCCGAAGAAAAAAGCCGCAGGAAAAATAATGACAAAAACTCGGAAAACACTGACTTAACAACGACTTCAACAGACACACCTTCATCCGCCAAGGTTTTCAATAATAAAGATGACCGAGATGATTCCGGAAAAAAGAACAACGGAGCTGTACAAAATTCCATTGTCAGTCATAGTATTGATAAGAAAGGGCAGCATATTACTTCAATTATAACTTTAATCCAAGAAGGTAAGTACATACTTAATAACTATTAATTTAATAAGTACCAAAGCGATAAGCGTTACCAACTTTAGGAAAATTTCGCTATTTTAGAATAGAAAACAGGAATAAACTCAAACTGATTTGTTAGTTGCGTTATTAAACACAAAAATAATGTTTTGCTCAAAAAATACTGCAACAACTGTCAGCCTGACAACGAGATTTTGTCCAAAATGAAAACTGCTAGACCAGCAACTAATACTGTTTTAGTTTTACTGTTTATTTTTTTTGAGATAACGGCGAAAATTTGTTATTTGGGTGTATTTTGACCTGTCCTAGCAATATCGTCATGATGTCTGTCTGTGTGTGTGTATGTCTGTCCGTAACACGATAGCTCCTAAGCCGCTGAACCGATTTTCATGAACTTTTCAGGTAAAATAGTGCTCAGAGCTGATTAGTTTTTGGTCAAAATTCATTAATGCTAATGACAGTTTTTTGACAAATATTTTTTTTTTAAATGCTATTTTTTTAACGGAGCGTCGCATCAATATGTTTTTGGGATATAGTAGAGCACATTTTTCTCAAAAATTTGTGTTATAATCAAAAACTTCGTAGGAGCTTTCTTTTCGGAAATATTTACAAAAAACTGTTTTCAAGGTTGATATAGCATGGAGTTTACTTGGAGTGTGCCAATGGGCTAGGAAGGTATCAAAAAAAAAACAAAAAAATGTTTCATATGCCCAAAAAGAATGTTTGATGTAGCACCCAAAAAATTTTTATTTAACCACTCAGGATATCTAATTTTTAAATTTAGGGAAATAAGTGTCAATCTGGGGAATTTTTAAAGTGTGTACAGGGAATTTTTAACATTGCTGGCAACGCTGAGCATAATGGTCGGTACATTGTTTTTGCTTATCTGCAATAAAATATTCTATATTAAAGCTCCAGAAAGCTATACAATAATAAATTCATAACAGGCATGTCACAAATTTTAAAATGGTTAGGCAGTAATCTAGACAAAGAATCTAACAAAAGACTGCTGACATCATAACCTCATTTGTCGGCTTCAGTTTCTCAGATATTAAAGTACATATTCTGAATTAAGAACGTGGGATATATATTAGGTAGTGTTATTCCAAAAATAAAAAAATAAAGATTTTTATATTCAGTGGAACAACCAGGAATATGTCTTGGTAGGGGCCGGAGGCCTCATGATGTATTTCATGGCATTTTTTGTCTTTATTCATGAAATATGTATCTAAAAAGTTCTAAACAAATCTTAGTCTTGGGGGGACGGGGGCCCTCTCTGTGTGCGTCATTAAGAAAGTTATAACAAAAAAAAAGAAAAATAAAATTTGCAACCTGTAAAATCCTGAAAACATTTTGTTTTACCAAGAGTGCCACCACCGGTTAATGTCCTATTTAAGTACCATTATGACAGTCAGTTTAACAGCGGCCATTTTAACAAAAATGACAACGTGACCACTTAAAAAAAGCACATTAATTTTTTTTTTATATTTGGATTGTTTTCAGACAGAACGTAATTAGGTACCTACATATAACTAGAAAATTACCGCCCTGTGCAAAATCTTGGATTAATTCCGCCGTAAAAAGCTACCATTGGATTTACAGTTAATTATCTTGTAAAATATTGCGAATTAAAATCGCAGGGTGTCTTTTTCTAAAGAAATGTGGTTCGGCAACCAAAGAAACATAGGAGTGGGTGGATCGAACGTACAGGCTAGAAAAAATAAAAAGAGGGTTTATTTGTTTACTTGACGCGAAAAGATGTGCAGTGAAGTAAAAAATCTAATTATTATGGTAAGAATTTGAATCTGCTAGGTTAAGGGATTTCTTAAAAATAATATTCAAATGAACTTTAAAGGTGGAGTTGATTTATACTATGTTAGAAGGACTTCGAATCAATAAGAATATCAATCTTTTTTTAATAAAAACTAAAAACAAAAAAAAAAAAATATATAATAAAAAATAGGGCGGTAATGGTCCAGATTTTGGGTAGTTTTGCAATACCGCGCTATTAGGACAGGAATCGCAATTCTTAATGTTTTTTTTTTATTAAATTTTTCAAAATAGATTTTAAACAAATTTTTTTTTATATTGATATATAGTATAAAGTAGAACAAGTATTACAATCATATTACGCCCATGGCTTTTCGGCCAGAAATACTCAAATTTTACTGATCTTGGTGAAACTCATTATTAAATTTTCTTAACAAAATGGTTAATTTTTATCATCATGTTAAAATCATTTACCAAACTGCAAAAATATATATGTTATATAATTGTTTATCATACTTGCTGTCACGGGTGGGAGTCAAGAATAAATTTCGAATATTGTCTATTATGCAAAAGAGAAAAATCGTTAAACAACTTCGGAAAATTTCAAAATTCCCTGCACCTGAAGAACTACCTTTTAATTTTAAACAACTTTTTTTAGTACACTTTATTTTCTATTTATTCAAATAAGACTACTTTACTCTTATGCAAAATATGTGTGTTTGTGTTTTTATTAAAACTTTGTAAAGTATTTCTAAAACATCTAAACCTATAGTAAAAAGTTTTAAATATTCCTACACAAAATACTCTAGATTATCAATCAAAACAAAGAGAACCCCAACAGACCCTACATTTATCTTAATATTTGAGTTCAAACACAAAGGTATCAAATGAATTTACCTTATTAGTAAACTAAATTACGGTATTTGTAACATCTTCAATGATATCTAAACATGTAATTTATGAGTAAATAGGTGGGTACTAAGTATTGCAAAACCTAAAAAAAAATAATAGATAATTTTCCCAGAATTGGCGAAATAATAAGGTGTCAAATATGTGCGGTCCACACATTAGTTATGCGTTTGAGCAACAATAAGAGACCATTGTTGTTTGTCAAGGGCCATTTTCTGACCTTCGGCTACGATTTGATGACTATTTAGATGACGTTATCGTTTACTAATGATACCCCCTGCTTGAAGATTTTTATCTTGACCGTGTGATGTAAGCGTGTAAAAAAAATTAAACAAATTAGTTAGTTTTTAATTATATTCTTAACTGAAATTTTAACAAAGAGATACTAAATTAAATATCAACCCAAAATAATAAGTAAGTAATACATAAAAAAATAAAGAAAAACCCATTTTAAAAGTATACAGCAGACGATGAATTTTCGTACCCGTAAATAAGGAAGATTAAGGATCTATTATCTATCCAGTTATTTCGTAATTAAAAAGTAGCTAGTTGTAATTTTCTGAGAAAAGGTGTCAGACAGGGTGACACAATATCACCTAGACTATTTAACCAGGCCCTAGGAGATGTTTTTAAAAACTTAGATTGGGAAGAAATAGGAATTAAAATAAGCGGACAATACTTGAATATCGCCTTCATAACAGTCAAGAAAGAAGAACTGATAAAAATGCTGGAAGAACTGGATACAGCAGCTCAAAATATAGGCTTGAGTATGAACTATAAACCAAAAGAAAATAGAACAAATATAGGAATATATATACATATATATATATATATATATATATATATATATATATATATATATCTGGGACAAATTATTAAACTCAAAAAAGAAAAGCAAACAGGTGAAATCAAGAGACGAGTAAGACGAGAAAAATTAAAAAATATCCTCAGTACCTCAAAAACAAAGTGTATAACCAATGTATCCTTCCTGTACTTACCTATGGATCCCAGACCTTGACACTTTCAAAATCAAACATGGATAAGATAACAAAATCCCAAAGATCAATGGAAAGACAAATATTACATGGAAAACACAAGGAATGTCAGAGAAGAAGTAGCAAAATTAAAATGGAAATTTGCCGGTCATTATATCAGACAGAAAGCCGATCGATGGAACAAATGTATTGTAAATTGGAGACCTTGGGAAAATAAAAAAAGTAGAGGAAGACCTTAAATCAGATGGGCGCGGCGGACGATTTGAAGAAACACGCGGGAGCTAGATGGATGAACACGGCGACAGACAGAGAAGCGTGGAAGATATTGTGGGAGGCCTATGTCCAAAGATGGATTGAAGAAGGCTAAATAGAGTTGTAATTTTGAAAATAATTATTGTCAATTGTGTTGTGTCAATTATTTTTTTCCTATTTAAAATGTATTGTTATTTTCATAGAATTGATTTTAAATAATAACTTTTTACAAATAAATAATAACCCGATTTCAGATTGCACTAATGATAGAAGTATATATTTTTAAATGTCAAAAGCTGTTATATTCAGACTGAAAAGAATCTTTAGTTTAAAGAGCTTATCTCAACCGATTCTTATAATTTCTTTATATGACATTAAGACTAACCTTACATTGTCAAAAATACGTCAAAAATTGGCTTAAAAAACTTATTTACATCCAAAGATTCTTTACAAGGGACTGCTTCCTGACCCATTAGCACACTCCAAGTAAACTCCATGCTATATCGACCTTGAAAACAGTTTTTTGTAAATATCTCCGAAACGAAAGCTCCTATCAAGTTTTTGGCTATTACACAAATTTTTAAAAAAATGTGCTCTATTATATTCTAAAACCCGCAGATTGATGCGACGCTCCGTTAAAAAGTTTTAAACTGTCAAAAAACTGTCATTAGCATTGATGAATTTCCACCAAAATCTAATCAGCTCGTTACAGTATCGAATACAATTTTACCTAAAAATTTCATCAAAATCGGTTTGAGCGGTTTAAGAGCTATCGTGTTACCGACAGAGTTACATACACACACACACAGACGTCACGACGATACTGCTACGGTAGGTCAAAATACACCCAAATAACACATTTTCGGCGTTATCTCAAATAATTTTTTTAGTCGAAAACAATACCTTTTCTAGCCATTGCTGTGCGGGCTAGGAAGGAAAAATACTCTGCCAATACATGGGCCCCTAAGCTCACACTAGGTACTATAGTTATAGTGTACGTGTAAGCTAATATAACTACAAACTGAAATATATTTTATTCAACTCCAGACTAAATTACCTTTCGTTTGATACCAGACAAGTCATGTTTTAAATTAAACTCAAATTTTTGAAATCTACCCCCACCCTTAAAAAAAAACAAGAACTAAAATGTATTTTGTTTAACTCCGGACTCAATTACCTTTCGTTTGATATCACACATGCCATATTTTCAAGTAAAATCTCATTTTTGAAATCTACCACCACCCTTTAAAAAAATATATATATTTTCTTTAACTCCAGACTTAATTACCTTTCATTTGATATCACACACGCCATATTTTTACATAAACTCTAATTTTTGAAATCTACCCCCACCCTTTTATTTGGCTTGTGTTCGGTGGATTTAATTCATTTGTAAATGGGACCATTTCAACCCAAGACCCAACCTAGGTACCAAATTTCATTGAAATCGGGCAAGCCGTTTTTGATCTATGCGCGTTGGTCGTTACAGACAGACAGACATACAGACAGACAGACAGACAGACAGACAGACAGACAGACAGACAGACAGACAGACAGACAGACAGACAGACAGACAGACAGACAGACAGACAGACAGACAGACAGACAGACAGACAGGCAGGCAGGCAGGCAGGCAGGCAGGCAGGCAGGCAGGCAGGCAGGCAGGCAGGCAGGCAGACAGACAGACAGACAGACAGACAGACAGACAGACAGACAGACAGACAGACAGACAGACAGACAGACAGACAGACAGACAGACAGACAGACAGACAGACAGACAGACAGACAGACAGACAGACAGACAGACAGACAGACAGACAGACAGACAGACAGACAGACAGACAGACAGACAGACAGACAGACAGACAGACAGACAGACAGACAGACAGACAGACAGACAGACAGACAGACAGACAGACAGACAGACAGACAGACAGACAGACAGACAGACAGACAGACAGACAGACAGACAGACAGACAGACAGACAGACAGACAGACAGACAGACAGACAGACAGACAGACAGACAGACAGACAGACAGACAGACAGACAGACAGACAGACAGACAGACAGACAGACAGACAGACAGACAGACAGACAGACAGACAGACAGACAGACAGACAGACAGACAGACAGACAGACAGACAGACAGACAGACAGACAGACAGACAGACAGACAGACAGACAGACAGACAGACAGACAGACAGACAGACAGACAGACAGACAGACAGACAGACAGACAGACAGACAGACAGACAGACAGACAGACAGACAGACAGACAGACAGACAGACAGACAGACAGACAGACAGACAGACAGACAGACAGACAGACAGACAGACAGACAGACAGACAGACAGACAGACAGACAGACAGACAGACAGACAGACAGACAGACAGACAGACAGACAGACAGACAGACAGACAGACAGACAGACAGACAGACAGACAGACAGACAGACAGACAGACAGACAGACAGACAGACAGACAGACAGACAGACAGACAGACAGACAGACAGACAGACAGACAGACAGACAGACAGACAGACAGACAGACAGACAGACAGACAGACGGCGCAACAAAAAAGTTTTAAAATCATCTGAAACGCAAAGATATATAAAAAGTTTTGAAATCGGAGCAACTTTTTTTTTCTCGAAAAAATTAGGATCACCATAGCTCACACTGCTATAGTATAGTATATGTGTGAGCTAAAATTTAAAATACAGATAATAATATACAGAATACTTATTAAAATGTATCTATCGCATAACTTTTTTTTAAAATAGTCTTTATTATATAGGATCTCATTTTTTTGTATTTAATGTACAGTTTTCCTAAAAAATCGGTGACCATAGACTGTTGCGCACAATGTTTAGTCTCATTTAAATAAAGTAAAAAATCTTACTCCTAATTGAGCAAAAAATCATGAAGAAAAATTAAGTATTGTCCATTATAGTTTCTTGAATAACTTTAAAATGACATAAGCATTAAATAAAAAGTTAAAAAACAATAAGAATGAAAATTTCTGAAGGTTGTATGATATTCCTAAATTGACCAATTATGTTTTTTTCTAGTGCGTTTCCTTGATTACCCTAATTTTTTCAATTTGTTTGCGCGTCTTAGCGGAAAGAGGATGCAAATCATAATAAAAATTTGTCTATAAAAAATGTATGTTTACGATAATTGAAACTGCGTTTTTTTTAAAGATTTTCCGATGATTAATGATGATTTTTTTTTACTTGTTGCATAAATTAATCCAAAGCCCCTAAATCAACTATTTATTTAAGGCGACTGTGATTAAACAAAATGCAATCAGTCAGTGGCGGTTTAAGGGCCTAACGGGCCCTAGACACTAGCGGTAAGACGGGCCCCCTCTGCCTTAACAAAGCCGCTAAAAAAACAAATAGATTCAGTGGGACAAATTGAATTTTAACAAGAAAAATTCACGTTAAATATTTTTGTCGAATTTACAGACAGCACGGATATTCAATATGTGAAACTAAACTTTCAGATGCCAACAGAATTATTATTACACAAACTTTACGAAAAAATGTCGGTATCAAGGTATGTCTTACGGATGACATACCCTGATATTCCTAAGTCTTTTTAGCCGCTCAATCTGATTCCTTAGTCAAAGGATTCCCTAGATGCCTAGAATTTTTCCCAGTAAGTTAGTTTATATGAAACTAACAAAAATAAATGGATCCATGGCGAATCTGAGAAATTACATGAAAAATAAAGCAGAAAAACTTATTGCAGGATATATTGCAGGCTCACCGACGATATGCACTTAAAAAAGGCGATTGCGGCTGTCGGATTACAGAAAAAACAAAATTTATTCGGTGTACATTAATTTTGACCTTCCTAGCCCGTACAGTAATGGCTAGAGAAGGTATTATTTTCGACGGAAATTTTTTTTTTGAGGTAACGCCCAAAATGTGTTATTTGGGTGTATCTTGACCTAATATCGCCCTGATGTCTGTATGTGTGTGTGTGTATATGCCTGCCCGTAACACGATAGCTCCTAAACCGCTAAATTGATTTTAATAAAATTTTCAGGTAAAATAGTGTTCGACACTCTAACGAGCTGATAAGATTTTGTTCAAAATTCATTAATGCTAATGAATTTTTTAACAATTAAAGAATTAGAAAAATGCAAACTTTTTAACGGAGCATCGTATTAATGTGCGGTTTTCGGAATATAGTAGAATACATTTTGGTCAATAATTTGGCTTATAATCAAAAACTTTGTAGGAGCTTCAGTTTCTGAGATATTTGCAAAGAACTGTTTTCATGGCTGATGGTTCGTTTTCGCTCTTTTGTATATAGGTTTTGCCTAATAACTTTGGGAATATTTTTAGAGTTAATACTTTTTTCTTTTCTTTTTATTACTTTTTACTACGTCGATATGCAAGTTGAAAATACGCGAGTTTATTTTAATAATAACTAAAAATTATTTACTTAATATAGATACTACTAATCTAATTTAAATTAAGTAGAATTATTAACTACTTGCTACTTTCGTTTTAATACAAGCTCGATGATGCTCTCTTTTTTATCCCTTACATAAACCCCCTTTTAACCCCTTTCCTAGGCTCTTCCTAAATTCCTCACGCCATGCGCCACGACTGGAGACGCGAGGAAGTTGCGCGCGGGGTCCTGCTGAAAAGAGAGAGCCGACCATATGAGACGATACGATTGGGCAGTGGCGTATATACGAGGGGGGCCTGAGAGCCCCCCCCCCCGAAGCTAAGATTTTTTGGATATTTTCCATATATTTCATGAATACAAACATAAAATAGCTTAAATACAGCCTCATGAGGTCTTGCCCCCCCCCCCCAAAAACTGTCTCGGGTCCACCACGACACTTTTTTCGATGTACGCCACTGCGATTGGGCCACTGCGAAACGGCTGCAATTTTGACACGTGTCATGCGGTACCTGCCAATCCATTATACTAATTATTTTATAATTTGTGCTATTTTGAAAAACACATGCGTGTTCGTACATTGAAGTGGTATTTTGGAATAAGCGTGATTCTCCTACCATTGGATGTCCAAATATTTTTGGTAAGTCGAGCTTGTTTTCTTTGCTTTTTTTATTATTCAATAAATTTACGATTAATTACACTGGTCTGCAAAAAAAAATAAAAATTCTTGACCCCTGGCATTATTTCCGCTGATTCTATATATATATATATATATATATATATATATATATATATATATATATATATTATGATTATTATATATATATATATATATATATATATATATTATGATTATTATATATATATATATATATATATATATATATATATATATATATATATATATATATATATGAATGCGTCGCCTGTTTTGTCCAGTGCTTTTACAAACTGTTTGATCAATCCAAGTTTGATGTGCAAACGCGCCAAGTAAATATTATCTTGCGGGACTAATAAGGATCGTTGGCGACATTTTTCTGACCGGGAGTAAATCTTTCTCGCAAGGCCAGTTCCGTACAATGTAATGTTTGTCCCTTGCTCGGCTGTCCCATTCACAAATAAAGCAACAATATTTTATTTTTTTATTATAGTTTCTGCATGAGCGTATACAAGGGGGAGGGGGGCTTAGGGGCTAAAGCCCCCCAAGAATCTAAAAATAGATTATGTTAAAACTATTTATTTTCCTACATTTTAATATGTTAATAAATAAAAATGGAAAAAATTTCCAAGCCCCTCCAAGGCGATTTTTTGTAAACGCCAGTGGTTTCTGTATATATATACTTTTATATACTAATATGTTGCTTTATACTTTGCTATAACGTTGATTTACCGTTAAGCTGCTGGCAGCTAAAATTTTATAAAAATAATTAGAAAATGCATATAAAACGGTAAAATCGACAATGTCCATTTACCATTTATGCAAAACACCTGCCCCCCCCCCAAAAACAAATGGCTTACCACCTTGCTATAAATATTAATATTTGAGAACACTAAACTCTCCAGTCTCTCAGAAATAATGATGTTAAGGCAAAAAAAAATCCTTTCCGTCCCACCAAACTATCGAAAAGCAGTAAAAATAGGTAGGGGGGGTCTCCCCCAAAAATGGGGTGTGATCGGGAAAAACGGAGTTCATATTTGGATTTAGGAGGTCATTTTACATAAGAATCGGCAATAATGGTGTCAGGGCCGATTTTCATGCCGACCAGTGTTACCCCTCCTTGAGTGTTAAAACTTTTGAAAATTTGCCAGATGAATAAAACCCGTGCTCCCTACCCATTTATTAGTATATAGTAAAGGGGAGCGGGTCCCCTCCCCCTCGAAGCTAAGATTTTGTTAGATATTTTAAATATCATAAAATACGGCCTTATGGGGTCTTGCCCACCCCCCAAAACTGTCTCGGGCCCCCCCCCTAAAAGTTTTTTCTGAATAATTTTTTTTACTTTACTGCCATTTTTGGGATAAGATAACATATTTTTCCTTAAGAACGTGTGTTTAAGCGTGGATTTGAGGGAGGTAAAAAGCTAATTCCCCCCCCCCCCTAGAAAATATATCCAGTTTTAGTTAATAATTAAAGGATTAACGAGATAATTACCACACCCTCTCTAGAAAAAAATATTACAAATAAGGTTTACGTCGACCATCAAACCCCCCTCCACCCCTGCCCGACATTTTAACCCAGATCCGCGCATGCTTGTATTTAGGCCAAAAAATTTTGTTTTAAAAGATATTTAGCAAAAATTAATTTTACATTTTGATAGCAGATTTATTGCTTTTTATATAATCATAATAATTTTTTTTGGTAAGCGTGGCTGTGGTGATATTTTGTTAAAGAAATATCAACAGTATATCAATATTACCATAATGATGGGCAGATGGCGCTGAAATAAATTCATCTGGTACGCAATATTCAGAGACAACTACTATGGTATAATGGGATTTGTATGATATAAGCATGAACATCGGAACTCGCGCATGCAACTAAATCGTACTGTCAGTCCCTGAATATTGCGTTCTAGACGAATTTATTTCAGCGCCATCTGCCCCTCAATATGATAAAGCTCGCCGGTTGCACCTCTTTTATGGGTCATATACTCAAAGATGGTATCATTTCTGTACCCACAAGAATGCATTAACTTGGAAAAATCAATGAGCGCATAGACCACAAACCTTATTTAAAATACTCTCAACTTTCTCTGTCCTGTTTAATTAAATTTTCGAAATGTTCGTTAATACTCTAGGTAGGACAAGGATTTTAGTTCTTTTATGTTTTCTTTTTTCAACGACCCTGGAATCGTTGACTCAGGGCTGTCTTTTATCAGGTTGGGGCCCCTGGCACTTCTGATCTTAGGCACCCTCTTAACAATCTTTTTTATCGGTATATAATAAAAAAAATAAAACCCCACTAGGTTGTCCATTTGTGAAGTGCATTCCATATAGGGGAGGGTGGGGAATACCGCCACGCCAGCTATCTACACGGTAAAAAAAATTGTCTTAGATCAAAGCAAATTGCTGTGAAGTAAAATAATTTGTGCTTTTCTATTCCCCAAGAGAATATTTTCTTGATTTAGCATAAAAAATGTCTTGCCCCTTTATTTAATGTGAAACAGAAATTGTTTTATTAAAAATTGGAACTGAATTAATCTAAGGCACCGTTTTCTCTGAGAGCAAAATATTACTTATATACAATTAAAGAACAAAAATAAAGTCTCATTTCAAGATTAAGCGCTGTGCTGAACTAAAAAGAAATATTTAAAACAAATTGTAAGGTAAATCAATTTATTCAAGAAAAGAACGTGTTTTCATTATAGACAACATTTTTTACCGTGTAGGCAACCAGAAACACCTGAGAGCTGCGAGCCAAAGGCTAAAGCATTCCAGTTACAACGTGTCGCCAGTCTGATCTCCTTAACTTGGTAAAAGAAGTTCCTATAAACATGGGTCGGTTGCATATTAAGAGTCGAGTAAGGGGTAAGATTAAAAATCCTTTTTTTTAAATTATAATAAGGCTATAAACATCAAGACGAAATTTTGAAAAAACCTGGTCGTCATAAATTTTGGCCCTTTATTAACTGGTCATACCAAGGAAGTTTTTTCCAAATCGTAAGGGGATGTTTTGTAAATATTTTATTGAAGTGGCTTTTTTTATAACGTGAGTTCATGTTTCGAAAACTACCCGTTTTTTTTTTTATAAAAAAGGTACCCCAATTACAAGTCGTTTAGAGCAAGGGTTTTCGATAAAATGAATAAAAATTGGGCTGAGTGGAAGAAGGCACTTTTTAATAATATTTTTTATTAATAAAAAAAAATAATAAAAAAAAACACCCAGCTGCTAAATTTACTTGTTATACACTGTGTCCCATTTAAAACTTTCCACCCGGGATTTCTCGACAACTGCTGAAAATTTTTAAAAATGCCGAGAAACGTCGATTTTGTTTGCGAGGGGGAGACTTTTTGGCTATCTTTAAATTTTTGTAGCACGAACTCCCTTCGAGGGGTATACTTTACACCTATATTTGGAATAGGGAAAGTGGGTCTAGTGATACTTTGTTTTGAAGGCCTTTTAAATGTCCTTACAACCGTGTAAAAATTTCAAAAATCTATCCATTAGTTTTTGAGATAATTGCCTTCAAACTTTCAAATTTAACATAGACTGATAAAATAACAATTTAAATAGAATTTTATTACTTTTCCGATTTATTTTTTATTTTATCATTCCACGTTAAATTTGAAAATTTGAAAGCAAAAACTAATCGATGGATTTTCGAAATTTTTACACGGTTGTAAAGATATTCAAGAGAGCTTTTTCTATTCAAAATATAGGGGTAAAGTATACCCCTTAAAGGTTGTGCACGCTACAAAAATTTCAAGATTTTTAAAAAAAATTTCAGTACTCCAGAAATCCCGGGTGGAAAGTTTTAAATGGAACACAGTGTATAGTCGCAGTTAAGTACAAAATTTATAGGTATACCTATAATGTACGACATGCTTTAACTTTTAGTTTTGATGCCCAAAGCGCACTTACGAAATCATACAGTTTTGTATATTCATGAATCAAGTTATTGGGTAATTTTGTACCCAACTGCGACTAGTAGTTACAAGTTAATTTAGCAGTTGGGTGTTTTTTTAATGGTTTTTTTTTATTTCCAACTTTTAGGTTTAATTCTTATTCAGCCTTTTAAAAAGCACTACGCATTTACAAATCATTTAGCTTAACCCAAAAAGTACGTGTAGACTTTTGTGTGTTGTGTGAAGGTGGAGGAGGAGAGAGGGAGGAGGAAACTAGTAAAATAGTGTCGAAAAAAATCTTAAATCGTGTGCCGAAAGAATTTTTGACATCGCTCTAAATTTGTGAAAGAAAACAACTGTTACTAATAAGGAGGGTGGGGAGAAGAGAGGGACAGGAAGGGGGAAACTAGCAAAATGATGTTGGAAAAAATGTCTTAAAGCGTGTGCAGAAATAATTGAAATCGCTCTATATTTTTGAAAGGTATAGCTACAACTATTACTAATAAGGAGGGAGAGGAGAAGAGAGCGAGGGTAGTAAAATGATGTTGAAAAAAGTCTTCAAGCGTGTGCAGAAAGAACTTTTAAAATCGCTTTATATTTGTGAAAGTTATGGCTATAACTATTACTAATAAGCATGATGGGGAGGAGAGAAGGAGAGGCGGAGGGGGACTAGTAAAATGGTGTTGGAAAAAAATCTGAAAACGTATGCAGAAAGAATTTTTGAAATCGCTCTATATTTGATAAAATTATGCGAATATGGTTTTTGAATAGGGTGGGGGGAATGACAGGAGGGGTGATATGTGGGAGCAGGGAGGACTACAAAGTAACTACAGCAAATTAGAGGACATTTGCAATGGGTAATCAAAGGAATTTCAATAAAATCGCCTGAAATTTAGATAATTTCTATGCCTTAAAGCCTACATCGTGTGACAAAATGGCGTCTGAAGACTGAAGAAGAATGTTGAGTCCTGTTTAAAAAAATATAGCCTATAGCACCTTCGGGATCATTAGAAATTCAACGACATCTTTTTTGTCAAAATCGGTTCAGCCGTTTAGCCTCTAGCGTGACACAAACATATTTACTTACATACATACAACAATTAAAAAACATTACCCTTCCTTTCGCGGTGCTGCAGTTGGGTAAAAAGAGCGAACTCTGACCGTTGTTATATTTACTACTGCATATACACTGTAACTTATCTGTATTGAATGTGACAATAAAAGCATTTATTATTATTATTATTATAAATTTTAATATTTTAAAGGGTGTATGGCACTTCTTAAATTATTAAAAATTATTTAATGAAATGTTTTAAGTTTCAACCTGCCTACCCTAACCTAACATCAGCTAACTCTTAATGCTCTTTTCGACTTATGATTATAAGATTTTTTTACCATTTTGGGGACTACTATGTTACTCTTAGAGTAAGAAAAATAAACCACAACTTGAAAAATGGGTTCATTTTTCCACGATCGAGGCTTATATTTTTTGCTGGCCTTGGTTGCCTTTTAGTTTTTTTTCCCTGAGTTTTTTTCGCGATGAAGCTCTTCCCTTCTGGTTACGTCGCTGTGTTGGAAATTCCGGGTAGAATAAACCTGAATTTTTGTGCTTCCTTAGGCATAGCAGGAAATATCTGTGGCCTCAGGAAGTTAAAAAAATAATAATAAAATTTTAAACGGTACAAACTCTTGTAAATGTTTGGAAAATAATGTTTGGTTATTTAGTCGTACTCTTTTAATAAGTATTGTATTGTCTTTAAAAGTAGTAGCAGGCCCTATCAAACCTCCATGCACCGCGACCAAGTATGGGTCTATTGCTCGCCCACTTTTTTAAGTCACCTTATTTTTCCTACATTTGTAGAATACAAAAAAACAGTGCGTTTTCGGGCAACACCGCATTTCTTAAAATAATAATTATAATTTAATAGGGACCTATTGCAATAGCGCCAGGCACAAATTGTGCTGGGCACTAGATTGACAGTTTCTCATTATAAGAACAGCTGTGTCCTTTCAAAATTAGGCCTTTGTGTATTATACGGGCCGGATTTAATAGTGACGCCACTATTAATGGAAAATAAACGACGGGATTTATAAATTCGACTTTAATATGTCAATTTTGAAAGATCAACTGTCAGTTTGTAATGCGAAACTGTCAATATAGTGCCCGGCACAATTTGCGCCTAGCACTATGGCAATAGGTCCCTAATAAACGATTTTCTTTAGCAGTTTTTAAAGTCCGCTGAAATTTCGGGCTTTTCAGACTTATTTAGTTAATTTTAAGATGACATTAAAAAAGTGGGTGACTGTACCTACGGAGTTTGACTAAAGTGGCAATTTTTTTTGTCAACCATTAAACAGAAAAACTTCGCAGACAACAACTTAAAGATATTTCACTGAGGCCCCTGTATTATTAACTACACTTTTAATAGGTAGGTACTACTACTCAACAAAAATTAGGATCATCATCACATCTCGTGTCTCCAAATGAACAAGTTCAATTTTCGTAACTTTAATTTTGTTAATCTTGGTAGTGGGGAACCTGGAATTAGTTGCAAATAATAAAAATTTGATGACATGTCTAGATTGCATTGATTGTCGTACGTGTGTCGGTTAAAGATGCATTAGATTAAGTAGTGCATTACCTATATCGGTGCTAAAAAAAAGGAATATAAAAATTAAAATTTAATTTCTATTAAACAAGAAATCAAGAAACAAAAATATATATTATCCTGGATTAATGGATCAACTAAAAATTACTATTAAATTAATTTTATTGTGATGATGCCGATCCTTCGAAACCCAAAGCTCCGATAACTTTTTTATTATAAAATTTGTTGTGGAAAAAAGTGGGATGGCCGACGTTAATTATGCTTCTTCTATTAGATATTCACTACAAATCCTGAAAATTTCGTCAAAATTGGTCCAGGGGTTTTCAAGATTTTGCGATGTAGATAGACCGAGAAACAGACATCATGACAATATTGTTTTAAAATATCAACTCTAGGATTATTGAGTGTCCCTTAATTTTCAGTTGTTGGATGCTAAAAAATCGTAAAATGTGTTTTGTTTCTGCAAAAAATCTAAGAAATAAATTTTTGTGCTGCCTCAGGCACATAATAAAATTTTAATAGTAAGAAGAAAATTACCTATCTGTGACAAAAAATCCATTTTCATAAAAGCATAAAAAATTTAAATTTAATTTTTTATAAACAAGAAATCAAAAAACAAAATTAAAAATATATAATATCTTGTTAGCAAATTAATGGATCGTGGTTTAAATTCTTCCAACAACAGCAACTAAAAATAACTTCTAAATTAACCAAACCGAACCCAAAGCTCCAATAACTTTTTAAATTTTTTTCCAAAAAATAGTTTTATCGAATGCCTTAAAAAAAGTAATGTTCTTGTATGACTGATATTGATTAGGCTTTTTCTATTGGATATTAACTACCATTCCTAAAAATTTCGTCGAAATTGGTTCAGGGGTTTTTAAGATTTCGGATGTAGATAGACCGACAAACAGACATCATGACAATATTGTTTTAAAATATCATCCCTAGGACTATTAAGTGTGCTTTAATTTTCAGTTGTTGGGAAGCTAAAAAATCGTAAAATGTGTTTTGTTTTTGAAAAAAATCTAAGAAACAAATTTTTGTGCTGCCCCAGGCACATAATAAAATTTTGAATGGTACCAACTTTGGGAAATGTTAACAGATATTGTATTGGCTTCGAAAGTAGTAGCAGGCCCCATCGGCCCTCCCTGCATCGCTACCAAGTATGGCTCAATTGTGCCCACGTATCTACGGAGATTGACTAAAATGGCAATTTTTTAACAAATAATGATTTCGGCCTAAGACTATAAATATTTTATTGAAGCCCCTGTATTATTAGCCACACTTTTAATAGGTCGGTACTATAATAGAAAATGCATTTATTCCATCACAATACCAAACTCAATTGACAAAAACTATTCGGATTTTTTTAGTTAAATTAAGAGTCTCGGTATGTTGATTCAATCCCACGTGTCTCGTATCTCCAAACGAATAAGTTAAATTTTCGTAAATTTAATTTTGTTATTCTTGGTAGTGGGGAAACTGGAATTAGTTGCACATCATAAAAATTTGACATGATGACACTAGATTGCATTGACTGTCGTCCGTGTGTCGGTTAAATGTGCATTAGATTAAGAAGTGCATTACTTATCGGTGGTAAAACAAACTATTTTCATAAAAGAATATAAATATTAAAATTTAATTTCTATTGAACAAGAAATCAAGAAAACATGGAAATTAATGGATCGTGATCTAAATTCTTCCAACAACAACAACTAAAAATAACTTATATATTAATTTTGTTATGATAATACATATCCCTCGATACCCGAAGCTCAGATAACTTTTTTATTTATAAAAATAGTTTTATCGAACGCCTTAAAAAAATTCTGGTATGACCTATATTAATTAGGCTTCTTCTACTGAATATTCACTACCAGTCTTGAAAATTTTGTCAAAATTGGTTTAGGGGTTTTCAATATTTGCGATGTGGTAAGACCGACAAACAGACATCATGACATTGTTGTTTTACAATATCACCTCAAGGATTATTGAGTGTCCTTTAATTTTCAGTTCTTAGAAAGTTAACAAATCGTAAAATGTATTTTGTTTTTGCAAAAAATCTAAGAAACAGAAGATCGTAAAAATTACGTAAAGAAAATGATCAAATCCCCTGATTGTATGTTAATTAATTCCATGAGAACCACTTTTGTTTTCATCTAACAGAAGCATGGTCGAATTACTACTTCTCTCGGCAGAGGTTTACAAATTTTTGCGGTAAAACATACGTTTCTAGCCACCTTTGCGAAAATACGCAAAAATTTTTCATGTTTCCCGCGCTTTTTTATTTTCAAAAATGTCTAAATGCAGGAAAATTTTAAACTCGATAATTAATTATTATCTATAATAATTTTGATTTTGTGCTATTTTTTAAACTATTAAATATTTAAATTATTAATTTAATAAACTGTAATAATTATTATGATGTGTTAAAATATTAGTCAAAAAGAAAAACAGAATATTAATGCTGCCCATCGTAAAATGAAAGTGTTCAGCTCTGTGATATCGTGGAAAATCATCTTGATTGTTTTTGTGTTTATTAGTGAGTTTTGTTATGGAATGCATTACCAGCCGTCGATTATTATTATTGAAGATGCAAAAGGTAAAGTAAAAAAACAGTTAATTAGTACATCTTTTCAATTTTAACCTTTCTAGCCCACGCAGCAATAGGTTTTGTTTTCGATTAAAAAAAAAATGAGGTAACGCCGAAAATAATTTGGGTGTTTTTGGACCTATCTTAGCAGTTTCGTAGTGACGTCTGCGTCTGTCCGTGGTGTGTGTGTGTGTGTGTGTCAAAAAAAAAACAAATGTTGTTTCGAAATTATTATGTCAAACACGTCAGAATATATTTGAAAAAATTCCGGCTCACAAGATTTTTGATAGAAATAGGAAAAATACGCCATGTTTAATGCTGCCAGTTATTTTTGTTTTTGTTTTTATTTGAATTTTTGAGAAAACCTAACCTTAAATTTTGTTTTGATATTTTTGGGCTCTTTAGCCAAACCTTTAAAAAAGAAACTCCTTGTTTGGGAAAATTCCGATCAGGTGATAATTTTTTTAAAAGTTATTTTCTTTTTGAACACCTGATCATTTTGGCAAAAATCATGCGCGCTTTGCACACGCTGGGAGTTTGAAGCGTCCCCTGTATTTGATAGGGGAATGAAGAACCACTTCCGAAAAGACACTGAAAGAAGTCACACGTGTTTTAAGATTAAGACCAAAATTCCATCCACAAGAAAGTCCGCGGCGCCGCGAGTGAAACTGTGGAATTGCTGTTAAATGAAAGAAGGTAAGCTTCTAGCGTGTTGCCGATTTTTTTCCTTTGTTTTAGTTCAATAAACGTCTGTTTTCCCAGACGGGGTGAATTTGACTTTGGGGTAATTTTTTTGTGAAATCTCTAGTCTTCTCCCCTTCAAGCATTCAGCCGTCTACGCTATCTTGTATTATTCTGTTTTTAACAGGGCTTACAAAAAAAAAACCGGTAAAAAAAACTTTTTTAAAGGCGAGCGTTTATACATACATAAAATTTTAAAAAAAAATAACTAACATTTACTTTTTTCTTAAGTTTCAAAAAAATTATTTATCTTAAGTATCGGCGTTAAAGCTCAGTTTATATATTTTCTAAAATTTCCACGCTCTATAACAAAGCTTCCGTCAAGTAAATCAAAGGACTGTCGATGGCTTTGAATGCGGTGTTAAGAAATATTTTAATGAACTATTACACATTTTCTACTTCTCTAGTCACCTTTCTATTAAATTATTATGAATCTATTAAATTTCATAAAGGCGATAGAAAAATTTGGAAATAGTACCGCCTTAGCGTATTAACAAGAGACAACGGACAATGATTATAACTAATTATACACCATTTTTCAATTATAAGCATTTCATGTGCACATTTATTTTTCTATAGTTTTGAAAAATATATAGGTATAAATAAGTTCTCCAAATTATTTCTGCGAATTTAATTATTTTTCATATTTAAACACAACATTTGATAGTAATCTGGTATTAGATTACACTTAGGGCGGCGTTAGATGTTTAAATTAAATTAAATTAAAATTACTTTTGAAAGAAAAATTAAGTATTAATTTTTTTTTTCAGATAACGCGAATTTGTTGTTTGGATGTATTTTGACCTATCCCAGCAATATCGTCGTGATGTATGTCTGTGTGTGTATATTATTTCTGTCCGTAATACGATAGCTCCTAAACCGCTAAACCGATTTTCATAAAATTTTCAGGTAAAATAGTGTTTGACACTTACGAGCTGATTAGATTTTGGTCAAAATGCATTAATGCTAATGACAGTTTTTTGACAATTAAAAACTTTAAAAAATGCTAACTTTTTAACGGAGCATCGTATCAATACACTGTTTCGGAATATAGTACAAAAACTTCGTAGGAGCTTTAGTTTCTGAGATATTTACAAAAAACTTTTTTTAAGGCTAATATATTATCATGGCTTCAGTTGAAGTGTGATAATAGGCTAGCTAGAAAGGTGTCAGATCCGTCATGGATCCATTTATTTTTATTGAAATGTCACAGAAATCTCTACACTTTATGGCATAAAATAATAAATTTTAACAAAGTTTGAACTCTTTCAAGCGAGTAAATCGAAAACTAGGCTGGTAATACCCCATTTTACTTTACATAGTTTGGTTTATCATACATAAATAAGCAATTGATTACATTGACCATGCCCTTTAGAGTAATATGAAACATTTGCGTATCTGTTTTTGTCCTAAAATCATAAACAGATTTAGGTATTTCCTAAAATATTGACATTCAATTATAAAACACCACACTGCTACTGGTCTCAGACGGAATAGGAAGCGCTGAATAAAAACCTTAAGGCTTCTCAAATCCGTTCGATGTTTAATAAGTATCGGTCACATGACTCATTTTGAAAAATCAGGACAAACTTTTATATGCAAATTATTTTCGGAAAAAATGGTCCTTCGTCACAAAAAATACTAAAAATATGATTTATGTAACTTGGGTTCTTAAGTTTATTGGTTTTTCTCTATTTTAGTTCTACTAGAGTTTAACGTATGCAATCTTACCCACAGGGTTCGGGTGAGATGGCTTTTGCAGTACTTTATAATTTTTATAATAAAACGTTTAAAATTCCTCAAGATAATTAATCTCTTTTTAGTTTTTAGATTTTGTCATATAAAATTAATCAATAAAAAAATCATTATAATTGTTTTCCAAAAAGTATGCCATCTCAGCTGAGTGTCCCCCATAGCATCGGGTTAGCATATTATTTTCGTCTAAGATTTAATCGGCAAAAAATAGTAAGAAAAATAATATCTTTAACATAACAATGATAATTAAATCTGGTGAGAATTTTATTTTACTTCTAATTATATGAATCAAGCTGGTTTTGCATTGTTTTGAAAAAATATGGAATATCTCAATTTATACCATGCTTATTTGTAAAAATATACTTTTTAAATAAAACTCAGCACCAAATAACAGTGCTGCTCATAAGGGACCAAATTTGAAAGTTTGAAGGCAATTATCTCAAAAACTAATGGATAGATGTTTGAAATTTATACACGGTTGTAAGGACATTCAAAAGGCCCTCAAAACAAGGTATCACTAGACCCACTTTTCCTATTCAAAATATAGGGGTAAAGTATACCCCTCGAAGGGGGTTCTGGCTACAAAAATTTCAAGATAGCCAAAAAGTGTCCCTCTTGCAAACAAAATCGACGTAATTCGTCTTTTTTTTTAATTTCCTGATAATTTTCGAGAAAATCCAGGTGGACCCTTTTCAAATTGTCACCTTGTATGTTTTATTGTCTATTGGCTTATGTAGCCCTAGATACTAATAGCGAATTTATTTGAAAAAGCTAGTGCGCGGTCAAAAAATTACCCCAATGCAGTTTTAAAGGAATAAAAAAGTGGACTAGGGCTCAGAGAGCCCGTGCCAAAAAATGCGTAAGTGCAACACTGAGTTTGTTACTTGGTCAAAAGAATACAAAAAGTTGAACCAATTTTTCCAAAAGAATAAAAAAATTGCACTAGTGGAGCACCATTGCTGCATTTTTTTTTCAAAATAATTCGCTATAAGCTTGGCAATCTATCTTGCTGGATAGACCGAGAAAAATATTTACCAAATTTTACCAAGGACTCTTTTGCCCTAATAAAACATTGTAATAAAATGGACGCCAAGTACAATTTTTGATTGCCCTAATAAAAATCATTTAAAAAAAACAATATGTTCAACAGTTACCTAATTCTATCAAAGTATTTAGTACCCCTTAGTAAGTTATGGATGACCACCTAATAATCGGGCACAATTTCACGAAAAAGTAAACAAAGGGCTGAGACAATAATATTGCTTTATACTGCAATATAATACCCCCTCCCGTAGAAGCCAAAATATACAATTATTAATGCGGGTGTTTTACATTAAGTTTTAATTTCAATCTTAGTAGATACACCGCCAAGTTTACGGTTAATAATATTTGAAAAAACCATTGACTTCTATACGATACGGGTAGACCCGGCATGGGCCTAAATTGCCATTATATCAAGCTTTAATCGCAATTGACCAAATACAAGTAAGAATTTAATGAGCAAGACAGGGATGAAAACAGAATTTTGGTTTGGTAAGTCCGGACACATGCATAATCGCAAAAATATTCTATTTGCTTGTCTTGGATAAACAAGGGCAGCGGCGGCGCAAAATAAAAATTTTGAATTCCACTAACATTTTTTTATCAACAATTTTCTGTTTGAATAATAAATAATTCATGAATACTTACTTGTGTATACTGTGTTTACAAAATTCTTTTCAGTAAAAAAAAGAGTAAAAAGAATTTGTTAGCATGCTTAGTGCAGTGGATGTATTAAAATTATTGTTTTCATCTTAGAACTTTACAAATGCTGTACCTTCCAGGTAAAATATTTTCTTTCCTTAAACAAGGGTCTTCTTCAACTCTTCTCTTCTTGGGTGGACTACAAGTTATGCTCGAATCAGATGAAATTCCGGAACTAAAAATTTCAATTCGGAATGGGACAACTGGGCGCCGGGCCAACTCGGCGCCGCCAACAGGGCGCCACGCAGGGCCTAATGGGCGCCGGGCCAACTCAGCGCCGGACTATTTTTTTTTTTCGATAAAATGTGCCGATAAAAAACAAAATAAATATGTTATTTATACAAAAATTTCAACATCTATTAAGTCGAGTGTTGAAATTTGGTAGGTGTAGTGGTCTGGTAACCTGGTAAAAATACTATTTACGTTTTATATTTTAAGAATGGCGGATCCAAAATGGTGGATTTCTTTATTTTTAAACCGATTTGTCTCAAACTCAAAGTTTGCAGTGTTTGAGATCACTTAATACAGTTTTATCCTCAAACTTAAAAAAATTAAAATGGCGGATCCAAAATGGCGGATTTTCTTATTTATGCACCAATATTCATCAAATATAGAACTTGGCCCTTTTCAGGGCCTTATACAACTCAATGGAAAAAACCCAATTCTTGCATAAAAGTCCATGTGCATGATCCCAAGAAATAAACAGATTTTTCAAGGCGAGTAATTTAGTTAACCTTAATTGCAAATAAGTCCAGAAATCTTATCTGAAATCGTGCCCATTAAAGATATATATGAAATTTTCGTATTGCTTATTAATATCCAAATTTGTGTTATTGGTTTCAGCTTGTTTCAAAAGAGAATTTGCCGGTAAACGCATCATCAGAGGTCTGGTCAGGGAGCTGATACTTTGCGATACCGTTGAGCAGTGTCAACAGGAATGCGCCAATACCAAGCCTTTTACTTGTGAGGGATTTAATTACAGGTAAGTTTGGGGGAAATTTCAAAGCTCATCTCTTCCTCAAATATGGAACGAAATCTATCATACCCATACATAATCCCCCTTTTGCAATTTTTACAATATTACTTTGTTCTTTATCTATTTAGCCTCATTCGATCCATCTTTGGACATAGGCCTGCCCCAATATCTTTCACTCTTCTCTGTCTGTCGCCGTGTTTATCCATCTAGCTTCAGCATGTTTCTTCAAATCGTTCGCCAATCTCATTTGGGGGATCCCCTGCTTCTTTTATTTTTCCAAGGTCTTCAGTTTACAATACATTTTTTGTTCCATCGATCGTCTTTCTATCTGATATTATGACCGCCAAATTTTAATATTGCTACTTCTTCTTCTTCACTCATTTCTTTTTCTATTTTGTTACCTTATCTGTGTTTGATTTTGTAAGTGTCCAGGTATGGGATCCATAGGTAAGTATAGGCACAATACCTGCATCTTTTTTTATAAAAGTAAAAGTGAATTTTGTTCAAATAGCAAAACGATTTTCGTTTGGTCCATCCTGTAAAACTTTTAAGCTGGAATAAAGTATCTCGTTGATCTAAAAGTTGTTTTATAGAAGAAAAAATTAGGCCCTGAGTAATAATTTAAAAATGAAGATTTTGTATTTTGCAGGTCCTCAGATTTCTCTTCCTCTATTATCATATCTGCCAGCCAAAATTCGATGCATCTTTCCCTTGTATCGCTTCCAAAATTGCTTTGTTGTTTATTTTTTTGTATTAATTTATTACCAACTATAACAACGTTTATCCTTGACACACACTTATTATCTAATTTACAAAAGAATTTTTGATTGAATATATTTTGCTGTAGTATCAAAACTTTTTTTGTTCATAAAGCCTTGCACTTCAAGTTTATTCTGCACATTCATGTAAACCTTACATTTGCATATTATCAGCATTTTTATTTAAAAAAAAGTAATTAAGGCTATAAATGAGTAAAATTACATGCATTTTTATATAGTTCCATTCAAAGTAGACCTTGAAGATGGCCCGGACTTAGGGCCAAAACGTTAACGGTTGATGTAATTAATGCTGTCCAAATAACCATACATTTTCCAATAAAATCATCTTAGATTAATCATATAATTAAATTCTTACAGGATAGATCCGAGTGGCCGAGGGAAAGGGGAATGCGAACTTTTGGATTTGCCTCTTTCCAAAATCAACATTCCTCGAGAACTGGTTATGGATGAGGACTATGACGTTTACATAAGGTAGGTAATTGCAATCTACTACTGAGTAGCCTTTTTCTGACAAATCCACAAGGACGCAGTCGATTAGCACGTCGAGCCCCAGTACAAAAACATTTTTAAGGGTCTTCTGTGAGTTCTGCGGCTGTATATATTTTTTCCTGTAAAATCAAACATTTTTTTCATTTAGTGATACCTATTTTCTATCCTCAAAAAGTGTTTGTTTTAATTATTTTCTGCTTAATTTTACGACTGTTTCGTGGGTCTAATGTGAATATGGTAGGACATATTAGGAATTCACCTGGAAAAAAATAGGTAAGCTGGATTTTTGTATAATTATTCCTTAGCATCTGGCACATATACCCACATATTCTCAGCTAAAAATCAGTTTTTTGTGATTTTTTTTCGAAAATAAATAAGGTTTTCAAAAAGAGTCGAGAGTGAAAAAATACGCAAAAAACCTAACCTAACATTGTAAAAAATATATAAAAAAATGATTTTTTTATATTTAATTTTTTTCCCACTCTGTAGGTAACTTGTTTTAAAATGTTAATACTTATTAATATGAAGCTTGATCCCCACTTGTTTCGAAAACCATTTACTAAAACTTAGTTTGTGTTTTTTTAAAGTTAAACAACTTTAAGTAAAGGTAAGGAAAGTAGTTCTAGCCTGACCAACATAGGGATTTTGAAAATTTGATTTTTATACATTTACGAACTGTACGACATAAAAAAGCGTAAATTTAAATATATTTAACAGTGTTAAAATACGCGCAAATGCGCACACGTTGATTTCATATGAAATTCCAGCTTAACAGATATTAAAGTAATTTTTATAAAATTTTAGAAAAATGGTGTTTGACTAAACTTAAATGTGACAAAGGGGTTTAGACAAAATTAGTGGAACATAAACGCAATGATCTCTATCATAAGGGTGGTTTATTAAGGGTTGAAAATTATTAACAGAGGTACTTACATAACGTTTTAGGAAATACTCGTATTAATATGCAATTTTCAGTTTCTTATGTCAAGATTTTTCGCCAAGGCTGTCGTAACCCAGGCTATATGTACATGGATAAATTATTTTTTGTAGATATTTTAGAAACTAAAACTTTTGGTATACATATATATTTGGGGAAAAATCATGATAAAACGACTGTTCGGTAAAACTTTATGTACTCATGTTTATAATTTTAAACCCTTAAAAAAACCACCTTTAAGTTACATTAATTTTGTTTAAACCCCTTTGTCCCATTGAAGTTTAGTGAAACACTATTTTTGCTATTAATAGCAGTTTGGCTGGAATTTCAAATAAATAAAATTGTGCACGTTTGCGCATATTTTACAGCTGTTTCTACTCAGAAGTTGAACTTTTATTATGTCCGCTTTTTGTCTCATACAGTGCTTAATTATATAAAAATATTTTTCCTATGTCCCAATGGCGGTCTGGATATTATTGACCATTGGCCTAAGCCGTACTTAAAGTTGTTTAACTGTTAAGAAACAAAAACTAAATTTAACTATAATGTTATAAAGTATAAACATTTTAAAACAAGTTAACTACAGGGTAGGAATAAAGTAAAATTTTAAAATAATTTTGCGTACTTTTTCTTTTTTCACTTTCTTAAAAAAGTTATTAGTTTTCAAGAAAATCGCAAAATACTGATTTTTAGGACTTTTGGGGCTTTATATCTAGCGAAGCTCAAGGGTGATTTTGGGGGAGAATATGTGGGGATGTGTCCCAGATACTAAGGAATAATTATACAAAAATCCAGCTTGCACCTATTTTTTTCCAAGTTTCAGAGTTTTCTGACCTAATATGACGGCTACAATCTATTAAAATTAATAAATCGCCCTAAATTACTAATAATTTCTGATATCAGAGACAGAAATGCAGCAGCCTCCAACTGCAGACAACCGCCCTCTCAGAGCACCTATTTTCCAGACAGTATTGAAGAAGATTATGACTTCAAAGGAGGCCATCGTTATGCAGATAGCTATGAATATGACGACAGTTTTGAGAGAAAAGGAACTAGACCGTACCGTAAGTATTTTAATATGTATGTTAATGAGAAAACAAACGGTTGAAATTCCCTTCCCTGATAATTAAGAAGTAATAAAACATTCGCATTTTCTAAAATAAGTATTTTGAAATCCAAAGCTCTGGAAACATATTTTAAAGGCTTAAAACTATTTTTTAATATCTTCTGCGGTTTACAAACATTTTATTACAAGGAGGATCGCCATTAGTACTTTGGGTATAAGAGAATGATGTAAAGATTCTTTTATAATGATTGTTACTTATTTGGTTATTCACCGTCCAAAATTATTTGAAATGTTTTGATTTTATTTTCAAGGTCCCTTACCTCCATTAAAACCCCTACCTGCCCCTCTGCCACCTCCCGTGAGAAGGCCTCTTCCCAATGATTTGGACCCAGTTCTGCGTCGTCCAGGTGACAGATGGACAGGAGATGATTACTTGGGTAAGAATACTTATAAAAGAACAGTAATGCCTTTTGTAAGGCTCATTTATTCTTATGTTACATTTTTTTAAAAATTATTTCTTGATTGGACAATTGTTTTTCAGGCTATGCGATTCTCTTGCCAAATCTGTCTGTATTGAATTCCTCATAAATAAATTATTATTATCGAACCGATTTTAATTAAATAAAAAGCATCATGGTTAACGTTATTTTCATTTTAAAGATTGCGGTTAAGGTTGGTTGTCACCTTGAAATCCAAGATGGCCGATAGAATCAGGCTTAATATTTTAAAAAGCTTACTTAATTTTATGTTTCGAAAAACGTTCAAACTTTTGTTAATTTGGCTAAGAGCTTTAGAAATCGGTGTTTTTCAGGTAAACTACTACTATGCTGCAGTTTTTTTAGCAAGTCTAGACACGTATATAAAAGAAACGAAAACATTGTCTGGTACATATTCTTGTTTGCCTTAAAAATCTAGATTCATTTTTATCCTTTAAAGCCCTTCCTTACCTTGGAGACAAAAGAATCTCTACCAGAGAAAATCTTAGGTAGTGTTAAATTCCCACGCTAAAACCACGACTTCACCTAGGGTCACTGCATCACGAAGGCGTAGTGTCATGGAGACGCCAGGCTCCCAGGATGCAGTGACCCTAGTTTCACCGAGGAGTGGCTCGATCGCCGATTTTTGTACACCAAAAGGAAATACCTTCGGTATTTCCTCAAATTTCAATGGTATTTCGTATTTTTTCCCAAGCACTTCCTGGTATTTCCTAGTATATTTCCCAGTACTTCCCAAGTATTTCCCCTAACCTGTACACCAAAAGGAAATACCGAGTCACTCCTCGCGTTTTACTACAGCCATGACTGTAGCTACTCCATTAGTTGTACGAATTTTTACAAAATCTTTTATAAAGTAGCTCCTTATTGCCCGTTGGTTAATTTAAACTTTCCGAAAAGTAAAAGTCTTCTGAGATTATAGACCTTGCTTTAACATTGTATGGTAGGTAGTTTAGGTCTTCGTGATATAGGTCTATTTTGTTCCAGTTATAGACCTTGCCATATCCCAATTTGCGTCCTTCTAGACAGTAGCTTTTTTATTTTTCCCTCACCCAGTTTTAACCCAGAATCTTTATACTCCTTAAAACCCTCTATACTAAAGATATTCCTTTGATGACCCTAGTTATCTGCGTTTTCATTACCTCAAATACCTTTATGTTCTGACACCCGAATTAAATACGAAGTCCGGTGACGTAGCTTTTAAAAAACTTTTTATTTGAAAAGACTACAAAAAATACTTATAACTAAAATGACCAATACAACTTGTAAAAGTATAATGATACCTAATTAGACCATTTGGGTGCATATATAAACTTCAATGTACGGCGTCAGCAATATATTTGTTATTACAAACAAGATGAGATGTTATTATTCCAGGGATATTACTCCTCCACCCTTAGTTTCGTCAACGTCCTCGTTGATGAGTTTTTGGAGAACCCTTAAGGGAATATTTTTTGTCTTTGAGGTTTTTTGTTTTCGCCAAAAATAGAAAATAAAAATAAATATCAAGATTACTGCCAAACATAAAGTTAAGATAATGTAATTTTGGCTTTCAAAATTAAGTTCCTGTAGGACTAAAGGATCCAAAAGGTCTTCCTGCATTTTTTGCGGGTTTTCTAAATGTCTTATCTGCAAATTGATAGACAAGTTTGTTTCAGGAAGCTTTATTATATCTGGCAATGAAACAGAAATGTTATTTATTGATAATGAATATTTATTTTGATTAATTATTATGTCACACTGGCTGTTAATAAGATAACAGTTTTGAAGTGTGGTTTTCTGAAACTGGAAGCAATTTTCGTAAATTGTTTCGGAGTTTTTTGTACAGAAAAGTAGACCACTTTTATAAGTTAAAGTGTGAATTTGAAAATTATTTTTTACTGTGGCGAAAGGGCAATTTTTTGGTAAAAGGCAACTATGTGCAATGGGGTTGAAACAAATCCAATTTGAGTTAATTTCAGAGCATTGCTGATACCATAAATTGTTACAATAGTATTTACTGGGGCTAATTAATATTTTTGATTCATTATTAGGTATTGGATAAACTATCTTAAGACTACAAGAATATTTTTCAAAGATTGGTATTTTCACTACAATGATTGACATATCTTTTAACAGAATAAGGCCAGTTTTACATATAAGAGTTAATTCTGACAGGTGTTTTAGTGGCCATAGAGAATTTTTTGGATAATGAGCTGTCAAATATTGCCAAATTTCCCTAATTTCATTGACATTCAAAATTTCTAAATCTAAAGTTTGCAGATGCGCAAAAGATATCATTCTCAGCATTTTTTCCAAAAATTTGTTTAGTTTTGAGATTTGTAAAATTTGGTTTTGCATACTGAGTAATAACGTGATTTCATTATTCAATTTTAAAATTTCGAAGCGAATGCATTTTGCGTTTTTATTTATAATGTTTACATTTTCCTGGAATTTGTTTATAATATTCCCGGCAAATGAACTAAGGTCATTTATCTTGTGCATCGTGTTAATTTGATTTTGTTTCAGTATTTGTAAGTTCTGCGTTATTGTGTCTAGGTCGGTATTATCTAGGTTTCCTGTGACAAATTTAATACCGCTTCCCAGTAGGTTGAATAAACCACGTTTCTTTCTAAGTTCATTGTTTTCTAAAGAATTTAGTTTTTCATAAGTATTGTACGTATCGTTTAAGCATGATTCAAGGAATTGAAATTGTATTTTTAATAAAGTATTATTAACTTGATTGACTAAAGGGGATAAAAATAGGGAATTAGTAGTAAAAAGTTGGCTTAGAGACGTTTTAATTTTTGTCATATTAAAAGGTATGTACATAGTATGATAATGGCTTACAACTAAAGAAGGAGAGATTTCTTCGGTGTAGAATCCATTATTGTCCAATCTATTGACCTGAAGGGCCTGGTTGAGGTTCGTCAATGTCAGGAGGGACAGGATCAGGAACCTGGAATGATTTAGGTTTTTTTCCTGAGTCTTTTTATTTTTCTGACATGTGTGTTAATTGGTTTAGTTTTTGAGATACCAGTTATAACATTTTTATTGACGTTAGTTACTTTGGTAGGGATAAATTGGGGGTTCATTTTATTTCGAAGGGTGTTTTTTCTAAAGATAGTTTGATCTTTTTGAATTTGAGGGGGCTCTTCGGTGTTTTTATTTTGTTTTTGTGTGGTGTGTAACTGTTTTTGATATGCTTTTTTGAAAACTTGATCGTGAAAAGGTATTAGTTCTTTCTTTCGTTGTTCATTATATTGTTCAAAAAGAGTGAGGTCGTTATTTATGTTTGGTTCGTTCACATAAGGGCCATATAAAATTGAAAAGGGGGAACAACCGGTAGTAGAGTGAATACTTTGGTTATATATTAAGATGGCTGACGTCATTATGTTTTGAGGTGTCTCATCGGGATTTTGCATTTTCAAGATACGTAATTTTTCTAACAAAGTTGAATGTAACCTTTCGATGGGGCTATTAGAAGAGGAGTTAGCGGGTGTTGTATAATGTAAATCGATACAAAATAGTTGACAGAACTCTTTAAGGAGATTGTTGTCAAACTCAGTTCCTTTATCTGTCACAATTTTTTGACAGGTGTTATGGTGGGAAAAATAATGTCTTAATTTGCTAAGAATAGTAACGGCGTTTCGATCGGAGATAAAATAAGCTTGTGCATATTTTGAAAATGAATCAATGATAGTTAAAAATTGACAATTTGAAAATCGAAAAACGTCCATATGAAGAGTTTTAAAAGGTTTTTCGGCCAATAAGGGTCCTTCATATGCTATTTTGTAAGGGTGTCTTTCGTACTTATTCTGTAGGCATATTTCGCAGGTGTTTATAAAGTTGGTAATAGAGTCTCTTAGTTTAGGCCAATAATATTTTTGTTTTAAATGATTGTAGGTTTCAGTTATGCCGTTATGATTAGATTTGTGGTAATTTGCTATTATTTCTGTTTGCTGTTCGGTATTAATGACATCTGTTACATAAATGTTTGAAAAAATAAGTTTTGCATGAGGGTTTAAAATTGAGCTAACTATTCTTTGAAATTCGAGTTTGAGTTCATTATTTGGGATATAAACCGTGATAAGTGAATCGGGTTTTACTATTTCTTTTAAGATTTTAAGAATGCATCCTTGTTGCTGATCTTTGTTTATTCGCACAAAGTTATGATTTTTCTTAAACGGGTTTGTATGGAAATGTTTGTATTCTTTACCGTAATCGATTATTAATCGATTAGTTGCGTAATTTAGGGGTAATTCTGAAATCGGTAGGTATTTTCCGTCTGTGTCGTTGTTCGAGTGAACGGTGACGTCAGAGTCGTTATCATTCTGAACTTTGTCAGTTTCAATTGGTTGAGAAGGATTTAAGTTTGATGTAGATGGTTTTGTCATTTCATTAAGGCGAGTTAGGTTGGTTTGTGTTTCTTGATAAATTTCGTTAATGACGTAATCGGAGAGATTAAAATCGGTTAGGTCCGCAACTGAGTGATCGACGTTAGGGGATATAGACATGACGTCATTTGTTTCGTGGGTGTTGATGTCTATTCTTGAGAGTGCGTCAGCAACGACATTTTCTTTGCCTTTTTTGTATTTTATTTCGAAGTTGTACTCCTCTAGTTTAAGTTTCCAACGAATTAAACGGGAGTTTGGCTCTTGAATTTTTGACAGCCAAACTAATGGATTGTGATCGGTTTCTATGGTGAATTTTTGTCCGTAAAGATAAGGTCTAAAGTGTTTTGTTGATTCTAGAATAGCAAGGAGTTCTTTTTCTATAGTAGAGTAATTTTTCTCGGCTGAATTTAAAGTTCTGGAGTAATATGCGATCGGTTTATTATTTTGCGAAAGGACAGAGCCTAGAGCTATGTTTGAGGCGTCTGTCGTAAGTATAAAGGGTTTTGTAAAGTCGGGATATTGAAGAACGGGAGAGTTTGTTATAAGTTCCTTACATTTTTGAAAAGCATTTTGATATTCCTGATTTTTAATATTAATTTCGCTCCCTTTTCGTAGACATCGCGTGAGAGGAAATGTAATTTTAGAAAAGTTCTTTATGAATCTGCGGTAGTATCCTACGAGACCTAAGAAAGATTTTATTTCTTTTTGTGTTCTAGGTATAGGGTAACGTATGATCGCGTCGATTTTCATTGGATTCGGTTTGATACCTTCCGGCGTTATGATATGCCCTAAAAATGCAACTTCTTTTTGTAGAAACTCTGATTTGTCTGGCTGTATTTTTAGGTTTACTTCTTTTAATTTTTTAAATATGATTCTAATATGATCAATGTGTTCTGATAAAGATTTTGAAAATATGACTACGTCATCCATGTAGACAAAGCAGAATTTGTACAGGTAGTCCCTAAGGACTTCGTCCATCATTCTTTGGAATGTGGCGGGGGCGTTTTTTAAGCCAAAAGGCATGCGCAAGTATTCAAAATGGCCGTTATTAACTGTGAAAGCAGTTTTCTCGATGGATTTAGGATCCATTTCTATTTGGTGAAAACTTTGGGCAAGGTCAAGGGTCGTGAAGTAGGTACATTTTCCTAGATTATCCAGGATCTCGTCTATTCTTGGAAGAGGCCACTTGTCCTCAATAGTTTCATCGTTCAAGCGGCGGTAGTCGATGACTAACCTAAATTTCTTCTTTCCAGAAGCATCTGCTTTTTTTGGAACTATCCAAACAGGTGCAGAATAGGGAGAAATGGAGGGACGAATGATTTTATTGTCAAGAAGCTTTTGAATTTGACTTTGAATTTCAGCATTCATTGCTGGAGGATGTCGAAAAGATTTAACATAGATAGGACGGTCGTTTGTCGTGCGGATAAAATGTTTAGTTTGACTTGTAAAAGAAAGGTCACAATTTTCGTTATACATAATGTCTTTGAATTCCTTACAAAGAGGCAAAATTTTAGATTTTTCAAGAGGCGTGAGATGATCTAGTCTTAATTGTGTGTCAGGGTCGAAGGCTGTGTTGTATTGATTAGGGGGGTCAATTATATCGAATTGTTCTTGAGGTATGACCTTGACTCGATCGTGAAAGTTAATATTGACGTTTGGGTTTGGATTGGGGATTTTGCAAAAACCGTTTTCGATTTTTACGAGACTGTCGGGAATAATGTGATCATTTATAGAAAAAGAGGGCAAAAGTGCAGTGCCTTTTTTGTAATTGACAGGGACTATCAAGGAATTGACATGAAAATTTTGAATCGGCTGCTTTAAAGGTTCGTTATAGGCTAACGAAAAAGGAATGTTAATTTTGTTTAAAGTTAATATTCTATTTTCAAAGTCGACTATACCGTTTAAATTTTTAAGGTCTCTTGAGCCTATTAATGCATCAAAGTCCTTATGCCAGTCTAAAACACGCATTTTAAAATTTTCGTTTATTCCTAGTTCTTGTAATAAATTTAATTTTAAATTTTGATTTTCTTTGTATGTCTTTCTGCAGGCAGTTACTTCAAAAGGTTCAAAAAATATATTATCGGGGTACATTTTGGCTATTTTTGGGGAGATTATAGAGTCTGAGGCTCCTGAATCGATAAGAATTGTTATTTGCGTTTTTGGTAAATAAAAATATGGTAGTTCGATTTGTCGGGCAACGTTATTTAAGTCGACGGGGGATCCAAGGCTGTTTCCTGAAAATTTTCGCTTGCGGCGTTTGTTTGTAAATTATGTTCGTAAGAGCAGTTTTCTTGTTGGCTAGTGGGTTCTTCGTTATAAAAATGAGGATCGTAAAAATAGTCAGGGTTTTCTTCACTATAATTATTGTAAGTTTGATTTTCACAGGTTTGTTCGTAGGTTTGTTCGTAGTTTTGTTCGTAAGTTTGTTCTGGGTATGTTTCTACATTTGTCAAAAATCCTGAGGGTTTAAAAATTCCTGAAGGTCGATTGTATGGGGGTCTTTGATAGTGTTGCCTTGACGGACCAATTGTTGATGTCGACATAGGGGTTGGCTTGTCTAAAATGGGTTTATTTTGTGGGGCGAAGGCGTTAGTTGGTCTTCCAAAATTTTGAAAATTTTGAGGTTGATTTTGAAAAGGTCTAGGTTGATTAAAATTAAAGTTAGGTTGTCTAAATTGAGAGTTAAAAGGTGGATTAAAATTAAATTGTCTGGTAAACTGAGGGTTCGAAAAAGGTTGCATAAACGGGTTAAAACGTTGTTGGGGTGGTTTTGGTCTTATTTGATTAGTTTGGGGGTTGCGATTAAAATTTTGGTTTTGTCTAAAGTTATTGTTGGGTTTTAAAAATGAATTATTTCCTTTGTGCAAGTTCGAGTTATTACTTGTAAAATTGACTTGCGCTTCTACTATGTTATTACTCATGACGTCCTTGTAGGCTTCGTCTAAAGTTGCAGGAGTTTTAAGCATAAGAAGCGTTTTTAAAGAGTCTGGGGAGTTTGCGGTCAAAATTAAAACAGATACTTTTTCTACTTGAGATATAAGCAGTAACTTTTGTGCGTTATCTGCTACTTCACATTGAATTTTTCCAAAAATTCTTTGGCAAAAGGCCTTAAGTCTATCGATAAACTGCAAAATGTCTTCGTTTGCGTCAATTTTAATGTACTGAAGTTCTTGCATCAAAATTTCGTGATTAATTGGATCACCAAATTTTTGTCTTAAAGCTAACTTAATTTTTTCAAAAGTATTTAAATCTGGCCTTTCTAATAGAAAATTTTGAGCTTTGCCTACCAGTTTCGATTTTATGGCAGACAGGACCAATTTTTGTTGCTCAATAGAATTACCAAAATAAAGTTCATAAAATTCTTGTACAGAAATCAAAAAACTTTCTAAATGGGATTGACTGCCATCAAATGTGGGCAACAATGACGTGTAAAATTTAAGATTTTCCATTGTGTTAGAAAGTTCTTCGTTTTGTAAAGTGTTATCTAATTGGTTACTACTAACGCTACTTAAACTACTGTTAAAACTAGTGTTTAAATTTGCAAAATTTAAAGAATCAAAATTTTCTAAAAATCTATTTTCTAAATTATTTTCAGTATTTTCTTCTAAACTTTCTTCTATACTTTCTAATTGCTGTTGAGTGTCTAGTCTCGATGTCGACTGACCACTTAAATTTCTTAAACTACTTTGCAAACTACTTATTTGCTCAAAATTTAAATTTAAAGACGGTTTCTTCAAACTTGCTAGATAGTTTTCAATTTCAGTTTTAACGTTTTCTTTCTTATTTTCTGCTCCTAATCCTAGTTTTGTTTTGTTCTTTTCTAAAATATTCTTTAATCGCCTAGGCATCAAGAAAGTCAAAAAACTTACATAACAATCGAGGATAAATCCATAAGGCTTGTTCTGTAGAGGTTACGCCACCAAAAGGAATCCTATAAATGGGGGTTGACTTTAGCTTTTCTGCCTATGACACCGGGCTCAGTAGGGATGTGTCGTTGGTTAGGCTTTTGGCTTCGGCGGGACTCATACAACACGGTAGACGTCACTAGCTTCAACTCCAGGCTTTATTCCACAACACTTCTTTACGTTCGACGTCGTAAAAGGTATTTTCTTTTAAGAAAAAGTTCACAATTCGTACGGGACGTAAAGTTCGGTTTGAATAGCGCACTAAGACTTAAAAGTCACTTTCGTACAACGGAAAACCGATAAAGGACGAAATCGCACTATCCTGTTCGCAGCGCCAATTAAATACGAAGTCCGGTGACGTAGCTTTTAAAAAACTTTTTATTTGAAAAGACTACAAAAAATACTTATAACTAAAATGACCAATACAACTTGTAAAAGTATAATGATACCTAATTAGACCATTTGGGTGCATATATAAACTTCAATGTACGGCGTCAGCAATATATTTGTTATTACAAACAAGATGAGATGTTATTATTCCAGGGATATTACTCCCGAAATAGGTTAACTTTATTTTGCTCTGTATGTTTTGCATTCCAAGGTGTGATAGTTACTACCTGCACCGTCATTATAAGTGTACCCTGTATCCAGGGTTTCATTCAATTTTACCTACTTTCTGCGTTTCTGAATCACAGGTAGCCTGCTAAGCCTCCTATTTTTTAATATGATTAGAATAAATTTTGAGCAGAGGTCGTTAGGCAGGTTTGCTCCTTTGTCGTAAATGCCAAATCCACATAAACAGAGAATAAGAAATAGTGCTCATGATTAAGATAAATGTTGTGATGTCATCAACGTCAGAGATATAACGTTAGCGCTATTTTCATTTAATGACAAGCAACACTTAAAAAGGAGACACGAATATGACGTCATATATTTGGCGCCGATTACGTGAATGTCAAAATTCGCGAATGTTTGCTTGCCAAAAGAGTACGTCGTTTATTCTTCTCTCACTGTCTAATGTTTAATGTTTCTAATTTATTACTCTCCTTTTATGTAAATTATTTAGGTCCAAAACCTAGACCAGATCCACTAGTTGACGGCTACTTAATCTCTGGCCCAAGACCGGGTCCAGAAATCGACCGACGTCATGATTTTGACAGAAGGCCTGACCACAGCTCTGGAGGAGGTAAATATTACCCGAAAAGTATCATATGGGACGTATTGTGTATTCCGTCAACTTAAATAGTACCAAATTTGATATATTCATAAGTAATGTGTTCTGTAGTTTTAGTTGTAACCGATAAATCTTATAGGACAAGATATATCTTGACTTTTATTTCTTAAGAATATTCTATTTAGGAACTTTTGAAAGATATCCAAAACTGCGTTTAATTGAAAGATCCGCAAAATGAGTTTTTACCTTTAAACCCCTACTCCGTGGCATACGGGGTACCAGGCAAGAAGCTCAATAAACTCAAGCGGATCGGAACAGGACCCATCTACGTAGGCCCAAAGCCACTCCTGGGCGTGACTGAAAGACAAGTTCAGAGCGGACTTAACAAATAGGCCGAAGACGCACTGTCAAACTCCTAAGAAACAGAAATGGGTCGCAAACAGACCAGAGAATTCGTAGTCCTACCAAAAGCGACCAGACTTAGATGGTTGCTGGGACGAACACGAGAAGACCTCGGACTGCGGAAGAGACATCAAGACACCTAGTGTCAGAATTTGAGGCTTACGCGAGGATGAAAAAACAAGCACTCGGGAAACCAATTCTGAGCGAGATACGGGCCGACATACTGGACTTTGTAAAGAGAACAGGAAGGCTCAATGAGCTACCTGGACATCCAATGGCAAAGATCGGACCTACGGGTCACCGCACTTCCCCTCCCATTAATACTACGACTACTATAAACCCCTATAAAACTTTAATGGATCTTCTAAAATATTTTTTGTATTAAATCGCGTAAACAACATGAACAAATCTACGCATAATAAGTATGGAGCATAACCAAACAAAACCATCGGAATTAAGAACGGAAAGGCAACTATGGGACGTGTACGAATTATTACCGCTTCTCTTTAAAATGGCGGATGTACTAGCCAGTGTACTGGCGAACATATTCAAAAGAAACTTCGTAATAATCTGCAAATTCGCAAATGCATTGACCATTGTGTTAGCGAACATAATGGCAGATCATGTCAATTTAGCTTCTATCGATTTTATTGATGGAAGGAACAATGTATTTAGATTAGGGTCACTGCATCCTGGAAGCCTGGCGTAGAAGACACTACGTCTTCGTGATGCAGTGACCCTAATTTAGATATTATTTATAAATTTCTAGTGTCATACCAGCACGAACTTTCTTCGATTTGTGTCAAAAACAGACAAAACACGAAACAGCCTTCAAATACGGCAAATGCCCAGCGCATCAGCTAGCATATCAGATAATAAAAAGAGGAGTCTTTTGGGGATTGAGGTATTGGATGGCTGAAATACATTTATAGAAGACAGTCTTTTCTTCAACCGCAGTTAGAACGTTAAAAAGCGCAGAAAAAGCCGCTACCTAACTTTTAAAGAGCATTATCATGATTTTACCGTCCTTATAGCAAACGAAACGAGGACTTATCCGGAAGTGTTACTCAATCCTCGCTTCAGTTTTCTTCACTTTTCTGTGTATTTGCTACTACTGTACATGCAGGGTTGCTTAACCATAAAACTGATAAAGATTTTGCATCAATAGCAGGGTAATATTTAAATATCCTCTTAACCAAACTTGAGGTCGGGGGCGTTGATCGGTGTTGTACCGTCAAACTTATACCCATTTGTAACGAGGTAATTCTGGTTGCCAATAACTTATCGTCTGACAAGAATATAATGGGTTATTTTAAATAACAAAAATACTATTACGAGTTAATTCTATACACTTAAATGTACAGCAAGTCAGGCTACGGGTAAATCGCACTGTGCTGACATCATATACTTGAACTGACTGCCTGTACCAAAAGTACTACTTTCGACATAATTGTGTTTGTTCTGGTTCTTGTGCTTTCTACACAAAATTTTGACAAAAACGATGATATTATGGATGGATTGTTGCAGTATACAAAAGATCTGTACATAAATGGGTTTGTAACTAACCAAAACTGTATTCTTTTTTCAGAATACCTCACCCATCACACATCACAACACTCACACGGGGATTACGAAAGTCACAGGTTTCACTACAATAAATATCACGACACCAACATAGATCGCAACTACTATCAGGGCCACGGCCCTGGTATTCATTACCTACCAGCTTCCAGGCCATACCATCACGATCGAATACCACCCGAGCCTTACATACCTCAGCCACCAACCAAACCTGACATTTGGGGCAGTGATAGACGAAATTGGGGCTCATATGGAGGCACATACGGCAATTTCGGTGATAGAAATTCATATTATGGGGACATCGATAAATACAGAGACCTAAATAGGTACTGTAGTTTTCAAAATTTTTAATTGGCTTATCATCACACAATATTTGCTTCTAATTGGCTTTACTTTTGCAATGGTCTAATATCACAAACTAGCTATACTGCAAGGCACATATGGCAATTTTGTCAATATAAATTCATACCAAGTTTTCACTTGGCTTTAGTTTTGCAACGGTCTGATAATATTACATATAGTTTTCATCTTCTCCTTTACCCCTCACCGTAATATAGTCCACCATACCCGATATTTTTCTTTCTGCACACCAAATCACCGTAGTTTTTTAGGTACGTTGTGCCTGATGTGACTGTTGCGGTATTCGTTTACAACGAATATTCCATCAGCAGAACTTAAAATTACTTTTATTTGCTGTAGATACAGTTGTTTCGTTACCAGTGTAAAAACAAGGAAAAATAGAAAATCTTAAATAACTGTTTGCGACAAGCGATTATATCTGCTCTCCGACATGACGCCGCGTTAGACGCTAGCTGATCTCGCAATAGTCACTCCAGTAAAACGGACCTTTACTTATAAACGCACAGAAAACGCCACATAAAATGCATGTAGCCGCTTACTATGGATGAAACAAGTCGACGATTATGCGAATCAAAAGAAAATAGAAAGAAAAGGGACATGTTTGGCGAAAACAAAGCACTAACTTGATAAAATCAATGCACTCCAGTCATAATATTGGCAAATTAAAGAAATATAGAAAAAAAATATTTAATAACTTGTCATTGCATCATCCATCGGCCTGGATAATACTTGCTAGTCTTCTAGGCATTAAATTCGCTAAATTTTTAAACAAGTTTGGGTGTGCCTGAGTGAAGTCTTCATATACTTGTATAATAAGTTATATAAGATGGTTCGAGTTTCTAGGAGTAATATTCATTTTTGTTAATTTTCTTGAAATAAGTTTCCACACGTTTTCGATTGGATTGGCATTGGGAGTTTTGGCTGGCCATGGCAAAACCTCGACATTGTTCTCTTGAAACCACTGTCGTGATATTTGGGCTGTGTGGACAGGGCAGTTGTCTTGCTGGTATACGAAACCATCTGGGTAAAGATGTTGAACTCTCTGATGATGGTAACATAAGCCTGAGCATTAAACCTACAAAGGATTCTAAAAAGAGCCCCATGTCCTCTTGCCGAAATCCACCCCCAAACATTCACAGAAAATCTTCCGGCTAAGTCTTCGTTTCCCAAAATATTTTTTTCTTGGTATCTCGTTGAGTTCGATCACCGGTTCGATTGAATAATCTTTTCATCTGTGAACACCACACGTTGCCAAAACTCTTCATTTTCCAGAAAATAAGTTAAAGCAAAAATTAGGCGGGCTTGTTTTTTTTCCGCATTTAAAAGAATTTTTTTGCTGCCACACATCTTAATCAGGAAAATTAGAGGCCATTCTTGCTTTACAGGCGTTGGAAAAAGAATGTTCTTCTAAACATTCTATCAGTTGCTGATTTTCTTCGGGGGTGATGATTTTGGTCAAGCCAGTACCTTTGGCCGAATATTTCCCTCTTCTTCATATTTTCTTTTGATTCGCACAATCGTCGCCATGGCTCGTACATAGTGAGCGGCTACTCGACGTAAATCCGAAAATTTAAGAAAGCATTTTGGAAAACCTTGACAAACAACAACTGACAATGTCATGTTTTTGGCAAATAATATAATCTTTGATTAATAAGGGTACTGAAATGTAAAGCCTAAATTTTACCAAGGTCAACACAAAAATAGAGGCCACGACCCTGAAAAAATTAGCTGTTCTCCCGGGGCTGAATGTTACATTAGGTCTTATGGGAGGTCAGACGTTTTTTTCTGATATTTTCAAAATGGCACTACAGATTTCCGCAAAATTTCAGTGAAATATTCTCAGACACCATCCCGATATTCCAGCAAAGGGTTGTAAGGAAGCAACATGATTAAAAGGTTAAAATCTTCAAGATTTAGCATTCCTTATTTTGAATTCGAATTACCCGCCATGTACCACATGCCAACTGTTATATTTGACATGTATTTGACTTTGTCATATGTGATTGTCACATTCGCTTCTGCTTTAAACTTAATTTTTGTGTGAGCTAATGAAGCGGCTATGAAAAATTAGGGCTTACTATAGATTAAAAAAAAATTGTTCTGCCAGAATAAAGTAAAAACAATCTCAAAAACGGCTTTATTTAAAAAAAAATCAAATATCCATGAACCGTCATTCCAACTTCAATATTTTAAAGACAATTAGCTGTGTCGTAACGTGACCATCAAAAAAAAAATCAGCTCCGGATGTGACGTCAAGAAAGTGGAGGATCGTGGCCCGTCCATTTTGATAGCCCTGATTTTACCAATATAAATCGGCGTATGCATTTTATGTGGCGCCTTTATAATAAACTCAATATCATAATTTTTGAGATAACTTTTTGACAGTTATCAGCTGTTTACCATAACAAATAGCACAGGCCAACGAAAAAAAGTTGTAAAGAGTTATCTCAAAAATAATGATATGAACTGTATAACACCCATTGACTTCTATACCCTACGGGTAGACCCGGCATGGGCCAAAATTGCCATTATATCAAGCTTTTATCGCAATTGACCAAATACAAGTAAGAATTTAATGAGCAAAATAGGGATGAAAATAGAATTTCGGTTTGGTGAGTCCGGAAACATGCAACATCGCAAAAATATTCTATTTGCTTGTCTTGGATAAAAAAGGGCAGTGGCGGCGCAAAATAAAAATTTTGAATTCCACTAGAATTTTTTTATCAACAATTTTCTGTTTGAATAATAAATAATTCATGAATACTTACTTGTGTGTGTTTACAAAATTCTCTAAAGAAAAAAAAAGAGTAAAAAGAATTTCTAAGCATGCTAAGTGCAGTGGATGTATTAAAATTATTGTTTTCCTCTTAGAACTTTACAAATGTTGTACCTTCCAGGTAAAATATTTTCTTTCTTTGAACAAGGGTCTTCTTCAACTCTTCTTTTCTTGGGTGGACTACAAGTTATGCTCGAGTCGCCGCCAACAGGGCGCCACGCCGGGCCTAATGGGCGCCGGGCCAACTCAGCGCCGGACTATTTTTTTTTCGATAAAATGTGCAGATAAAAACAAAATAAATATGTTATTTATACAAAACTTTCAACATCTATTAAGTCGAGTGTTGAAATTTGGTAGGTTTAGTGTTCTGCGACTTGAAACACCGCCAAGTTCCATATTCGATACATATCGATGCATAAATAAGAAAGTCCGCCATTTTGGATCCGCCACTTTAATTTTTTTAAGGTTGTTTTTCATCTGCACATTTTATCAAGAAAAAATATTTTAGTCCGGCGCCCAGTTGGCTCGGCGTCAAGTTGGCCCGGCGCCCAGTTGGCCTGCCGCCCAGTTGGTGGCGCCGAGTTGGCGGCGCCCAGTTGTCCTAGACTGCAACACATTTCAGGGGTCTGGTACGTTTTACCACCTTTCTTAAAACTACGAAGTTTTTTAAAAAATGGTAATTTTAGACCATTTTATAGTGATTTCTAAAAAAAAAATTGCGGACTATCGTTGATTTTGTTAAAAAAATTGAAATTGAAACATTCTTAAAACCCCATTAAAACCCATACAAATTGCTACAAAAAAAGCATTTTCTCATTTCAAACTGAAACAAAACCGTCCCTGACGTCTATCAGCTGTCAACAAAAACTTGAAATAACTAAGGTCACTGATCCAAATCGGGTCAGTTTTTTTGGTCCTTTTATGAAAATGCACAATTTTTAAAAAAGCATGAAATTCAAAACAAAATCAAGAAAATTATGATTCCTACATTTTTACAAATAAAAATTAGTTTAATTGAACATTATATCAATTTTTATTCCTTAAAACACTAAAAATTAATAATTATTTACTTTTTTAAAATTTATCGAAGGTCTAACTGAACAAAAGCAAACTGAACCCATCCGTATCGAAATGAACCAAATCAAACCGAATCTAACGGTTCGGTTTGGTTCGGTTCGATTTGCTTAAACTGAACCGAACCTAACCGAATATAGCTAAATCTAACCTAAACAATCCTAGCGGAACCTAACCGAACATACTCAAACTGAACCAACCTAACCCAACCTAACCCAACCTAACCCAACCTAACCCAACCTAACCCAACCTAACCCAACCTAACCCAACCTAACCCAACCTAACCCAACCTAACCCAACCTAACCCAACCTAACCCAACCTAACCCAACCTAACCCAACCTAACCCAACCTAACCCAACCTAACCCAACCTAACCCAACCTAACCCAACCCAACCTAACCCAACCTAACCCAACCTAACCCAACCTAACCCAACCTAACCCAACCTAACCCAACCTAACCCAACCTAACCCAACCTAGCCCAACCTAACCCAACCCAGCCCAACCTAACCCAACCTAACCCAACCTAACCCAACCTAACCCAACCTAACCCAACCTAACCCAACCTAACCCAACCTAACCCAACCTAACCCAACCTAACCCAACCTAACCCAACCTAACCCAACCTAACCCAACCTAACCCAACCTAACCCAACCCAACCTAACCCAACCTAACCCAACCTAACCCAACCTAACCCAACCTAACCCAACCTAACCCAACCTAACCCAACCTAACCCAACCTAGCCCAACCTAACCCAACCCAGCCCAACCTAACCCAACCTAACCCAACCTAACCCAACCTAACCCAACCTAACCAAACCTAACCTACCTATTGTTAATAAATATAGTAAAAGTTGTTAGGTTTATGTCCAGGGGGTAACCATTGTCCATAATCGTCGGAAATCGAGTTAGGATTAGTGTATGCGACCATAAACATTGAGTGGCGAGTGAGTGTTTGGTCTTCAATTTTTTTAGGGAAATTTTTCAAAATCTTTTTTTGCGCACTCTGGGCACCCTAATAAACCGTAATCTGGTCACCCTAATCCATCGCAATCAAAGAAAATGGGTAATAGAAGTGTCACAAATTTTTTGTTGGTTTCTATTCTTCTTTTATATTATGTAGGACAAAATTATTAATTAAACTAAGTGACCTTATTAAGTAAGACAGCATGATAGTCAAATGACATTAGAAGGACATAAACATATGATACCGGCCTGTAGACCGGTGGTCATATAATAATAAATATATACTTTCGCGATGAAAGACCAAAATTTAACTTAAAATTACTGTAAAGTCCGCAAAAAACATTAAATTTATCGAAATTTATAAAAACATAGATCAGTGTGTGTAACAATTCATCAAGATGTATGAAACTCGACCGTGACATGTCAAAAGTTTGGTTTGAAAAAACAAAAACAACTGGATAAAAATCGGTATGTAAGAATTTAAAAAGAAATCATTTTTAAGAAAATCAAATACTTTTTGTTAATTTTCATGCAATGCAAAAAAAAGTGCGGGGAAGTGACACTTTCTGAATCAAAATGTGTGAGGGTAAAATCGCACGGTCGCAGAAAAAACTATCTATCGTGACGCTACTGAACTTTCTCGTGTTTTAGGAAAAACTATCTGTCAAGACGACTTACCCATGAAATGTTGTTTTTTTTATGGATTTTTTTTCTTCTTTTGCACAAAAGACAATTTTGGACCATGTTTAAACTCAAATAGTTACTTCTAAACTTGTTTTTAAACGTTTTAAGATTTCTTTTTGTAATATTCCCGCACAAAATTCAAAAAAAATCATTTCCGTACTTAGACAACATTGTCTATCAGTTTTCCCTGTATACACGGACTAACAGGTAGAATCACTCAAAATACGGCAGGTGGATTAAAGGTAGCCAGCTGCTTTTCTGTCGCACTTATGCCGTCAGTGTGAAAGAGATAAAAGTACCCTTATATTATCTAGGGTACTATTAGCATGCAAAATCACCCTATCTTTGTCCGTTTCACATGTTCAATAATGTCTATTTCTGTTTTTATTGTAAAAGAAATACCCGACCATAGGAACCAAATTGGATAGGGTCAATAAAAAATGCCTTGTCTTTCCGTCTCTAACGCCCTTTTAGGGCGTTATACAACTCAATGATAACACCACTGCACTGTGACAGCACATGCTATTACTAAATAATGTTCACAAAATGGGCACAAAAACTCAAACAACAAGCAATCACCACTCTATCGCCAATACAAGCATAATTTCTCACCTTTGACAGAACTATGTTCGTCGCAGAATTTTGTAAATGGACACAATGTAGTATTTAGGATCACCAGAAAACTTAATTTTTAAGGTAAGAAAAAAAAGTTATATTGACTGGAAATTGTTTTATGTGCATTAAATATTGGTTCTAAAATGTAGGATCGACGAAAACAGAAGAATAACATACCTTCCTGTACCACCACCACCACCAAAAGACTGGGGTATTTATGGTGGAAGTTATGGTACTGGTGGAGCATCACTGCAATACCAAGGATTTGTGGACAAGCATTCGTCAAGCTCTTGGGGATTTCACAAAAATCAGGTAAGTATAGCTACCAATACGAGTATAAATGCGAGTATAAATATTAAGATAAAAGGCGTATTATTTTCAGAATAAATTGTTAAATTTCCATCGGTCATATAATAATCAGTTACGTATATACAAATTGTGTCATTAATTATGGCAGTCGGATTTATCTCAGAAACTACTACAGCTATGGCTACTTCGGGAATTTTTTTTACAAAATCGCCTTACGACTTCACCCATTTTTTTCCTGTAGCTCTTCGCTATGGAGCAGTAATCACAGCTCTCGACTAGATTCTTTACAGAACTGTATAATAAACAAAAATTGTACCATATTCTGCATACCTTGGACCTATTTCGTGTACCTCTATGTAACTTCTCTACAGGAAGAAAATAAAAATTTATTTTTTGTTAAAAAGTCAATTACTTCTACTTGGTAACTAAATAGTCAGAGCATATTATTTTAAAAGGCTTTCCGTTTTCGGTCTACAAGCAAATCATATTACTTTTTGGCAACAGACCATTTCCCCCTAATTTGACCCCGCTGAATCCGAATATCTCTGTTGCCAACTCGAAAAATCGACAGGGACGGAGAAAATCCCCCCCCCCCAAACCCCCAAAAACCTGTTTTTTTGTTTAGTTTTATGTAATTTTTTCAAAAACTAACCTTTTTATCAAACATTGCAAAGAACAGTTTTTTGTGGAAAATAAAATTCCCTTTCCAACGATGTATTGGTCAATAAGGTTAGGAAAAGCAAGTAGCTGTACAGTGGCGTACGTAAATTGGGATTATTTAAAAAAAAACATGTTTTTATAGGTTTTTCAACATTTTCTCAAAAACTACACTTTTTAGGAAAAAAATATGTAGTATACTTTATTGTAGAACATAACATTTTCTTTTAAAAACTTTATTAAAATGTCCGGTTGTTGCCATATTTAAGGCTTCAGGGTGTACTAATATAAACTTATTTTCAAAAATAACTGAAATAATCAGTTTCTCTTGCATATTTAAATATCTTTTCTAAGATTTTCAGAAAAAAATGTCCTTTATTCTTTATTGAGGATAACGCAATTTCTTTTTAAATGATATATTACAAAGTGAGGTTAATGATAATTACTTCAAAAAGGTTCGTAATTTATACCTACTAAAATAAAATGTTTCCAAATTAAAATAAACTGTTTTTTGATTAGATTAGACATTTTGATTAATCTAAATAAGTTCTTTAAAGCAAAAAAACACCGATGGTTATAAGGGGAGGGGGCATAGGGGCCATGGCCCCCCCTAAGCAATATTTTTGTGCAGAAAGTAACAGTAGTAACAGTAGTAACTTTGGTGTTTTTAGTAGTTTTTGCAATTTACGGACGTCCCTGGAGAGTTTTCTATACTATGGGTCATATTTTGTGACATATGGTTTAAAACGACATTTCATTATCGGGCCCGCCGCCAAAGCTATAAAAGGTCGAAAGTACAAAAGGTCGAAAAAAAATCCACAAAACAAAATATTAAAAATACAAATTTACCGTATCAAGTCGAATTGACCTGTCCAGTCGATGTGGACCCGCGGCCGTACTTTCGATCTTTTGTACTTTTGATCTTTTGTAATTTCGACATTTTGTACTTTCGACCTTTTGTTTTTTGATCTTTTGTACTTTCGACCTTTTGTACTTTCGACCTTTTGTATTTTCGACCTTTTGTACTTTCGACCTTATTTTTTTGACCATTTGTACTTATCCGTCGCTCTTTATTATCCACCGAAAAGCTAATAAGACACAAAATGGAGTAGTTTGGATTGATCTTAAATATTAAATACAAAATAATTTCTTTAAATTAAGAACACCACTGGAGCGGTAAATATAAAATAACTTCCACTTTGTTATACATCGTTTGAAAGGAAATTTTATTGGCTATGACGAAGTATAGAACATATTAGCTCACACATATACTATACTATAGTAGTGTGAGCTATGGTGATCCTAATTTTTTCGAGAAAAAAAAAGTTGCTCCGATTTCAAAATTTTTTATATATCTTTGCGTTTCAGATGATTTTGAAACTTTTTTGTCGCGCCGTCTGTCTGTCTGTCTGTCTGTCTGTCTGTATGTCTGTCTGTCTGTCTGTCTGTATGTCTGTCTGTAACGACCAACGCGCATAACTCAAAAACCGCTAGGCCGATTTTAATGAAATTTGGTACCTAGGCTGGGTCTTGGGTCGAGATGGTCCCATTTAAAAATGAACAAAATCCACCGAACACAAGCCAAATAAAAGGGTGGGGGAAGATTTCAAAAATTAGAGTTTATGTGAAAATATGGCGTGTGTGATATCAAACGAAAGGTAATTGAGTATGGAGTTAAACAAAATACATTTTAGTTTTTTTTTTCTTCAAAAAGGGTGGGGGTAGATTTCAAAAATTAGAGTTTATGTGAAAATATGGCGTGTGTGATATCAAACGAAAGGTAATTAAGTCCGGAGTTAAACAAAATACATTTTAGTTTTTGTTTTTTTAAGGGTGGGGGTAGATTTCAAAAATTTGAGTTTAAGTCAAAACATGGCTTGTGTGGTATCAAACAAAAGGTAATTTAGTCTGGAGTTGAATAAAATATATTTCAGGTTTTAGTTTTATTAGCTCGCACGTACACTATAACTATAGTACCTAGTGTGAGCTTAGGGGCCCATATATTGGCAGAGTATTTTTTGATAAAGAGCTTGGTTTTTAAGAAAATTGAATAAAACGTATGAAAAACATGTTTTTTTAAATAATTTGTTGAAATCACCCCCATTGACGGACGTCGTTGGAGAGTTTACTATAAGTCAAACCCCACCGAGTTTCACAAGGGAATTTCTCTGTCTACAAAAAAGTGTAGAACAAGTTTTTTCATGTTAAGCTTAGTTTTTAAGAAAATTAGATAAAACATGTAACAAAAATGGTTTATTTTCTGTTTTTTTTTTAATTAATTTAATTTACGGATGCCCCTGAAGTTTTATTTATAAAACCGATTTAATCATGTTACACGTCATTTTGAAGGAAATTTTATTGAGTATACCAAAATGTAATACATGGTTTTCTGTAGATATTAGTTTTTAAAAAAATTAAATAAATCTTGGAAAAAACTAGGTATTTTTTCAATTTTTTTTAATTACTTCAATTAACGGACGCCGCTGGAGAGCTTGTAATTAGTCTAACTTTATTAAGTTATACCATCTTGAAAAGGGAATTTTATTGTCTACAATAAAGTATATTGTACATTTTTCTCTTAGAAGCTTAGTTTTTAAGAAAATTTGAAAAAACCTCAAACTTTCAGATTTTGGGGGTCTGGGGGGGTTTTTGGAGGTTTTTGCAGCCATTTAAAAAAAAATAATATGTTATTATTTTTTAATCATACAAATATATATTTTGAATGTACACCTGTGACAATTTGGGCTTTCCAGCGGCAATTTAAAATTCCGATGCCATTTTGGCCGCCATCTTGAATATCTCAGCCCCTGTCAATATTTCGAGTTGGCAACAGGGATATTCGGATTCAGCGGGGTCAAAATAGGGGGAATTGCCCATTTGCCAAAAAGTAATATAAAATGTTTCTAGAAAGTGGATTTTCCCGAATCTTGCCTGAACTATAGTGCGGTCTAAGCTTTATAGATTACTGATCGGGGATTAATGGGTCAATTTTGAAATGCTCTGAATACTTAATGCTCTAAATACCTTATAGAAGGCCTCTGTTTCGATGTTCATTAAACACCCTGTATATCTGCCAAATTTGGTTACTTGTCAATAAAACATTCTGTAAATATATTTTCCTAAACTTGTAAAAATCACGCTTTAAGCGTTTTCTCTCATGTATGTTTTAATATTTTCAGGAATCAAATTACAAAAATGACAGAAACTTCATTATAGTGAAAAAGCGACCATACTTGCCAATTCAGCCAATAGTGCAGGAATTAGACAATTTCATTTTGTCAGTAGAACCTCGTAGGCCGGTCCCTCATAATTTTATAAAAGATGGTAAGGCATTTTCTTAGAGTTGGTTTTAAAAAATTAGGTCAGGCTAAGTCAGATGTGAAATCCTGACTTTAAAATCTAGCAAAGCTCCATTCCCAGAGAAAATATAGCAATGCTCGCGAATTTTTTTCGGGAGGCAACTAATCTGAATTACCTGCGATTAATTATTTCTTTTAGCTTTTGCCTTTACTTCCTAGTTCTAGTTATAAAGTATTTATGTGTTGATTATTTGTTACGAATAAAACTGGAGAGATTCGATATCCTCGAGAAATATCGGGTTTAAAGGGTTGCATATCTCTACTCTTCTCATTCTAGTTCTAGTTATAAAGTATTTATGTGTTGATTATTTGTTACGAATAAAACTGGAGAGATTCGATATCCTCGAGAAATATCGGATTTAAAGGGCATATCTCTACTCTTCTCATACATAAAGTGAGAAAAATTAAAAAAAATCAATTTAAACAAATTTTACAGTTAATTTTAAATACAAGATAGGTTATATTTGCATTTATGGTTCGTTTTATAGAATGTTCCCTACGGATGGCCCAGGGTGCTCGTCTACATAAAAGAGTCTTAAAAAGGTTCTTTGTCGTTCCAAATATCTACGAATGTGAGCTACTTTGTTTCAAGGAACGGGAGTTTCAATGTTCCTCTTATGCATTTAGGTAAGTAGCCTAATTGTATAGTACCTTAATTTGTTCTTTTTGAGGGTTTTTAGGAATTTCGGTAATTTGTGTATTTCTTATGTCGGCTAATATTTGACCTATCTAAAAATCTACTTCGGAATAAGCTACAAACTGAAATTTTGCACAGTCGTAAATCTTCATAAACTTAACAACAGTTTTATTGACTTCCATAAGGTACTAAAGTAGTTACTAAATTTCAAAAAAACGTCGAAATTGCCACTCACTCATGTATAGATCATCAAAATTCTACTGTACTTCCAGACATGCCACAAAGCTGAAATTTGGCAGACTGATAGAAAGTATGCCCTATACATGTAGAGTTATGTAAAAGTAACATTGCCCACTTCCAGAAACGCTAGAGAGCTGAGCTTTGGCAGACTGATAGGAACTATGATAAAACTATGGGAAAAAAATTTAAAAACCCCAAGATTTTAATTTACGTCCCTCCCGTATAAATGTAAAGTTATGTAAAAGTAACATTGCCCACTTCCAGAAACGCTAGAGAGCTGAGCTTTGGAAGGCTGATAGGAACTATAATAAAAGCATGGGAAAAAATTAAAAAACCTGAAAATGCTAAATAAGGCATTGCAAAGTTTTGAAAAATATTCCACATATTTTACTACTTCAAAACTTAAATATTATCCAAATCCTTTAAAAAAAGGAGTGAAATCATAAAAAAATCATTTTATGTAATAAAAAGCCAAATATGCAAAAATGATAATCCGTAAAAAGAATTGAGATAAAAGTAAACCCAAGTTCTCCAATACAAATTTTAAAATGAAAGATACTTACTAGTTTGGAAATGTTTTTCTAAACTTGGCTATTACGGCTGCAAATGACTCTTAGGCACAGTGCTAAATTGAACATAAAGAAGTTTGTAAGTAAGAACCTTTCATTTTAAAATTTATATTGGAGAACTTGGGTTTACTTTTATCTCAATTTTTTTTTATGGAATATTATTTTCGCGTATTTGCCTTTTTTTACATGTATGTTTTATATTGTTTTTGCAGTTTCGGATATACATGACAATTACTTTGGAAGTAATAAAGAGTAGATGTAGCAAATTTAACATTATAATTATTAAACAAAAGTATGGCCGGTAGCTTTCCATCTGTTTTAGGTTTGCTTAAAATCTACTACTAATTCCCTTAAGGTCCCAATGAAAAAATACCGACAACAGTTGATTTTTTCAAAATCAGGGCCTATTTTCTTTGCTGAACTTGATAAAACTAAAATCAACAGCATGTTAATGATTTTTAGATACACGGTGAACCTGAATTCTCCAAGTGACAACTGTCACTTGAGTGATCGCAACTTTAAGGAACTGGACTACTACACGGACTTGGAACCTGAGAAAGATTTTGATGTATATACGATGAACAATCGAGAAAAATGTCAGGGTCCTGATATCCTAAGAGAAAAAGATTACAGTGGTAAAAAACATTATTTCACAATTTTTAAAAATGTTATTATTATTCTATATTTTACCCTATACTTATATTGCTAAAATCGGCTCACTATGTTTAAAATTTATTACAAAAACAAAAAATGAAGTTTGCATGGGTTTATAGGTTATTGCATTTTTTGCAAGTAAGGTAGGTACCTACATAAGTAGTATAGGTAAACCCAAACATCAGAAAGCACACATTTAACTAAGTCTGCGAAGCAGTTTAACAAATACTCTAGCGCAAAAATTACTATTTATTATTATAATATGGTTTTAAACTTGATAATTTCTTTTCAGAATGCTTCTGGAGAGTACGCAGTGGCCAACGATTGGATCATACCGTAGTCAGGGACTCGCTTAAAGTAAACTCCATTGTGGAATGTCAACTAGAATGTCTGAAAACTAAGACATTCACCTGTCGGGCTTACAGTTTCAGGTAAAGATCAACTTTTTGTGAAACATATAATAGTGTATAGAGAATTATTAGGGACTTATTGCCATAGGTCTCTATTGAAATAAAGCCAGGCTATAATAGTGCCAGGCACAATTTTGACACCTTCACAATATAATATCAGCTGTGATCTTTTAACACACAGCCTTTTTTTTTACTATATGAACCGGAATAAATAGTGCCTTCTTTCATTAATTGAAAATAAATGACGAAAGTTTTAAATTCGAATTTAGTATGTCAATTTTGAAGGATCAACTGTCAGTTTTCAATGTGAATGTGTCAAAATAATGCCTGGCGCAATTATAGCCTGGCTGTATTTCAATTTTTCTCTAATAGTACGATACACGGAAGTTAGAAGACATTAAATTTGATTATTGTGACATTCGAGTCACTCAAAGTAAACAATGAAGTAAACTCTATTGTGACATGTCAATTAGCATTTCTGAAAACAAAGAGATTTTCCTGCCGGGCTTACAGCTTCATTGAACTTTGTGCCCGGTGAGCTTTAGAACACAACTAAAGTAGAAGTACAATCAAAAATGTTCTGCAGGTCTCCATATGTCCTGAAAATAACTCTAAAAGTCCTTTACTACTACAGGAATAGAGTTCGGAGATGCGAAGATAGACTGAGAAGAGCAAACAAAATATTTCTAATATGGATCTATGGATTTCCGATCAGTCTGGTCATGAAGGCAATGAATCTGCCCACAAACTTGTTAGAGAAGAAGCCCCTATTATATATGTCGATTAAATCGAGCCTGAAACAGCTGGGCCTGGGATATAATAGACACTTATTGGAATAAAACCTGACCTTATTTTAAAATCGACCCTATGGTGACACATTTACATATAAAAACCAGCTGCTTTGCTTCAAAATTCGGCCTTTGTGTATTTAAAAGCCGGATTTATTAGTGTGGGTATTTATTAAATGGAAGTTAGCGACTGTATTATTAAATTTGGCTTTGATATGTCAATTTTGAAAGCTCAGCTGTTAGTTTTCTGTGTGAATGTGTCAGAATAAAGTCGACCCTAAAATAAAGTCAGGTTTTATGCCAATAAGTTCCTAATAACCACATTATTGCCACCTTATTAGATTTGCGAGACAGAAAATTTGTCAAATACAATAAATCAAGTACCATTTTACAAAATAGAAACATTATTGTCATTACCATCCTGACTTTGTCTTGTTTTTATGAATGTTTAATTTTAGGTATGGTTCCCCAATAATTGGGGGCATCATCGACAACTGTCAACTGACAAACTGGCCGTTCTATGAACTGGATCCCCAGCGTCATTTTATCTCAGAACCGGGCTTCGAGGTTTATGAAAGAGGCAGTTTCGGACACGGCTGCCAACCGGATCATTTCAGGATTAGCGGCAAGCATGTTGACCAAGATGTCCAAATTGATACCTGTAAGTAAGAACAGAAACCGGTAGAGTTGCATCCTTTCAACATTGCTTTTTGATATCTACTCAACGATTATACAGGGTGTCTCTAAAAGGTCTGTACAAAATCTTAGCACATATTCCTGAGGTCAAAATAAGTCGATTTAAAGCACCTCACCATTTAAAAATTAATTAAAAAATTTCTTGAGCGAAATTGACGAAAAGCAACAAACTTGAATAAAGCTTTGAGAACAAGAGTCAGTAGAAAACTGGCCGTTGCTATGACATTTTGTGTAAAACGCTCTAGTGAAATAATCATTCAAAATAATTTCAGTATTCCGTTGCGGCATCGAACATTAAAAACGGAAATATCGCGAAAACGACTTACTTTAGCGCATGTTAATAACAGTACCTTTTTGGCATACAAAGATTCAGGAAAATCTTTTCTTAACAAAAAAATACACTGAGAAAAAAGTTATAGTCATTTTAAACTATAAAAAGAGCATTGTGAAGCGCCCTCTAACGGCAACAGTAAAACGGTATCCATATTTAGGTTTCTCACCCCAAAAAACTCCCGAGTACCAATTTTTAAAGTCATTGAGAGATGTTCATAAATTTTAAGACAATCGATTTTTAATTTTTAAATTTACCACCCTGTATCTCTGAAACGGAGCAATTTCGGACTAAGGTAAGTTGCTTTAAATCGACTTATTTTGACCCCAAGAATATGTGCCAAGATTTTGTACAGACCTTTTAGAGACACCCTGTATATTTAAAAGTGTTAAAAGATTGCAGTATGACACTCCTGCATGTAATTTATAGGCTTTTTACGAAAATATTATCAGATAGACTAACAACAATATTTGACGGATATCAATGAAAGGAACAAGCAGGCTTTAGAAAAGGTTTCAGGACAGTTGACCACTTATTAACCATGAAAATCCTAATAAAACGAGTCAACGAATACAACATTCCACTATATATTGCATTTATAGTCTTTGAAAAAGCTTTCGATAGCATTGAGCCCTGGGTAGTGAAATCGTCTTTAATTAATAGCCGAATAGATCACAGATATACAGACTTAATAGCCAATATATATAGCGAAGCAACAACATTAATCAAAATCGACGAAGAAATCAAGCCAATCCGCATAAGAAGAGGTGTCAGCCAGGGTGACGCAGTATCTCTTAAACTATTGAACCAGGCCCTGCATGTTTTTAAAAGCTTAGATTGGAAAGAAATATGCATCAAAGTAAGCGGACAATACTTGAACCTCCTAAGAAATGCTGATAATATTGCCCTAATAACAGATAAGAAAGAAGAATTGATAAAAATGCTGAAAGAACTGGACACAGCAGCTAAAAATATAGGCTTAAGTATGAACTACACTAAAACTAAACTATCATAACAAACACAGATGAAGATCAGAATAAACCAAAAGAAAATAGAACAAGTATTATAAAAAAAGAAAACCAAACAGCTGAAATCAAGAGACGAGTAAGATTGGCCTGGGCAGCATTCGCAGTAAATTAAGCTACATATTAAAACATAAAAAATATCCTTAGTACCTCAAAACGAAAGTGTATAACCAATGTATCCTTCCTGTACTTACCTATGGATGCCAGACCTGGACACTTACAAAATCAAATATGGATAAGGTAACAAAAGCTCAAAGATCAATGGAAAGACAAATGTACAAAAGTAAGGGATGTCAGAGGAGAAGTAGCAAAATTAAAATGGAAATATGCCGATGATAATATCAGACAGAAAGACGATCGGTGGAACAAATGTATTGTAAACTGGAGACCTTGGGTAAATAAAGGAAGTAGGGGAAGACCCCAAATGAGATGAGCGGACGATTTGGAGAAACACGCGGGAACTAGATGGATAAACACGGCGTCAGACAGAGAAGAGTAGAAGATATTGGGGTGGCCTATGTCCAAAGATGGATTGAAGAAGGCTAAATAGATAGATAGTAAAAGTTTTCGATAGGATACTTTAATCTAAGTTAATTTTCTGGAAGGTAATAATAATAATAATAATAACTTGTCTACTAAGCGAACCATTTTTGAACTGTAATGTGAAGTGTTGTTGACTGGATAAAAAAGTTTAATACTAATTACAAAAAAAAGCTATTTACGAAAACTTTTTTTATAAAATTGGCAGGTAAAATTAAACGAAATTGTTTCCGAAATTGTCGTAAGCACTGCTTTACATTAATGATTGTTTTTAGACACACGTACTATTAAACTATCGGAAAGGAATTGCAAAATGGAAGAAGCAGAAAGATTATATTAAAAAGTGATACCGCTATAGTTTTCGAAATTATTTTCGTAATAAACTTATTTGTTGTATTTAATTTTTGCTTTAGTATGTTACATTGGCTTTGCACAAGCAGCGAGACTCTTACCAGCAGCTACTATCAAATCGCTCTTCGTTCCAACAGAACTGGACTGCAAAAACGAATGCTCAAAGTTGAGAGAGAGGTCGCCATTGAGATGTATGACGTTTAGTTTTAGGTAAGTAGTTGTAATAGCAGGTGAGTAGCTAACTAAAAGATTGAACCTTTTTGAACATTTGTGGATTCTGCCAAAGCATTTGATACTGTACCGCACAAACTACATTAAAAAAAAATATATAAATCTTCAATCAATCATCATTTTTGTCCCATTTTGTGCCAATTTTGACAGCTCTCACAACAAAACAATCACTACAAATTAATCTAAACAATTTTTAAGAAAGGAATTCTTTGTACAGAAAAAATTAAAACATCTTTAAAATGTCAATTTAGTTGACGAACATTTTTCAGCTCGTAATTTGATGTTATGAGTAATTTTGAATGTGCTTGATACCGTATTAGTCACCAAATTGTTAGGCAAAAGTTTATACAGTTTATCCTAAAAGTTCCATCATATTGTTCCTCACCTCAACATTTCAACTTTTTGATAAAACGAAAGGTAAAGATCACAAAGGGACGTAAAAATAAAACAAAAATTTTAGGTCAGGCAGTTTAACCACAACCGCAACCAACTATCTACATTAGATTACTTAGCTTATGACATTAATTTAGAAATGTTCAAAATGTCAGTCTAAATAAGGTCAACAACATACCAAAGCTAAATAGAAAATCTCTCAAACCAACGCTTCAAACATATCTTTCCTTGAGAGCATTCGTATTTAGAGTCTTTCGCTCTGAGCTCTCAAGCACGTGGCCCCAAGGTGCATTTTTAATGTACAAACTACATGATGGCCTGAGTGCACAGAACTGTGTATAACAATTCCATGACATACTCTCATTATTGTATTGTAATTTTTTATGGCTTATAGGAGCAGCGGTTCCCCAATCCAATCGAACTGTTACTTGTCTCACATAATGCAAAGAGATCTGTTACCAAAAGTGGACTACATAGAAGATCCTACGTCGTGGTTATTTACATGGGACAACTACAATCCAGAATGTTTTGGCGGCAAAAAGAAGCAACGTCCTGAGGTCCATTATGATGACTTTGATGAGGAACGCGGAAGAATAATACCTGGAAATGGTGGATTCGACCTAGGTAAGAGAACCGCGTGGTTTTCATAGGCGAATGGGTATAATGGGTTAAATAATACATTTAGAAGAGGGGGTTTTTCCAACTTCTACAGTTTGAGCCGGAAATCCATAGCAATGTCCAACAATTGCTGTTTTTGTATTTTTCAACACGTGTCTACAAAATCTATTATCTATTCTTAATGAATTTTTATGTGTAATTTTAGACACAACGACCACTATTTACTTAACGGCGTTTTTTTTGGGGAGATCAAAATAAAATTTTAATTATAATCAAAATTGGATACTGTGATTTTCGGATGTAGTCTGTTGGTTTTGTGTAAAAAATATATCGCAGGGGTCTCAAGGGAAACGCTGCTTGTCCACATACTCATACATAAGAGAACGCCGAGAGACAGTCGATCAGAGTTACTTTCCCAAGAGCGCGGATTCGCCGGGGAAGGGGGGTGGGTAAGGAGGTAATTACCCCCTAGAAAAAAAAACACTTTTAGGTAATAAATATAGGCCCAACCGGATAATTATCGGTGGCAATATTTTGGGTTTTGTGATAAATTTTTGGAAAGCTTTCAAAAATCCTACAAATCATGTTCTAACAATTGTTGCCCAAGAACAAGTGAAAACGAAGTTATTTGCAGAATTTTTTTAGAGCTTTTCAACGATATATCACGACATCCAGTTAGGCCACCCGTAATGGAGATTTTTTTGTGTTTTTCTTAAAACATATCATTTGTATCTTGATGACGTCATCAGGGGTGGAAGAACCTGTTCAAGAAAAAAATGGCTTGTATAATGTTTGTAGCATTTGTAGCATGAAAAACAGTGTAAGAATATTATTTTAAGCATTTTTTAAGAGTTTGTCAACGATATATTACAACATCCATTTATGCTGAGGAAAGAGACTGTGATCGAGTGTCTCCCGGTGTTTTTTTGTGTCTTATATGGACAAGCATCGTGCAAAATTTTAAACTGGTAACGGGTAGAGTCCCTGTATGTGACAGATATTGGCGGAATAACAATATCTGTCACATACAGGGACTCTAGTAACGGGAGTAAAATATTTTGATGGCGTTTGTCTGTAAATCTATGGACTACTATTGCGTAGCTGTACGGAATATTTTTATTAATAATTTTCTGGTAAACTGAATTTTAGATTTCTACAACCCTGTGGATACTTGGCGCGTGTACAGCGTTAATGGCTGGCCCTGTCGAAGAGGGACAACGTGCCAAGAAAACGTCGAAGCAGGATTTTGGTTCTGTTATCTTGAGGGTCAAGACAAAACCGCTTGGGACTATTGTTGCCGACCCGGTCATCAGTGCGGATTGTCACGTGATTATCCCTATGAATGGTAAGTATCAAACCGTGGCATGCATATAATGTAGGCGTAGGCGTCGCCTACCCTGGATAAAATCCACAAGCTTTTTTTCTCATATCATCAGATTTTAAAAACTCAACCCATGACTTATTATTTTTATTTTAGAGATTGCGAGATATTTTAATTAATTGCAAATACTACATTATCGCACATTTCTAATCTAATATTGCGGCACAATGTAGTTTCTATTATTGGTAATGGAATTCTAAAGGCTGTGCCTTTTTGATTCTCGAAAAACGTTATATTTTGCAGACCGCTGGCGCTGTAAGAAAAAGAAAGACAAAACAAGGAAGCATCGCGTGGTTTGTTCTCCTGTCGTTTTGGTCGTCTGCCAGGCATGCGTGTGCGTTGCTGGTTAAAAGAAATTCTGCCATCTATGAAGAAAGGTGGCATCTGCAAATTAGCAAATTGAAGAAGCAGTTAATGTTTTATCGAATGTTTACAAAAAATAAAGTGAATTCCAGTTTTTTTAGGTTGAATTTGGGCACAAAATATAAAATAATTTAAGATTAACTGGTACCCAAAAAAACGCATTTTGGTTTTTTTGCTACTTACTGCCTTTTCCATATTTGGACAGAATTATCTCGATTTTATAATAGCTATAATAATTCTTTTTAGGGCTTCGATGTTTTTTGTTAGCTTATTTTAATTTGATATTTGACAAAACAAAATTTGACACCTGTCAGTTTAAAACAAAATGGCGGCCATATTTCAAAAAATAAGTTTTTTCCGATAATTCCTTTAATTTTTGTGCGATATTCATTTTTGAATGACCATTTCTTTAGACCCACCAAAAAAATTTGCTCCCCAGCCGATACACAGATGGCGCTTAATATGTCTAAAATAAAAGAGACCTTCATAACCTATAGACCAAATTTGATTTTTACAAAAAAAAAATCTGGATTATATCAGAAGTGACCCAACTTTTGTAAGTAGTTATAATTTAACATTCAAGATGGTGGCCGAAGTTTAGATAAAAAAGTTATTTTTTGATTCTGGTTTGACAGAACTAGTGTTGACATGACATCAATTTATACTAAGGGTTGTTGTGCTAAAAACTCCATAATAAATGATTATCGTTTTGGTCGTCTGCCATGCATGCGTGTGAGTTGCTGGTTAAAAGAAATTCTGCCATCTATGAAGAAAGGTGGCATCTGCAAATTAGCAAATTGAAGAAGCAGTTAATGTTTTATCGAATATTTACAAAAAATAAAGTAAATTCCAGTTTTGTTAGGTTGAGAGATTAACTGGTACCCAAAAAAACGCATTTTGGTTTTTTTGCTACTTACTGCCTTTTCCATATTCGGACAGAATTATCTCGATTTTATAATAGCGATAATAAATTTTTTTTACAAAACAAAATTTGACACCTGTCAGTTCAAAATAAAATGGCGGCCATATTTCAAAAAATAAGTTTTTTTCGATAATTCCTTTAATTTTTGTGCGATATTAATTTTTGACACCTTATATTAAAGCTAATGACCAGTTCTTTAAACCCACTAAAAAAATTTGCTCCCCAGCCGATACACAGATGGCGCTTGATATGTCAAAAATAAAAGAGACCTTCATAACCTATAAACTAAATTTGATTTTTACAAAAAAAATCTGGATTATATCAGAAGTGACCCAACTTTTGTAAGTAGTTATAATTTAGCATTCAAGATGGTGGCCGAAGTTTAGATAAAAAAGTTATTTTTTGATTTTGGTTTGACAGAACTAGTGTTGACATGACATCTATTTATACTAAGGGTTGTTGTGTTCATATCCATAATAAATTACTTTCGGCGTTCAAAATATAAAAAGAAAAACATTTTTTTCGTTTGGTAAATATAAAAAAAAGATAGTTTTAAAACATTAAAGAAAAAAAATACAATTCATTTACTTCTTAAAGATGTTGGTGGAAAAATAAAAAAAAGCGTATTCATTTTTTTGGACGTTAACAAAAAACTGGACAAAACAAGACATCTCGTTAAGAAAAACACCAATTTTTTTAAAATTTCAAATAAGTTGACAAATGTCATGTACCGTGTGATTGACCATATCTTAATTCAAGTTAATATTGATCTGACAGTAGCGTTTAAATTAGCAAAAATATCGAAAAAAAACTAATATTTTTAAAATAAAGCCGCCATTTTGTTTTGAAGTGACAGGTGTCAAATTTTATTACAGTTTTAAATTGTGTAGGTCCCGCTTAAAGTAAATCTGACAAAGTTTGTTTTATTTTTCCTGAAACAGAGAATTCTTCTTTTTTTCTTTATTTTGGCAGCCGCGGTCTTGGATTCCGAAGCCGGAAAATGGGGGATCCTCGAATTAAAATTTAGCTTTCGGTGTTAGGTACCATGCCAAATATAAAAAAATATACCCTTATTGCAGCTTTTTCTTAAAATACTCTACAAATTGACTCAACTAACATAACTTTTAAAGAAATGTGAAAATGTTGCCTTTAATTTAGATTTTTATAGTAAATTTTAATTGTAATTTAATTTGTTTTTAGGTGTTATGTTGGCCCAGAAAAAACACAATGGAGAAAATGCAGTGATAAATACTATCCATACTTTTATTACAATAACATAGATAGGTACGATAATAATTTTTACTACCTAGATTGACTCGGAAATGTTATATTTAGATGTTTTTGAATTAGGTTTAAAATAAGCACTTAAGATTTCTTCGAATATAATTATATTGCTTAATTTACCTTGTTTCAGCTAATGATAAGTCTCTTTAGACTCGAAACATGTCCTAAATAAAACCGGAAACAATAAAGTCTTTAGTGGAGAAGACGTAGTGTTTATCTTTGCAAAAAACAATTTATAGCGAGTAAATTGGGGTAGATAATGAGTTGTTTTTGCGTATTTTTTTATAAATGTTTTGGAAAGTTGTGCTTTTTGAAAATTAATCGGGTTACTTCAACATTAAATGAGAGTTTATTAACACTGTAAGTTTGGCACGTCCTGAAAATATGTTTTTCGCAACGAGAACATATCGTAACTAACCAAAAATTTAACTACAACTATAATGAAATTAAAGTTTAAAATGACTAATCAAAAACAACCTAATATTTATTTGTTGTTTAATGAAAAAAGGCCGTCAAAATCCAAATTGACTTCTTTCTAGATTCGAGCAAACAGTTCCCTCCAAACCATGGCACCACGACGGAGGATATTTAAAACCTCCGCCATTTAGACCGGATCGTCCTCCAGCTGAACCCACACCTGCACCATCGAGACCCAGTTTGGATCAGTATGAAGACGAGTTTGATAATCAGTTTTTAAGCCCACCCAAACCAGGTAAAAATTTGGGCTCCGTTGCAAAACAGCGCTGTACAAAATGGCGCGAAACAAAATAGCGTTGCGACAAATTAGCTCGGAACAAAATAGCGCGGAATAAAATAGCGTCGGTACAAAATAGCGCTGGTACAAAAGAGCGCTGGGAGAAAATAGCGCTGGTACAAAATAGCGCCGGTACAAAATAGCGCCGGTACAAATTAGCGCGGAACAAAACAGCGCATTTTGTAGGGGCGCTGTTTTATATAAATAAATTTTTATCGAATGCCGTTTTATCGAATATTTGATTTCATTCGGTTTTGGCATATATAGTTCGACCAAGGGGTTTCTTCTAACATATTAAAAAAAAAAAAAAAACTTCCGTGACTCTTTCTCGTGATTCTAGAGGATGTGAATCCGAACCGAACCGAGCCGAATCAAACCGACCAGCATTTTTAAAAATAAAAAATCTTCCCTGACTTCTTTCCCGGGATCCTAGACGGTGTGAATCCGAATCAAACTGAATCGGTTCGGTTCGGTTTGGATTCACACCGTCTAGGATCCCGGAAAAGAAGACAGGGAAGTTTTTTTTTTAATATGCTGGTATAGCTAAAATAGCTCGTGGTCAAAATACCATAATAGCGCATTTTGGTTCGGTTTGGTTTGAATCGGATTCGATATTTAGTATTTTAGATATTTTGCTGTTCGATATTTTGTTGTTTTGATATATTGCAGTTTCGACATATTAATTCGAAATTTTTTGTTTCCGATATTAGGAAACTAATAACCTGCCAGGTCAACTAGGTTTTTTTTAATTTGCGCTATCTTGTATCGGCGCTATTTTGTACCGGCGCTGTTTTGTACAGGCGCTATTTTGCCTCGCGACATTTTGTCTCACGCCATTTTGTCTCGCGCCATTTTGTCCAGCGCTGTTTAGTCAAAGCGCTATTTTGTCGCAGCGCTATTTTGTCGCTGCGCTATTTTGTAGGGGCGCTATTTTGTCCCGCTCCATTTTGTCTCACGCTATTTTGTACAGCGCTATTTTGTACAGCGCTGTTTTGTACCGGAGCCAAAAATGTGTTTTATACTTTAAAATTTTTCGCTATCTTTCCGCTCCATACTTCATGTCACGACAACATGACAACTGAAACGCATGCGCTAAAAGGCAAGGTTTTGTTATCATCCGAAACAACACAATTTTTTGCCTTACAAAAAAAACTTCAACTCTTAAACCATATAATTTAGTGATATCGACAGATAGGGTTAGGTTTGAAATGAATATTTAAACTCATTTTAATATTCTACAGGTGCTTTTTTTATTTGCGGCCTTAAATATACAAAATGTACAGTAGACGTCATAGACGCACGGCCCAATACTATCTATCAAAATACCGCGCAAGGTCAAAAACAACGCAGCCTATTTCCTGGCAAATACCGAACAAAGTTTTTACCGCGCAAGTACAGAAACGGCGCAACAAAAATACAGCACAAACAAATACCGCGCAAGATGAAAATTGCACAGCTTATAACCGGGCAGATATTACCGCGCAGCATTTTAACATTACTGCGCCCAAAATACATATTCTAAATCCAATACGGGCACCAAAAAGCGTTTCCAAATCAAGATCTGATTTATTAAACCTAAATCATGAATTTAAAAAAATAATTTAATGAAAAACAATACTGGTTCTTATAATATTTTCATATTTTGTTAATTTTTTATGTTTGAATTAACCTATTGTATTTGCTCACGTAATGGTCCGAGACATGTATTATCCAAAACACTTGAGTTGATGAGCATGAAGTTAGCGAAGCACCCATCGCAGATCGAATCGTGACTAGGTGGATAATTTGCCGTTAATTAGTCGTGCATTAGTTGTGGAAAAATTAATTTTGTCATTCTTATTTTTGACCGTTTTTTGTGGATGCTTCGCCAACTTCATATGAAGTTAGCGAAGCACCCTTGTCAAAAATAGCTTTAGACATGACCTATCGAAACCGACTATGGTGGATAATTTGCCGCTAATTAGTCCTTAATTAGCTGTGGAAAAATTAATTTTGTCGCACTTATTTTTGACCGTTTTTTTGGCTGCTTCGCTAACTTCATATGTTGGCACCCATCGCAAATCGAATCGCGACCATGTGGATAATTTGCCGTTAATTAGTCGTGAATAAGTTGTGGAAAAATTTAAATACTATTAATGCCATGTAAAGTTCAAGTTTCTTTAAAAAAATCAGCACTTAAAATAATACACTTGCGGAAGAGTAAATTCTTATTCATTAGTTTTCTATGACCTAAAAAAGAGGTGTTTCGTACGATTGCAAAAAAAATACATCTTCGCAGAAAACTCATTCTTAACCAAAAACAGCAAATGGCTATTAGGGGCATTTGGTTAATTCGTATAGTTAAAGCTTTTACAACACTGATAACATCTTTAATTTTGCGTGATTTAAATTTTTATTTTTTGAGGCAAAATTTTGGAATTTAAAAAAAACACACATACATCTATGAAAATCTTTCTGGCTATTAAAATAAAACGTCTCTTATTTACTTTTTATTTTATTTTCAGGAGGTTTTGGAATGTCCAGACGTTGGCCTGTATCATACCTTCATAAAGAAATGCCTCCTAACAATACCGAGTCACGATCTTCGAAAAAAGTTGAGGAGAAAAATTCAAAAATATCAGCAATTAAAAATCTAATTAACGTAATTAAAAGTAACGATTTCAACAACGTTGAATATCATATTGCCAATAACTCCAACAAGGAAGATGACGTACTGTTTGTCAAAATAGCTTTACCGTTAAATCTTACAGAAATATCAACAGTGACGCCAACTACTCCAACCAGCAGTAAGCAAGAACTAACATCAAGAAAGCCTGATATCAAAATAAAATCATCAAGTGGGAAAAGAGCGCAAAAATCAATTCCTGACGATACCACATCGCAAAGAAATTTAAAATCACTAAATCAACAGGAATCAAAAGAAAATCTTAGTTTTGAAAGTATTTTTGGTGCAACGGGCGTGTCAACAGCTCCAAAATTTGAGAAAAAACAAGAAAATGTTGATTCCACAAATTGGAGGGAAAGTTTGTTCCAAAGGAATAATCCCACACCAGGTTACCGGAAAGGTTATGTTACTAGAACTAATGTTACAAGGACTAGAAGATTTGATTTGGAATTTTTATGAAAAAGTGTATTTTGATGACGTAGAAAAAGACGTAAATATACCGCCGTTATAATATAAGAAAAAAACATTTCACGCTAAATGTCAAAAAGAATCGACAATAATCAAAAGCGAAATATATTTTGACCTGCCAGAAGTTTCATTTAAAAAGGAAAAACCTCATTTAATATGTTTCATAGAAAAAAAACACAATAAAATTTCATAATGAATACCTTGATTTGGAAATAAATTGTAGAGATCTAATTCCGTAGATATTAAAAGCGGAGCAGAAATCAGAGCATCTTTTAGACGTTACCTATACATTTTAGAGCTGTCAGACTTACCATGAGCCCACTTAAATTATTTTATCTTTAAATTTTAGGGTTTTTTGTGAGGACATAGTTGCTTTGACGCAGCGAAGGTTGCGAAATTATCCTTTGAGAAATTTTCACTAAAGACCTGTAAAAATGAACATTTTAAATGCTACTTGACTAACGAGAGTATTGCAATAGTCAATTTTTATAAATAAGTTAAATAACAAAACAAATCAAACAAGGGCATTAGGCTTTAAAAAATTATAAAGCGGATTGATTAAGATAAAAATATGTATAATTTATAAAGTAGTTGTTAAGAATATCTTATTAAATAAGGACACACTAGATAATAATATTTAAATTTTACTTATATTTTTTGTAAATAAAGTATTTGTAAAGATTGATTTTTAAAAAATATAAGTTAGAGTTAAAAAATAGTAACACTATGGATAGATTAAATCAGTACTAGACCAAGAATTTACTGTGCATTTTCCTGTAGGATGATGTACAAATTTGATTCAGCTGATCACCCCTAAATTTGCATTTCCGTGCAATTATAATTGATTTTTTTGATTATGGGTTTAAGGATGGAGTCTACGAAAAAAAACTTCTTTCAATGGCAATCTTATGCCAGAACCTAAGTGCTTTTTCTACTTCTTCCCATAACCCATGAACAAACAAATTAACCTAAGTTTGTTACTTGGTTATCGGCTCCGGTTCAAAAGAGGCGATATTTAAAACGGCGACATTCAAAACAGCGGTTTCATTTGAGCGACATTTAAAACAACGACATATTAAAACAGCGACATTTAAAACAGCGACATGTTAAAACAGCGACATATCAAAAGGGCGACAGATTAAAATAGCGATATATTAAAACAGCGATATTTAAAGTAGCGATATTTAAAACAGCGACATATCAAAACATCGATATTCAAAAGGGCGACATCTAATAAAAACAGCGACAGTAAAAAGGCGTCTTAAAAAATAGCAACAGTTCGACTAAGGGGTCTCTTTCCTAACATATTTTTTCAAAAAAAAAAACTTTACTGACTTCTTTTTCGGGATCCTAGAGGTGTGAACCGAACCGAACCGAACTGAACCAAATCGAACCGAACCCAACTGAACCGAACCAAACTGAACCGAACCGAACCGAACATATAGCCCTCATGGTATAGAATCGATTTGTCCTTTGCGAAGAACTCCATTATAACGTTAATTAAAAGTGACTGGCAGTGGCTTAATTTGACGATTTTTGATGTCTTAGTGTATCGTGGTTACTATAAGGTTTACTGAAATACCGGGTGTGGTCAGTCATAAGTGTTGCTTAATATTGATTTTTGAATTCTCGCCCTTTTGAATGTCGCCGTTTTGATATGTCGCTTTTTTGAATGTCGCTGTTTTAAATGTCGCCGTTTTAAATATCGCTCTTTTGAACCGGTGCCTTGGCCTTAAATGACTGATTTGAGTGAAACATGTTGCTTACTAAATAATCATGAGGCCTCCTATTTGTTTCTTCACCAAAAACTTTTTTACTTCATTTTTATGAAATGTAAACAAAAGATTTACAGAATCATATTTATACTTCACAAATTCATAAATTAAGATGAGAAACTTGCACATTGGGGTTTTTAACTCGATCCCGGATTCTCAATGTTTATTGTAAACACAGATTATGCTAGATAAGACTTTATTGTAAAAAGATCCCACAATGTCTTTAGCTCGATCCCAGTTTTTTACTGTTATTGTCAAAATCAGCTGTTTCAAAAACTTTAAGAAAAAAAAGAAACTTAGCAATGCTGTACTATTGCAAGTGTCCTGGAGCATAATCCGGGTGGCGAATGCGACGTTAAAATATTCTTGCATTTATCCCAAGAAACTAATTATTACGTTCTTTTATTGATCCTTAGTGCACAACCTCAGATGGCAGATTTTATAAACGGCGCATTTTTTGATTGTCACGCGGATTGCACTTAAGATTCATCAGTCTCTGGCGAAACTTAAGTTAAACCAACCTTTTTTCAATCACTATCCCAGGCCCTGTGTAGTGATCATAGTCACAAAATTCAATATTGTGTATGATTTTAAGATAAAAACTTCATATAAATATAAATCCGCGAAGGCTTTATTTTCAATGTGGAGCATCTAGCAAATTAAAAAAATAGTTTTTCGTGTTTTTTCTAGAAAACGCAAGCAGATACAAAAAACGTATTTTTAAAAAATCTACTAAAGAGGGAAAAACCCCTAAAAAAACCTGCCTTTAGATTCTTACAATCATTTTATATGTATAATGTAAGCTCCATAGTGTAGCCTACTTCCTAAATTTGAGCCAAATATTTAAAAACATGCAGCAGTTATATATAAAAGCTATACAAATAAAAAAATTTTAATAATCTTTAGTTCTGCAACAAAGCGTTTGTAATACTATGTTTATTCAAAGTGTTGTGTGCCCTAAAATCATGCAATACAAACAAATTCACCTCCGAAAATATTGACATTAAACTATACCGAAAACTAGGAACATAAGGTGGAATACGCCCAATTTACTAGTGCCATGTATTTTTGAGACAGCAGCGATCGACTCTATCTCGTACAAGAGATTGGTCTGGCCTCGATCGCGCGCTGGAGAGGTGCGTTTGCTGTCCAATAAAATGCGTTATTAGACACGCGAATTAATAAAATGCGTTATTAGACACGCGAATTATGCTATCCTATCGATTTTTGTAGCTAATAAATATGGTCGTGTTTGTAGAAAGACTCATTTATTTCCGGCAACATAAAATATAAACATTGTAGAAACAAACAGATAAACGCCGGGTGTTAAAATACCAACACATTCTAAAAGCAAGGTGTCATTTCCAACCAAAAATATTAAATGCTCGAAAAGTCCTTCTTCGGTTAGACAATATCTGGGGGGGGTCCGAGACCTCATGAGGCCGGCCCCCCCCCCCCCGAAGATTTTTTTGGATATTTTCCACATATTTTATGAATACAAACATAAAATAACATGAGGTCCCGGGCTCCCCCCCCCCCGAAACTGTCTCGGGCCTCCCCGAAACTTTTTTCTATATACGCCACTGGATTTTGCAAAAGTAAATAAGCACTTAAAGGCACGATACACCAATGATCCGTAGTTTTTTTTACTATTATCATTTTTTGTAAACGGAATATGTTCGGATATGGTTCAAACTTGACTATGTTCAAAGATAAAATTTGATTATTGCCTAATTAACTCTAAAAAAGTTAAAAAACTTCGTACAATGCACTATTTCTTCTTATAAGACAATGAGATAAAAAGAGATAGATAGCCATAACCACTCTCCATCTCTACTTGCCTCACTTTTGCAGCTGGTCGGCCATGGGCGGGTCCGTTCCAGGTATTAGTATAGAGTTCACTGGTACTACCAAGCGAAGGTTCGCGTACCTCTCTCCCATTATCCTATCTCGCATTATTTTACATGCAAATATGAAATTCACTTCGCACTAACAAAACCGTGACATGCCTCTGTTTAAAACGACAATTTAGGAGTTACTCTGTAGCGCAGTATAAGCAAAAACGATTCTTGAGTTTTGTGCAAAAAAAGCACTTAAAAACCCCTGTTTGTAGGGTGTTATACCGAGAGGAGCACACAACTAGAAATCAAGGGATCACGTCACCCAATTTACAATCGATTGATAAGCACACAGCCAGGGACCCAATTCTTGAAATAAATCCGTATACGGATTCGGCGAAACATATACGGGTATTCCACATTCGAATTCTTGAAAGCTCATATACTAGGTTTTCGTTCGGAATCAGAGTCGAGTGGTAAAGTCTACTCGAATCCCAATTTCCGCATACGAATCTAAGTGATCTAACCTAACATTTTTGTTTACTATAATATATTTTTTGGCGCGTGATTAATTTTGCTTTATTTAAAAAAAAATGAGAGGCTTTCTCAAAAGAGACGCGATTTGGTAAGCGTCATGGCCATAAAAGGGCTTGAGGATGCAAAGAGGTTGAAGGGAGATTTATAATCTCTTGTAACACTCAATGTTTTTTAATTTGTTTTTTCTTGGAAATGCGTTACTTACGACTTTGGAGTACTAATAATTTATGATTTTTTTTGTGATTTTACTGTTTTTTTTTATCGGCTCTCCTTGTACCTTTAAAAGAAAAATAGTTTTAAAATATTGCAACTTCGTAAAACATTTTTAAGAAAAAATATATAAAAGGATCATTAAGTGTAACGCAAGGGTAACCCACTCCCACTCCATGTGCAATTTGTTTGTGTCTCTTTTAACTCCCCTGGATACAAGCTTATCTTATTTTGCTTAATTATTGGATATTATAATATAAGGGCACAACTGCTTCATGTAGGAAATTAATAAATCTGCATGTAAATAACAAACCTAATCTTATACTTATTCAACCAGTTTCCCGAACCGAACCGAACGCCCCCCCCCCCCCCGACAAATCGAACCCCCCGAGGGATTCCAGGCCATTGCTTCATTCATACAAGGTGTCCCAAAAGTCCCAGTCCATCAAAATATCTTCTGAACTATTGAAGATAACTAAACCATATTTAACTCAAATCGATAACATCAAGAGATCTATTTTATTAAATGGCTGGTGTGCCGCGCCTACATTAGGGGAGGTTAACTTAAAATTTTTAAATTGAAACCTGTGTCGTGTGAGACCTCTTTATGAAGCTCTTTGAAAAGCAACAATTTTGACCTAACTGTCAGTTTTTTACGTTAAATCTGTCAAGAGCTCTCTCAAAACTCATAAGTTTGTTATTTTAAACAAAAACTCATTAAGTGATATCTTGTTTGAAAGGTCTCTGAATAACCTACATTTTGGCCTAACTGCCTCTTGTCAAATGTGTCAAAATCTATCGACTGTCAATCTTATTATTTAAGCATATTTTACAAATTTCACAAGTTTTGTCTACCCTTAACCATAGCTTGTTCAAGGTCTTTCATAAACTAACATGTTGACATATCTGTCACCTTTGTACGCCCAAACTTTAGTTTGAAGTGTTTAAAATGCCATGATGAAATGAAGATAAAGGTGAAATTATTTTTTTATGGGCGAACAAGGTGTTATAGGGAATCACCTTTTTAACAATGCGTTTACCGACAGACCTGTGTCCCCTAAAAAAATAATTTCAACTTTAGCTTCATTTCATTGTGGCATCTTAATACATTTCAAACTGAAGTTTGTCAAAACATGTAGAAAACACGTTTGTCGTAAACAAGTGACAGTTACGTCAACATGTTACTTTTTGAAACACCTTTGGAAAGGGCTATGGTAAGGCAAAACTTGTGAAATTTGTTAAAAATGGTAAAGGAATACGTTTGACAGTCGATAAATTTTGACGCGGTTGACATAGGCAAGGCGTAGTTAAGCCAAGATGTAGGTATTTCAAAGACTTTTTAAACAAGATATCACTCAATAAGGTTTTTGTACTTTTTGAAACACCTTTGGAAAAGGCTATGGTAAGGCAAAACTTGTGAAATTTGTTAAAAATTGTAAAGGAATAAGTTTGACAGTCGATAAATTTTGACGCGGTTGACATACGCAAGGCGTAGTTAAGCCAAGATGTTGGTATTTCAAAGACTTTTTAAACAAGATATCACTCAATAAGGTTTTTGTTTAAAAAAAACAACAACTTTGTTAATTGTGACAAAAACTGAATCTCTATCTCTCCCTATCTCTTGATACTATCGATTACCTCCAAATATATCTTTAACAGTTCAGAAGATATCTGTGTGGACTCGGACTTTTGGGGCACCCTGTATATTTTATTTTTTCATAATTAGTCATTTAAGTTTTTGCATTTTCGTTTTCATACCTGAAAAACAAAAGATTTTGTTTTCAATTATGTATAAGTATATTATCGACACTTTTAAAGAGCACTTAAAATTTGTAATTATTTTTAATTTTAAAACCTTAAAAAGTAACTTTAGCATAACTTTCCCATAGATTATAACAACGTAGTTCTTGGTTCCGCAACTGTGGCAAAGGCACCGAAGTTTCAAAGCCAATAAAAGAAAAAAATTAAAACAAATTGTGACACCTTTTTGATGCCTATACTCGAGGGTTCTAGAAAATCCACAATATACATTTCTCATCATCCTATAGAACTAGGCAAAAAATAGAGTATTTAAACTAAATAAAAAAATATCAAAAATGGATTAAAAAAATATCAAAATTTTGAATATTTAAAGAAAATTTAAATACGAAATATATATTTTTATTTTACTTTTTTTTTGTAAAGCAATACACTGAAAATTTTTAAAAATATATAAGCAGTACAATCCCAATTATCCGAATCGCGATTTTCCGAAATCCGGTTTATCCGAAACAAACTTTAAAAACAACAATCCCGATTAACCGAAAATATTCGCATTATACGAAACGCGTCTGGGATTCACCTATACTGCTAGGTAGTTCGCCTCGGGGTTTCACGGCAATACGACGGTCTAAAATGCGAATTGTTTTAGTTAGCCGATAGAGTGGTACAAATGTTTTTAAGTCAATCTAATGATATATGCACCCTAAACTCCTATTTTCCAAAAAAAAAATCGGATTAACCGAAATTTCGATTATCCGAAATCACTTTGGTCCTCATTATTTCGGATAATCGGGACTGTACTGTAGTTTGTTTTGTAACGGCTTGGTGGAGGTGAGGTATATACAGGGTGGAAAATTAAAAAGGATCCATCTGGATTTTCATTAAATTAAAATCAGGAAATTAAAAACACGCCGATTTTGTTTGCAAGGAGAACAATTTTTGGCTATTTAAAGAGAACGAATTTTTCGTACATTTCTACAAGAAAAAATGTAAATTTTCCTAAATTGAACCCCCTTCCCGGGGTGAGTTTCACCCTCAAAACTTGAATAGGGAAACTGGGTCACGTGGTACCTTATTCGAGAGGTATTTCAGATCACTTTACATATTTGCAAATACCTCTCAATTTTTACCTTCCTAGCCCGCGTAGCAATGGCTAGAGAAGGTATTATTAAAAAAAAAAATTTGAGATAACGCCGAAAATGTGTTATTTGGGTATATTTTAACCTATCCTAGCAATATCGTCGTGTCTGTCTGTGTGTGTGTGTGTGTATTATTTCTGTCCGTAACCAAGGGGTGGCTCGGTATTTCCTTATGGTGTACAGGTTAGAGGAAATACCAGGAAATACTTGGAAAGTATTGGGAAATATACTAGGAAATTCCGGTAAGTGCTTGGGAAATACTAGAAACTACCATTAAAATTCGGGGAAATACTAGGAAATACCTCAGGAAATACCGTAGGTATTTCCTTTTGGTGTACAAACATCGGCTTATTAAAGTTTTTTGACAAATAAAAACTTTAAACAATGCTAACTTTTTAACGGAACATTGATCAATATATAGTTTACGGAATATAGTAGACTACATTTTGCTTAATAATTTGTGTTATATCCAAAAACTTCGTAAGAGCTTTAGTTTCTGAGATATTTACAAAAAACTGTTTTCAAGGCTGATATATTATTATGGTTTCACTTGAAGTGTGCTAATAAGCTAGCTAGGAAGGTATCAGATCCGTCATGGATCCATTTATTTCTTATAGAAATTTACGAAAAATTCGTTCTCTTTTTGTCCCATGATAACTTCTCAGGCTAATATCTTGAAAACCAAAGATCCGATTTCGAAAAAAATTACAGATGTGTAAAGGCATCTTAAATACCTCTCAAACAAGGTACCGCTCGACCCAGTTTCCCTATTCAACTTTTGAAGGTGCAACTCATCCCGGTAAGGGGGTGCAATCTAGAAAAATTTTCAAATAGCCAAAAAGTGTCTCCCTTGCAAAAAGAATCGACTTGTTTTGGTGTTTTTTAATTTTTTCATAATTTTCAAAAAAAATCCAGGTGGATCCTTTTTAATTTTCCACCCTGTATAGTATTTTAATACAGTTAAATATTCATTGTTAATACACTTTCATTGCGTTTTAGAAAAATGCCCAAAATAGCACATGCTCTTATTGATTGCGGATGATGGATCCACCCTTGCGCCTTGCTACAAAAACCCCCATCAAAATTGGTTGCACATGTCTCCACGTTTTTGAGTTAGACCAATTTGAAATGTAGCTGTTTGGTGAAATAAACGAATATTTAAATTAGGTGTGGTACGAAAAATAATAGTTTCTTGAATCTACTTAAGAATTTTTTTGAATCTTACTTAAGAATTTTTTTGACATTTTAAAAAGCTAAAACTTCAAAATGTACGAATTTTATGTTTAAATTGACAGTTTAGAAACATTCAAGATGGTGGGCAATCAATTTATAAAAATAAGTATTCGGACATTCTGGAACATAAAAGTGTTTTACTAAAACACACAAAAACATTAAAAAAATTGGCAGAACTTATCTGAAAATAAAAAAAATTGCTGAATATAATAAAAATGAAGATCTGCTGAACTACAATTATGTGGTCTGCTGGCAGCACATAATCTGCCATATTTATTGATGGATACACTGTCTCCTTTCTTAAAAAAAGTTTTTCATGACACTAACATTGCACAGCAGTTGTCAGTAAAAAGGATTAAAGCCACTGCTCTTGCCATAGAAAGTTTAAGCGATACATTTCTTAATAATATTTATCAAAAATTAAGTCCTGGATTTTTATTTTCATTGGTTTTAGATGAAACCACAGATATTTCATGCAAGAAACAGTGTACGATTTCTGTAATATATTATTCGGATTCAAATACAATTAAAGTTGAATTTTTTTATTTGATAAACACTTCTGCCACTAAAGCAAATGATTTGTGTAATGTTTTAAAAGAATCACTAGTGTCCAAAGGTATTCCGCTGTCAAATTTGGTTATATCAAAGTATATTCGCTATTGAAATGCTCTTGTCACATGGCTCACTTGGCAGCCTCAGCGTGTATGAAGCTTCCAAAACATTTTGAAGATCTTTGCGCAATATAGCTGCACACGCTAATAGGAGCTCTTCATGTAAACAGATATGTCAAAAATTTCAAAAAAAATTTGAAGCTGAATAGCATACTCTCTCTCTCTCTCACACAAACCAGATGACTCTCTGTCAAAGCCTATGTGGATAGAGATCTGGATCAATATGAACCCAATTCAAGCTTACTTACGTCGGATTAATCTTTTTGATCGAAATCGTTCGTTTATTCCATCTAGATCTAGAGGAGGTGAAACATTCGGTAATTCTGCTGAGAGTAGTCGGACTAAAATCTGGTTGCTCAGTGCTTTTTGACCGAACAGATTAATCCAGGATTTTGAGGTATGTAGGGTACTTCTTTTGTTTACGAAAATAATTTTTTTGTTTACGAAAATAATTTTTTTGTTTACGAACATAATTGAAATATTGGATTCAACGACAGCTCAGTTTTGAAACGAATTCTCTTAAACATGTGACCGATAGATTTCCCTTTTTAAAAGAGTATGTTGATTCCCAGGCGTAATGAATGGCGGCAATATGCTCTTTTGAATTTTAAGGAACTTGGTTTAGATGGCTGTGATTGTGAGCAATACTGGAGCAAAATGTTTGAATTGGAAAACAAAGCCAATGTCCTCTTGCTCCCAAATTTAAAAAAGGTTTTTTCCTTACTTTTGATTCTACCATTTGCAGATGCCAGTGTCGAGAGAGTTTTCAGCGATTAATTCAACATAAAAACTAATAAGAGAAACTTGCTTGACACTGCCACAATTAGAGTCATTTTATCGACAAAGGCGGGAGTCGACGCAAGTGGTGGTTGCGTCGAATTCCAACCTTCAAGAAGTATGCTGAAAAGTAAAATCTGGCAAGATAAAAACCAATAATAATTTAAATAATTTTTTTGTATACTTATATTATAGTTTGTATCCTAGTTTTAGTCGTGCGATTTATGTTTTGTACATAATTCTGTACATAAAACAAACTTGTTATTTTTTTGATACATAGATAGTTTTAAATCCTATGGGTTCCGTCCGTTTTATGTTTTATGCACAGGTATTTGTAGATAAAACTTTTTGGTGCGTGTGCATATACAAAATAAAGTAACACCAAAACATTCTTCTCCTATTTTATTTGAACCTCCTTTCAACCTTCAAAAACCTACACATGGGCATCGAAAAAATATCAGTTACATTCTCTCTGATATGGCCTAGGGGCCATTACATTTACATTGACTTTGATCTCGAATTTCTATTTTTTTGACAGCTTGGCTTATAACTTAGAAGTGAACTTTCAATGCAAATGTAACATGCTTTTATCAAAGTCAATGTAAGGCTAATTATCCGCGCAGATGTTTTTTTTCTCGCGATGTGATTGGTTGATTTCAGGATTTCAGCCAGTCAAGGCCGGCTTAAATGTAGCATAATTCAGAACAAAATCGCATAATTTGGGCAGAGAAGAAGCATAGTTTTGCTCCCAGCTGTTGGCAACACTGTTGGTCAGTGTCAATTCGCCCGTTTGAGCGACCAGTTGTTTATGTTCTACAGCCATATTCGGTCTGAGAGACGGATGCGCCTAGTTGTGTACAATTTTTGCAGGACAATTTTGATACTACAGAAAGGCAAAGGTAATTTTTTTTATGTAGTTTTTTGGTTTGGTAGGAGACTTTTTTAATTTATTTAATTAATTAGAATACGTTTTAAGCATAAAGGTAAAAATGATGTTTTAAAAGTAAGTGCTTAAATCATTTTTTTGCTGTTTTTTGTCACCGCCAATGTTTGTATACTAATAATTGCAATTTTTAGGCATGAGCGTGAATAAGAACGACTCAGATATTTGATGGAGACGGTACCAATAGATGACAAAGGGAAAAGTCAAGAAGCTGACGATGACTCTGAGGGCAAGATTGACATAGTGGAGGAGAGACAAGGTGGAAGTGAAACACAAGAAATATCAGATTGTGAAGAGAATGCTATTGTTGCTAATGCTGCCTCAATTTTGGGAAAGGATAAAAAAACAAGATAGATGAAACATTTTCCACCTAAAACGGTAAGAATCAGAAGTGAGAATATAGTAAAACTTCTTCCGATATCCAAATTGTCTACCCGTGGTTTGAAAACTCAAAAAGAAATTTTTCATAGATGACGCTATGCTAGATATTCTCGTCCAAAATACCAACTTATACATTCAATCCATATCATCTAGTTTTGCTATATGCCAGAGTTTTGAAAGCAAATCGTTTGAACGTTGAAGAACTATGGAAATCGGATGGCTCTGGGATTAAGATATTTAGATTGGGAATGTCAATAAAACGATTTCTTTTCTTGTTGCGCTGCCTAAGATTTGATAATAAAGATACCAGAAAAGAAAGAAGAGCTATCGATAAATTAGCCCCTATCCGAGAATTTTTTGATTTGTTCGTGACTAAATGTAAAAATGGATGGATTAGAAGGTTTCCGAGGTAAATGACAAGACAAAGACTTTGCGACACAATAAAAGGGTCCGGAAGAAATCGAACCATAGATAACTGGTTTACAAGTGTCCCTCTTGTTGATACTTTACTAAAAGATTACAAGCTCACAGTAATAGGAACAATTCGGAAAAACAAAAGGGAGCTCCCTCTTGAATTTTCCAATCCAACACATCCAGTCGGCGCAAGCATGTTTGGCTTCACATGCAACAGCACCATTGCGTATATCCTCTGAACAAAAAAAAATGTTGTACTAATTTCTTCGCTACACCACGATGACAACATAGATGTAAAATCTGGAAAACCAGAAATTATTTTGGATTACAACGCAATAAAGGGCGGCGTGGACACCGTGGATAGACTATGCGCCAATTACAATGTGGCGCGCAACACTAGACGATGGCCAATGTTTGAATTTTATTCTATTCTCAACCTAGCTGGAATAAACTCATTTGTGCTTTACAGCTCAAATTTGCACAATACAAATCTAAGAAGGCGTAAGTTCTTGCAAAGTCTGGCTCTGGACCTAATACGTCCGTACTTAGGTTTCAGAGCGACCCTTTCCAATGTTCCAAGAACGTTACGAAATAGATTGCAAGAAATTTCTGGAACAAATAGTGCCCCGGAAAACACTGGCACTCCACCAGAAGGTCAAACAGGCAGGGGTATGGTATGTAGCTCAAAAAAAAGCAAAAAAACCCGCTTTTACTGCCGCAAATGTTTTAAGTTTTTATGTTTAGAACATATTCGAGTTATTTGTAGTGAATGTTTTGAAAATAAGTAAAATTAAGTTTATTACATAATATATTAAACAATATTTTAAACAATAGGGTAAGGTTAGTTTTTACTTTCTCGTTTGTAGTATTTCTAGTGTTATAAACGAAGTTTATTTCCATAAATCTATAAAGGAAGTATTAAAAAAACATTTGTTATTTTTTGCACCCGGCCGGCGTGCGCCGCGGCGCATGAATATAAAACAAAATCTAATTTCTATGATTTCGGTCTAGGAGACGGACGCGCCTTCTAAATCCCAATTATTTCACGCGCCCCCTGTAGGGTTAAGTGTGGTTTATGCTAAGGATGCCGAATTTTTCGTTCCCGAACCAGCCCTGGAAAGAGCATACAATAAATCAACCAAATTGAAATGGATGGAAAAATTCCAACAATACTGGACAAATATACCAGAACTCTCTAACTCTAAAGAGTTCATTAAAGGATCTTGTAGAAACAGAGCCAAGAATATCATTGGACTTACCAGACAGACTTTTTACAGGTTACTGTCGACTAAGAGTACCCCTGACCGAATGTAGACTCTGTATGGAGGATGACAAAATGTTCAGACATGTACTGTGTGAGTATCTGGGTATTGCACTTTTATGTCAGAACACTTTCGGTAAAACTCGGATTGACTCAGAAGATATGAATAGTGCCTCCGAGGGGGAATCACTGATGGCATTACCTCGCATTGCCCATATAAATTAACATGGCATTACTACAATACATGTACATATTCCTTGGCATAGAAACCACTCAAAAGTGAGCCACAATAGACCCACTAGTGGTCGCAGTGGAAGGGCTGTAATGCCCACTCACACATGAATCATCATCATCATGCCAAGGATATTTGGAGGGCTGGGCAGTAATTGCTTTGAAAGTGTTTGGAGCACAATAGTTCTTGGGGCACAGTGCTTTTAACAGTAGGTGTACAAAATTTGTCTGCAGCACTCCACAGGATGCTACAATACTGATTAAGAATTTATTTAAAAGTGTGGTATGTATGTATTCGAGAGTGGTGCCAGGTCCTACTAGACCTCCATGCACTGTGACTAAGGTCACTCATCGTCAAGCAAGCTTTACAGGTAGCGAAGCTAACGTCAGGGTTTCTATTTTTTGGTTATTATTTTTGACATGTTTTCCTCGGTTTCGCATTGTAGTAGAGTAAATTTGCAGGGTATTTAAAAAAAAAGCTGCAAAAAGGGTATATTTTTTTATATTTGGCATAGTAGTAGTTAACACCAAAAGCTAAATTTTCATTCGAGGATCCCCGATTTTCCGGCTTCAGAATCCAAGATGGCGGCTGCCAAAGTAAAGAAAAAAAAATAAATTCCCTGTTTTAGGAGAAAATAAATTATTTTTAATAAATTTACTTTAAGTGGGACCTACTTAATTTAAAAATGTAAAAAAAATTGACACTTCAAAACAAAATGGCGGCTAAATTAAAAAAAAATCGTTTTTCTTGGATATTTTCTTTATTTTTTGTGCGATATTTATTTTTAATGGCTCATATTAAAGCTACTGACAACTTCTTTAAACTTATCAAAAAATAAATATAGATTCCACAGTGAACAAAAAGATGGCGCTTAATATGTCAAAAATAAAAGAGACCTTCATAACCTAAATACCAACTTAAATTTTTGGAAAAAAAATTTTTGGATATTATTGATAGTAAGCCAAGTTTTATAAAAATTTATAAAAAGTTACCATTTGACATTAAACATTTAAAGATGGCGGCCGAAGTTCAGATAAAAAAGTAATTTTTTCGTTCTTGTTTGACACAACTTGTATTGCCGTGTATATATCGATTTATACTAAATAGGGGTCGCCGATTTTAAATATTTCATTATAAATGACACATGTCTATTATTAATCAAGATGGCGGCGTTCAAAATATAAAAACAACAGTATCTAATTGGTTTGGTAATTTTTTTCCATGATATGTAGCTTTATATTACCCTTAATTAGTTTTAAATTACAATGTACAAAAAAAATATAATTTATTTATTTTTTAAAGATGGCGGCCGAAATAGTAAAAAAAAATCATTTTTGTTTGTTTTTTCGAAATTTAGCAAAAAAAAACTGGAAAAAACAATACATTTCGTTAAACAAAACACAGTTATTTCAAAAATGTAAAAAAAGTTGACATATGTCACGTACCGGGTGATTTTACTGAATTGGCCATATTTTACTTAATAGCTATCTCCGGTAATATTGATTAACAGTAACGTTTATATAAGCAAATTTAAATAATTTTTCCTAAATCATCAGAATCTAATGTCAAAAATGACATATGTCATACACTTGTCAAACTTTTGACATATGGTATATTTTTTTAATAAAACAGGCTAAGGCTTCTTTTTCTGATTTCAAAAATATAAAACATGTTGACATTTAGTCCAGCCGTTATTGAAATATTTGCATTTTAATAATCTACATAAGCAATAAGGATGTTGCCATTTTGTTAATGAATATAATTTTTAAAATGTAAATATTTCAACAACGGCTGGACTAAATGTCAACACATTATATATTTTTGAAATCAGAAAAAGTGGCTCTATCAACTTAAAGAATTATATACAGGGTGTTTTATTTAAAAAAATAAACCACATGTCAATAGTTTGACAAGTGTATGACATATGTCAACTTTGACATCAGATTCTGATAATTTAGGAAAAATTATTCAACCTTTGTAATTAAAACGTTACTGTTAGATCAATATTAACGGAGATAGCTATTAAGTAAAATGTGGACAATTTATTTGAATCACCCGGCACGTGATATATGTCAACTTTTTTGCCATTTTTAAAATATCAGTGTTTTGTTTAACGAGATGTCTTGTTTTTTCTCTTTTTTTTTGTTAAATTTCGAAAAAATAAACAGATATGTTTTTTTTTTACTTTTTCGGCCGCCATCTTTAAAAAATAAATAAATTATATATTTTTTGTACATTACAATTTAAAACTAATTAAGATTAACATAAAACCACATTGCTTGGTAAAAAAATTTACCAAACCAAAAAGCTATTGTTGTATTTATATTTTGACCGCCGCCATCTTGGATAATAATAGACATGTGCTATTTATTATGAAATATTTAAAATCGGCGACCCCCATTTAGTATAAATCGATATATTACACGACAATACTAGTTGTGTCAAACAAGAATAAAAAAATAACTTTTTTATCTGATCTTCGGCCGCCATTTTAAAATGTTAAATGTCAAATTGTAAATTTTTATACAATTTTACAAAACTTGGCTTACTATTGATAAAATCCAAAAATTGTTTTTGTAAAAATTTAATTTGGTCTACAGGTTGTAAAGGTCTCTTTTATTTTTGACAAATTAAGCGCCATCTTTGTGTCGGCTGGGAAACTTATCATTTCTTTTAAACACGTTTAAAGAGCTGGTCAGTAGCTTTAATATGAGATACTAAACATAAATATCTCGCAAAAAATAAAGAAAATATCGAGGAAAAACAATTTTTTTAAAATATAGCCGCCATTTTGTTTGGCAGTGACAGGTCTAACATTTTTAAATTGAGCAGGTCCCACTTAAAGTAAATGTATCAAAATTAATTTAATTTCTCCTAAAACAAGGAAATCATTTTTTTTCTTAAATTTGACAGCCGCCATCTTGGATTCTGAGGCCGGAAAATCGGGGATACTCGAATGAAAATTTAGCTTTTGGTATTAGGTACTGCTATACCCAATATAAAAAAATATACCCTTTTTGCAGCTTTATTTTACAAATTTACTCTACTATTAGCGGTTCTGTTTTATTTTGAAGATGTTGTTTTACACAGTATGAAGGTACCTAAACTATACATATTTATGTAATTAGAATTAAAAAGTTATGCTGCAAACTTGAAACTGTATCAATAATAAATAGATCTTTAGACTGTCTTAAAACCATCTTTAAAATAACAACATAATAACAACAAGCCGCCAATGCGAAAACGAGGAAAACATGTCAAAAATTATAACCAAAAAATAGAAAGCCTGACGTTAGCTTCGCTACCTGTAAAGCTTGCTTCACGATGAGTGATTAACTACATAATGAGTTTCACTAAAATAGCCAAACTCGGTCAAATTGGTCAAAATATGCCAAAGGATCCTGCACACTTGTAATGTGTTTCTAGTGCACGGCTAATATCGATAAAATTTTAGTATGTTGTTCGCATCTCCTTACTGATCAATAGTTGTCATGGGCCCAATTCCATCCTATGACTAGTTTCTAAGGTACGGGGGCAATTCAAAAGATAATGCACTAAAACGGTAAAAATGTTGTGGTTTGATTTTTAAAAGTTTTCTCTGCACGAATCTCAAAAGCGTCTACATTTTAGCATGTTTTTAGCAAAAATTGTTATTTTCCTATACGGGGGATAACCAAAAAGTCTGCAGACCTGAAATGAGTTTCTATATCGATAAAATTTTAATATGTTGTTCGTCTTACCTCATTCATCAATAGTTGTCATGGACCCAATTCCATCCTATGACTAGTTTCGGAGATACGGGGGCAATTTAAACAATATTGCACTAAAACGTTAAAAATGATGTGATTTGATTTTTTTGTACGAGTAACAAAAGTATCTATCTCTTATGTAAATATATTAGCATGTTTTTAGCAAAAAATATAGAGTTTCTATAGGGGGGTATCCAAATAGTAAATTAAAATACGTTGGTAAAATACTCCAAAAGGTTGACTAGAACTAAAACAAAATAAATGTCTTTTTACCTTTAAAACCAAACTTTAATGAATTTTTTTTACGAGGTGTACATGAAAAGTAGTGCAGTTATAAATTATAACCAAAACTTTGATTGATTTTTTTTAAAGCCGTACCTGCTATATTGACAAAACATTAAAAAAATTCATAAGTTTATGCAATAGAAATACTTAGCACCCTATAATATCTCAAAAAAAAATTGAAAAACATATTAACAACCAAACAACTCGTAAATGTATATTATGGTTTGGTATACAGCCATCTGAACATGATTCTTTATTGGGATCAATCATGCGAGGTTAGTAGGGTTTTCGTTCTCCAGAAATAAATCTTGAGGAAGATTTTTTCCTTGGGCCCAGTATATTCATGTAGGCCTATATTTAAAATTCAAAAGCTACTCACTTTTTATGGTATTGTGATACTTGAGGTGGCTATGTTTGTCAGGAGAAATAAAAGCAAATTCCCAACAATTTCATCAAGTCATAATTACAATACTAGGCAAACAAAAAAAATCTTGATTCCAATATTTTCATCTTGCAGCTTTTAGGAAAAGTCCAAAATGTTTTGCTAAAACAGTTTAAAAAAAGACTGACTGACTGAAATGTTTTTATAGCAATAATGACTTTTTTTCATTAAATAGTTAAATGCTACTTAGGTGTAACATTATATTGCATTTTTTGATTATTGATTTGATTTGAAAATCATTTTTGCTTTTTGCTCTGTTAAAAGTGAAGTGAATTTTAGGATTATGTCACATGACTGACATTGGATTACTAATATAAACAAGCTCAAAGTCATGTGACATTGTCCTAAAATTTGAAGGACCCAACTGTACCTACATCTACTAGGAGGTAAACATTTCCGTCTTTGAGATAACAATTTTAACATTTTTTAAGTGAATATTTTATACTTATTAACAATTGAATATTCTTTAAAATATAATACTTTTTTCTGTCAAAAAATGTCAAAGAAACTGCAAAAATATAACCAAAAATCATTTTAGGCTAAACCAAGGGGGTAATAGCTAACAAAAAAATTGTACATGGACTGCAGTAATGCCATGTAAAAATGCTAAGAAATATCTACAGATATTGCTATAATGCCATGTGAATTTATCAAGTAATATTGGAGATAAAAAAGTCTCCCCTGTGAAGCCTTTTCATAGGGAAACAAGGGTTATTGTTTTGATTAACACATTATACATAATAATATATATTTTTAGAGTATGTACCACATAGAAAAAGAGACAAGAAAAAAATGGATGAGCTGGCTAGTCGAAAATGGGGCTGCCAGAGCAAATGATAATTTTCGATGGGCCTTTGTATGCCGAGCGCACTTTACACCTCTAGCCTATCGAATAAATGGCAAATACCTTAAAAAGGGAGCAGTACCATGTGTATTGGGTAAGTATTATTTGGGTGTCAGGGTATTTCATTATATTTATTTCCATCCATTTTTCCCATAATTTACGTCCTAATTTTTTTCTTTATATTCTATTTATTGACAAAGGCTTGAAATCTTTTTTATACTTCATACTTTATAGCTGTGAACGATAGTTTACGAGATATAAGCATTTTACATTTTTTCAATTATTAAAAAAAATATTAGCATTTATTTTACCTACCACCTGTATATGGTAAATGTCAAAATAAATTTAATAAAATTTGCTGATTTAAATGCTGTTTAAATTTTTTCTATTTTTTAATAAAGGGCCTGATAGCGTAAGAGCGTGCCAACCTTACTCGAGAGCTTCTCCATGACAATGGAGCGACCGTGACATCGGTCACATTTGATGGTGCTCAGTCGAATTTCTCCATGGCAAATCAATTAGAAGCAGTGCTGGATCCTGGATATTTCTTTGACCCCCCTCACCCCCCCACCCCCGCCACCACCCTTTGAACCACGCTACGCCGCTGTAGTATAGTAGAGATTGGCTAATAGGAAGTACAAAAAGAGAGTTGGGAGTCATGTATGGTGGGAGTCCTCACCGAACACAGGCGCCTTACAAGGACACTTGGCAAGAATAAAATCAAAGAGAGACGCAGTGTGCAAGGGGTTAGGCGCAGGACGAAACTTTGGCGCACTTCCTTACATCATGCAAAGCATTTAAAGAGGCAACTCAGGCGAGAAGAGATGTATTTCAAAAGAAAGCATTTGAGATAAAGGACCTTTTGTCTAATAGGTGGCCTGATATCCTGGACTTTATACAAAGGAAGGGCAGGCTCCTCGACTAGGGAGGCTGGGATCGATCGTTATTAATGAGGACCATGTTAAAAATAAGACCATAAAATTAAAAGCAATTTGATTGATAGCCTCACACTACCCTCGTACTTATTATTTCAGAATAGGTGAGTGTCAATACAGTGAAATGTTTTCCCATGCTTAATGTTCTGTTTTTTTCACAGGATGGTGTTCCGTCAATTATAAGGGAGGTAATTAGTCGGAAGCTGCAGGGGAAAAACAAAAAAAAAGATAGAAAGTATAACGAAGAACTGCGCAAATTTGCTCTAACAATCCAATTTTATTCTGACAAAGACTACCAACATCTACGGAAATATTTTAATAATCTTTTGCCATATCCAAGAACCATACGCAAGTGGTACTATGCCGTAGATGGCAACTCCGGCTTTACCTCGCAATCTTTTGATGCAATCAAAATTAATTTTAAGGACAAAGGCAAGCCATTTCTTGGCAATGTGGTTATGGACTAAATGAAATTGTCGGAAGAAATTGTGTGTGGGGGGGGGGGACCGCTTTTATGGACAGGTGGATCTTGGAACGGAGTTGGGCTCAACAGATACATCTCAGAAGGCAAGTTACGCTCTGGTGTCTATGGCAGTGGGCCTAAACACCCAGTTTAAGGTACCTCTTGGCTATTTTTTAATAAAGGGCCTGATAGCGGAAGAGCGTGCTAACCTCACTCGAGAGTGTAAGCTTCTCCATGACAATGGAGCGACTGTGAAATTAACTTAAAATTTTAGTATTTTCAGTCAGAAACTTAAAAAAGCTATGAATTTAGGTTAGAAAGACCGATATATTTTTTTGAATTTTCGTGGGGTAAAGGTTTAGGTAGCGGGGCGCTTAATTTAGTGTTGGCGTTCACTAAAGGACCTAGCTCGGTGCTGGGGGAGCTAACTAACATACCTTTGAAACTCTAACCAAAACTTTTGCATTTGGTCCCATTTTTCCCGAAAAATTTTGGCATTTATTTTTTTTCGATAATTTTAGTTTTCTAAAGTTTTCGTTTGTCATTTTTTTTGGCTCTTATCAAAAATTTTCTTCTTCAGCATTATTTTTTTCCAAAAAGTACAAGATTTTTCAAAAATTTTCGCCTGCGGCCCAGTTTTTTTGGCGCCTATATTAATATACAGTAATTAATTAATAAAAAATAATTAAAAATTAGGAAGCTATTTTAATTTAATACTTATTTATACTTACAAAAAAATTGGCGCCATTTTATGTCTTTAACCCCCCTCACACCCCCCCCCTTGTTAAAAATAAAACCATAAAATTAAAAGCAATTTGATTGATAGGCTCACACTACCCGCGTACTTATTATTTCAGAATAGGTGAGTGTCAATACAGTGAAATGTTTTCCCATGCTTAATGTTCTGTTTTTTTCACAGGATGGTGTTCCGTCAATTATAAGGGAGGTGATTCGTCGGAAGCTGCAAGGGAAAAACAAAAAAAAGATAGAAAGTATAACGAAGAACTGCGCAAATTTGCTCTAACAATCATTGGCGTAGCGAGGGGGGCCAGGGGGGGCCTGGCCCCCCCTGAAGTCCCTCAGGCCCCCCCTAAGATATTTTAGGCCTCCCCTACCGACTACTAGTAAAAGAACATGACACTGAAAATACATACTTTTCTATTATTATTCGGGAAATATTGAAATAAAATAGGTGCATTAAAATTTAAAATCATTCAGATAATGTTTACATTTCAGGAAAAAGCCCTTGTCTTGCGGAATTAGGCTTTTTCTCTTTAAATTATCGGTAACTTTTCTGCACTTATGCAATTTCCCGAAAATATTTTTTAAATTTAAACATAATTATGCATATTGAATATTTCATAGGGTCACTGCATCCTGGAAGCCTGGCGTCTCCATGGGTAGCGACAAGCCCACGTGACCTGCCTCGGAATTTCCATGGGCGACTCGTCAACTTACCTCGGAATAATTAGAGTACCTACATGCAATTTTTATACAATATTGTTAATAAACCTCGGAATTTTTAGAGTACCTACAATTTCTCTAGAAGTTTGTAATGCGATCTCAGAATTTTTGGAGTACCTACAGTATGTAAAATATTTTTAAAAACATTAAAAACAATACCTATAAGTTTTTGACCAACTTTTTATTTTTGAAATATAAATTAATACAAAAAAGACTACGAAACAATTTAATGCATACACTTTTACCATTAGATATAATATTAGTTATAGTACTTACCTAGAAATGATAAAAAATATAATTTCTGTGGGATTACTCTAAATTTTGCCTTTTTTGTAAATTTGTTATAGTTTCAAAAGTCATTCCTGTGGTTCTGCCGTGCTTTCAAACAGGTAGGACTTTGTGCAAAAACATAATTTTTTGAAAAATATTTCAAACTTTTATTTTTGTATATAACATCGATATCACTAAGTCTTTGTTTTTAAAATAACATAAGTTCTTTAGATTTGGGATTATAACATTTAACGGCATTATTAGAGATCTATCGAGACGTAAACCTGGAAGATCACCTAAAGTTGGAATGCTCAGGAAGCCAGAATAGTTTTTAATGGTACCTAGTCCTAATTCTACACTTTTGTTAATTTAATTTGATGTCCTATGTACGTACTATATACGTCTGGAGTACTTACATATACATGGTTTACGTTTAATTGGACGTACCATGTAGGTACCTAGTACGACTTGTTTACGTACATGTATGTATGTATTCGAAAGTGGTGGCAGGCCCTACTGGACCTCCATGCACTGCGACCACAAATGGATCTATTGTGCCCACGTACCTACATACTGAGTTTGACTAAAGTGGCATATTTTTTTTCCACCCAGTACATGAAAAAACTCTGCAGATTACAACAATAAATGATTTAGGCTTAACACTTTGGCTAAAAGATATACCACTAAGGCCTCTGCATTATTAGCCATTGTTTACGTACATAGTACATGGCTAAAATTACATCCCTACGACGTATTATATAAATGGACGTCCAAAAATGTACGTATAGTACGTCGCAGAGTTACGTACTATGTACGTACAAAGTACGTACTTGTGCTGTCTGGGTAGAGAGTGTGAAACCAAACCGAACCAACCGAAACATATTCTCGAAAAATGTGTTATTCTAACCTTTATCAATGAAGTGCAAACCTGTGATTTGGAGGCAGTGTTTTTATGGAAAAAAGTCAGCGAGTGTCTGGAACGGTTAGAATACGTTTGCGATCAATTGAGAAAAACACCAATTGATCGTAAATTTTTGTTCGAAAAAATTGTTTTGGAAAAAATTTCCGTTTGAACAAAAATGTTTTCGAACAAATGTTAATTAGAAATAACTGTTTTCGTTAAAAAAATGTTTTCGAACAAATTTCCATTTGAAGAAACTGTTTTCGAACAAATTTTCGTTCAAAGAAATGGTTTTCGAACAAATTTCCGTTCAAAGAAATGGTTTTCGAATAAATTTCCGTTCGAAAAAATGTTTTGGAACAAATTTATATTCGAAGAAACTATTTTCGAGCAAATTTCCGATCGAAGAAAATATTTTCGAACAAATCTCCATTCGAAAAAATGATTTTCGAACAAAATTCCGTTTGAAAAAAATGTTTTCAAACAAATTTCCATTCGAAGTTTTCGAATAAATTTTTGATTCACAAAATTGTTTTTGAACAAAACTCCATTCAAAGAAATAGTTTTCGAACAATTTTTCGTTTGGAAAAATGTTTTAGAACAAATTTCCATTCAAAGAAAGTGTTTTCGAACAAATTCTCTTTCGTAGAAAAAATTTTAAAACAAATTTCTGTTCGAAGAAAATGTTTTCGAACAAATTTCCGTTCGAAAAAACTGTTTTCGACAAATTTCCGTTCGAGGAAAATGTTTGCGAAGAGAGGTCTGCGACCCTTCGTGTTGCTACCCAAACAAATACCTAGAGATGGTACAAAAAAAATCTTAGACCTTGAATTTTTAAATTGTTGAATTTTTTTTTACCTTCCTAGCCCGTGCAACAATGGCTAGAGAATGTTGCTTTCGAGGAAAAAAAATGTTTTTGAGATGACGCCGACGAGATGAAAATGTTTTATTTGGGTGTATTTTGACTTATCTTAGCAATATCGGCGTGACGTCTGTGTGTGTACGTGTATGTGTGCGTTAGGTGTGTGTGTGTGCGTATGCCTCTGTGTCTGTAATAACGCCTTTTTTTACAATCATTACAGTGTAGCTACTTTCGATTTTTTGTTTGGACCTTTTGTTTTTCAATCTTTTGTTTTTCGACCTTTTGTATTTTTGACTTTTTGTACTTTCGACCTTTTGGAATTTCGACCTTTTGTATTTTCGACCTTTTGTACTTTCGCCTTTTGTATTTTTGACCTTTTGAAGTTTTGGCCTTTTGTTTTTCGACCTTTTCTACTTTCGACCTTTTGTATTTTCGGCCTTTTTTAGTTTCAACCTTATGTTTTCGACCTTTTGTGTCTTCGACATTTTGTTCTTTCGACGTTTTATTCGCCGCCCGCTTTTGTTTGGACACCGTAATAAAATAATAGTAGGTATATTATAAACCTCGGAACTGCTGTGTTTACTTTTAATCCCGCAGCAAGATTTTTTGCGCCCGACCGGAAGGACGGCTGTAATTTGCTGTGATTAAAAAGGACTTTAATGGCAATGCTTATATACTAAAAATAATAATAATCATAAAATAAATAAATATTAAACCACTTACTCCGGTACTCTAGTTTTAGCATGTCAACCCCCGGTATATAATAATACAGCGGGCAGTGATAGTTTTCATTTTTTTGGTGAGCTTTGGGCGCGTTGCTATGGTAGATATTAAACAAAAGTCAGTCAGACGCTAACAAACATAGAAAAAAATGTGCAAAAAATAATATTTATTTCATAACAAACTAAATAGGTTTAGTCGAGAATATGTTCGAATTAATAATAAATCAAATAATAAAGTCTATTCCTACTTTGAGATGGACATTGAAAAGGCCACCAAAGAAAGCAGCTTTCAGAGTACCGAAAATGATGCAATAAAAGGAATGTCGAAAATTTCATCGAAAAGGTATTCCTGTTTTACATCCTGGAGAAGTCTAGAAAGTTAAATACTTCGTTTATATGGAGGCTATGCCAAAGGACACAATAATAACAATCGAAACCAACCAAGTCATCAGCAAAGTACAGTAAACTGCCGCCAAGCTGGAAGCAACAGAATAACCGTATCGTGTATCATGATAGCTTTTTGTTTTTTTTTTTAAATAAAATTATCCAAAAAACCTATATTTTGCCTTTATAGTTTTAAAGAAATTACTTTTAATCACAGGGGATAAAAAATACTACCTCAGTCCATGAAAAAAGGGAATAAACGTACACGTTTAGCCCTAGAGTGCATAAAGAAATTTATTAAATGATACAAAATCCAACAACAGTTTTTTATATTTTATAAAACATGTCAACTAATTTTTTGTTTCTTGCGCTGTGTGGGTCCTAATAAATATGAAATCATAAAAAATTTGGTTTTTATATTCGATAATCTGAAAAAGCATTATTTTAATGGTTTGTTTTTTTGGACAGTCTAAATATATATAAGGGGTGTGATGGACAGTTCTTTACGTAACATTTGTAAACCATTTTATTTTTTTGAACACAAAAAAAGCTACGCTCCTGACAGTGTCAGATTCGTCATATAACCAAAAATATTTAGCTGTCGTGTCGCTACCCTAAGAAGACACTACGTCTTCGTGATGCAGTGACCCTAATATTTCATACATATTGGCGACATCTTGTAAAATAAGTGTTATATAAGTTAAATTTCGCATTTAATAAAGACAGCGACCTTTGCCGCTCTGTTTCCGAAATCGGGTTGTAGATGTCGTAAGGTTATAAAAGACCTTTTTAAACTGTTTTTCTAAAATAAATATAATAATCTTTTTAGTTTTTTTGAGGTTAGCGTTTAGTGTCTTATGAAAATTTTCCGATTTTGGTGACAATTTCATAACCATTTTCATATTAAGTTTTCCCACGTCGTTAAATGGAATAAATTCGTCGAGCAATACCGGGAAATTTTTAATATTAATACTTCTACTCTAAGAGCAGAAATGACCGTTTTAAAGAATTGTATTTTTCGGTTAAATCAAACTGTTGGTCATGATTCTATCAAACAACATATAGCAGAAACAGCAAACCTCTACCAACTTTTTAAAGATGCGAGTATTCTTCCAATTTCAAGTGCAACTTGCGAGAGGTCTTTCTCTGCCATGAGGAGAGTTTTTAATTGGCTTAGAACAACTATGACTCAAGAGAGACACTCAGGTTTGTCATTGTTATTCATAGAAAAAGATGTTGAGGTCGACTTAGACAGTGTGGTAGACGCTTTCAGTCAGCGACGTTTTATAGAATTGCTGAATTACATACTTCCTGTGTATACATATAAATAAGTTGGTAAATGTATTATTAAATTTGTTATATTAAAATATTAGAACATTTAATGCGCGTATTTTTTTTTATTCATTGCACACTTTGCACGACTCTTTAAAACCTATGTTTGCTTTTTGTTCAAGATAGACCGGGGCCACGGCCCCCCTGAAAAGCAAGGCTAGCTACGCCAATGCTAACAATCCAATTTTATTCTGACAAAGACTACTAACATCAACGGAAATATTTTAATAATCTTTTGCCATATCCAAGAACCATACGCAAGTGGTCCTATGCCGTAGATGGCAACGCCGGATTTACCTCGCAACCTTTTGATGCAATCAAAATTAATTTTAAGGACAAAGGCAAGCCATTTCTTGGCAATGTGGTTATGGACGAAATGAAATTGTCGGAAGAAATTGTGTGGGGGGGACCGCTTTTATGGACAGGTGGATCTTGGCACGGAGTTGGGCTCAACAGATACATCTCAGAAGGCAAGTTACGCTCTGGTGTCTATGGCAGTGGGCCTAAACACCCAGTTTAAGGTACCTCTTGGCTTTATTTTATTAAAGGGCATGATAAGAGCGTGCTAACCTTACTCGAAAGTGTCTTAAGCTTCTCCATGAGAATGGAGCGACTGTGACATCGGTCACATTTGATGATGCTCAGTCGAATTTCTTCATGGCAAATCAATTAGGAGCAGTGCTGGATCCTTTAAAAAGAATTTTAATCCCTATTTTGCTCATCCCATCACACATGACAAAGTGTTTTGTTTTCCTGATTCCTGTCATATGCTTAAGCTTATGCGAAACGCCTTGGCTGATCAGAACGTCATCAAAAGTCCCGATAATACATCTATCAAATGGGACTATATCCAAAAACTGGTTAACTTCCAGGAAAGGGAGGAGCTGAGGACAGCCAATAAGTTGACGTCAAGACACGTCAACTATTTCAATAACAAAATGTCGGTCAAACTTGCGGCAAAGGTGTTGAGCCAAAGAACATCGGATTCGCTTAAATATCTTGCTCAAAATTTTACTGATTTTCAAAATTCAGAAGCGATATCCGAATACTGCCTTCAGGTCAATAATGCTTTTGATATTTTAAATCGCTAATCCAAATTTTCTAAATTAAAATTTTCTAAGCCGATTAATGATGAAACCATACGTGACCTGAAGAAAAAGGCAGAGAATATCATAATTACTTAAGCCAACTAAAAGATTTCTCTGGAACGAACTTTTTATTAAGTCTTAGAAAAACCGGTGCTATTGGATTAACTGTTTGTTTAACAAATGTTTTTAATCTTTTTGAAAACTATAAGAATAAAGGGCTTGACTACTTCTTAACTTTCGAAATTTCTCAAGACTTTATAGAAACTTTTTTTAGTGCCCTGAGAGGTAGAGGTGGTTGGAATCTCTATCCAAACGCCCAACAATTTCGAAGTGCCTACAAGAGGCTGGTGTCCACCAGTCTTCGAGGAGCCCACAAACAGTCAACATCTCCTGAAGATGCCATCCACTCGAAATGGCGAAACGTCAAGAACGAATTTTCAACGACGACGCGACGGCCGAACAGCCCGAAACACACCAACCATAAAACCTATTGACTAGTTTTGAATTAAAATGCAATTAGATGCTTCAGAATATAACAAGCATCATTTTTAAAATAAAAAAGTATCGAACTTACCCCTTTTGCAACAACAACAAACAAAAAAATTATCCAAAACAGGCCGACGACTCAATCTACCGTGTCCGACCAAAATGAAAACTCGTATTTATACGTATCACACTACCTTCGTACTTATTATTTCAGATTAGGTGAGTGTCAATACAGTAAAATTTTTTCCCATGTTTAATGTTCTGTTTTTTTTCACAGGATGATGTTCCGTCAATTATAAGGGAGGTGATTAGTCGAAAGCTGCAGGGGAAAAAAAAAGATAGAACGTATAACGAAGAACTGCGCAAATTTGCTCTAACAATCTAATTTTATTCTGACAAAGACTACCAACATCTACGGAAATATTTTAATATACTTTTGCCATATCCAAGAACCATAAGCAAGTGGTACTATGCTGTAGATGGCAACGCCGGCTTTACCTCGCAATCTTTTGATGCAATTAAAATTAATTTTAAGGACAAAGGCAAGCCATTTCTTGGCAATGTGGTTATGGATGAAATGAAATTGTCGGAAGAAATTGTGTGGGGGGGGGGGGCGCTTTTATGGACAGGTGGATCTTGGCACGGAGTTGTGCTCAACAGATACATCTCAGAAGGCAAGTTACGCTCTGGTGTCTATGGCAGTGGGCCTAAACACCCAGCTTAAGGTACCTCTTGGCTATTTTTTAATAAAGGGCATGATGGCGGAACAGCGTGCTACCCTTACTCGAGAGTGTCTTAAGCTTCTCCTTGAGAATGGAGCGACTGTGACATCGGTCACATTTGATGATGCTCAGTCGAATTTCTCCATGGCAAATCAATTAGGAGCAGTGCTGGATACTTTGGCAAAGAATTTTAACCCCTATTTTGCTTATCCCATCACACATGACAAAGTGTTTTGTTTTCCTGATTCCTGTCATATGCTTAAGCTTATGCGAAACGCCTTGGTAGATCAGAAGGTCATCAAAATTCCCGATAATACATCTATCAAATGGGACTATATCCAAAAACTGGTTAACTTCCAGGAAAGGGAGGAGATGAGGACAGCCAATAAGTTGACGTCAAGACACGTCAACTATTTCAATAACAAAATGTCGGTCAAACTTGCGGCACAGGTGTTGAGCCAAAGAACATCGGATTCGCTTAAATATCTTGCTCAAAATTTTACTGATTTTCAAAATTCAGAAGCGATATCCGAATACTGCCTTCAGGTCAATAATGCTTTTGATATTTTAAATCGCTAATCCAAATTTTCTAAATTAAAATTTTCTAAGCCGATTAATGATGAAACCATACGTGACCTGAAGAAAAAGGCAGAGAATATCATAATTACTTAAGCCAACTAAAAGATTTCTCTGGAACGAACTTTTTATTAAGTCTTAGAAAAACCGGTGCTATTGGATTAACTGTTTGTTTAACAAATGTTTTTAATCTTTTTGAAAACTATAAGAATAAAGGGCTTGACTACTTCTTAACTTTCGAAATTTCTCAAGACTTTATAGAAACTTTTTTTAGTGCCCTGAGAGGTAGAGGTGGTTGGAATCTCTATCCAAACGCCCAACAATTTCGAAGTGCCTACAAGAGGCTGGTGTCCACCAGTCTTCGAGGAGCCGACAAACAGTCAACATCTCCTGAAGATGCCATCCACTCGAAATGGCGAAACGTCAAGAACGAATTTTCAACGACGACGCGACGGCCGAACAGCCCGAAACACACCAACCATAAAACCTATTGACTAGTTTTGAATTAAAATGCAATTAGATGCTTCAGAATATAACAAGCATCATTTTTTTTATAAAAAAGTATCGAACTTACCCCTTTTGCAACAACAACAAACAAAAAAATTATCCAAAACAGGCCGACGACTCAATCTACCGTGTCCGACCAAAATGAAAACTCGTATTTATACGTATCACACTACCCTCGTACTTATTATTTCAGATTAGGTGAGTGTCAATACAGTAAAATTTTTTTCCACGTTTAATGTTCTGTTTTTTTTTCACAGGATGATGTTCCGTCAATTATAAGGGAGGTGATTAGTCGAAAGCTGCAGGGGAAAAAAAAACATAGAACGTATAACGAAGAACTGCGCAAATTTGCTCTAACAATCTAATTTTATTCTGACAAAGACTACCAACATCTACGGAAATATTTTAATATACTTTTGCCATATCAAAGAACCATACGCAAGTGGTACTATGCTGTAGATGGCAACGCCGGCTTTACCTCGCAATCTTTTGATGCAATTAAAATTAATTTTAAGGACAAAGGCAAGCCATTTCTTGGCAATGTGGTTATGGATGAAATGAAATTGTCGGAAGAAATTGTGTGGGGGGGGCGCTTTTATGGACAGGTGGATCTTGGCACGGAGTTGTGCTCAACAGATACATCTCAGAAGGCAAGTTACGCTCTGGTGTCTATGGCAGTGGGCCTAAACACCCAGCTTAAGGTACCTCTTGGCTATTTTTTAATAAAGGGCATGATAGCGGAACAGCGTGCTACCCTTACTCGAGAGTGTCTTAAGCTTCTCCTTGAGAATGGAGCGACTGTGACATCGGTCACATTTGATGGTGCTCAGTCGAATTTCTCCATGGCAAATCAATTAGGAGCAGTGCTGGATATTTTGGCAAAGAATTTTAACCCCTATTTTGCTTATCCCATCACACATGACAAAGTGTTTTGTTTTCCTGATTCCTGTCATATGCTTAAGCTTATGCGAAACGCCTTGGCTGATCAGAAGGTCATCAAAATTCCCGATAAGACATCTATCAAATGGGACTATCTCCAAAAACTGGTTAACTTCCAGGAAAGGGAGGAGATGAGGACAGCCAATAAGTTGACGTCAAGACACGTCAACTATTTCAATAACAAAATGTCGGTCAAACTTGCGGCACAGGTGTTGAGCCAAAGAACATCGGATTCGCTTAAATATCTTGCTCAAAATTTTACTGATTTTCAAAATTCAGAAGCGATATCCGAATACTGCCTTCAGGTCAATAATGCTTTTGATATTTTAAATCGCTAATCCAAATTTTCTAAATTAAAATTTTCTAAGCCGATTAATGATGAAACCATACGTGACCTGAAGAAAAAGGCAGAGAATATCATAATTACTTAAGCCAACTAAAAGATTTCTCTGGAACGAACTTTTTATTAAGTCTTAGAAAAACCGGTGCTATTGGATTAACTGTTTGTTTAACAAATGTTTTTAATATTTTTAAAAACTATAAGAATAAAGGGCTTGACTACTTCTTAACTTTCGAAATTTCTCAAGACTTTATAGAAACTTTTTTTAGTGCCCTGAGAGGTAGAGGTGGTTGGAATCTCTATCCAAACGCCCAACAATTTCGAAGTGCCTACAAGAGGCTGGTGTCCACCAGTCTTCGAGGAGCCGACAAACAGTCAACATCTCCTGAAGATGCCATCCACTCGAAATGGCGAAACGTCAAGAACGAATTTTCAACGACGACGCGACGGCCGAACAGCCCGAAACACACCAACCATAAAACCTATTGACTAGTTTTGAATTAAAATGCAATTAGATGCTTCAGAATATAACAAGCATCATTTTTTTTTATAAAAAAAGTATCGAACTTACCCCTTTTGCAACAACAACAAACAAAAAAATTATCCAAAACAGGCCGACGACTCAATCTACCGTGTCCGACCAAAATGAAAACTCGTATTTATACGTATCACACTACCCTCGTACTTATTATTTCAGATTAGGTGAATGTCAATACAGTAAAATTTTTTTCCACGTTTAATGTTCTGTTTTTTTTCACAGGATGATGTTCCGTCAATTATAAGGGAGGTGATTAGTCGAAAGCTGCAGGGGAAAAAAAAAGATAGAACGTATATACGGAAATATTTTAATAATCTTTTGCCATATCCTAGAACCATACGCAAGTGGTACTATGCTGTAGATGGCAACGCCGGCTTTACCTCGCAATCTTTTGATGCAATTAAAATTAATTTTAAGGACAAAGGCAAGCCATTTCTTGGCAATGTGGTTATGGATGAAATGAAATTGTCGAAAGAAATTGTGTGGGGGGGGGCCGCTTTTATGGACAGGTGGATCTTGGCACGGAGTTGTGCTCAACAGATACATCTCAGAAGGCAAGTTACGCTCTGGTGTCTATGGCAGTGGGCCTAAACACCTAGCTTAAGGTACCTCTTGGCTATTTTTGAATAAAGGGCATGATAGCGGAAGAGCGTGCTACCCTTACTCGAGTGTCTTAAGCTTCTCCATGAGAATGGAGCGACTGTGACATCGGTCACATTTGATGGTGCTCAGTCGAATTTCTCCATGGCAAATCAATTAGGAGCAGTGCTGGATCCTTTGGCAAAGAATTTTAACCCCTATTTTGCTCATCCCATCACACATGACAAAGTGTTTTGTTTTCTTGATTCCTGTCATATGCTTAAGCTTATGCGAAACGCCTTGGCTGATCAGAAGGTCATCAAATTTCCCGATAATACATCTATCAAATGGGACTATATCCAAAAACTGGTTAACTTCCAGGAAAGGGAGGAGCTGAGGACAGTCAATAAGTTGACGTCAAGACACGTGAACTATTTCAATAACAAAATGTTGGTCAAACTTGCGGCACAGGTGTTGAACCAAAGAACATCGGATTCGCTTAAATATCTTGCTCAAAATTTTTATGATTTTCAAAATTCAGAAGCGACATCCGAATACTGCCTTCAGGTCAATAATGCTTTTGATGATTTAAATTGCAACTCCAAATTTTCTAAGCCGATTAATGATGAAACCATACGTGGTCTGAAGGAAAAGGCAGAGAATATCATAATTACTTAAGCCAACTAAAATATTTCTCTGGAACAAACTTTTTATTAAGTCTTAGAAAAACAGGTGCTATTGGATTAACTGTTTGTTTAACAAATGTTTTTAATCTATTTGAAAACTATAAGAATTAAGGGCTTGACTACTTCTTAACTTTCAAAATTTCTCAAGACTTTATAGAAACTTTTTTTAGTGCCCTGAAGAGTAGAGATGGTTGGAATCTCTATCCAAACGCCCAACCATTTCGAAGTGCCAACAAGAGGCTGGTGTCCACCAGTCTTCGAGAAGCCGACAAACAGTCAACATCTCCTGACGATGCCATCCACTCGAAATGGCAAAACGTCAAGAACGAATTTTCAACGACGACGGCCGAACAGCCCGAAAGCATACAAACATAAAACCTATTGTCTAGCTTTGAATTAAAATACAATTAGATGCTTCAGAATATAATACCGTGTCCGACCAAAATGAAAATTCGTATTTAGTCCATTAAATTACTAATCGCAGATTTTCGCCATTGTTTCTAAACTTTTGCACTATTGTTGAACTTAAGTTTGTTAATTTTCTTCACAAAATAAAAAGATTTTGGTCAAATTTACATAAAAAAAAAACGTTTGAACTCACTTTTTGTGTACTTTCCGCCATTTCTTTGTCAGAAAGCCGAGACGCAGATGACGTGCGCGACAAGGCGCGACGCAGGCGCAATGCGACATGAGTTAATCGGAAATTTCTAATGTTGCGGACACTTTCTCATTATTAGGATATATGCATTGAGTCTCGAAGACATTTTGGCTTTATAACAATACCTCGATAAAGTTCCTGGATAATAACTCTCTAGCGCTACTGTTTAGGTACATTGTGACTTGCAAAAGTAACTCTTCATTTTGTTACATAATAGCGAGCGTGATAGGCAGCAACTAATTTTGTATTGGTCTAAATTTTTTCAGTTCATTTTATTTTCCAACAAACTTAAGATTGAGCTATACAAAACACTTTGAAACAACAGGGGTAAAGGTGTGCGTAAAAGGAACCTTGTGGGGCTGGACTTTGACAAAAATTTTAACCAATCCCATCAAATTACAAAATAATCGTGAAATTCCAGGTTCGGGTTTTAAACCCGAAAATCTAGATAAAAAGTAGTTGAAAAATCCTGAACTTTTGCGTTACGTAATTTAAGAATGAGCCCTAAATGAAATAGTAGTTTACCGAACAAATGCGAAAAGTGGCAGTTTTACACACGCATTTAATCGACCAGCAATCAGATGTAAAAAAGTCACTTTGCGCGCGTACTAGTTTTATTTTTTTTTATACAGGTGAGAAGAAAAACTCAAAAGTTTACATGATTTCATTTTTATTAAATTTTGACATGGTAGTGTGTTGACTGACTGGCGTATTTTTACTTCGTTGCTATAAGAACGCGCATTTGCGCTAGTAAAAAATAGCTAATTACCTACCTAAGAAGTACGAAAATATTACTTTTCCACGAATGTCCAAACGACGTGCGCCATCCGCACGAGTTAGGTAGGTCAGTATTCGTTCGATCGCAGTTCAGTACGGTTATATTGCATCGTACCTGCATGATAGTGCTAACGAGGTCAAAGTCGGAGTTTGTTTTGTTTACAAAAAACCTCGCGCGCGAGATACCTGTGTTGAGAATCTATATACAATGTGTATTATAAATAATATATCATGTTTAAAAGCAAAAAAAGTGTACCATCACCTGTGAAACTTGTTTTAAAAATTAGCGAAAAGCCCAAACAAAATCAAGAAAAAATGGATAATGCCGAATTATTTCAGGATAGCCATGCTAGAACACAAAATGAAGAAGTTTTATATAGCGAATGGAAAAAATCCCAAAACGAAAAAAATTCACTTAGTGTACAAGTGGATTATCTCCGAAGTCAACTGGAAAGTATGCAAAGAAAATTTGCAGATTTAGAGACAAAAGTCACTAAAAAAGAAGAGTCTGACATGGACTACATTACTGATGAGGACGATCTGGCAAGAGAAACTGAGTGGATCAGACAAAAAGGAAAAGGTTGGAAAAAACGTCGAATGGATACTTCACTCTCACCACCACAACAAAGCTCGGGCACTGGAGAGCCCTCCAATAAAACACAAAATGAAGAACCCCCAACTAAGGTTAAAAAAGCTCCATTACCTCCACCGATTATGGTAAATGGCGTAAATAATTTTAATGATATTTATGAAAAGTTAAATATCATACAAGGAGTTAAAATAAAAGTTTTAAATAACGAAAATATTAAAATAAATGTACAAGACGCAGACAGCTATCGGCTGGTTACTAAAATGCTTAATGAAATAAAGCATCAATGGCACTCATACGAAAACAAACAAATAAGGCCAATTAGAGTAATAGCGAATAGGCTACACTTCTCATGTGACCCACAAAAAATTGTAGCTGATCTACAAAAAAAAGGTTTTAAGGCACTGGAGGCCAGCAACAAACTTAAATGGAGAACAAGACAACCTCTTAACATGTTTATGCTCACATTTAGCCACGATGAAGATATCAACAAAATTTTTGAAATTTCCAGTATCCTTGGGATTGAAGTGGAAATAAAAGCACTAAAAACCTCAAAGTTAGTCCCTCAATGCAAAAGATGCCAATCTTATGGACACACGCAAAAATATTGCGCTAACGAACCACGTTGCGTAAAATGCACGGGGAAACATCTTACTGTAGAATGCCCCAAACCAAAAGAATCTGAGCCAAAATGCATCCATTGTGGAGGCAAGCATCCTGCTAACTACAGAGGATGCCTTGTTGCTAAGGAAATACAAAAATTGAAAAATAAACCTAAGAAACCGAATCTCATACCAAACGTGAGTACAAATAGACAAAACCAACAGACAAGAAACACAGTCACACAAAACTCTGTGACAAGGACATACAGCCAAGTAGCAGCAACAGCTACTATACCTGATATTAATATCAGTAGTCAAAATACTATGGAACAAACACTACAATTAATTTTGGAGAAATTGAACAAACTTGATGAGCGATTAACTAAACTAGAAAGTAGCAATAACGGAGCTACCAATATGCCTCAAAATGGTCAGTAATCTTAGAATCCTAGCTTGGAATGCCAATGGTCTCTTGCAACATCAGCAAGACTTGCAAGTTATTCTAGACATAGAAAAAATTGACGTCTGTCTTGTGTCAGAAACGCATTTCACTAACCAGTCTCACATTAAATTTAAAGGTTATAAAGTGTATCATACAACTCACCCTAGCAATACTGCACATGGGGGAAGTGGTGTAATAATTAAAGAAAATATATCACACTATGAGGAGATGGGATATAAAACCATAGAGATTCAAGCTACATTAGTAAGTGTAAAAACCAAAACATATACATTAGTCATAAGTGCTGTCTATATACCACCAAGGCACTTACTAAAGAAAAATCAATATCTTAATTTTCTCAGAAAATTAGGAAACCGTTTTATAATTGGAGGTGACTTTAATGCAAAAAATACCTACTGGGGATCTAGACTGACGAACTCTAAAGGAAAAGAACTTTTGCAAGCTATTAGTGAATATCAATGTGAGCCGATATCAACTGGTAAGCCCACATACTATCCAACAGATCCAGGAAAAATTCCAGATCTAATTGATTTTTTTATAGTAAAAAATATATCTTTAAGTTTTGTAGATATAGAAGAAAGTTTTGATTTACACTCAGATCATTCACCTATTATTCTAACTCTTAGTAAAAACATAATAAAGAAAGAAGCAAATATCTCACTAGTTAATAAACTGACTGACTGGATTAGTTTTAAACAAAGTCTGTCAGAAAAAATAAACCTATCAGTACCATTGCAAACGCCAGAACAAATCGATAAAGAAGTTGATTATTTTGTTACAAATATTCAACAAGCAGCTTGGGAAAACAGTCCAAAACCAAAGAGAATTTTTAAGGGAAAAAACTATCCAAAGCAAATTAGAGACCTTATATTGGAAAAAAGGAAACTAAGAAGAAAGTGGCAACAAAGCCGTGATCCTCGGGACAAAACAAATCTCAACAACATGACGCAGCGCATTAGGCGAGAAATTCTAGTAATAAAAAATGAATCTATTAACCATTTTCTTAATGAACTTACAGATGATAAAAATACCGACTATTCCCTTTGGAAAGCAACCAAAGATTTTAAAAGACCAATTATCCAAATTCCACCCATACGAAAATCTAACAACCAGTGGGCAAGGAGTAACGAAGAAAAAGCAGATATTTTTGCAAGTCATTTAGAAAAAACATTTCAGCCCCACGAAGCACCAGATGAACACTTTCATTTAAATGAACCCCATCAAATCGAGGACCATATTAAGCTTACATCACCAAAAGAAATATTAACAGAAATCAAAAATATTAATTCGAAAAAAGCCCCAGGGTATGATCTTATTAACGGGGTAGTCATAAAACAACTCCCCAGAAAAGCTATCGTAAAACTATGCAACCTAATTAATGCGTCTTTTAGGCTTAGGTACGTACCTAAACTGTGGAAAGTTGCAGAAGTTATCATGATTCCAAAACCGGGAAAACCACTCCATGACGTGTCATCTTACAGGCCAATATCTTTGCTGCCAATTATATCCAAGCTCTATGAAAAATTATTGCTTAAAAGAATAAAACCCATCATAGAAAGACAAGAAATTATTCCATCTCATCAATTTGGTTTTCGAGACAAGCATTCCACGATAGATCAAGTACACAGAATTACTAATATAATAGAAAAAGCACTAGAAGAGGGAAAAGTTTGTTCTGCAGTTTTTCTAGATGTAGCACAAGCATTTGACAAAGTGTGGCATGAAGGCATTAATTTTAAACTAAAAAGGTTTCTGCCAAAACAGTATTCGGATATTTTGGAATCATACATATCTGATAGACATTTTAGAGTAAAACAGGAAGACTTATACTCAAATTTAAGAGAAATTCAAGCAGGCGTGCCCCAGGGTAGCGTACTAGGCCCTTATCTATACTTATTATTCACTTGTGATATCCCAAAGCCAGAAAATTGTCACTTAGCAACATTTGCCGATGATACTGGTTTATTGACGGTAGAAAAATCTATTGAAAAATGCATAGAGAAACCTCAGGATGCAGTCACCCAAATTCACAGTTGGACCACAAAGTGGCGAATAAAATTAAATGAAACCAAATCAATTCATATTGATTTTACAAACAAAAATATAAATCACATACAAATAACAATTAACAACATTCCAGTACCATATTCGAATCAGGCAAAATATCTAGGTATGACACTTGATACCAAATTGCGCTGGAAAGCACATGTTAAGAAAAAAAAAGAAGAACTTGAGATAAGGTATAGAAAAATGAACTGGCTAATTGGAAGGAAGTCCAATTTAACAATTCATAATAAGTTACTGCTTTATAGACAAATACTGAAACCAGTATGGACATATGGTATTCAACTATGGGGTTGTGCTAAAGAGAGTAACATTCTAGTTGTACAGAGATTTCAAAATAAAGTATTAAGAAACATTGTGAATGCACCTTGGTACGTTCGAAATAGTGACCTTCATCGAGATCTAAAAATCGAAACTGTAGCAGAGACTATAAAAAAGTACGCAAAAAGCCATGAAGATAGACTCCATCGGCATGTGAATGTGGAAGCAATTCAGCTTCTAGACAATACTATGCTAGTTCGACGACTAAAAAGAGTGAAGCCGTTTGAGCTAGTAAACTAAATGAATTACACATAAAACAAAATAATGCTATAAACACAACACAATTGTGAGTTACAGACTAAACAAAGCGGGGAGAACTGTTGAGTGAACCCTAAGTTTAAATCTGACTTTTCTAGTAAATTAAGTTAAAACAAAATTGCTAATTAGTCTTACTGACTAGATTGTAATAAAAAAAAAAACACAGTGTGTTTGACAAATAAAAAAAAAAAAAAAAAAGTTAGGTAGGTACAATATTTTTCCAACAAAGCGTGCGAAAATATTTTTTTTTGTTAGTAAAAAAATATAGTTAAAACTACGAAATGTGTTTTATTTAGAACGAAATTAGCACAGGCATGAAAAAAATTAACTTTTTTTTATTTAATATGACGAATATCAGTGGCGCACCCAGGAATGGGACTTGGGGGGGGCGGGGGCCCGAAGCCTCATGATGTAAAATTTTAAGCTATTTTTTCTGGTTTATCATAAAATATGTAGAAAATATGTAAAAAAATCTAAGGCTTGGGGGGGGGCCGAGCCCCCCCCTTGGGTGCGCCCATGCGAATATTAATAAGAGTATCATGAGAATTTCTTACGGGATCTGAATCGAATTAAGTTTATTTAAAAAACTAGTGTACCAATTTACTATTTTGTCATAGCAACTGCAAAATTGTCACACTGACATTATATTTATTTCTCAATCGCATTTCTTGACGTTTTAAAGACACAAAAAATCAAAACAGGTTGGTAATTTTAGCATTGAAATTAGTGCGGAAAAAGCTATTTTCCGCACGCGCGTAGAAAAACCACTTTTTTACAGGTAAAATCAAAGTCCATTTCTGAAACCTACTCTTTCATTGATTCGTTGCATGGTTCAAGAACAAAAAATAATTTTTACTTTGACTTGGTCGCACTGTGTTTTTTGAAATATTTATAGTTATTTCATCTGGTACTAGCTTAAAAATAACTGGCTTTGCTGATTAGACCGACCTGCACGTATCGTAGCGCTAAAAAAACTCATATATTCGCCAAATATCATTGAAATCGCTTAAGTAGTTTCTGAGATTAGCGGTAACAAAAAAGCCCTGTATGATATGAACCTTATCTGTATTGATTGATTTATGATGATGATAACCTGTCATTGTATCCTTTAGCTAACATATTTAATATACGTCGAATTTCCAAGGCGGCTAAATTTTCTAGTTCTACCATTGAATAGATTTGATACAGGATAAAAATATCTCTTGTTATTATTATTGGGATATATTTCTCCTCAGTAATTCTTTTTGAAAATTCAAAAATCTTATTATTATAAAATGTTGGAATCCATGGTTTGTGAAAGCCCTCAATAAATAAATATATAGGGAACCCGCGGTTACCGTCCAGGTTGCCCCGCTGTAAATATATGAGAGCCCTGCGAAAATATATTTGAGTTATACCTATGTTGAATTGATTGGTTCTTTCAACATAAACTCGCTTGTTTTCTCAGCTTAGATATTGTCATATTGTCCTTTGGTGTGACCATACCTAGTTTTTCTGTGGTTTGAGTAAATTCGTGATTTTTTTAAAGTTATGGATGCCACAAGGCGTTTTGGTGGTAAATCACATTTGCGTCTAAGTGCTCGACGCAAGAAAAAAGGTCGCAAAAAAGGAAAGGTATGTATCCATTCTTCGCAAACATATTTGTGGAGAGGATTAATATGTACAGGATGTTTTACCATATTTTAATAAGAAAATATTTGTTATTAATAAATATAGAAATAAATCATAAATATAGAAGCAACTGTTCGCCTTAGGATAGAAAGTGCGACTTTATTCTCTTGCTAAAATACTATTTTTCTTATTAGAAAATATATCATTGATACATGATATATAAATATATGTACAGTAAATTTTATAACCTTTTTCGCTGTTCTGTGCTGGTTTTTATGATTTCATACATCAACTGTCAAAAAGTTACCTCAAAAATTATGAAATTAACCTGAGGTACTAGATGAATCGACTTCAACTTCAAGCAAACGCAGCTACAGTGACCTCGAGGATAGGACTCATAAGGTGAATGTAAATACATTCATATTTTTTAATGAATGCTGTAGTGAGGCAAAACATTTCTTATATTTTTGACATGACAAAGCTGCTTTAATTTATTTTCTGATTTGCTGTATTAGTGTTTCCGTTTAGTTTTGGTGTAGTAGTAGTACTTATTTATTTTTTAGGGGCTGCAAGAGGCGATTGTTAGTAAAAAACAGAAGTGCGAAGATAAACCTATTCAGGTACAGGATATAATTCTTTTGGTAACTCTAAATATGTAGCAAACTTATTTTTTTTAGAATATGTCATCGCAAGAAGAAGGAGTTAAAGAAAATTTAACACAAGTTACAGAAATTGAAGTGACAAGTGAAAATAATTATGAGAATTATCAAAAGGTACAAAGATGTAGGGTTAGTGTCTTATCCCGGCCTTCCCTGCGTTTGGCTTATTTAAAGTTTATTATTTGCAACTCTTTATTTGTAGCAAATTTGGTATTTTTAGGATAAGTTATCGCAAGATAATATCAAGAAAAATTTATTGGATAAAGAAGAACAAGATAAAGGAAATTTAGAAAAAGTTAAAGAAATTGAAGTAACAAGTAAAAATAATTATGAGAATAATCAAAAGGTACAGAGATGAAGGGTTAGTGGCTTGTCCCGGCCTTCCCTGCGTTTGGCTTATTTGAAGTTTATTATTCGCAACTCTTTATATGTAGCAAACTTGGTATTTTTAGGATAAGTTATTGCAAGATAATATCAAGAAAAATTTATTGGATAAAGAAGAAGAGGACCGAACCGAACCGAAGAAAATTTTAAAAAAGTTCCTTCAATCAAAAATCCACTTTTTCCGAAAGATTTTTAAATTTTCAATCTCATCATTCTTTTTCTCAAAAGGTTAATATTATCAATAACCTAAAAAACCGAGCACTAGCTATATCACATCCAAACCATCACCAAAAAAACTTAAATAAAATAAAAATGTTTCTTTTAAAAGATAATTATCCCCATAAAATAATTAACAAAATTCTGTTTACCAATCCAGTTAATACGCACAATACTATCACCAATAACATTCAAAAGACTTACGTTAAAATTCCCTATATCAAAGATCTTTCGGAAAGGTTAGGAAAAGTTTTAACCAGACAATACACAAATAGCGTTTAAAAATCAGAATACAATAGGAAGTTTGTTTTCAAAACTCAAAACAAAAACACCAGAAGACCTTATCAGTAACGGCATCTATAAGATACCTTGTACAGAATGTAATGGAGTGTATATTGGACAGACTGGAAGATATTTACAAACTCGAGTTTCAGAACACCAAAAAAGCGTTTTACCAATTAACCTTTATACCTCTACTAACAAAACAGCACTTAGTGAACATAGCTTTAGTTTCTCCAATACAACAGTTCTCAATCATCAGACCAACTCTAAAAAACGCATTTTTCAGGAAATGTTAGACATAAAAAAGACAAGAACAGCATAAATAAAAAAACGGACACCGAGGATCTCAGCACATCTTATTTTAACTCTTTGTTTGAATTTTCTTCGAATTCGAATTTTCTTTGAATTTCTATCTTATTTTAACTTAATTAACGTATGTAAAAATTAAATTAAATATTATAAAATATTATATATATATATATATATATATATATATATATATATATAATTTTTTTTTGAGTCACTATATACATTGTTTATTTAACCCACTCTATATAAATTTTTTAATACTAAGTACCAGTTTTTTGTTGGACGCCGCCGCAATTGTCTTGTTTTATTTTTGATTTATTCCGTTGCCAGCTGAAAAGAAATTATAATAAAACAACAATATATTATTTTTAATAATATTGAATATTATTCGAAAACCAAAAATGTTTGTAAAATCTACATTTACATCTATAAATTTGACAAAAGAAATCTAAGGTTTTCAGTAAGTACTATTTAAAATTTTTACCGTTTTGCTTTTCAATTTATGTTTATTTTTTATTTTTGTTTTGGTTGTTTCTTATGTTGTTTCCATTAAATTATGTAACTAGTAAGTCACTTTGTTAAATTTGTTTTATTGTGTGTATGTGTGTGTGTGTGTATGTTTCTCTTTATTATTATTGTTTTTATTATTTTTATCACCATTTGGTCTCGTCATCTGCAATAGGTCTGATTGTGATTAATTTTATTTTATTTAATTATTATTTTTTTTAAAGTCCTAGTTAAGAAAAATTTTTTAAACATTTTAATGATAGAGTTTATTTATTAATTATTTTATAAATTTTTACAAATTAACGAAAAGAAAAAAATAATAATAAATTATGTCATAAGTTTATTTTATTAAGATTTTAAAAATGTATTGTTGCATTTTAGTGCCATGAGGATGGCCCAATAAAGGGCCGAAACGTCGGTGTAGAAACAAAAAGATTTCTTGTTTAACTTGACCCCTTCCAACCAAACAACACTATAATAAGTAAATTTTTTTTTTATTTGTCAAACACACTGTGTTTTTTTTTATTACAATCTAGTCAGTAAGACTAATTAGCAATTTTGTTTTAACTTAATTTACTAGAAGTCAGATTTAAACTTAGGGTTCACTCAACAGTTCTCCCCGCTTTGTTTAGTCTGTAACTCACAATTGTGTTGTGTTTATAGCATTATTTTGTTTTATGTGTAATTCACTTAGTTTACTAGCTCAAACGGCTTCACTCTTTTTAGTCGTCGAACTAAGTAAGTAAATTGGGTCGAAAAAACGTCACTTTGGAAAAAAATTATGGTCAAAACTGCAAAAAACAAGATATGTCAGAATTTGACTTAGTAATTGCAAAAGACCAGTTTCAAAAAGACAAATTAAATCTACAATTGCATTGAAAAAACAAAAGACCAGGCAAATTCATCTCTATGGTTTAGAGAAAGGTCAATCAGGTTAACAGCTTCGAATTTTTCAAAAATATGTGGAAAGTTTAACAAAAAAAGCGAAGGAAACACTAACAAGTTGGTTGAAAATCTGTTATACCCAAAGAATTTTAATGCAAAAAGCACCGAATGGGGAAAAAGTCATGAACAGATTGCGAGAGAGGAGAAAAACTGATTGCCCTGAAAATAGTTCCATGCGGTTTAATAATCGATACTGAATGTCAGCACTTGGCAGCCTCCCCTGATGGCATTACTGAAAATGATTGTTTAGTGGAGATAAAGTGTCCTTATAACGCAAAGGATATGACTCCTGAGGAGGCGATCAAAAAAAGAAAAATTACATTTTGGAAGAAAGACGGTGCTATAAATAAAAATCATGCGTGGTACTACCAAATACAGGGGCAACTTAACATAAGTAAAAAAAGTATATGCTACTTTGTAATTTGGACTCCAGAGGGATTAAAGTGTACTAAAATTTTAAAAGCTTACAATTTTTGGCAGGAAACAAAAAAAAACTAGATTTTTTTTATTTTAACTGTATCCTTCCAGAACTTGTCGATCCACGAAACAGTAGGAATATGTTAGTGAGAAATTACAATGGTTTTTTCAAAAACGTACGATAAGTACCCGAAAATATCAAAAAATAAACATAGAGTGCCAAATCCAAAAGGGAGTTTTTTCAAAAAAACTCCTCAAAGATGGGGCTTATCAAAATGCGAGTTTCACGTTTTATCGTAAAACTTGAGCCTTGCCTGGTTTTCCTCGGTCTCCTCTAAAAGTATCCAAACTTTTAATTGTAAAAGTCTCCAATTTAAATCACCCTGTACATAAATTAACTGACCAAATCAAACTCAAAATCCTCCATTTTGCGTAGACTAGTAAAAAATTAGCTTACGTTACCCGCATGCCGTCAATACAAGCAAAATCAGGTATAACTTTAAAAATCCTACCGGCAGTTTTGCAGTTGTAAAACAAAAGTTTTCACCTATTTCGGCCGACGTATTAAATATTTGAATAAATGTATAGCTCATGTTGCCGCCGATACCAAAAAAATCACGTATTGGCTATGAAAATCGAATAAGTAGTTTTTTAGTTATAAGAAATAACCACATACATACACCAAACCCAACATACCTCGTTTTATCGCTTCGCGTAGTCGGGCAATAATTACCTACAAACTTTAACGTAATTCAAGCCAAAGTTTTAATCGGTTTCAAACCTATTAAATCGCGAAAATGCTTTAAATATAAAATTTAATATTTCTTTTAAATATCAAAACTTATTTCTACAAAATAAAAGGGAACTATAAAATAATTAAAATGTACTGAAGCCGTTAAATCTGTGGAAACGGTGCGGTGTTATATGGGCAGAAAAATATTAAATATTGTTGGCAAAAATCTCATTGTAAGGGTTTTAAAATACCACTTTCTTGAGCAGAGTTTTACAAATTTTAAAAAAATCTTTTTTGGACTTTTAAGAAGAGACTTAAATGCACCGCGCATTTAAAACCTCATTGCGATAGGTGAAACGGTTCTAGAGAAAATAATGTATTAAAAATTACTCAAAATTAGGAAATATAGGGACGTTTTTTGAGGGTTGAGGTTTAATTTTCATCAATAAGAATTTAAATGCGCGCTAAAGAATTCTTTTCTTTACTAATTGCCAGAAGTTTTATCAAAAAAATATTAAATACTTTTCCCATAAAAGTGGTATTTCAAAACCCTTACAAGCTCATTATATGCCAAACGTAGAGCTCCCTCTTAATGTATATTACAGGGAAAACAAATTCATAATAGAAATAATAATAATAAAATTAATTTTATAATAAAAATAATATAAACAACTGAAGCCAAATAAAACGTAGTAGTCCCACTTTCATATTATTTTAATTAAATTTTAGAAAATATTAAGCAGGGCAGGTCATTTATGTAAATTCTATAATTTGTAGGTAAAGAAAATACCAGATCAGCTGCGGATTCTGATGATACAGGATCATCGTCTTCGTTTAAGTCTGCATTTTCTACTAAGAGAAAATTTTTTTAAAAAGGTAGAGCAGCGACACAAAGAAAAAATGCAGAAGCAGGATAGATTCCAAGATTTACTGGAGCGCCTTACAACGGCGGTGAAAGAAAAAACTGAAAATGACAAAGAATAAGTTATTATTCTTTCATAATTTTTGCTCTCGGTTTTCGTACCATTATTTGTTCCTATAATGGTACGAAAACCGAGAGCAGAAATTATGAAAGAATAATAACTTATTCGTCGCCGACAATTAGTAATTTGTTATTTTGGGATCTGCTGTAAGCTACACCCAAGTTTTGAATAAAACATAATATTTTTGTGATCTTATTACCAAAGCATTTATTTATTATTTGGTATTTTAGTTTTTTAACTAGAGCTTGTAGTGTTGCAATTTTCCCCGAAACACTTATTTTTTGTTTTGTACCAAAGCATTTGTTTTGGCCGTGAGGTGAACTTAACCACCACCTTTTTTCACGGGGAAATAAATCCACAAAATTGTTATGGTGTTTATAACCTCATTTTTGCCTGTCATTTTTGTTTTGGCAAGTTTTTTCTAAAGTGTGGAGGTCAATAACATTATTGTTTCCCCCGTTTTTATCAAGCTATCAAAACCCTTCTCTCGAAAACAAACCTGACCACCAAAAGTAAGGTTAGACAGACTCCCGCGGATTTATCTCCCCTTGGAATAAGATCACTCAAGATCACCGGTTGGCTTAAGTTCACCGGTTCACAGTTTTCTTTTGCGCCTCCTCGTCTTTACCAACTGCTCAGGATTGTATCTATAGTTTATAAAAAATCTTGATTTGCCCAATTGGTTTTTTTTTGTAAAATGACAGTTTCGTAACAGCTTTTGAAAATTAGTGAGCTGATCTGTGTTTAGTCAAATATCAAACAGAGCTGATATACAGACTAATTAGCTTATTTACAGACCAATCTGCTGATCTACCTCTTTAGCCAGATATAAAAGATCAATCAATTAGCTGAAAATCTAACCAGTTAGTTAGTTATCTATGTATTCACAAGCTGTTTCTCTGGGGGGCGAAAAGGTTTAGGCAGCTTTTCGAGTAAATTATTTTAACCAACAACTTCAGCCCCTCATTAACAACTGTTGAGGATTATTTGGGTGTATCATCACATCAATCGGAGATAAGTTGGTTTGAAGAGGGGGATGACAATACCATGGATGAGTTTTTAAGGCAGAGTACAGGCTATACCATTATCTTTGATATAAATTTTTTTCAGACTATAGCATAGCAAGGTAAAGATCAAAAAATTGTTTGCTTTGGTTAGGAGTCAATCGTTTTTCTTGAATAATTTCATAAAAAAGACAAGTTAATATACAGTTTCAATGCGCTTATAGAGATAAACGTATATATGGTGAATATTCGTTTCATATAGCTTAACTTATCCAGCAATTTAATCCTCTCGATAGCATGCGCGCGGCCAGTGCATGTTAGAAAGAGATGAATCGCAGTTGAGTTGATCCGGTGCTAAATCAATATAAGTATGGGATTAATCCAAGGTGGTGTATGTCTAAAAGACAGTTCCGTATCTATTTACATTTTGCTATTTTGTTTATTTGAGATTTTTCTATAAACAAGCATTTGTCAAGTGAACGAAAATTTCGCTAAAAGTTCAATTTTTTAAATTTTGGCTGTGTATTTAAATTATAGACGGTAAGTGAAAGTACAGTTGTATATCATAATTGGTTTTAAATAGATAATGTAACTAGATAAAAAAGTACCTATATCTTGAGTTATAAAAAATCCTAATATCTCAAAAACTCTATAGTGTCCTGTGGAGTCCGGTAGACAATTTCTGTACAGCTACTGTGGGCAGCTAATCACCCCTCGTGTACACCCGTTTCCTATGTATTTTTCATAGTATACCGGGTGGGCCAAAAAAAACCGGACAATATTTTTATTATTATAACTTTTGAACTATACCATCGATTTTAATGGAAAAAACTGCACTTGGCAGAGAATTAATCAGAGTTTTGACTGAATATATTTCTTTGGCCCCTATCTTTAAATCCAAGATGACGGACGAAATTAAAATGTACCCTTCAAAGATGCTCGTTTATTTTCGTGTTGCGAACATGTCTTAATTACTTTTTTAAATTAGTAAAAAAGCTGCATTCTTGCCACGCACAACAAGGTACGAATGAGCAAAATCGGTTCAGTGGTTCTAAAACAAATATCTAAGATGTCTGACTTATTTTTTATTTAATCTTCTTTTTCTTAAAACACTAAAAGGTTTTTGGCAACATTGTCACTATTACATGCATATGATATACAACTAAAATACATACATATTATTTTTAATTTAGAACTCCCAGTGATGGTAGATGGCCGACTTATAAGGCTCAAGAAAAGGGCAATTTTTGAAAAGTCCCGTCAATCACTTTTCCGAATTTTAAAGAAAATTGGATTTAGATGGTGTAAAGAAGACCCCCGTGTAGGGTCTCAAAGAACAACCATGTGTTCAGGAGCGTAAAAGGAGGTACCTTGAAAAATACAAGTTACTTGCTGATAAAGATTTTGAAGATCGAGATTAGGAAGATTAAAGGAGACGGTGCCAGGTTAACTTATTTTACTTTTTGCATGTGAAAAAATTGTAAAATCGTGTTGAGCCTAACTAATAAGAAATTGATTTGTTTAGGTTCATAGTTTTGCATGCGGGGACGAAAGATGGTTGGGTGGATGTTGCTAAACTAATTTTCAAGAGCCATTGCAAATCTGGAGACTACCATGATTCCATGAATACGGAAAACTTTGAGCAGTAGCTTAGAGAGAAGCTCCTTCCAAACCTAAAAAAGCCTTCTATTATTGTGCTGGATAATGCACCTTACCATAGCAGGGTGCTTAATAAGTGGCCAGTACAATCTTGGAAGAAGGCGGAACAGCAGACTTGGTTACAGGAAAAAGCTATTGATTTCTCTCCTAAGGCAACCAAAAATGTTCTTTGGGATTTAATAAAGAATATTCCAAAGGAGAATAAACAGTTTGATTGAGGACGCAGGTCATATTATCCTTCGTTTCCTCCTTACCATCCCGAATTCAATGCTATTGAAATCAAAATCATTCTTGAAATAAAAGATCCCCTAAAAGCCTGGGAGATATCATTATTGAAAGTATCAAATGATGAAAAAAACAATTGGGCAAACTATGTCAAAAAGACCAACCAGGTGACAAAGGCTTGCGAAAGAGAAAAAAACATCATTGCAAATGTTCAGCCTATAATAATTAATGTTGGTCAGGACAATAGCTCTGACAGTGATTTTTCTTCTGATGATGAAATGTAATTACATCTACCAGGTGGATAGGGAGTCGTTTAATTTTTAGTCGTCCAATGTCTGTCGTCTGTCTGTCGTCTGTCTGTCGTCTGTCTGTCGTCTGTCTATCGTCTGTCTGTCGTCTGTCTGTCGTCTGTCTGTCGTCTGTCTGTCGTCTGTCTGTCGTCTGTCTGTCGTCTGTCTGTCGTCTGTCTGTCGTCTGTCTGTCGTCTGTCTGTCGTCTGTCTGTCGTCTGTCTGTCGTCTGTCTGTCGTCTGTCTGTCGTCTGTCTGTCGTCTGTCTGTCGTCTGTCTGTCGTCTGTCTGTCGTCTGTCTGTCGTCTGTCTGTCTGTCTGTCTGTCGTCGGTCTGTCTGTCGTCTGTCTGTCGTCTGTCTGTCGTCTGTCTGTCTGTCGTCTGTCTGTCTGTCGTCTGTCTGTCTGTCGTCTGTCTGTCTGTCTGTCTGTCGTCTGTCTGTCTGTCTGTCTGTATGTCGTCTGTCTGTCGTCTGTCTGTCGTCTGTCTGTCGTCTGTCTGTCGTCTGTCTGTCTGTCGTCTGTCTGTCGTCTGTCTGTCGTCTGTCTGTCGTCTGTCTGTCGTCTGTCTGTCTGTCGTCTGTCTGTCGTCTGTCTGTCGTCTGTCTGTCGTCTGTCTGTCGTCTGTCTGTCGTCTGTCTGTCGTCTGTCTGTCGTCTGTCTGTCGTCTGTCTGTCGTCTGTCTGTCGTCTGTCTGTCGTCTGTCTGTCGTCTGTCTGTCGTCTGTCTGTCGTCTGTCTGTCGTCTGTCTGTCGTCTGTCTGTCGTCTGTCTGTCGTCTGTCTGTCGTCTGTCTGTCGTCTGTCTGTCGTCTGTCTGTCGTCTGTCTGTCGTCTGTCTGTCGTCTGTCTGTCGTCTGTCTGTCGTCTGTCTGTCGTCTGTCTGTCGTCTGTCTGTCTGTCGTCTGTCTGTCGTCTGTCTGTCGTCTGTCTATCGTCTGTCGTCTGTCTGTCGTCTGTCTGTCGTCTGTCTGTCGTATGTCTGTCGTCTGTCTGTCGTCTGTCTGTCGTCTGTCTGTCGTCTGTCTGTCGTCTGTCTGTCGTCTGTCTGTCTGTCGTCTGTCTGTCGTCTGTCTGTCGTCTGTCTGTCGTCTGTCTGTCGTCTGTCTGTCGTCTGTCTGTCGTCTGTCTGTCGTCTGTCTGTCGTCTGTCTGTCGTCTGTCTGTCGTCTGTCTGTCGTCTGTCTGTCGTCTGTCTGTCGTCTGTCTGTCGTCTGTCTGTCGTCTGTCTGTCGTCTGTCTGTCGTCTGTCTGTCGTCTGTCTGTCGTCTGTCTGTCGTCTGTCTGTCGTCTGTCTGTCGTCTGTCTGTCGTCTGTCTGTCGTCTGTCTGTCGTCTGTCTGTCGTCTGTCTGTCTGTCGTCTGTCTGTCGTCTGTCTGTCGTCTGTCTGTCGTCTGTCTGTCGTCTGTCTGTCGTCTGTCTGTCGTCTGTCTGTCGTCTGTCTGTCGTCTGTCTGTCGTCTGTCTGTCGTCTGTCTGTCGTCTGTCTGTCGTCTGTCTGTCGTCTGTCTGTCGTCTGTCTGTCGTCTGTCTGTCGTCTGTCTGTCGTCTGTCTGTCGTCTGTCTGTCGTCTGTCTGTCGTCTGTCTGTCGTCTGTCTGTCGTCTGTCTGTCGTCTGTCTGTCGTCTGTCTGTCGTCTGTCTGTCGTCTGTCTGTCGTCTGTCTGTCGTCTGTCTGTCGTCTGTCTGTCGTCTGTCTGTCGTCTGTCTGTCGTCTGTCTGTCGTCTGTCTGTCGTCTGTCTGTCGTCTGTCTGTCGTCTGTCTGTCGTCTGTCTGTCGTCTGTCTGTCGTCTGTCTGTCGTCTGTCTGTCGTCTGTCTGTCGTCTGTCTGTCGTCTGTCTGTCGTCTGTCTGTCGTCTGTCTGTCGTCTGTCTGTCGTCTGTCTGTCGTCTGTCTGTCGTCTGTCTGTCGTCTGTCTGTCGTCTGTCTGTCGTCTGTCTGTCGTCTGTCTGTCGTCTGTCTGTCGTCTGTCTGTCGTCTGTCTGTCTGTCGTCTGTCTGTCGTCTGTCTGTCGTCTGTCTGTCTGTCGTCTGTCTGTCGTCTGTCTGTCGTCTGTCTGTCATCTGTCTGTCTGTCGTCTGTCTGTCGTCTGTCTGTCATCTGTCTGTCGTCTGTCTGTCGTATGTCTGTCGGTCGTCAGTCTGTTGTTTATCTGTCTGTCGTCAGTCTGTCGTTCGTCCGTCAGTCGTTTGTGTGCCTGTCGTTTATCTGTCTGTCTAATCAATTGTAATCAAATTTGGCACAAAAATTCCTTGGTACCCGTGAATAAAACCATTAGTTTTTTCTAAGGGTAGGGAGTTTGTAGGGTGGGACAGAGAAAAGGGCGTTGTTTTATATAAACACCACAACTGAAATAGCTGGCGTCGCCAGTTTTTTTGCCACGATAGTTAAATAATTTTTTTCTGCTTACGTATTTTAGGTTTAACAAGCATATTATGTTTTGGTATTATGTATATATGTATGGCTTTTTAAAATTTAAATTAATATTTAATATTTATGATATTTGTTTTTGAAAATAAATTTTAACCCACGTAAAAAAATAATATTGCAAAAACGTGCGCAAAGTGTCTTTGCTAAACTCTTTGCGTCGTTCTTCTAATTGCTTTTACGTGCGGTAAAGTTTTACTTTGTGTACTTTCGAAAACAACTATATGTATTTTTATGTAAAAAATAAAAACAGACATATTCCTACATTTTAATTAAATTTTTCCATAACATCCGTAAATTCCAAAGCTGACGCGAGTAACTTTGCGAGTGTTGTTTTATTTATACTGGGTCTTTTCATCCATAGCAAGGATTAATCGCCCAGTTTTTAGCGAAAGTTCATGCCGATATATACTTTGTTCGGACGTTACAATAAGTGATTTTAAGAAAAAAAAGTTCATATACATATGGGCTCGAAATATAAAGTTTTTAAGGTACAGGGTGTCAAACTTTTTAAAAAATCGGTTGTGCGCCACTGACAATTTTTTATTGTGTGTATTTTTTTATAACTAAGCAAATCCAAAATACAACTTTTACTTCATAAGTTTTTTCGCATCGCGCTTTGTTTTCGAGATAAAAAAAACACTTTATTATCATTTCCTAAATATGGAATGCGGACTTGCAATAAAGTGCTTTATATTTTTTATCTCTAAAATAAAATAATTTGTGTTTGTAGTTATTTAATCAAATAAAAGAAAAAAAATACCGAATTTGGAAAATATATAGTAACGCATAGTTTTTTTCTCAAAAATATTGGTCACGATGTGCTTTGGCGCATCACTGGACCTAATTATTTTGATCTAAGTAGTGCCAAATTCGCCTCTTGTCACTACAAACAGCACTTCCAAATATCAACGAAGTTGACTAAACGATTAAAGGTATTATGATCGTTTTTTTATTTTGTCACCCTTAAAAATACGACCCTTAATGCATTATTTCCATGTTTAAATTACTCAAAGGAGCACCACATACTTTAAAAATACCCTGTTACGTCTATATTAGTCTAATTTGTGAACGATCCCTAACTTTATTTTTCGTCTATTCTGAATCCGGACCTGTGCACCCTTGGGCAGCTTTTTTCTTGATGACAAGTGACACAGTCAAAAGTTATCTTAAAGATAATGGTATAGAGTTTAATTTCCTGTTAAAAATTAATAGTTTTTCTATGCTGTACTAAGACAAGAAATATTAGTGTCTGTGCATCTTATTGAATTGAATCGGTTTTCTTTATTTAAAGTATTAGAGTTTTAATGTAGGTAGAATACAATAGGTTTTGGGCCCAGACCACATGTGTAAAAGATTTTGTTTGTAAAATGTACAGCCAAAAATTGGCGGCTAAAAAAAAATCGGAAACACTTAAAACAGCATAAAAAATGACAATAATAACACATAAAATTACGTCAAAATAAAAGTTTTAAAAAATATGGCCTAAAATAGTGGAACCTTAAATTTAACGGTATAATTGGCCAGTATGTAAGTTCCAAGAAACAATCATTTTAAAACGCCGTGGTTCCTACGGCATTGTAGAGGGCACAAGAACACAGCCGTCGGCAACAGGGGGACGACCCTAAACCACAGAAGCTGTTAGTGAGCAGAATGGAGCAGCAAAAGATATGTGGGGTTCGATTTTGAAGCTGTGTAAATCCACAGTAACTTTACAAATTCCCTTCCAGAAAAATATAAACATTTTCGGTCTGCCTGGAAGTCTGTCCCTAAGAAAAATCAAAGCCTGGAAGGAGAAAGATGTAAGTCTGAAGAAAAAGTGAATAGCAAACCTCAAACAAGGGCACGTTGTCATATTTGTTCAAATAAAAATTAAATTTTCTGTACATTTTGAAGACGTAAATATTGAAGTTTTAATACAGGTAGTGACATCTATCAGTGGTAAATAGAAACTCTTGTGTTGCCAATGCTGTTTTGTAACAGTTTGAAGCAATGTTGAATTTTTACTTTGAAATAAATAAAACTCATTAAACAATTTCTGTTTTTACTTCTACGTTCCACTAACAATAAAAAACACAATAGGTTATGGGACCGCGCGTAGTAGTGTTAAAACCGAGACGAAATCTCGTGTGAGGCTAAGAGCACCCAAAAAAATTGAGCGGGGAAAAAAAAACACAGTTAAAATTAACGCATAAAAAGTTACCACGAAAATATAACATTACGCCTAAATAAAAACCCAAAAACATGGCCAAAAACACTGGAACATTAAAATTAACTGGAGATAATTGGCAGGTATGGAAGTTTCAAACAATAATAATGTTAAAAAGCCGTGGATACTATGACATTGTAGAAGGCACGAAAGCAAAACCATCGGCAACAGGAAACGACCTTAGTAAATGGATTAAGGACGACGTCAAAGCACAGGAGCTGTTACTGACCAGAATGGAGCAAAGTCCATTGACACATTCGTTGTCATGGGAAACAGCAAAAGATATGTGGCACAAGTTAAAAACTGTGTATGATAAGGAATCAACAGTAAGTGTACATCTTCTTCAACAAATTTTTTTCTCATTAGAGTTTCTAAAATTTGTGTCAGAATTTATTCCAAACATTGAGGAAATAAAAACTAAACTTAGAGAAGCTGGGGAATTATTACCTGAGAAAATAAGATAAGTATAAACATTTTAAATCTGCCTGGGAGTCTATTCCTATAAAAACTCAATATCTGGAAGAGCTGACATCTCGTCTATTGGTTGAATAAGAAAGATGTAAGTCCGAAGACAATGAAACCGCGAAGGTAAATAGCAATCATACAAGTAGGACATTTGGCAAAAAGCTGTTTTTTTTATAAATAAAAATAAAAAACCTGAAAACCTAGCTAAAAACTCCTAAGAAACCACAGAAAATAAAAAATACTGTACTTTTTGTAAACGTAAAAATCATAATATTGTTGGTTAAAGAAAGGTAAAGAGAGCTGTACAACAACGAAAAATACAGATTCAGATAGAAATGCTTTCATGGTTTTCTCAGGACTACAACAAACAGCTGACTGGCGTTTGGATTTAGTAATAATATAAAATATATAATAAACAATATATATTATGCCGATTGTGACAAAGATTTTGTGTGTGAACCCTGTCTTGCAGGAAAACAACATATATTAAGTTTTGCAAATAACAGCTCAAGAGCTATAGCACCTTTAGAACTGGTGCATGCAGACTTGTGTGGTCCTATGGAAACAACATCTCTAGGTGGTGCAAGATATTTCCTTTTACTAAAGAATTACTTTTCTGCCTATAGATATGTGTATTTCCTGAAAAGTAAATCAGAGGTTAAAGTATGCCTGGAAAAGATCATGAATTTGGCTGAACGTGAAAAGAACACAAGATGAAAGTTCTTAGAACGGACAACGGCTTAAAGTTTGTAAGAAAAGGATTAAGACACCAACGAACGGTAGTTTACACCCCAGAACAAAATGGTCGAGCAGACAGGGAAAATAGAACCTTAGTGGAAGCTGCACGTACACTTTTAAGCAGCACTGAAAAATTGGATAAAACTTTTTGGGTCGAGGCAATCAACACATACACCTTAAATAGAACAGGTCCAAATCCACAAGGTTTAGAAAGTCCTTTTCACAAACTTTGGCATAAAAAAGATATAGAGGTACACAACTTCAAAGTTTTTGGTAGCACTGTGTCCGTGCACCTACCTAAAGAAACAAGATTAAAGAGAGATGTTAAAAATATACAAGGAATCTTTTTAGGCTATGGTGAAGATACCAAAGGGTATATAGGGTTTATATTCCTGACAAGAACAAAGTATAGACACACCGAGATATGATTTTCTTACCACAAAAGATAAAGAAAGACAATGAGAAAGATATAATGCAAATCACGAAAGAACAAACTGATAAAATAGAGTTGGAAGATGAATAAACTCAAAATCACAAACAAAATAATGAAAATCAAAGTTCTTTAGAAGATGATAATGATGAAAGTGTCAATAAAGACCTAGAGAGTGATGATTCTGAAGTAAATGATTGTGAATAATCGATATGATTTGAGAAGAGAAAGAAGAAGAAACATAAGATATGATGACTACGAGTTAAACATGGACAGAGTTTTATTGTCAATGAAGAAGAAATTAAGGTTATGTGTTATGATGATGCAATAGCAAGCAGTGATCGTGAAAAATGGAAAGAGGCGATAAAAGTAGAAATCAGTGCATTAAAAGAGAATGAAACATGGGAAATAGTGAGTGAGAGTAAAATAAAAAATAAAGCTATTGAATGTAAGTGGGTTTTTCGGCAAAAGAAAGAAGAAATGGGATATGTGACAACATATAAGGCTCAATTAGTAGCAAGGGGCTTTCAGCAGATTGGTATGTACAATAATGATATTTATAGTCCCGTTGCGAAATTGACCTCAGTAAGGATTTTCCTAGCCTTGTGTAACAATTTTAATTACCAGGTTACTCAACTGGATGTTTGCAGTGTCTTTTTGAATGGGGACATGAATGATGATGTTTACTCTCTACCTCAAGGTTTTGGTGAAGGCGAGGGAAAAATAGTAAAACTAAGAAAATCCTTATATGGTCTAAGAGCATTACCTAAGAACTGGTACAAAAATGTAATGGTTTGATAATAAGCTTAAATTTTGTGCGTTCTGAAAATGAGTACTGCATTTACATAAAAATTAAAGAATCAAGTAAAGTATTAATTTTACTGTAGGTACGTAGATGATCTATTATTGGCAGGAAGTAATGACACAGAAATAAGAAAAATAAAATGAAAGATTTAGGGCAAGTTCGGTATTTCTTAGGAATGCTTAAAACTTGATAAGATATGTCTAAAAATAAAATCACAATAAATCAAACATCTTACCTTAAAGGTATTTTAAAGCGTTTTGGCATGGAAAACTGCAAACCCTGTAGTACTCCAATGGAACCTAAGTTTAGACATGATGAGTTAAAGCGTATAAAATCTGAGAGTGCAGATATTGAAAATAAATGCAGAAGAGCTATAAGTTTACTGATGTATGCTATGCTTTGTTCACGACCTGATCTATGTATTTAAATAAGTATTTAAGCAGGTACCAAACTTCAGCGAGCCTAGAGCTCTGGCAAGCACTTAAAAGAGTGTTAAGAAGATATGTGCAGGGAACGTTAAACTTATTTTTAATTTTTGAAAAGACTAACTATGAAAATGTTATAGAAGGGTATGCAGATTCAGACTGGGCAGGAGACAGGCTTGATAGAAAGTCCACTTCAGGATACATTTTTAAAGTCTTTGGCTGCACAGTTGGTCCTCCAGAAAGCAACCTTCTGTAGCTTTGTCCTCCACCGGGGCTGAACATATAGCACTTAGCAATGCAGTAAGCGAGGCATACTGGCTTCGATTTCTGATGATTGATCTTCAAGTCATAAATGAAAGTTGCAGCTATCAAGGTCTGCAAAAACCCTGAATTTCACAAGTGTCTTAAACCTATAGACATACGTTTTCATTTCATACGTAACAAAGTTAGGAAGAGGTATTGGTCTTAAAATACATTCCCACCACTTTGTTTAAGAATTTTAGTTGGAAATGTGGTTTAGCTTAAGTATTTTTTTTGACAGTTTTTTCCAAGTTCGTTCTTTCCTTAAAAGTTTTAGTGGGGATTTACCATTGAGGGGAGGTATTGAAGTTTTAATACAGGTAGTGACATTTATCAATGGTAAATAGAAACTCTTGTGTTGGTAATGCTGTTTTGTAACAGTTGGTAGCAATGTTCATTAATTAGTCTGCCAAAAATAAAAATGGCGTAATCATATTTGTGTTTTAAAAGTGCCGAATTTTTACTTTAAAATAAATAAAACTGATTAAGCAATTTCGGTTTTTACTTCTACGTTCCACTAACAATAAAAACCACAATAGTAAAAACAACAATATAAAAATATTTTTGCTAGCAGGCTCTATACTAATTAGGACGTTTAATTTCGTGGAAAAGAGATCCTGACGTGGAGAATATTGATGCCTTTACAATTTTTTCGTTTATTCTAGGTACATTGAAAAAAATACGAAGAAAATGCGGAAGGTTATGAACTTTGGTATCCCATTTTTCAAAAAAAGTTAGAACCCTTTCGTTTTTTCCTAATAAAACATTATTCCTATCTGTTTACGGGACGTCACGCCCACTACGGCGACAACTTTCATTAATAACAGGAATTTTCTCATCCAATCATTTAAAAATTGGAGACTAAAAGAATCTTCAGCAAACACTGTATCCTGCATCCGTATGCAGCTCTACTCTAAGGGAATAAAGAAAATGTTCAATCGTTGGGCCTTGTTACTTTGGATCAACCAAATGTTTCATGACAAAAGCAGGTCCTGTGGATAGTATATTTCATACTTTATTAGCAGTTGCGACGGACAATGAAACAATTCTACAGTTCGTAAAAAACAACAAAGGAGCGAATAGATTATTTGAAATGGTTCTCGACGTAGCAGAATGTTATGGGAAATGGTGGAATTTTTGGTTAGAAAATAAAGTAGATTTATACTTCCTGGTCCGTTCCTAATAGAACACCCTGTAGTTACTGCAAAGTCCACTAAGTTCTAACTCAGAAAAGTCCAGCCACGTTTCTTGGTGTCGACAGTGCGGTATATTTTTTAATAAACAATGAAAGTTTTTAAAGTGAAAAATACCAAAAAAACAGAGAAGATAACAAAGTTATTAGAGTTGGCTATAATATTCAAAGTTTTAATCAGCTTTCAATTCTAGAAATGCGGGTTAAATCACCCCTATCTAGATATACATATTTCAAGTAACTAACAAATATGAGGTTAAATCACCCTCAAATTATCATCATGTTTCCATTGGAAGACCATTAAAATTTGTAGTTAAATCACCCCTAAAAATATGTAATATGCTTCCGTTGGAAAATTGTAATTATTCAGACACCTCTCATAATAAATAAATATGGGTTAAATCACCCTTTATGAATTATATAATAATAAAATAGTTTTCCAAACGGTTAAGTTCTAAGCAAATATCGTTTATGCAAAACTTAAAAGTTTATACTCATTCCAAAAAAAATTTATGACGATTTTCTTTCACGCCGGCCGGCGTTGCTTTGGGTCTCAGTAAATGACATAAATAACATAGATAATCTTAAATAAACTTTGCTGAGTTAGAACTGAATAACAATATTGTTTATAGGTGAGAGTGATTTGGACACCTCCTCAAGTTCTTCAATTCAAGTAGGGAGAAAAAGCCGTCGAATTATATCAGCATCTTCAGAATCAGACAATGAAGATTCCGTCAATACGACTGGGTTAACCTGAATATGCGGATCTTTTAGGTATTAATCTGGAACAAGACAAGCCTAAAGGAATACCTTTAAGTAAAGAGCTTGTTATAAGGTGGTATAGTTATTTAACTGTAGGATTGAATACCGAAATTAAACAGAATTAAAAAAAATGGGCTTTACCGGAAAATTTTTTGTTTTAAATGCCCCAAAAATAAATCTAGAAATTTAGCCGTTACTTAATGCTACCGATAGTTTAGTTTAGTTTAGTTTAGTTTAGTTTAGTTTCTTTATTGCCATCAGATCATTATTACAAATGCAAAAGCAACGTCTAAAATAATATCTTAGATATCTAAAAAAATGTAAATACAAATATGATAGAAAGAAAAAGAAATGAACAGTAAAAACAAATTAAAAGTATAGGTACAAACATATTAATATAAACAAACTAGGTACATAGTTTTTGGTTTTTTTACTACCTACATTAAGAGAGGAAATTGTACCAGACTCAATATTTTCACATATTCAGAATAAGGTGGGCCTTGGCTTAGCCGCTATGGGCACATAATTATACAAAATATTGAATAATGACCTGTCAAACATCAACATAATATTTTAATCAGGCGCATTTTTTATTAACTCAGGATTGCAAACACCAAATTTACCTTAGATCAAATGTATCGATGCAGAAAGTTGCAAGAGAATGCCACTAAGATTCTGTATTATTTAAGACAGATTTCGCAGAAAAATGTAAATCAGCGACAATTATTAAGAAGTCAAGCATGGCGTTGAAAACATTATCCAAGCCTGGGGATTCCTTGCGTACAAAGCTTTGGAATTATTTAAATTGTAGGGGCCCTTTCACCAAAGCTCGGTTCAAGAAAGGTCAGAGCTACAAGAACCTCAAAAATCAGGGAAGGGGGCACGACCGTCCATAATGGAATAATCGGAGGGAGTTATACTATCAATATATTATGCTGGAAGAAATTTTCTAATAATTGGGAAAACATTACTAATGATTCATTGATTTTACAGTGTGTTAAAGGATATCGTATACCTTTTAATTCCATTCACATGCAAAGAAAGTTTCCAAAATCAAAACAATTAACTAACCTAAAAATTGGTACAGTACTGGTTTGACTAGTACAGTACTGGTTTTACCAGTACAGTACTGGGTTTGACCAGTACAGTACTGGGTTTGACCAGTACAGTGTACAGTACTGGTTTTACCAGTACAGTACTGGTTTTACCAGTACAGTACTGGTTTTTGGGTACCTGGTCCTGGTTGGAAAAATAGCAAAATTTCAACAAAAAAACGGCGTTTCAAAAATATAATATTTTATCTGAGGTTTTATCTTTCATTCTACAATACCATGAGTGATGATTACTCCCGGCAGCAGCGCGCCCAAAGGGATTGTCGCTCAACTAGACACCACGTGACGATCTATCTCCGTCTTATTTTAATGCATTTGAAAACGTCAGTCCATTGCGCTTGGTACACTTGTAGACTATTCAAACCAATAATAGCAGGATTAAAGCGTGCTACTGTTAGTTTTTTAAAGGCAGGTATACAAAAAGGGTGTTTTTATTTTACGATGGGGCCCAAACGACGTAAATGTGTACTTAATGAGGAGTTAAAAGTTAAATATCCGTTTATTAAAACCGCTAACAGTAATGACAATAGTGAGGTGCACTGTTTAAAGTGCCGAAGTGTATTTTCTATTGCAAATAGTGGAAACACTGCCATCGATAACCATATAAAAACAGAAAAGCGCAAGCAATTAGCTGCTGCAGAAAATTTGTGGGCCTACCATACGGTAATGCATAATCACTCATTCAGATCCATGGATTGTACCTGTAAGTTAATTAAGAAATGTTTTGGTCCTACAGCTAGAAAATTTTGGAAATGTGAGGCAATAATTACTGATGTGCTTATGCATTGCCACTTTTGTTTCTATTTTTCTTGATGCTTCAAATCACAGAAAAATAAAATTACTCCCAATTTTGATAAGGTATTTTTCATATGATTCCAGAACTAACGTAAAAATCTCAGAAGTGAAGAATTTACCGGGTGAGACTTCCGAAACTATTATTAATTATGTGCTAGATGTCATCAGAAAACACAAGTTGGAAAACAAAATAAATGGCCTTTGCGCTGATAATACTAACACCAATGTCTTTAATAAATGAAAATCCAATTTGGGAGATATGGTGTTGGATGTGCCGCGCATATTTTAAACAACTGCATAAAAACGGCTGCAGACTGCTTACCAATTGACGTGGCAACCTTCATTACTAAAATCTATTTGTATTTCCACATATAATACAGTTCGAGTTACTGAATTGAAAGAATTTTGTGAATTTGCTGAAGTAGAGTACAAAAAACTGTTGGAGTACAGCACCACAAGATGGTTGGCTTTAAGACCTGCCATTGAACGTATCTTACTAATATTTCCGGCACTAAAATCATATTTCCAGTCAATTGACAAATGCCCTACCATTATGAAGCAAAATTTTGATAATCCAGAGACGGAGAATTGGCTTTATTTTTTACATAATGCTTCGTCTATGTTCCATAACGTCGTTTTAAAAACTGAGGCTCAGGACGTTTCCATTATAGAAACTATTTTTATTTTAGTTAGAGGAAGATGGTCTGGAAAATGTGGCCAGTTTTAAACAAAAAGTTGTAGAGTTTTATCAAACTTGTTCTCAATACTTAGAGGAATCTACCGAAAAATTTAATTGGGTACTATTAAATGCACAACCCTCTCGTGAACAAATACAAAAATGCAGTGACTATATACTAGATAATTTGTTCGATGCGGTTTGTTTTGTTCGAAGATATGTATATCACACCGGAAAAAATTATATATTGGAATCAAAAAAATATGTCAGTTGGCTCGAAACATTCAAAAGTTTTAAAGAAAATGATGTCACATACCACAACATTGGAAAACTGGTACAATACTGCCTAAGCCTACCAGGAACGAATGCAGCTACTGAACGCGTGTTTACGCTAATGAATTATATGTGATCAAGTGACAAAAGTCAATTAAAAGTAGAAACACTCAAGTCTATGTTAATCGCGAAATACAACTAAGTATGTAGTTTTGTTTTATATAAACAATTGATAAAAAGTTCGTTGTTCTAGTTCTTTGTTCCTTTTTGTTATTAGTATTCGTAGGTCAGGGCAAGTGGCTTTGTTCTAGTTATTTGTTCCTTTTTATTATTAGTATTAAGTAGTAGGTCCTAGGGGAGGGGGACAAGTTTTTGTAGATATTTAAAAAAAAAAATTCTTTTTAAAAAAATTTCTCAAAATTTCGCCTGTTTTGCTTACGGCTGGCGCTGACATTTTAAATTTTTAACCTATATTATTTGACCCCCTCTCTTTTTAAGCTTCTGCGACCGCCACTGTTAGTTAGTTGCAAGTATTATAATTTATAATAATAACAAAATTAAATTTTTTGTTTTAATTCGATATTTCTGGTTTTAATTTTAAAAAAATGTCCTGGTTTTGACTTTTGAAAAAATGGTCATCTTAGTCAAAGTCCAATAATAAATTTCGATTCATTTTAAATCTAAAAGGTTTGATAAGTTCATATCACCTTCACATTTCAGATTACAGATCTGTTAAAAATATTATATTTTCAAATGCTTCGCTACAATTCACCTTAAAGACGCTTACTTTCTTATTCCAGTTGGACTAACATAAGGGAAGCCTTTTGTTCCTTCTTAATACGTTTTCGATTTCCAAAATAAGACAGAACTATTGAATTAGTGTGGTGCATATTATTAAACCGTTGTAAAAAGGCCTGGACTAGATTTCATCGTCACCCAGGGATCCGCCTAAAAGTAAGGTAAGGTGAAGAGTTCTGAACCCAGTTTCCTTTTTTATTCTAAAATCGGTTAAATTTCGATTGGTCTTAAGGGTTGAAACCCCTGGATCAATCACCAGTAAATAAAGAACATAAAAAATATTTAAGGTTCATTTTTGACTAAAGTTTCCAGAGATTGATTTATTTGCAACACAAATAAAGAGAAAATGTAATAGTTATATTTCATGGACAAGGGATCCAGATTTTATTGCAATTGATACTTTTACAGTTAGTTGGAAAAATTAAAATTTTTATGCCTTTCCGCCTTTTTCATTAATAGCAAAAGTCTTAAATAAAATAATTGCAGAGAAAGCGGAAGGTTTGGTAGGGTTCCCTATTGGACAGCACAACCTTGTTTTGCGATTTTTGTAAGACCTCAACCTCAAACCTATAAAGTTGGTTTATCACTAAAACCCTTTGCAACACCTAAACAAACTAAAATTTCTGAAGAGCCTTTGGAAGACTTATTAAATATTTTATTTTCAATTACAGAGAACCATTCCTCGAATCTTTCTCAAAATTTATACAAACTAATTCTTCGGAATCGATTTCAAAAGTTCGTTTAGTACCAAAACCCTTTTCAGTGGCTAAACAAACTAAAATTTCTAAAGAGCCTTATACCTGTGATATGTTCATCGCCAAAGATCAACAAAATTATAAGTTTATCCGAGGAAGTTTTAAATTATTTATCGGAAAACAAATCAAACAACTTTTCAGATTGTTGAATTAAGGAAATAAATATTTTGAAATTTATAAACCTCAAAACAGTTGATATAAAGAGATTCCAAAAAGATCAAGATTTAAAGAACAAAGAACAGCAGTTACAAGCTTGTATTAAAACAATGTTGATCGTATTTACATTTAGAGGCTGACGAAACAATATGCATAACCAAGTATATTATGGAAAGTGCAGACATACAGATTGTCGTATGCAATACTTACTTATTCTAATACAAATAAAGTCCAAATTATGTACAACGGTCCGATACAAACCCAACATAAAGGAGAATATGCTTACTGGCTACAAGGAGAAGAGCGACAAAAAGCAAAAAAAAGCTAACACTGATGAAGCCCTTTAAGTCTAGAAACGAAGAAATAAACAAAATAGATTCAAGTGTCTTTTACAAAGACAATTGGCCAAATCTTCAATCGAGCTCGGTGTACAGAAAGGCAAGGTCTAAGCTTGGGAAAAATATTAGTATTGTCAATTTTGAATAAAACTGGACGCTATTCAAGTGAATCTCGAATTAAAAATTCTACATGAATTGAATTAGGAAGAACAAGAGTATGGGGATCCGAGAATCCCAAATCTAAAGCGACCAAGAGTAGATCCTTTCAATTTAAGGGAATCTAGTTTTATCAAAAATATTAGACAAATTGGCGGCCCTAGAACTGATCGAAGTTTTAGAGCCTTATTTGTAAGCGCGTGATTACAATAGAAAAAAAAACTAATGGTAAGTATGTAGCTTTAATTTATCAATATATAACTACATAAGTTTTAAAATTTAATAAATATAGACTAGTATAACATTTCATAACTTTGTAGGTGGCACCGACTAGGTTATTAGGGACTTATTGAGCGTGCCAGTTCAATGTGTTACTACAATAAGGGAAAACCTTATTTCAAGCCTTTAACGACTGTGAGAAAAAAGAGTTATTGGACGTCGCTGTCCGGAACCGTCGCTGTCTGGCCTTTTGCTTTCCCTTATTTCTAAAGCCTGGACTAACTTAAATACATTATTTTGCTTGTGTCTGCTTTACGCACTATTTATAAATCGTTTTGTCTCGAAAGTAAAGCAACGAATCAGTTTTATTCAATACGAAATCGCGATCCATTAGCCAACGATATCGTGTAGTTCGTGCTTAACCTTAAGATTTTGTCACAGCTTGCTTTTGTCATGTCACTGAAAAAAGTCAAAAAATTGTCATTATATATCATTGTCATTTTTTGTTTCTTTAACAGAGACTTGCATCTTCGATTGTAACAGTCGTTTAACGTTAAACGTCGTTTAATTCGTTAATTTCTTTTCGTTAATTTCTTTTGCACCATATTTTAGCGGAAGTTTAAAGGGTCTTAGACGAAAAAGTTGTATTTGCTGAAAACACTACCAAGCTTATTCTAACGCACGAAAAGATGTTAAATATTATACGGACATGTGTTACCTCTTACATGTCGCTACTACTACTACTACTACTTCTGTCCGTACATCAAATCTCTCAATAAAAATCACGGCTTACCGTCAGAAATGCACTTCAACGGGTCCTCATCAAAAAATCCGAATCAAATAGCCAACTTTTTCGCTGAACATTTCAAAAGCTGTTACTCAGATCACAGCACTGTAACTGTCGATGAAAAGCACTCAGTGCCATTTGGAGGGAATCTTGCAGATCATTTTTTTACTCCAGAAGAAATTTTAGATAAAATAACCAAACTTAATGGTTCCAAGAGTGCTGGTCCAGACGGTCTTCCGCCGCATTTCCTGAAAAACTGTTCATATCAGTCTCTAGTTGGTCCATTATGCGAAATATTCCAAGATTCCTTCAATACTGGTCATGTCCCAGATCGCTGGAAAATGTCTACCTTGACCCCCATCTATAAATCAGGAGACAAAACGGATGTAAGAAATTACAGAGGAATCTCAATATTATCAATATTAACAAAAATTATGGAATCCATTCTAGCAGATGACATTAGTCAAAAATACAAAAACTACATCTCAATCTACCAGCATGGATTCTGCAAAAACCGCTCCACAGCTACCAACTTAGCTTGTTTCCAACAATTTTTAACATCGCCAACAGAAGCGGCAAAAACAAGTGGACGTAATATACACGGACTTGGCTAAGGGTTTTGACAGTGTGTCTTACGCCATCTTACTTGAAAAGCTAGAAGATATTGGCCTCAGCAATCGTTTTCTAAGGTGGATTGTCTCATATTTACATGAAAGACGTCACATTTTCTAAGAGCTTGGACGTCACGTCCGGCGTTGTCCAGGGCTCACATATTGGCCCAGTACTATTAACATTGTTTATTAATGATGTAGTAAGATGTTTCAGACATGCCCAATGTTTACTGTATGCTGACGACTTAAGAATCTTCTGCACTGTCGATAAAACAAACCAGATGCTTCAAAATAAACTTGATCAGCTTGTTGAATGGTGTAAACTTAACCACCTTCATCTTAATGCTGAGAAATGTAAACACATGTCATTCTACAGACTTCAAAATCCGGGTAATATTGTCTACAAAATAAACAGCACTGAACTAGAAAAGGTCAGCACCATAAAAGGCCTTGGCGTAATATTTGACAAGTCATTAACTTTTAATAAGCACATCGACGTATTGCCTTCAAAGCATTCCGATTACTGTGCTTTATAAAACGAAATACCAAAGATATAAGTGATATAAAAGCTATAAAGCAAGTTACAATATTCATATTAAACAAATTGAAAGGTTACAGAGTAAGTTTTCCAAATACCTACTCTTTAAACTAAACTTTCCCTATGAAGGATTGAGCTACAACACCAGATTTGCTTTATGTGGTATTCAAAGCTTGAAAAAACGCTCAGCTAGTATTCCTATACAATCAGGGATACGGGCTGATGGAGCTTCTTAAAACTCCTTTTCCAGGAGCACCACAAATTCTAACGCCACAACAGCAGCAGTTTAACCAAACAATGAAGTTGATGAGGATAGCAGTAGAGTGGGTTTTCTCCAAAACTATAGCAAGTTTTGCTTTTGTTTATTTTAAGAAAACTCAAAAACTTTTGCTTCAAGATCTAGAATCCTCTTACAAAGTTGCAACCCTTTTAACAAATGCTCATACTTGTTTGTATGGTAGTCAAGTTTTTACCTATTTCATCATTGCTGCCCCTGATTTGGAAGAATATTTTGGGCTATAAATTTATAGTGTATAGATCTTTATCAGTTTTTTTTTCGTAAAGCGATAGAAGTGTTAACTATTTTTGATAAAAAGTTATTTTTAATAAAAGTACAAGTTATTTTTTTAAATAGATTTATTGTCATAAATAAATTTAAAATCAAACTCATCCACTATAAAAACGTAGCAATAACCAATATTGCTGAGTCCGCACAAATTTCATCTCTAAAAGCTGATGCTGGACAATATACCGGCATCACTCTAACAAGTGATCAACCCAGTATACCACTGAAATACGTGGTCCCTACTAAACACACCCAGTACACCACTGAAAACCAGGCAGGCAGGCAGACCGCGTGTTATGGGACCTTTAATGGCATGGAACACTAGTTTATTTAGATGACATCATTATATATTCACATACAAAAAAAGCATCTAGAACGTTTAAAAGAAGTATTCACCCGTCTAAGAGAAGCCAATCTAACGTTGAAACCCAGCAAATGTCACTATTTCCACAAAGAAATTGATATTCTGGGTTTTGAAGTGAATAAAAATGGAATAAAACCAAACAAGAAAAAAATCGAATGCATAGAGCAATTTCCCCGCCCAAAGTCAGTAAAACAAATACAAAGCTTTACTGGACTTTTTACAGAAAATATGTAAAAAACTTTGCAATAAGTGTCCGACCGATGCACGACACAACAAAAAAGGGAAAGTTTAAATGGGGCGAAGATCAAGAAGCGGCATTTAACACTTTAAAGGAAGGATGGACCGACATTGCATTGTTGCCAAGTTGGCCTAAATAAGTTTAAGTGTAATTTACGTTTACGCAATGCATTGTCTTTTAGCCTCTAATATTCCAAAAACTGCTTAGTTGACTTTGACCTGTTGGTATTAGGGAACTAAAAACCCTTGGAAGTCTTACCTGATTTCAGTCTCAGTGTTGATTTGATCAGTCTGCAAGGAATTGAATTCAGCCTGGATTTCCTGCATTTTGACCAAGTTTTCCTTTACTGTGTCCATGTCTTTTGTCTCTAAACTGGTGCGAATGTTGGAGAATGTCGTGTTGTAGGTCTATTTCAGTTCTCCCAGTTTAGAATTACAAGTACATCAATAGGGAGATTTTGAAATACTATTTGATACTTCGTCATGGTTCTGTTAATCACTGCGTCTGCGCACTAGCTAAATGTCATTTCGTAATGATAATTAACCAGTAGTGGTTATTTTTATTGTTTAATTTGATAGATTTTTGATATTTCCGTCCGTTCGTTCCACAGATGTCATTTTGTAATTTTTACAGATGTTTGAATCGAAACATAAACTTTATTTTTAAAAGAATTTAATGTAGTCATTTTGTTGGGAACTCCCCAAATAAGTGGTTTTCAGTTTTTTTATATTAAGAGGGAACTCTGCGTAGGCATATAATGAACGCGTAAGGGTTTTAGAAATAACTGTTTTATGGGAAAAATATTTCATATAAAGGGAAATTATAAAATAATGAAAGCTGAAGCCGTTAAGTCTGTGCAGAGTTACATCGGAATAAAAATATTAAATAATATAGACAAAAATCTAATTGTAAGGGTTTTGAAATAACACTGTTTTTACCAATTTTGAAAAAATATTTTTGGCACTTTTAAGTAGAGACTTAAATGCACCGCCGATTTAAAACCCCATTGAAATAAGTGAAACGGCTCTAGACAAAATAATGTATCAAAAAATTACTAAATATTAGTCCTATAACTTCACTTTTCTTAAAATTTTCGCCTGCGGTGCCATAAGACCCGCAAATTTTTTTGCTATACACTTATTTAGCCAAACGACCTGGTAAGGTTTAGTTTTTGGTGTAGAAAATTAAAATTACTCTCACACAAGCAACTCTCAGAAAGCTAGTTACGCCGGTGGCTGTCAGAAGAGCATTTAAATGAGAGTGTGTGTGAATATGTATATATAATCCCCAAATTAGGTAATATCCAGCAGAGTCTGACGAAATGGAATTTAGTATTAATTTTTTAAAAATATATATTTCTATATAGTAATCTGTGACCTAAATTAAACGGCGGCCAAAGTTTAACTAAAGGTTCAGTATCGTTAACGAAACCGTGACATGACCGATATGTAATGCGCGTTACCTTTTGTTCAGTGCTTCATTGGCGTTTTCCAAAATAAGGATTTTTTCATGCAGTCTCGTGTTTTCCAAACCGAACCGAACCAACCAGGGGACAAAGTCAAAATATTCATCCCAATAAGAAGGGTTGGGAGATTTTTTTCATCAGAACTGTTGTTGGGTTTTGTAGCCATAATTGAATCGGGGCAAGCTTTGTCGCCAACGCTTCAATTATGTGTGAGCGCACGTCGAACTGTTCTGCACGTACCCAGCATGATTGCACTTTGGGCGAGCTTCACTATTTCCTTTGGGTTTTCTAATTTTAAGTTCGTGAGCTCTGGCAGGGTATGTTTTTCCACTAGGCCATTTGCAAATATGACAAAGGGATGAATCGTGACTTCTTAAATAATTAGTTTACTGTGCTTCTAACTCATGCGCTAAATGAATGTATTTGGATATTTTCTTGTTTCTAGCCTCTCTTATATTAGCATCTTCTGGAACAGTTATATCATATATCATCAGCCGAGCAGTTTTTTCAGTTTTATCAAAAATTACCTGGATAATTAAACAAAAATTGTAATTATAGGGAAATATCGCTTTCAATAAGAAATTTACATAAAAAGTAGGTACTTTTTATTTGGTTTCAGTAACGATAATAAATTGTAAAAAAAGTATGAGTTTACAAAAAAAATCACTTTTTACAGTATTTGAGCGTTCTTTATTGCTTCTGCATTTTGTTGAGTTTACAAGTATATATTTTTGCAATGAAGCGAAAAAGTTTATTTTATGTCTTTTTTATTTAAGTTTATTTTAAGGCTGATGAGTTTGTAAGGAACCAAATATAGGATGCATAGATCAACTAAATTGTAATTACTGGTCAGAGAGTATGTACAGGATGGGCCAATTTCGTCAGATTTTAGAGGTTTAGAATATTTTTACCTTTAACATATATTTAAAAAAAAGTCTACATGTCCTGTGCTTAATTTTTTAAGGCTATATAAAAAGCACATCTTCATACATTACGCGGGTTTTAAGTCACAGGCGCTTTTTTAAATTTATTTTTACAGCAAAACACTTTTTTGTTTTAAAGGTAGAATTTTTTCAGTCAAATTGGGTTTAATCTGTTACCTACATTTAATTTTGGAGATATAGTTCAATGAGTTTAGGAATGTTTTTAATGCTACAGTATATATTTTTGGAATGAAAAAATGTATTTTATATTTTTTTTATCTATGATATTTGAGTTAATAGGGAAACAAATATCAAATGCTCAGATCAACTTAATTCAATGAATTAATGATCAGATAATATGTACACCAATTTCGTCAGATTTTAGGAGTTTAGAATATTTTGACCATTTGGGGGCAATTCTTTACATACAATTTTTAAACTTAAAAACTTACCTAAAAGGCAATTTCCCACTTTTTGGTAGATGTAGCTTCACGATATAATATATTTTTATTAAAAACGCTTAATTTGTTGAAAATTTTTAATTTAAAAATTGTAAATAAATTCACAGCAGAAAACCATTAACCACAGAAATTGAAATGTCAGATTTCGTCACATTTCTTTCAAATTTATCAGTCCTATTCGTTTTCTTTATGAGGTCAGCTAAGTTTACTTTCTTTCTTTGTTTTCCGCGGCAAAATTAACAAAGAGGGACTAACTGCATGTCGTGGAAGGGTCACTACAAAATTTGCTCTACGCTGTTGCCACGGTTATATTTGAACGGATTTTTATGGGAAAGTCAAATTATTTCCCTAAAATCTGCCAGAAAAATCTGACTAAGTGGGGAGCCTGGTCAAATTATTGAAGTGGTGATTATTTTTTTACTTTTGTTATCAAAGCTAGGCACGTAGATTCTGTTATTCAGTGACGGCCCATGAGGTTTTAGATAGGGTAATCAGAAATACTTACTACAGTCGCCGCCGGCGGAAGATTACAGGGGTGCCACTACCAATTTTCGTCTAAAAGACGTTACTGTTGGGTTTATAAGGATAAAAATAAATATTAAAATCAGAATAAAAGTAGATTCTATCGGAAACTGTGTGTGTGAATGAAGAAGAATTACAAAATGTTGAAAGTCCAGAATGTCGAAAGTTTGGGTTATTAGATATAATAATAAAAACTAACCTGACCAGATCAGGTGCCTTTTTTTGTGTAATATACTTTAAAACCTAACCTGACCTGGTTAGGTAAGTACCTATATCTATATATACAAGAAGAAACTAACCTGTTCTACATTAAATCTCTTTCACTTAATTTGTGAACGGATCCCTTTCAAGAAGTAGTACAAACAAACCTTCTCTTGCTGGCTATTTTACCACAATTTAACGCACGTTTCATTCGACCCTTCCATCAACCCAACCTCACTTTTTATCTGCTTTTTTTACTTACCCGTCAACACGAGTCGTCTGTGGTCCTTTTTTGTATTTATGTATCTTATTTAACCTAATCTGTGGTTTTGTGTCTCGTGGTGTGCAAAATGGAAAAGGAAATTGGGGCGTTGGTTGCTGAATATCTGAACCTGTTGCAAGAATTCGTAGGCGACGAAAGGGAACCTACGCGGGAACGGCCCAAGGCCAACCCCAGAACTTTGTCCGAGAAGTTATTTTTAAAACTTTTTCGGATGAATTTACAAGTATTGGACTATCTTTTACAAATTGTGGGTCCGTTTTTGCCAGATATCGCAGGAGGTTTATCATATTATTACTGAGTAATTATGTTCAGGGGGTGTACTGACAAAAATCTCAAAAATCAGAATCAATTCCGCCGTAAAAAATGCGAATTATCTATATCTCTACTACTACTATCACTACTAAATGTTTGATTACTTTTTATTCCTAAAAATTTCGGGGGGAGATTGATCCCCCCCTTAGATACCACCTTGCACGTTACGTTGTAAGAGTTTTTCGTAATAATATTTTAATAACATATTTAAAAATCATGTGAACGGTCCCTTTGTTGGTTTCACTTGGGAACAATGAATTGGCAACAGCGGCAGTATTTCGTAACTGACAGTCCCCTTGGTGTTCTGTGACTGACAGTTGTCAAATGTGTCAGAAAGAAAAACCGTTGTATGATGAGGTCCTCGAAAAAATACAATTTATCAAGAACTTGTGGATTATCAGTAGCCGAGTTTCAAGGTAGGTTTTAGATTAAATTTTCCCGCATATTTTACATTTTTGGATTTTTCAGAATTTCCTAAGTTGGCCCATTACCGTGTGGTGTAAGACGTTTTACACAAAGCTGAAATTGCAATGTTGTCAAGATTTACAGCTAAAATCTGTCGTTTCAAATTTTGTTAGAAAATTTCAAATTATTTCAATTTTTGAAGAATTGCCCCCTTTATATCAAAAAATTAGTCGGATATATATGATAGTTATATATGAAAAGCGCATCCTGATACATTACGCGGTTTTGGAGCCACGAAGGATTTTTTTAAATATGAAAATTTATTTTTATAGGAAAACATTTTGTTTGTGTTTTAATGGTAGAAGGTAGAATTTTTTTTTAAAGATGCATCCACAGAAGACATCCAAAAGCCTAAGAATCTGACCAAATTGACCCACTCTGTACCTATAGGGTCAAGTGGTGCAAAAATGAGACGGCCAAAACCATAACATATTGGTCTACAAAGCGGATCAAACCGAACTACTCTGTGGCCAAACCTTTGGTCATAAACAACACATTCAATTTTTCCCAGACTTTTTACATATACACAGTGACTTTTCAGGTGACAGGTGTTATAAATAATAAATAACAGCAGTGGCGTATATAGAAAAATGTTTCGGGGTGGGCCCGAGACAGTTTGGGGGGGGGGGGGGTTCGGTTCGGTTCATTATTCGGTTTTGGGGGGGGGCGAGACCTCATGAGGCTGTATTCTATGCTATTTTATGTTTGTATTCATGAAATATGTATAATATCAAAAAAACATCTTAGCTTCGGGGGGTTCGTATATACGCCACTGAATAACAGTAAACCTAACCATCGAAAAATCCTTGCGGCCCGCCATGGCGTACGCAGAATCGAATCCAAGGGGGGAGGGGGTTAAGCGCGGATCGATCCGCAGGGATGAATCCTGGGGGGCTTAAGCGCAAATTGATGCATTTTAATCTTAATTTTTGTGAAAAAAATAATGTTTTAGGGGTCACTATTTAGTGGGTCTGGAGGGGGGGGGCTTCAGCCCCCAAGCGCCCTTTTGCATGCGCCACTGCGGTCAGTGTGCTGTGTATTTGACCCTATGCATTTTACTTTCATTTCATTATTCTTTCATTTCATTTAAATTCGGAAACTTTTCCTGTACAGTCTCAAGCCTGGGGTCCCATTGCACTAACGGGAAAGGAGGAGAGGGGGGAGTAACAACCTCGTAAAAAAGCACCCTGTAAGGGCTCCTGCCTAGGATCACAGGTGAAGAAGATGCTGCCTTGTAGTACCGGCGTTGGAATCGTCAAAGGCTAGGGGAAGAAAACTTCGATCAAAAATTACCTGGTCCTTCAGGTTGGGAGTTGGGGCATCAGACTAACTACTTGATACCCGGAAAAAAACCCAAACGCCTCGGAAAGACAAATAAGACCTAAGACGAACCAAGCAAAGAAACAGGAATATGATTTTTGGTACATGGAACGTGCAAGGAATGGGTCGAAAAGTTAATGAAATAGTACATGAGTGCAGCAGAATGAAGGTAGACCTTGCTCTACTAACAGAAACGAAAAAGAAAGGAAAAGCATCTGAAAACCTAGGACAATATGACCATTTCTATAGCGGAGTGGCAAAAGAAAAACATGCTCAACAAGGAGTATCTATTTTGGTCAACAAAAGATTTAGAAAATTTATCACCAACTGGGAAGCAGTAAATGAAAGGCTAATTAAAATGAATATAACAATAAAAGGAATGAGACTTACGATTTTTGGAATCTATGCATATAATGACGATGCAAATGTAGCCGTGAAAGAAGAGATTTTTTTGAAGAAATACACAATGAAATATCACCAGTAAGTACATCTAGAGAAATTGTCATATTGGGAGATTTAAATAGTAGAACCGGTAACAGAGTTAATGATCTGACAGTTGACCAATATGGAGAAGATTTTGTTAATGACAATGGAAACCGGCTAATTACAGTATGTGAGCAATTAGATCTAAAAATCCAAAACGGTTTTTTGCAACATAAGGACATACACAAATATACCTGGACCAAACCCTCACAAAACTTGAAATCCGTCAATGATTATCTTATCACTAAACAAAAGACAAAACTAAAAATTCAAGATGTCAGAACAAAGCGTAGATCAACATGCGGAAGACGAGATCACTATTTTCTGGAGCCCAAAATTCTCTTTCCTTATCAAGGCCGAAGCCTGCATCAACAAAATCATGATGATACAGTGATTGAAGAAATTGATTACTGTAAATATAATCTACTATGCCTAGAACATGACAGCGTAAAAAACTTATACAAAAAGAGACTGAACGAAAAACTTAATACATGTTCAGGTGAAACCCCAGATGAGGAATACGAAAGTATTACATTAAGCATCCATCAAGCTGCCAAAGAAGCACTAGGATTAGTGGAACAAACTTCTAAGAGAAGAAAACCATACTGGTGGGATGCTGAAATTGAAAGAGAAATAGAGGAAAAAAGGAAATTATATCACACCTACTTATCCCAAGACAGATAGAAGCAGAGAAGAATACAAAATCGCACAATCAAAGGTGAGAAGAATGATCAGTAATAAAAAAAATCATTCGTGGACGCAAAAGTGCTAGAAAATAGATTCTTACTTAGGAGGTAGGAGAAGTACCGAAAGCTGGAAAACTATAAGATCGATTAAAAAAGAAACATGCAGAGATATCATTTCACCAATACCAGACAAAGAATGGGATGAGCATTTTAAAAAACTTTAAACTGAAGACAGAGCTGAATTCAAGGAAGAAGAAAGAGACAATTATGTCATAAAATAGTTTAAAATTTAATTAAACCACTATAAAAACGTAGCAATAATCAATATTGCTGAGTATGCACAAATTTCATCTATAAAAGCCGATGCTCGACAATAGACCGGCATCACTCTTACAAGTGATCAACCCAGTACACCACTGAAATATGTGGTCCCTACTAACCCAGGACACCACTGAAATATGTGGTCCCTACTAAACATAACCAAGTAAAACCCCACTATGGTGGTTAGGCTTTATGGCCCATGAGGCCGACTCTCTACCGCGTATAAGGTCTATTCCTTATGGCCCCTAGGTCAACTCTCTCTAACCCGCATCCCCCCTTATTACATTATTTAATTTAGCATTCTATTCTTGTTAACCTATTTTATGTATATACAATACACGTATAAATGTGGATTCTTTATACTTAATTTTCATATTCCCCTTAATCCCTCAGTCACAAGGGTACTAAATAACAAACCTTGTGACATATATGGTAGATATACCACTTGTCACAAATATAGTTGTGACAATATAATTAGAACGATGGGATCTCCAGTACCCCTCACAATCTCTGCGGTTAAAAACGTGTGCACAACCTTAAAAAGCGGTAAATCTGCCGGACCCGGAAGTATCTCAGCTGAACTTATTAAATATGGCACTGAAGGACTGTTTTGGAGATTACGGAATTTTTTCCTAAAATATTTAAATGGAACCGTAGTACCAACTGAGTGGAAAACGTCATATATATCCACAATACATAAAAAAGGAAGGAAATATATATGTGCCAATTATAGAGGTATATCTGTGACTAAAACGCTAAGCAGAATATACGGTAAAATAATAAGAAATAAAGTGGAGAGCGAATATAAAGACATGGCGGCAGAAGAACAAGCTGGTTTCAGGGCGGGTAGATCGACTTCAGATCATCGATTTGCAGAAGGCATATGATAGTATACCACTAAATCTACTTTGGAAAGCGTTGGAAAACACAAACATAAGCTTACAACTAATTTAGGCCATCAAAGAGTTATACCGCAATAGTAAGGCAAAAGTTAAAATAAAAGCAAAACTAACCAAAGGCTTTCAAGTTAATAAAGGTCTTAAACAAGGTTGCTGTATCTCGCCTACGCTCTTCAAGATATACTTAGAACAAGTCCTTAAAGTATGGAAGAGAAAATGTCAAAACATGGGAATTCTGTTGGACGAAACCACCTTGTATACTTTATGTTTCGCCGATGATCAGATAGTAGTGGCTCAGGATTAGGACGAACTCGAATATATGACACGAAAACTAATAGAAAAGTACAATAAGTGGGGACTAGAGGTTAATCTCAATAAGACAGAGTATATGTGTATCGGTGGAACGAAACAGGATCTAATCTTAAATACTCTGCCAATATATGGGCCCCTAAGCTCACACTAGGTACTATAGTTATAGTGTACGTGTGAGCTAATATAACTAAAAACTGAAATATATTTTATTCAACTCCAGACTAAATTACCTTTTGTTTGATACCACACAAGCCATGTTTTGACTTAGAACTCAAATTTTTTAAATCTACCCCCACCCTTAAAACAAACAAAAACTAAAATGTATTTTCTTAAACTCCGGACTCAATTACCTTTCGTTTGATATCACACACGCCATATTTTTACTTAAACTCTAATTTTTGAAATATACCCCCACCCTTTTTTTAAAATAAATTAAAATGTATTTTGTTACACTCCAGACTCAATTACCTTTCGTTTGATATCACACACGCCATATTTTCACATAAACTCTAATTTTTGAAATCTACCCCCACCCTTTTATTTGGTTTGTGTTCGGTGGATTTTGTTCATTTTTAAATGGGACCATCTCGACCCAAGACCCAGCCTAGGTACCAAATTTCATTAAAATCGGCCAAGCGGTTTTTGAGTTATGCGCGTTGGTCGTTACAGACAGACATACAGACAGACAGACAGACAGACAGACAGACAGACAGACAGACAGACAGACAGACGGCGCAACAAAAAAGTTTCAAAATCATCTGAAACGCAAAGATATATAAAAATTTTTGAAATCGGAGCAACTTTTTTTTTCTCGAAAAAATTAGGATCACCATAGCTCACACTACTATAGTATAGTATATGTGTGAGCTAATACCGGGCAGCGAATTCAGTTCTGTGATGAGTATAAATACTTGGTCTAAAAATTACAGCTAACGGAATGTTAGCTCCCGCTAAATTTCGCGGTTGTTTATATATTTTTAAAACCACACAATTGTATGAAGGACAGAGTGCATTTGCGCATTTTGGACATGCGCATCAACAACCGGAGAGATCCTTTGTCAAGCGCCTCGAGAAATGGCGTGTTAATTTCGTTCTCCAACTATTTCAAATATCTACACCTGAAAGTGCTCGATTTTGGTGTACTGAAGCATAGAAAAGAAACTTCAGCCCTTCAGCTACGTGGTGACATCATTAGATCCAATCAGGGGCCCCTTAGAACGTGGAGAAATTGGCTGCAAACTGGTGAGTGCCTTTGTTTCTGATTGCCGTTGTGTGGCACAACAATTAACCTATGGACCTTTTCATTATTTCGTAATTTCATATCAATATATTTATGTTTGTTCGCGCTTTCATTAATTAAATTATATACAGTCCATTGCATTTATCGTTTTTCTTACTGCGGGCATAACATAAGTGTTCCTTTCGAGCCGAATTATTTTAAATTAAATCCATACGACGGTATTAATAATCAGCCATTATTTTCACGCCGAAAACAAGGCGGCCTTGAATTTTTCGCATCGTATTGAAACGAGAGAAAGGTGTCGGCGCAGTACCTGTTTTCGCGCACCGCGTGGTATAAACAAAAACGAGAAGGAATCAAAACAAACAAAACAAACGTTCAGTGTGTTAGGTGTGTTCCATATCATTTCGATATTTAAAACAATTTTCATCAATTGCGATAAATTAGTGCATATTTTCAACAATTCGTCATTTTTCTATTTCAGAAGCATTAATTTAGCGTTAATTGTATATTTACCGACATTTCTGTGATTAGATGTGTTCCATATCATTTCGATATTTAAAATAATTTTCATCAATTGCGATAAATTAGTGCATATTTTCGACAATTCGTCATTTTTTCTATTTCAGAAGCATTAATTTAGCGTTAATTGTATATTTACCGACAATTTCGTCATTTCAAAGGTAAAATCATGTCTGTCAAAAAAGCCGTGCAAAAACGCAAGGGTTTTTTATCTGCGATAACCGAGTGTTATGTGTTTTCACAAACCCGGGCATCGGATGTAAAAGCGAGAAACGAGTTTCAAGTGAGGTATTCCGATTTGGATGAAACCTTCGATAAATGCATGCTGGCACATAATGACGTCATTATGTTGATAGACGACTCAGACGACGAGGAGTTTAAAACGCAGGATGCGATCCTTTCAGAAGCTCGTAAATATTTTTATGCGTGTAAGGGGGTTTACTCTAAAATATTTCCGGTTGAGGCCCCAACCCTTTCGGGATCATATGTTCGACAAAACGAATCTGAAACTCCAAAACTCAAAGAGTTAGGTATTCCCATATTTCGAGGTGATAAAAAATTATGGCCAAGCTTTTTCGATCTTTTTAATAACATTATAGATCAAAATCAAAGTCTAAGTAACGTTCGAAAACTTCAATATTTATTTTCATATCTCGAGGATGAGCCTTTAAAATTGATATCAGAGATTAGCTTATCTGATCAAAATTATAAAATTGCTTACGACAAATTAGTCAATAGATATCAAAACAAGCGAGACCTCGCAAATGATGCTTTAAGCTCAATTATGAACTCCACCTTAAAAAACGAGTCAGCTAAAGAATTGCGTAATTTAATTGACACCATTTCTGAATCCCTAGAAATTTTAAAATCACTTAGCTTTGACGTTGACAGTTGGGACTTTATTATTTTTTTCATTTTGTTAGAAAAATTGGATATTCCGACGCGTTCAAATTTCGAAATGAGTCACGCCAATACTAATACCGAAATTCCCACTTTTCAGTCACTTTTTCAATTTCTAGAAAAAAGATGTAAAGTTTTGGAATCACTTCCTCAATCAACAGCACCCAAAAAGGTGCCTATCTATCAAAAATCAAATTCTATGCAAAATTCTACGCGAAATCAGTTTGGGCAAAAGCCTACCTATAAATCATCCAATTCGCCTTTTATAGGACTGGCTGGCACCTCAACTAATTCAAAAAGGGAATAAAATGTTTCCGGTGTAATCAAGGTCACGTGCTTTCGAAATGTCAAACATTTCTTGATCTCTCACCTATCTTTCGTCAAGCAGAAAAATTATGTCTAGCGTGTTTTCATCCCTTGCATGGGGTAGATACGTGCAAATCAAAATATTCATGCAGGACTTGCAATAGTAAAAGGCACCACACTTTAACTCATATCTTAGAAACTAATCAAGAGTCTGGAAGCCAAGATACTAGTCCTGTCATTCACACACCACCTGTCAATAATCTTCATGTGTCATTAAATACCTCAGGACCTTCAGGTACCTTTCTTTTATGCACCGCCATAATAGATGTTATGGACGGTATAAAATTGTATAATAATTTGCCAAACAATATAAAACTTAATAATAACTATAACATATTTAGAAATAGGTGCAAGGATTTTCTTATCACTAAAGCTTTTTATTCAATTAACGAATTTCTTGATCAGAGTTACAATTAAGGAATAATTTTAAACTTAAAATTCTCAATTATTATAAAAAGAACAAGTAAATTAAAAAAAATAATATATATATATATATATATATATATATATATATATATATATATATATATATACATATATAATCAAACAACATAATTAAACCACTTATTGGATGGATTTATATATTTTATATTTTTTAAATGATTTTTTCTATTATTATTATTAGTTATGTATTTGCTTTGTCTACAAAGTTTTATAATTTATATAAGACAATAAAGCTTGATTTGATTTGATTTGAAATTTCCAACCTGTAAGGGCATTGCTTGATTCTGGATCACAGACAGGATTCATCAGTGAAAAGTGTATTCAGCGTCTTAATCTTCCTAGGCGAAGTTACACCACTGAAATATTCGGATTAAAAAAGATGTCTTGTTTTACTTCCAAAGGGCTCGTTCAATGTCACATTAAGCCACAAGGACAAGTCACTCCTTTACTTAATTTCGAAGCAATTGTCGTTCCACAATTATGTTCCAATATGCCTACATTCACTTTGAACGATAATCAGTGGAAACACTTGGAAAATCTTAAACTTGCCGACCCATCTTATTTCAAATCTAGACCTGTGGACCTGGTTATTGGTTGCGAGCTATTCGCACAGATATTCAAGGAGGGCAGGGTTCTTGGACAGGTAGGGCAGCCTTCAGCCCTTGAAACTATCTTTGGCTGGGTCGTCATGGGAAAGGTTGACGAAGTAGGTAGTCTTACGGAACGAACCAGTTGTTTTTTAACGAGTCATTCACCTCCTTTAGAGGTCATTCTCCCTAGGTTTTGGGAAATCGAACATTTGCCTAAAAAACAAATCTTATCAAAGGAAGAAAAACAAGCAGAATCAATCTTTACTGCGAGTGTAATACGGCAACCGAGCGGTAGATTCATGGTAGATCTTCCGTTTAAAGATAAAATAAACCCTGACCTAGGAAATACTTATCCGCAAGCTTATCGTAGATTTTAACTTCTAGAAAATATATTAATCAAAAATCCTGATATGTACACTGCCTATTCAAGTTTCATGCAAGACTATATCGATTCTAATCATATGAGTTTAGTTTTATCTAGTCAACCAAAGGTATCGTGTTTTTTAGCACATCATTGCGTACTAAAGCCGGAAAGCTTAAGTACAAAATTAAGGGTAGTCTGGGATTGTTCGGCAGTCACCCCAAAAAATATTAGTCTCAATGACACATTGTTATTTGGACCGAAACTTCAAAAGGATATTGCTTCTTTACTCCTTACGTTTCGTCTTAATCCTATTGCCTACATTGCTGATATCAAACAGATGTTCCGTCAAGTCCTTATCAATCCTTATCACCGTCCTTATCAAAGGATATTGTGGAGGTTTTCTCCACAGGACCCACTTTCAGTGTGGGAACTTTCTACTGTCACTTTTGGCATGCGTACCTTAAATGAGCTGGCAGAGAGAGAAAAGGAACGTTTTCCTATGGCGAGTACTGTTCTAAAAACGTCAATCTATATCGACGATATCTTGGGAACTAGCCCTTCGCTTTGTGAAGCTCTTTCCCTTCAAACGGAACTCAATGATTTGTTCAAGGCGGGAGGATTTGAACTTAAAAAATGGGCAAGCAATTGTCCTGAGTTATTGGCAACATTGCCAGAGTCCGATCGTCAAATGCCTCTCTCTTTCGACAAGGAGGAACCCCACTTTATCAAAGTTTTAGGACTTCAATGGCATCCAAAAAACGACATTTTTTCTTGTCAATGCCGAATGAGGGACTGGCCCCCAACCAGGCGTTCTATTTTATCTATCATAGGAACAATCTTCGATCCCTTAGGTTTTCTTTGTCCCTTGTTGCTACAAGCAAAATTTATTTTGCAACAGTTGTGGATATCGAAAATAGGCTGGGACGAAGAACCAGATTCTTCTATCATTGACTCTTGGAACAAACTTCGTTCTGAATTCCCGCTTCTTTCCAATTTTCAATTACCCCGACAAATCAAACTGTCAAAAACCAATACCTGTCAAATCATCGGCTTCTGTGACGCTTCAATTCGAGGCTACGCAGGCGTCGTATATTTTCGTGTAGAAGAGGAAAATAATATATCTGTTTCTCTCATATCTGCAAAATCTAGGGTCGCGCCTATAAAGTCACAAACTTTGACTAGGCTAGAACTCCTAGGCGCATTTCTTTTAAGCGAATTAATTGACTTCGTTTTATCTAGCTATGAAGGAAAAATAACTTTTACAAATATCGTTACTTTCTGCGTTTCGCAAGTCGTATTGCACTGGCTTTCATCCCCTCCTAATCGCTGGCAAACCTTTGTTGGAAATCGAGTCAGTAGAATCCAAGAAATCATTCCCTCAAACTCATGGCGCTATATTCCTTCTGCTTTAAATGCAGCCGATATTGCGTCACGAGGGGCCACCCCTTCACAGCTCATGTCACATGACATGTGGTGGAACGCACCGTCGTTTTTGTGGTCTTCCAAAAACGAATGGCCCGATTTTCATAAATCAAAAATGCCGTTTGATTTCGGAGATATTAATCTGGAGGAAAAGCCAAAGGTCTGTTGCAATGCGATAATTGATGTCAACTTCTTAGATCAGCTTCTAATCAAATATTCATCTATATCAAAAATTCAACGTACCATTTGTTATGTCCTTCGAATAGTTAACCTTTTTCAAAACCATTCCTATCAAAAACCCACTAAGCCGCCGGACCAAAAAGTTATTTTTGAGAATATTGTTTTTCCACCGGTGAGATGCAAAGTGCGTTATACCTTCTTATCAAACGCGTTCAAGGTTCTTGTTTTTCTGAGCTTTTTTCCGCGTTATCTAAGGATAAACCAATACCGACACCTTTTCGAGGACTTTCTCCTTTTCTTGATGAAAATAGTATCATTAGAGTCGGTGGCAGATTACAAAAATCTGACCTTTTGTCTTATTCTGCAAAACACCCCGTCTTACTTTCGAGTAACCATCGTTTAACTACTCTTCTTATCGAGTCCGCTCATCGACAATACCTTCATCCTGGGTTTAAAACATTATATAATCTGCTTTTACAGCAATTTTGGATATTATCTGCCAGACGGGCAATTCAAAGAACCATATCCAAGTGCTTGCAATGTTTTAGAATCAACCCTAAACCCTATAGACCGCCCATAATGAGTTCACTTCCCGCTCATCGAATCAATCAACTTAAACCTTTTTCGAGTGTAGCTATCGACTTTTGTGGACCTTTCTTTGTGATTCCTCATCGTTACCGTGGTTGTAAAGCTTTCAAATCGTATGTCTGTGTGTTTGTCTGTACAGCCACACATTGCGTGCATTTGGAATTAACAATGGAACTGTCCACCGAAGGGTTTGTAGGTGCATTCCATCGATTCATTTCCAGACGTGGAAGCGTGACGCAATGCTGGTCAGATCAGGGCAGTAACTTTATAGGGTTTCGTAATCAATTACTTGATTACGCAAGAAGTGCGGCCACCAGACTTTCTATTCGTTGGCATCTGGGACCTCCTCTCAGTCCACATTTCAATGGCCTGGCAGAAGCTGGCGTCAAAAGTTTTAAAACTCACTTTGTTCGAGTTGTCGGCGACCAGAAGTTGTCTATCATGGAGATGTCCACCCTTACCTGTCGCATAGAAGCCGTACTTAATAGTCGCCCTTTATCTCCTGCCTCTTCAGACCCACATGATCTTCAACCTCTTACCCCTGGGCATTTTTTGCCCCTTGAACCCCTTAATTCAGAAATTCCGGAGTCAGATTTGCCCGAGGTTCCCCTAAATCGGCTCTCGAGATGGCAGCTAATCCATAGTGATTTTTGGAAACGGTATTCTGTAGAGAATTTGCATACGCTACAATAGCGACACAAGTGGGCTGATTCGTCCCCAAATATCAAATTAAATGATTTGGTTATCATAACAAGTGATCACATTCAATCGCCTTTGAAATGGCCGGTCGGTCGGGTCATCGAACTGCATCCCGGCGGGGACGGTCAGGTGCGTGTTGCGACGGAACAAACGGTTACCGGTGTTTATAAGCGGCCAGTTGTAAAACTGTGCCTCTTGCCAAATTAAAAGTAATTTTAATTTTTTACCTATTACCGGGTATTACAATAGGTTTTTCTTTATTTTTATTTTTTTTTAAATTTTTTGTTTGTTTGTTTTGCCGTTTTCGGGATTTCGTTATCTCTAAATAAACTTACGATACTTATCTGTTTTCATTCATTTATATTTATCGGTCGATCCTTCTTCTTATATCTATATCTGTCCGGTTGAGATTCTAAAATTGTGTGTTTTGGAGGGCAGTTATGTTAGCTCCCGCTAAATTTCGCGGTTGTTTATATATTTTTAAAACCACACAATTGTATGAAGGACAGAGTGCATTTGCGCATTTTGGACATGCGCACCAACAACCGGAGAGATCCTTTGTCAAGCGCCTCGAGAAATGGCGTGTTAATTTCGTTCTCCAACTATTTCAAATATCTACACCTGAAAGTGCTCGATTTTGGTGTACTGAAGCATAGAAAAGAAACTTCAGCCCTTCAGCTACGTGGTGACATCATTAGATCCAATCAGGGGCCCCTTAGAACGTGGAGAAATTGGCTGCAAACTGGTGAGTGCCTTTGTTTCTGATTGCCGTTGTGTGGCACAACAATTAACCTATGGACCTTTTCATTATTTCGTAATTTCATATCAATATATTTATGTTTGTTCGCGCTTTCATTAATTAAATTATATACAGTCCATTGCATTTATCGTTTTTCTTACTGCGGGCATAACACGGAACACTAGACAAAGCTATAAAAGATCGAAACGTACAAGGAAGAAAAGCAATAACTTTATTAAATGGAATAATTTGGGACCAAAGTATATCAAAACCTAACAAAAAGCTTATATATAACACCATTGTAAAAAGTATTATTACATACGGCTCAGAAGTATGGCCAATCAAGGATAGAACAGAAAAAATGCTTTCCGCTACGGAGATAGACTATTGGAGAAGAGCAGCAGGGAAATCAAAAAGAGAAAGAGTTACAAATCAAAGAATAAGAGAAATTATGACAGTGGGTGAACGTAAGTAGTCCTATACTTGAATACAGCGGCCCCCTCTCCTACCACCGTAAGCCACGCCCCCTGTAATTAAACCCCGCCCACCTGTCACTAAGTCCCGCCCACCTGTCACTAAGCCCCGTCCACATGTCACCTGTCACTTGTCAACTGTCACTTGTCACCTGTCACTTGTCAACTGTCACTTGTCAACTGTCACTTGTCAACTGTCAAATGTCACCTGTCATTGACAGCATATCGGGTTTTAAAATCTATAAAATTTTATCTCTTGAGCGAGAGTTGGCAACTTCGCAATGAATAATATTACCATTGGACAAAAACATATTTCAAGTTAGGACTGGTCCAGACTTGTCTAGCCTTTATTTTTTAGGCAAGTCGTTTACTAAAGTATTCTTATTTCTTTCTAACACACTTGCCTTAAGGGTGTGCGAGTTTTTTAATCTTTCTAGCTTTAAAATTTTTGAGATGTTGAAATATATAGGTTTTTAGGTAAGGTCTTTATGAACTATTATTTATTTTTCTAGCTTTCATTTTTATGCTGTAAAAATGTTATCTTTTTGAGATATATTTTTTTTTTTTATTATTTGGGGCTTAGTAAAAGAACAGCTATGCTGTACTTCACATTTTAATGTCTGATCTCTAATCTCACGCATTAAGCGGCTATAGAAAGTATTGAATAGATGTGCTTTTACGGTGGCCCTGTACTGAGCTATAGGTGGGAATAATTGTGTTATAAATAAAATGCACATTGTAAGGGTTATAATATATAATGGAAAATAAAAATTAATAAAAAAGTCTTAGCCTATCTTAAAAATTAAAAATATACTAATTAAAACTAATCTAAATTAAAAAATAAAAAAAAACTTAAGGATTCTTGCCGCGCGCGGCGGGGTGGCTGGATATCATTAAGCTCGTCTCAGTCCCAAAACTAAGGATTCATTTGCCGCGCGCGGCGGGCTGGCGGGTCCTCGTCATGCTCATCATCCCGCCCCCTCAAGCGATTGCGACACAACAGACCGCAGGGGCATACAGAATTGTCCTGCTGGAGTAAGAAAGAAAAAAACTAGATTAGTATGGAAAGCTATTTGTTTAAATGGTTGTTTGATTGAATAAAAACAGTCCTCAACACATTAGATAGTTGACCTTGTTTGAGGAGAGCTAAGATTCAATCAGTGTTGATAAATTTATAAAGTAATAAAAATAAAACTCACCGGCTCATCATCATCGGGGGCCCCCAAGGTGGCGATCACGGTATCATCACTATCCGTGATGATGTCCCCATCTTCAATATCGCTGCCTGCTACTTCTTCTTGTTCTTGATCCTCGGCCTGAAATAAAACGAAAACAAAATTAATAAACTGAAAAGCTACTAAAAAAATAATAAACTGAAAAGCTACTAAAAATAAAATAAAAAAATTAATAGCTTACATTTGGTTGTGGTGCTCCTAACACAATGCGTCCGTCGAGCTGCACCATGTATTTAGGCATTGTTGACCGCAATTCCCTAAAGAAGATAAAAAATAATTAGAAAAAAGCGAAAAAGAAAAAAGCGAAAAAAATAAAAGGATTCCAAAATGAGAGACTGATTGATAAGGTGACTTACTCCTCAGCAATGTTCAGGGCATTCCCTATTATGCGCGCCGTCATACAGCGCTCCATTGGTGTCCTGCACAGGACGCAGCGCATCGCCTCGTCCAGGTGCGCCCTACATATGATGTGTCCTTGCTCTCATCTGTAGACGCGTCCGCGGGGCGGGACGTCGCGGCAGAGAATACATGTCATTACCGTATTGAATAAAATCCCGCTAAAACAAAAAGAGTCTTTTTATTTTTATACTATCATGTCTAATAGGGTTACACCATTATAAAAAAATAAATACAGTGCTCAGAATATTCATAAAAAAATTACTTGTGTATACAATATCCTATATTTCTTCTTATAGTAAACCTCAGTATATATCTAACCAGTTTCCATTCAATCTTCGAGTTCACTATATCCGGAGTTGACTGTATACCGAATTATAAAAAATAAATTGTTACTGCCGTAAATTTAATTAGTTTTAAGAATATTTTAATCATAATTGTCTAAGTGAGACTAGACTCCTCACAAACATGCATCAAAAACCCTAGGGTGTTAAAGAATCGATCTCGAAAAATAAATGGATCACTGGCCGCTCTGATGCCCAACTATCTACGCTATTAACACCTAAGTAATCTCCTAATGTATCAGCGTTGAAAAACGTTTTTTTTTTGTAAATATCTCAGAAACGAAACCTCCTACAAAGTAATTCAAAGCAATTGATGAAAACACGAATAATTGAGAAAAATGTTATATACTATATTCCAGAAATAGCATATTGATACTTTGAGTGTAAAAGTCAGAATTTTTTAATTGTCAAAATTTTTTTTAAATATGGTCGTCACCTCCAAAAAATAAATATTTTCCTCAAAAATAATATATTCTCTAGCCAATGTTGAGCGAGCTAGGAAGGTACCAAGACTAAAATCTATAACCCCTCGTTTAGCACAAGAATATAAAAAATAATTTGTGACGGATGTAAATTTGAATAATTTTTATAATATTTTAATAATAATTGTCTAAGCGAGCCTAAGAAAAATGATTATTAGAGAAAGGTTTAATACTTACAACACACGTGCATAAAAATTTTCAGCAGTGCTGAAAATTGTATTTCTCATTACAAAGTTTTCCATCTCAAAATTGAACACAAAAAAACTAATCACAAAACACGAAAAACGACTGGCGAGAACCAAATGGGTATGAGCTTAAGGAGGGCCATATATGCTCTTATATAAGCTAGGATATTTTTGCCTTTGTGCACAAGTGGGGTGTTCTGAATGTGCTTTTTTAAGCACAGCAGGGTTCTGAGGCATTTTAATCTCCAAATCTTTTTACAAAATTTTAAGTGCTTCTAGAGACCCCCTGTGGTTAATAGGGTAGATATAGGTCTTTTAGATTTTCCACATATATAACATACATACAGGGTGTTTCAATTAATTATTTGAAAAATAATGAGTGTGTGAGGCAACATATACACGGGTATATGATATAGGTGTACAAGTCTGAGAAAGTGATTGACGAGGATCCAATGAAAGCGCATGCAACAGCTTCGTTGCTGTGTGGGGAGTATCCTTTTCATGTACTTTTCAATTTTATACCTTATCACGCGCACTCACGGTCTCTGGATGAAAGAATTGCAATGAAACCGGTAGTATAACATACCTAATAAGCCTCATATTCGCCGAAGGCATAATATGTCTTAAAGAGGTCTTCCCTGGTACATGTACTACTATGTCGGTTTAGAACGTTTTTCTACGTTGTAAACCGACATAGTAGTACATGTACACATACTCGCCAAAGGTATAATATGTCTTAAAGAGGTCTTCCCTGGTACATGTTCCCATTACAAAAATCGATATGAAAAAGTTCGATTATATTGTAGCTTTTTACGCTGTGTTTTGCAGTGTGTGCCCTAAGTTTCTAGAATATGCGTATTGTTTGGAGGTTTTTTATTGTTTGTTAAAGCTAATTTTTACAAGTATCATATTTTCGGCTCAAGGGTTTCAGGGGGGCGGCCTACGGACCCGTTGCTTGGTGTACAAGTCCTACAGAGTAGAAAACTGTTTTTATGTACATCGATACATAGGTAGGCTTTTTAATTTAAAAATATTTAATTTAAGAAATATTTTTAAATGTGAAGAGCAAGAAAGGCTTCACCTGGGGGTGGTCCTTTCAAAGAAAAATAAGGCTGTTGTAGAGATAAAGCTTTGTCCAAAAATCCTGACAAAGGACCTGGTTAAAAGATACATTTTGTAACATAAAAGGCCTTTTACCAGTTGTCCTAATAAAAGATTTGACCATTTTCTAGTAAATAGGAATTTGACCGGAAATGTTTGAATACCTAAAATAGCACTTTCTTTTTCCAGAGGCGTACGGTGCGCTAGCACAAAGTGAAAACCTATATCGGATTGTAAGTTTTTCCTTGAAAATATGTTTAAATTCACCACTA